>JASDDO010000016.1:202360877-203104904 GCA_030015575.1 Agapanthus africanus | reverse complement strand
ATACCATACGCTTCGGCGGTAGATCTATAATGTATGCGATGCTATGTACAAGACCAGATGTAGCTTACGCGCTGAGCGCGGTAAGCCGGTATCAGTCAGACCCGGGGTGAGGACCACTGGACAGCAGTGAAGAACATTCTCAAGTACTTGAGAAGGAATAAGGAGATGTTCCTAGTTTACGGTAATGGAGACCTCAGGGTCGAGTCCTTTACCGATTCAAGCTTCCAGAGTGACAAAGATGACAGCAAGTCTGTCTCGGTTTTTGTGTTTACCCTCAACGGAGGGGCGGTATGTTGGAGGAGTTCCAAAGAGGATACCGTCGCAGACTCGACGATGGAGGTTGAATACATTGCTGCAAGCGATGCCGCAAAAGAGCGGTCTGGATGAAGAAGTTCATTAGTGAACTTCAGGTGGTTCGTCCATTGTTGACCCAATACCTTTGTATTGCGATAACAATGGGGCTATAGCTTTAGCGAAGGAACCAAGATCCCATCAGAAATCCAGACACATCTTAAGGCGGTATCACCTGATCAGGGAGATCTTTGATCGCCAGGAGATCGAGGTACGGAGAGTGGACACAAAAGACAACACGGCGGATCCATTCACGAAGGCCTTACCCCAGACTCAGTTCGAGCGGCTGATCGAGATGATAGGTCTTCGATACGCCAGTACATGGCCTTAGTGCAAGTGGGAGATTGTTAGTGTATATGCCCTAGAGGCCATTACTGTATCATACTAGTATGTATATTACTTGATGGAAGCTTGGGATATTCACAGTGTATAGACAATCTTGCTCGAAATAGTAGTATGCTACTTGGTTTGTCTCTGCTTTAATGTGTACATGTGTTTCTTTTATATATATCACCTATACGCATTAGTGGAGCCCTCAGGATCTTTGCTTGATTACCGGCGTTGGTGATGGCGATCACACTCGTGGGGGCTGGGTAATCCACAAGCACATCCTTATGCATGTCCCTAGTCATGGGATTATCGAGACAGGGTATCGATACTCCAAGAAGACTAGCGTATGCGCTTCTCATCCCAGTGCGGGAGGCGGTCTGTCCCACAGCCGTCAGTACGTCGTACTTGAGATAGTATACGGGTGCTCGTTAGGTTACGAGTACACCGGACAGGACTCGTCGGGGACTGTTGGTTGGTATTATACCTATCGTCAGTTAACAGTTCTCAGGTGACATGAGTACAGCTTAGTCCGCTGACTTGACACTGGTCACTTCGCCTCAAGTGTGTTCCCACTGTTCTTTGACTACTACCCTACCACGGCTCTACTGAGTCGTGCAAACTGGTAGTAGTTGGGTGCAGTCCCGAAGCACTTGGAGGGCAAGGTGACGGTTAGATAGGATTCTTCTCTCCGGTATTGGGGGTTAACATCGTGCTGTGTCTAGGAGAGCCATTACACGAGTGGTCCCTGGCAGGCAAGCGAGATAACTGGTAGGTTTCCAGTGTTATCTCAGGGTGTTCTGGGCTTCACTCCGACACGACTTGTACCGCTATTAGGGGACTGACGTTTACCGCCCCCCTAGGCCCGCCATGCGATGTATCAGATGAATAGACCGGACTGTACGGAGATTGTCACATTAAAGGCTCATTAGGAGTTCGGATGGGTTTACCTCATCGTCCTTCTTATCGACATCTACCTGGGGACCGTTACGTACAGCTAGTGCCGCTTGCGGTCTGTGGTTAAACCCACTGCCACCGTAGTGTCGAGTCTTTAGAGTCCCACACAAAGAGTTTCCCTGCACTGAGCGAAACGTGTAGAGGCCGTATGGTTTTACGGCATGGGCTGCGATACCTACGTACACTTGTGTGCCTGTGGTGTTCGGGCAGGCAATACTAGTGGGCTTTGGTTTAAGCCGGATCCTAGTATTGCACAGATGGATTTGTTTTGTCTTCTGTGCATCAGCATCTACGGAATGCGTATGCTGGTGTGTATGCACAGTTTTCCGGAGCGATGAAGGAGGAGGTGTCTCATTAGGTTTTGGCAGTTGGTTCGGCCAAAACCGTATGTGGCAGGCACATTATGGTTTTGACAATTGATTCGGTCAAAACCATTTTGAGGCGGACTCATTAGGGTTTGGCAATTCGTTTGGTCAAAACCATTATGAGCCGCGGACATCATTTACTAATCCTTTTAGTGATAATTTTATGATGGCTAATTGCATTGACCACAATGACCTCTCTTGACTTTGTTGACCGGTTGACCGGTGTTGACCATTGACCTTCATGAGAGGTCTACACTCTTCTTTTCCTTTTCTTTTTCTTTTGATTATGATAATGGTCATTTCAATGTAGCCATCAACTTTATCTTGATTGGATTAGTAATGATGATGTTTTGGGATTATTGAACCATAGTTCATTTTCTTTAGCTCATAATTCTTTTCTCATTCTCTCTCTTGCCTTTTCTAATGAGAAGAAAAGAAATGCACCATGGTTGCTAGCTCCTCCTTCTTCCTCCTCTTGATTCATCTTTTGATCTCATGTGTTGAGAGATAAAGATCCCACAAAGACAAAACCATCCCTTTACCACTTCTACACAACCTAGGGCTTCTATACTATCAATCTCTTTTCCTTAGTTACCTCGGCTCGAGGTGGAGCTCGGTGTACATCTCTCGGGTGGATTGTCTTCGACTCAAGGAGGCCGCGGAGGTGACCAAAGTCCGGATCAACCCTCGAGCAAGCAAAGAGAAGAACAACAAGAAAGAAGGAGTTCAAGTTGAGGTATAACCCCTAACCAAGTAGATAAATCTCTACTTAGGATGCTAGTGTGTTGTTTAGCAAAGATCCGGCTTTTACGGTCATGTTACCATGTTTAGAAATTTTTTTGTTTTACCGTTTCCGTAACCCCGAAAGTACCGGGAGTTGTAACGTGGACCTAACAATTACAACATTTGTAGATCTGGTCCTTCACTTCATTAGTTCCGTGTAGATGTCCCCATCGCTGCGATCGTGAACTCCGGACTCTAGAGAAGCTTCATAAGAAGAACGAACATGCTTGCTTCGATGACTTTGAGGCCGAAAATGATCTACGTCGGGGAGACACTAACTCATGATATTCCTTCACTAGGTCATCAAATTTGTGAAGAGAACACACTCTACTACATGGCAAGTGGTAGAGGATGAAGAAGTAGGTGGTGGGCTCACTTAAGAATTGATTTTCTCACAATTTTCCTCATAGCACCATTAGAGCTTGAAAGCTTTTTCAAGGAGCTTGATGAAGAAGAAGAAGAAGTGAATAATTCATCCCAAATGAAAACTTATCCTTTGATTATTGCACCATGGTTGAGTTAAGCTCTCATGCTAACTCATGTAGAGAATTAACCATAGTATGAGGTTAAGGGTTGGGTTAACTAATATCCTAAGGAATGACAAAGGAGTTGACTTTGTCAATGTTGCATACAAGCTTCTACAAGCTTGATTACATTGATTAAAGTCTCCTCTCTTTTGTTATTCTTAAGGAAATAAGTAAACCCTAATTTAACCTAAACTTGATATAAGTCTCATACACCCATCTTGTATGTATCATCAAGCATGATACAAACATGTGCACTTGCATATATCACATATAAACAATGTGCACAATCTAGTGAGAAAATAAATCATAAGTGAGCTAATACTAGTTAATGTAATGTAATATATCAAATATATAATTATACATTAAATTATTAAATCAACTCTTGATTTAACAACCCGGCTATAACCGACTAATATCATGTGTAACAACCTATCGAATCAACACTTGATCCGATAACCCGGCTATATCGCATACAACCGATCAATGTCACGAATTGCAAGAATAGAATATGGTATCTCATATCGTATTAATCTCGGTCCCGCACATATCACATATGTGCTCCTACTCCATTTCGCTTGAGCCAGGAAACCCCTGTGTAGGACTCTAAAGACTCGTCAATACGCTGGCAGTAGGTGATGATCATATCAAACACCTACAAGCCGCAAGAGGTCTGCTAAACGTAACGGCCACCAGGGTATTGAGCGATCATAAGGTCAACAAGCAAGCCCGCTAGTACTCCTGCGAATCCAATCAGCAACACTACCGTACAGTCCGGTATGTTCGTCTGATATGTCGCATATCTCGCCTAGGGGTGGTAAACGTCAGACCCCAGCAGCTTGATAAGTCATGCCGATGTAAGGTCCATAACAAGCATGAAACTACTGATAACAGTTACTAGTAAATCAGTGCAACCCTGACCAGGGATTTCCAGTTATGTCCAGTCGAGCATAGCGCAACATCAACCCCCAATACCGGGAGAGACGAATCCCCTCCTATCGCTCATTGCCTCCATGTGAATCGGGACTGTACCCAAAAACCACCTGTTTGCACGACTCAGTAGAGCCGTGGTAGGGTGGAAATCAAAGCACAGTGGGAGACACACAAGACTCTATGACGATCTCGGGTCAACAGACTAAGTTGTACCAGTGTCACCAGAGAACTGCCATCTGACGTGAGGTATAATACCATCTGGGAGTTCTCGGCGAGTCCGTTCAGTGTACCCAGTCTCCACTGAGCACCCACATACCGTCTCTGATGTCAAACACCAATGGATATGGGATCATCCATCGCCCATCACATAGGTCGAGAAGATATACGCTAGTCTACTCTGGAATATCGATGCCCCGTCTCAATATTCCCATGACTAGGAACATTGAAGGATATACTCATTGACTACCCAGGCCCCACTAGTATAATCTACATCATAGTCCTGGAAGTCGAGTACACATCCTAAGGGCATTATCAACATGTAATAGAGAGACAACAAGTATACATGTTAAGATAAAGAGCAACCGGATAGCGTACTATCATGTCAAGCAAGAAAGTCCTACTTATATATGTCCCAGCATCCACTACAATATACATCTCATGTACAGTAATGGCCTCTAGAGCATACATATAACTAACAGGTTGATCCCATGGGTATTGTTGTTTGACATCAGAGATTGTACACAGGTGCTCATTGGAGAATGGGTACACCGAAAAGGACTCGCTGAGAACTCCTAGTTGGTATTATACATATCGTCAGATAGCAGTTCTCTGGTGACACTGGTATAAGTTAGTCTGTAGACCCGTGATTGTCATAGAGTCATGTGTGGTTCCTACTGTGCTTTGATTTCCTTCCTACCACGGCTCAAAGGAGTCGTGCAAACAGGTGGATTTTGGGTACAGTCCCGAGTCACATGGAGGCAATGAGTGATAGAAGGGTTTCGTCTATCCCGGTATTGGGGGTTGATGTTGCGCTATGCTCGATTAGCTATAACAGCAAGTCCCTAGCCAGGGCTGATGAGATTTACCGGTAAGTGTTATCAGTAGTTTCTCGAATGGTTATACGCCATACATCGGCATGACTTACCGAGTTATTGGGGTTTGACGATTCCAACTCTACACTTGATATGCGACTTATCAGACGAAGAGCCCGGACTATACTGTAAGTGTTGCTTATAGGCTCTGCGGGGAGTTTGGACAAGCTTTCTTGTTGTTCTGTTATTCGCTGAATACCTGGGTAGCCGTTACGTCCAGCTAGTGCCGCTGACAGCTTATGGGTGACTGATGTGATCATTACCTACTGCTGGCGTATTGACGAGTTTTTAGAGTCCCACACAGAGATTTCCTAGCTCCAGCGAAACGAAGTAGGGAACATATGGGATATCTGTGGGACCTTGATTAAATACGTGTATGTGATACCGTATTATAATTTCGCGATATATTATATCGGTCGGTTATATGTGATATGACCAGGTTATTGAATCAAGTATTGATTCAATAATGTGATATACATATAAATGATATTAGTCGGTTATATGTGATATAACCGGATTGTTAAATCAAGTGTTTTTTAATAATTTGATATATTTTAATATATTCGATATATAAATATATATTAACTAATATAATGCTCACTAAAGATTTTCTTCTCTTTTAAACGCATTTAATTTATATGTGATATATATTTATATGTATTTATATATTGTGTCATGGTGGATGATACATGGGCCATGGGTGTATGAGACTCACACCAAACTAAAGATAATAAGGGATTTTTTTTATTAAGAGTTAATTCAAAAATAGGTGGAAATTGACATTGCTTGGATGCTTGTGGAAGCATGTGGAAGCCTTGACTAATTCCACTAATTTTGTTTTACTCTAGATATTTTATAACCCAACCATTATCTTTAGCCATGGTTAACTCTCTACAAATATCGATGAGATATTTTCTTCACATAAGTTCAACACAAGTTCATCTTCTTCATTTCATTCATGCTCTCTAGCTTTGAGTGAGGAGATAAAAGAAAAAGAGAAAGAGTTTTCTAAAGTGAGCAAAATTCCTACTTCATCATCCTACTCTCATCTAGCCCATTAGTATAGGTTGTTTGCATCACTAATTCCTTAGTTAGTGAAGAGGTAGCTTGAGTTAGAGATTCCTTAAGGTGGATCATCTTCGGCCTCGAAGATCCTTAAACAAGCTCGTTCCTTTCACCATGAGGAGCCTAAAAAGAGTTCGAGGAACCATTACTTGGAGCTAAGGGACTACTACTTGGAGCTTTAGAAGTGAAGGGCCGGTCTACAAAGGTTGTATTCTCTATTCATTTGGTGTAAAGTGTTTTTACATGCTTTGAAACCCTAATTCTCTTGTTTGTTTCTAGGTTATTGTAGGTTAGACCTCTAAATTATTTAAAATTGCATACTTGATGCATGCATAAACTAAGTAGAGGTGCTAAGAAACACTTTCACCTAGAGTCAGCGATGTCGACGTAGAACTAGTCGGACATCTTGTAGTCCTCTTCAACCTTCTCCATCTTCTCCTCGGCCCGTTTCGCCGCCTCATTGGCCGCCCAGGCAACCCCTTTGAATGAGTCTCTTTGCTTCCTCATGTCATCAAAGAGCTCGTTGACTTCGCCGACCTAGACCTGGAGGGCCTGGTTAGACTTCGTCAGCGCCCGATGGGACTCCTTCAGCCTCATGGGCTTCACGCCCTCTGAGACCAGCCTCGACACAAGGGATGCGGCGTTGTCCTCGGCCTCCTTCAGTTTGGCAAGGACCTCTTCCTCATGCGAAGAAGTCTTCACGGCCTTTTTTTATCGCCGGGGCAACTTTCTCGGCCTCCATGGTGTCTAAGAGAGCGCAGTGTTGAAGGACCTGCAGAAAAAAGCAAACAACATTCGTCGGGGACTGAACAGGGGAAAATTACTTGGAAATTTATGGAAAGATCACCAAACTGGATGGCCTCTTGAGATATCACCGCAACCTGGGCCTTCATGGTGACCTGAGGTATCCGGACCCTCGCCGCTTTCTCCATATCCGCCAGCAAACAGTTGGCCATGGAAATCCCCGAGGCATCTCAATGCAAAAGTCATCCTCCTGCATGTGTATCCCGTCCAGAGGAGGCCGGGAAACCACCTTCTTAAACCTTTTGGCCGGAGACTCGGTGGAGAAAGGAGCCTCCAGCCTCACCCGAGGAACCTATACCTGGGCTTGTTTCTGCCCTCCACTCCTCTGCTCCTCTGGGGCAGGCGGAGCGGCGATGACTTTTGCTGAAGGACCCTGGCGGGGCGCCGTGCTCAGCGCAGGTTTGGAAAAGCCGCCGCCTCCCTTCCTTCCATGTACCTTGGCGACCAGGACGGCCATTATCTACGACCGGTCCATGGGCTATGCAAAAAGGGTTAGCGATAGAAGCAACAAAATATACCAAGTCTAAATTGATCGGATAAGACCTAACTTACCTATGAAGCTCACGGGACTGAGTCCCACCCAGCTCAAAGCCTGCTTGGAAAGCAAGGCGTTAGTACGCTGGATCGGCTCCTACCGGGTTATGACCCCCGCCTCCAGGGCGTTTGACCGCTTAGCCCTCGGGCAATCTGCCCTATGCAATTTGGTGGACACTGGCCACTCTTCTCCCTTCAGAGGACCGACGAACACGAACTTCTCCTTCCACACATAAATGGAAAAAGGGACAACCACTACCCCCGAACTGGCCGCCCTACCCTTATGCTTTTTAAAGGAGAAGTAAACCTAACTCGGCTCATCCTTAAGAGTACCCGGGTGATTCTTATAGCAGAGGAAGGATAGAAAATGACCTAGGCTAAAAGGGATCCGATCAATTTTTAGCCGGACCAGAAATCCGAGGAGAATCGTACACGAATTCGGTGCTAGCTGGCCCGAGGCGAGTTGGAAGCAATGAAGGACGGCATAAATCTCGGATGAAAAGGGCAGATGCATCCCTGCTCGGAACGCTTCCAAGTACAGGGAAATCTCATTACCCTATATCTGGTATGCCCGTTCACCCTCCCTGGCCAGACGTAGCGAGTAGCTAGAGGGTATATGGAAGTGTGCTCGAATATCGGAAAGCTTGTCTGACCTGTTCAGTATCGAGGCAGTGTCATGAGTATTCTTGATACGCACCGTGAGGGCCTTTTTGGCCCCTGACGACGAGGTGTTAGTGATATATGCCCTAGAAGCCATTATTGTATTGTTAGTTATATGTATTACCTAGACGCCATTATTGTACATGCGATGTATATTGTAGTGGATGCTTGGACATATATAGGGAGGACTTT
The DNA here is from genome assembly GCA_030015575.1 of Agapanthus africanus. Classification (NCBI taxonomy): domain Eukaryota; kingdom Viridiplantae; phylum Streptophyta; class Magnoliopsida; order Asparagales; family Amaryllidaceae; genus Agapanthus; species Agapanthus africanus. Next base: position 203,096,318 of record JASDDO010000016.1, on the reverse strand, counting down.
CTTGCTCGACATGATAGTATCCTATCTGGTTGCACTTTATCTTAACATGTACACTTATTGTCTTTCTATTACATGTTGTTAAAGCCCTTAGGATGAGTACTTGACTACCAGGATTATGATGCAGATCATACTAGTGGGGCAGAGGTAGTCGGTAAGTACAACCTTAGATTGTTCCTAGTCGTGGGAGTATCGAGTCAGGGCATCGATATTCCAGAGTAGACTAGCGTATACACATCTCGACCCATATGATGGGCGATGGATGATCCCATATCCATTGGTGTTTGACATCAGAGATGGTATACGGGCGCTCAGTAGAGACTGGGTACACTGGACGGACTCACCGTGAACTCCTAGATGGTATTATACGTATCGTCAGATAGCAGTTCTCTGGTGACACTGGTACAGGTTAATCTGTCGACCCGAGATCGTCATAGAGCCCTGTGTGATTCCCACTATGCATTGATTTCCACCTTACCATGTTCAAGATATCGTGCAAATCAGTGGTTTTTGGGTATAGTCCCTGTAGGGTTCCTATGAACGACAGCAAGGTTTCGGGAGGCATCGTCCATGCCAATTTCAAAAATTTGCCGTTTAAAGAACCCTAAACTAGAATCGTTAACTAGAGAATCATACGAAACGTTATATAAACAGCTTTACATCTAAGTGATAACGGAATACAACCTTTGTAGACCGGTCCTTCACTTCAATATCTCCTTGTAGTGGTCCCTTCGCTTGTTGGAGATAGTGCCCTCATAGTCAATTATTGGATCACAGGCACATGATTGCAATGATTGAGGGAGGACCTATTCCGGTAGGACAGTCTTACTCAAGATGATAGTATGCTATCTGGTTTACCTTTATCATCGTGTGCTGCTTTAGGTGACCTTATAGGTCACTATTGCACGTTGATAGAGCCCCTAGGATTCTTGCTTGACTGCCAGTAGTATGAGGGCGACCATATACGTGGGAGCTGGTAGTCTATAAGCACATCCTTAAAAGGTCCCTAGTCGTGGGAGTTTCGAGACAGGGCATCGATACTCCAGAGTAGACTAGTGTATACAGTCGAGACCCCGACGAGGGGCGGTGGCCGGTCTCACAAGCCACTGGTGTCAGTTGGTTCACCTAAGATGTATACAGGTGCTCATTGGGTTATGAGTACACCGGACAGGACTCGCCGGGAACATGCTAGTTGGTCTTATACCTGACGTCAGATGGCAGTTCCCTGGTGACATGTGTACAGGTTAGTTCATCGACCTGAGGATCGTCATTTGTCTCGTGTGAGTTCCCACTGTACTTTGATTACTACCCTACCACGCATATAGGAGACGTGCAAACAGGTTTTAGTTGGGTACAGTCCCGAGCCATATGGAGGCAGTGAGCGGATCTTCAGGGGTTCGTCTCTCCCGGTATTGGCGGTGAGGTGGCGCTGTGTCTAGGAGAGCCATTACACGAAGTCCTTGGCCAAGGGAGGAGATTTACTGGTAGGTATTCCAGTGGTATCTCTGGTTGTTCTGGGCTACACTCCAACACGACTTGTACCGCTTTTGGGGTTCTGACTTTTACCAACCCCCTAGGCCCGCCATGTGATGCTCATAGACGAACGGACCGGACTGTACAGATATTGTCACTGACAGGCTCAGTAGGGTGTCAGGATGAGTTCACTCATCGACGTCCCTTTTGGTCAATAGCTGGTAGCCCATCACGTATGGCTAATACCTCTGACGTGCTAGTGGTTAAATCCACAGCCATAGTATTGACGAGTCATTAGAGTCCCCCACATTCAGTTACTCAAGTTTCGGGCGAAACGCTGTAGAGGCCATATGGATATATGGCAGGGTTCGATCAGATACGTGCGGTATTGCACGGATCAGGATCGGAAGGATAATACTAGCCGGCTTTGGTTTAAGCCGGATCCTAGTATAGTACAGTGTAGATTTTGTCTCATTGCATTTGTATTCAGTCGGAATACAGATGCGGGTGTGTATACACAGTATCGGGGTTTTCCTGTAATTTATTACGGGACCAGTTTTCTGGAGTTGCCAGTTTGTTTCCGTTTCGGCCATATTTCTTTGTATCTTTCATTGGCCGAAGATTGGTGGAGGAGGGCTTATTTGCATTTGTGCAAATAAGCATTTGTGGAGGGTGTTCTTTGCATTTTGTTGGATCATGATGGTTGCACCATCCCTTGACCCATTGACTTGTTTTGACTCCATGATGACTTGACTTTTGTGAGTGATGATGGAGGGTCATGATGGTGGGTTTGGTGTGTTGGTTTTGCTTGTGATGATGATTCTTGCATGATGACCATTCCTCTCACTTGCATTATTCTTGTGGCTATCTTTTTCACTCACTCCCTCTCTCATTCTCTCCACTCCCACCATGCATGGGCCGGCCACTAGAGGGGTGGGGGTTGATTCATTTTGCTGTGGGATTTTTCACTCTATTGATGCTTGCAAAAATCCCCAAGTTGATCTCTAAAAGTTCATATATCCTTTCCTCCACTAAAAGGCAACATCCACTACCCCAAAATGAGACATTGCCTTCTACATGTATTCTATAGCAAATCTTGAGCACGTCGACTCGCCAGCTTCGTGCCCGAGTTGCCTCGGTCCAGAGGTGGGAGCCCGTAAAAGAAGCCGGCGACGTGGTGCCCTTCCGGCGACGTGGTTTGGACTGGAGATTCCGCGGGGAGATCGGGACGACGACGAGAAGACCGAAGGACACGGATCGCTCGGTATATCTCTCTACCCTTTCTCTTGTTAGCTAGGACTAGTTTAATGGCACGATCCGGGTTTTTTTAGTGCGTGGTGGTGCCGGTTTGAAAAGTTAAAGTAAATCACCGCTTCCGCATTCCGGCGTCGGATTGACGGCCGGGGCGCCGCCGTGCACTTACAGTGGTATTAGAGCCTCGCCATTAACATAGTCTAGCTTTGGCTAATGTGTTTACGTTTCCGATCAAACAAAATTCCAAAACCCGTATTTTTCCTAGCATCAGTTTCTATCGATTTGTTTCTGGCTCGAAATTTTATTCAGTACATTGCAGAATGATGTGTAGCGAATTATAAGAATTCTGTAGAAATTTGATCACGTGAACGCTCTATACGACCGCGGAACCGCGGCCAAACCCATGCTTGGGTCGCGGTTCCGCCGCAATATTTGCAGTTCAGTGGATAAAAGTTTTTCAGAGGGTCTCTAGACTGAAAATAGGGGTTTTTGTATACTTTGTTTGGGCCCAGAATTTCTGTGAGTGCTACAGTATTGCTTGGGGGCCCACTTAGTAAAATTTAATCGATCGGATATTTTAAACACATTTGTTCACAGTATTTACATTATATCTGCGACCGTGAATGTCACTTGATCGGTAAATCCTGTCTAACTGCTATAGCCCGGTTAGACGGATTTGCGAACGTGACTTTCACGTTGATGTTCTGTGTTATGCTGTGATGTTGCGGATTGGTCGTGGGGGATAGCCTGGATGCAATGCTAGTACAGTTTTTGTTGTATTATGTACATTTGATATTGCGGGGCGAGCGTCCGACATGTGGACTGCCGTCACTGCCTGATTGTATATTATTCTTTTTGGGGCACGACCGGGTCGAGGTTGATGTACCCATTGTATGTATATTTTACTTTCTGTACTAGGATTACCCCGCGGAGGGGTGCACGGATAGCCGGGTTCTAGAGGGCAACGAGCCCGCATCTCATGGTATTGAGACGGAGGAGGCTTCACTCTAGAATTGGCGGGCTGTTCGCCGCACTCGTAGGGGGTACAGGTTGACCCAGGAGGGGTGCCCAAGTTAACGGATTCCGTGAAGTGCTGGGTGGTCCATTCACGGTGCTGAAGGGGGCTGCCTCGCTTCAGGTTTTGGCGGGTAACTTGCCGCGCCCGTAGGGGTCTAGGATTTCATTGCATAGGCTATCCACACGACCAGGGGAACGTCGGGTTTCAGTAGTGGCTCTGTGAAACCCGGGGATCCCAGATATCTGTATTGTTCTGTGATGCTGTACATTTCTGTGATGTTGCATTTTATCACGCCTTGTGCGAAAATATTATATATTGATATATATACTAGTAGATGTTGTATATGTTTTGCATCCGCGCTAGTCCAGTCCCTGCTCTGTCGTTAGTTAAGTAACCTAACGGGTAATGACGGGACCCAATGGCGAATGCGAATGGCATATAGGTACATCATTATTTTCGTTCTTTATTGGTGTGATCAATTGATGGGACTGCGTTGATTCGGATCAATGCAAGTTAAACAAACCTATTCTGATGTTGTTGGAACACTTTTCAAAAAGCTGCTATTGCAAGGACGTTCTCTTTTTTTTTGCATCGTGGTATTCAGTTGGAATATCCTGCTCCTCAGTCGACGAGGCAAGGGCCGAGATCCCTTCACCGGGAGTGACCCCTTGGACAGAAATTTGCGTCAGGGCATTAACTTCACTATAGCCGATTACTTTTGCTTTGCATCGTGATATTCAGTTGGAATATCCTGCACCTCATTCTACGGGGAAAGAGCCGAGATCCCTTCACCGGGAGTGACCTCTTTAGCGAAGGTTTTCGTCACTATATTTCAAAAAGCTATCCGGTTCCTTCAACGATATTAAGTTCATTACGTTAAAGGTTTTCGCCAGAAACCATTCGTAGCCCTCCGTCGTTTCATATGGGTGGTCAATAGTATTCAAGCTGTGTTTGTTGGCCAAAGTCAAGGCACAGTGTTTGGTAGCTGTTGGGTATACATATGCAGCATAGATAGATGCGTTGGTTTGGGGCAGTCGTATAGACTTGTTGGCCAAAGTCAAGGGCTTGTGCGGGTGGGCTCAAATTAACCAGGAGAATGACGGGTAGAACTTGACATGTGACTTATGATTTGTTGGCCAAAGTCAAGGTCATAAGAGCATGGGGTAAATATCCACATCGGGAGTTTCTAAAGAAACTGAAACTTGCCAGCTATGCGCATACCTTCTGGAGTGTAATGATGTGAGCGGATTCCGTCACATTATCATGCGATGATAGTTGGATCCCGATTCCCACTGATGAGTTGGTTTACTCCTCGGGTGATCCCGACTAATTCTTCTTTCAGGTTTGGAGGAGAATTTGACGGTACAGTGGGAGGTTTCCAGATTAGATAAATTGGTAACCATTCTGATCTAGGATAGAGTGCACGCTGAGTGTTTCTTTTCTCTCTCTCTTTGGTAGCGACCATTGACCCGACCCTAAGACTATGACTCAGAGACCAAAATTGACCGAACCTTCTTAAACACTGGCTTTTGGATTGTCAGAGTTGCTACCTCATTGCCACTCCTACTTTTACCCTTTTCTCCAGGAAACCCCGTATTACTACGAACGTCCACTTCCATTGGACAAAACCATCGTATGGTTATATACGAACTCGAAGGAATTTATTCGAGGATGGTTTCCGGTTCTGGAGAAAACGAATAGGACTATTCAGTTGTCTTTTCCTTTTACCTTCTCTCAGGTTGCGAGTACTCCTTGGTTTAGGAGATAGTACACCTATTACGCAAATTGGATAGTCTTTTTCCAAACCTTAGGCTGGTGCCGACCGGTAGGGAATGAAGAAAACCAATTAGCCTAACGATGGTGTATAGAAGGTATTAAGTAAAGACATAACAAGGGATTAGTAAGAGGGCAAAGTAAATTGCGACTGCTATTCACGACCAAACCAAGTATTTCTTCGCCAATCCTAAATCACCTTTGTATTTCACCAGAACACTCCGTATCACTACGAAGATCCACAGTTTATTGGATACTCCATCGTATGGTTATATACGAACTCGAAAAGAACTTGTTCCAGTTCGAGGATGGATTCTGGTTCAGGAGAAATAAGAATAAGGTTTATTCGGTTGTCATTTATCTTCACCTTCTCTCGCATTGCGAGTGCTCCTAGGATTAGGACAGTACACCCATTATGCTTATTGGATAGTCTTCTTCCAAACCATAGGCTGGTGCCGAACGGTAGGGAAGGAAGAAAACCATTTGGCCTAAAGGGGTGTACAGAAGGTAATGACTAAAGACATATAAAGGGATTTGGAAAGATGGAAAAGAATTACACGGTTACAGTTGTGAATCTGGATAATGGAAGATACATTACTAGGAATACCAGGATACCCCATCGAAACATTTCAATGTTTCAGTTTCACTGTGTAATGTTAAAAGAAAACTGATTTCCCGATTAGATACTTACTCCAGGGTATGTATTTACCAGATATAATTCTCACATCTGTATGGTTTTACAGATGATGAGTGGGAGTAAGTTATTGGGAATTGGGTGATCATCCTCATTATATCGGGATTCGTTGTAATCGGTGATATTTGAGGAAATCGCCTGGCCGGACGGCAAAATTTTTGGTTTTGAATATCCGCTGTTATGCACCAATTTCAAATTGATATATCTGTACGTCTATTTTCATAGAGTGAGATATACCTTTCTGAAATTATGTCTGTGACATTTACTTATATCAGTAGATGGTTAGGTAAGGAGCATTAAACAGCGGTGTAATTCTTCTTAACCATAAGTACACTTTTCAACCTACGACACACAGTGAATGAGTTATCAGACTCAAGGGACTTATACAAAGTATTGTATGTTGTCCAGGGTCCATCAGGACAGAGGAGTTGGTCCCCGTACTATATTCGGTTTACTTATGACTTCTCTAGTTTTTAGACAGGTGTTTTGTGGAAACACAGGGTCCGAATTTTGAGAAGTTATAGGTATTTGAATAAAGTAGAGAACCAGGTATTGCAAGTATCTGGATTCTTCAAAGTGATCGAAGATGTAGATACTTGTGTATGGTATTCAGTTGATAGTAATGATTAAGAGAACTTGCTTCTCTTTCAGGTTACTCATAATTGGAAGCATTCCTAAGTTGAGTAACGCTGATCGGCCTCTTTCCATTTAGTTGACATGCACTGGAGACAGCTGCATGATTTGAATCTGGTTCAATTAAATCAGTGCCTCTGGTTCTATATTGGATATAGAACAGTTCATATCTTAACGATGTTAAGGTACGGGGAGTTGTCCGGCTTATGCTTAAAACCAGACTCTGGATAACTCGAGGCACGTTTTCTGTAATGGCTGTTTGTGGGTTGACCCAGGCTATGACGAGGGTTGACTTTCTACCATCTGGAAGATCAATAGTGATATTGTTCTAGACTCGCCACGGTTTTATTAAAAATGGATTTTTTCAGAAAACAGTAGTGGGAGTATGGTAGAACTGGAAGTGATTCCAGAACCACAAACGATTACTGAAGATTTCATAGGAACCTAAAGATTCAATCTGGTTTGACATTCCATTGGCCACTCCGCAGATAAGGTGGGTAACCTCAGGCACCCGAGAGGTACTCCGGTAGCCTCAAGGACGGTGACGGGGAGGTTGTTGTTTACCCACACATTCCATTGTTGTTGTTCCAGACCGTGAGACCCGGCAGGAGGATGAGTATAGCGTCGTTCTAAACTGGCTTTAGAAGTGTACGTCTATATGACTCTGCCAGAGGGTTGTCGTGGTCAGTGGGAGCAGCGGAAGCATGGTGGACATGTAGCTTATGTCTATTTATAGACTAAAGCAGATATAGCGGAGATAGATCATCTATTTCTGATGTGACAGTCATAGGTTTGACTTCATCAGAATAGGGGATGGATCTGTTAAGAAGGTAGTAGGGTGTGTTGTCATGGTATTTGGATGACATACACAGAGTAGGAAAAGAAACTCCTATACTACGATCGGTTATACTTTGGTCGTCACACAGTGGTTTCTCCACATGGGACTTGGACATTATATCAGACATACTGGTTACTAGATCTATGGTTTTAGACCTAGATTTGGGCGGTTTCCTAATCAGGGTGCTTAGACTACATTCTAAGATTATTTAGAATTGACGACTCCTGGCACGGTAGTGTACCTGCAGGTGATGGAGTCACCCTCTCTAAAGGTGTCTTACAGACAAAAGGGGAGAGGGATGTGCATGATTGGCAGATCACTTGCTTAGGCAATTGAGTCAATCATGAGATGTCAATTACCACACCAGATGTTGTTCTTGCACTAGATACAATAAGTTGACATTGATCCAATCCTGGAGAAACAGTCGGAAGCAATTTTAGAACATAAGTGGATGTTCTAGGGATATGATAACGACAGCCTCATTCGGGCGACAGTTATCATTCCAGGCTTCCAAGGTGACCTGGACGACAGGGAGGTTGTCAGAGTTATAATTTTTCCATCTGACGAGGGGCGGTATTTTGGACAGGTGGTCTAAGGCGATACTGAGGGAGGCATGGTGCAGGATACTGATTAAGTTCAGTTGACGATACAGTCTAAGAAGTTTGGATTTGGAGTTCATTTATGAGCTAGGTCCCATCAGACATCCAGACACATTTTAAGACAGGTATTGCTCATTTCGGGAGATAGGTTTCTCCGCGAACTTGAGATATAGAGAGACATAGAAAGAAACATCAAAGCGGATCCACTCACTGAAGCTATTCCTCGAACGCAATAGTTTCGCAAACGGGATTTATGAGACTGACTAGTAGAGGAGTTGGGTGTTCGGTATCACACGGGCTGTGAGTATGCGACATCGCAATAATTAACCTTGAGTGCAAGTGGGAGATTGTTGGAGATAGTGACCTCAGAGTCAATTATTGGATCACAGGCACGTGATTGCAATGATTGAGGGAGGACCTATTCCGGTAGGACAGTCTTACTCAAGATGATAGTATGCTATCTGGTTTACCTTTATCATCGTGTACTGCTTTAGGTGACCTTACAGATCACTATTGCACGTTGATAGAGCCCCTAGGATTCTTGCTTGACTACCAGCAGTATGAGGGCGATCATATACGTGGGAGCTGGTAGTCTATAAGCACATCCTTAAAAGGTCCCTAGTCGTGGGAGTTTCGAGACAGGGCATCGATACTCCAGAGTAGACTAGTGTATACAGTCGAGACCCCGACGAGGGGCGGTGGCCGGTCTCACAAGCCACTGGTGTCAGTTGGTTCACATAAGATGTATACAGGTGCTCATTGGGTTATGAATACACCAGACAGGACTCGCCAGGAACATGCTAGTTGGTCTTATACCTGACGTCAGATGGCAGTTCCCTGGTGACATGTGTACAGGTTAGTTCATCGACCTGAGGATCGTCATTTGTCTCGTGTGAGTTCCCACTGTACTTTGATTACTACCCTACCACGCTCAAAGGAGACGTACAAACAGGTTTTAGTTGGGTACAGTCCCGAGCCACATGGAGGCAGTGAGCGGATCTTCATGGGTTCGTCTCTCCCGGTATTGGGGGTGAGATCATGCTGTGTCTAGGAGAGCCATTACACGAAGACCTTGGCCAAGGCAGGAAATTTCCTGGTAGGTGTTCCAGTAGTATCTCAGGGTGTTCTGGGCTACACTCCGACACGACTTGTACCGCTTTTGGGGGTCTGACTTTTACCAACCCCCTAGGCCCGCCATGCGATGCTCATAGACGAATGGACCAGACTGTACGGATATTGTCACTGACAGGCTCAGTAGGGTGTCAGGATGAGTTCTCTCATCGACGTCCCTTTTGGTCAATAACTGGTAGCCCGTCATGTATGGCTAATACCTCTGACGTGCTAATGGTTAAATCCACAGCCATAGTATTGACGAGTCTTTAGAGTCCCCACATTCAGTTACTCAAGTTTCGGGCGAAACGCTGTCGAGGCCGTATGGATATATGGCAGGGTTCGATCAGATACGTGCGGTATTGCACGGATCATGATCGGACGGATAATACTAGCCGGCTTTGGTTTAAGCCGGATCCTAGTATAGTACAGTGTAGATTTTGTCTCATTGCATTTGTATTCGGTCGGAATACAGATGCGGGTGTGTATACACAGTATCGGGGTTTTCCAGTAATTTATTACGGAACCAGTTTTCTGGAGTTGCCAGTTTGTTTTCCGTTTCGGCCATATTTCTTTGTATCTTTCATTGGCCGAAAATTGGTGGAGGAGGGCTTATTTGCATTTGTGCAAATATGCATTTGTGGATGGTGTTCTTTGCATTTTGTTGGATCATGATGGTTGCACCATCCCTTGACCCATTGACTTGTTTTGACTCCATGATGACTTGACTTTTGTGAGTGATGATGGAGGGTCATGATGGTGGGTTTGGTGTGTTGGTTTTGCTTCTGATGATGATTCTTGCATGATGACCATTCCTCTCACTTGCATTATTCTTGTTGATATCTTTTTCACTCACTCCCTCTCTCATTCTCTCCACTCCCACCATGCATGGTCCAGCCACTAGAGGGGTGGGGGTTGATTCATTTTGGTGTAGGATTTATCACTCTCTTGATGCTTGCAAAAATCCCCAAGTTGATCTCTAAAAGTTCATATCTCCTTTCCTCCAATAAAAGGCAACATCCACTACCCCAAAATGAGACATAGCCTTCTACATGTATTCTACAGCAAATCTTGAGCACGTCGACTCGCCAGCTTCATGTCCGAGTTGCCTCGGTCCAGAGGTGGGAGCCCGTAAAAGAAGCCGGCGACGTGGTGCCCTTCCGGCGACGTGGTGGAGACCGGAGATTCCGCGGGGAGATCGGGACGACGACGAGAAGACCAAAGGACATGGATCGCTCGGTATATCTCTCTACCCTTTCTCTTGTTAGCTAGGACTAGTTTAATGGCACGATCCGGGTTTTTTTAGTGCGCGGTGGTGCCGGTTTGAAAAGTTAAAGTAAATCATCGCTTCCGCATTCCGGCATTGGATTGACGGCCGGGGCGCCGCCGTGCACTTACATCGCTGCGATCATGGAACTCCCGAACTCTTGCATGGCTTCTCAAGATGAAAAGAACGATCTAGCTTGATGTCTTCAAGGACGAAGATGATCTACGTCGAGTAGGCACTAACTCAAGCTACTACTTCACTAATGAGAGATTAGTGAAGCTAATACCCTATACTAAAGTGCTAATCTAGTAGAGGATGATGAAGTAGGAAGTGGGCTCACTTTAGTTTTTATTTTCTCACAATATTTTCTCACTTGAACAAAACCTAGAGAGCTCTTGAGCTTTGAGGAAGAAGATGAAGTCAAGAGGTAAGAATGAACTAATGAGGAGAGAGAATCAACCATGGGTGATTTTGTATCATATAGCTAACTCATGTAGAGACATAACCTTGGCTAAATTATAATGGTTAGGTTAATAAATAACTTAAGTAAAACAAAACTAGTGGACTAAGTCAATGCATATACAAGCTTCATGCATGTGGCTAATTATCCACTAATTTGGAATTACTTTAAATATTAAAACCCTACATTATAATTAGAATGGTGTAAGTCGCATACACCTATGTAGTGTGTATCAATAACCATGACACAAAATAAAACACAATTAATATATATCACATATATATTAAGTGTGCACATGTGAGAAAATAAATACTTAAGTGAGCTAATATTAGTTAATGTAAATTAGTATATCAAATATACAATTAGACACTAAATTATCAAATCAACACTTGATTTAATAATCCGGCTATATCACAAATAACCGACTAATATTAAATGTACCATCTTATCGAATCAACACTTGATTCGATTATCCGCCTACATCACATATAACCGACCGATACAAATATCGCGAGAATAGAATACTGTATCACATACTCGTATTAATCTCGGTCCAGCACATATCACATATGTGCTCCTACTTCGTTTTGCCTGAGCCAGTAAAACCTCTATGTAAGACTCTAAAGATGTAACATTTCAGAAAATATAAAATATTATTTTTGGAATGTAATATTGAAATAATATATTTCGTGAAAACTACCAGATTTGCGAAATTGGGATTTTCGTAAAGTGGTATAAGTGTATACCAATATTTGGAAATTTATCGGAGAATAAAATGATTTATTTATTTTAATGATATTTATCGGATTTTTGGGCAAAATCCGTAATTTAACATTTTTCCGTGACTTATGCACATGTCATGTGCATGTGTGCATGTGTGTGTTTGTGAGTTAGTGAGAAAAGAGAAAAGAAAAGAATGCAAAAGGATTGAGAAGGAAAAGAATTGAGTTTGTGTGTGAAAAGGATTAATGGATATAAAAAAAAGGGAGATGAAACAAAAATAGATATTTTGTTAGAGAGGTGAGTGTAGGGAGAGATATTTGTTTTGAGAGAGTGAGGCTAAGAGAGGGAGAGAGAGAGGGTTAACTTGGTTGCCCCATTTCCTTCACCCCTCCATTATTACTTCACCTCCATCATCTCCATCACTTCCTCACTACCCCATTGCCACATCTCCAATCCTTCACCAAAACCCTATACCCCCTTCATTAAAAACATGCACCCCTTCATCCACAACACATTGGACCTTGCAAGTTTGGATTTTGAAGATTGGGCAACTCAAGAAAGTTCTTTGGTTGCAAACAAGGTAACCCATACACTTTTAGTTAAGTATTTGTGTTATATATATCCTAGTTTAGTTAGAAATCGGTATAAATAGGATATGTGATCTTAGAAAGTTACAAGTTGTTGTTGTGTGGCCAAATAAGGTGTAGTGAGTGTTTACTTGACCTTAGAGAGTGTTTTACTGGCCAAGACCTGAGACATAAACCCAAAATACGAACTTTGAAAGTGTCCGATATCGTATTTTGTGTTATTTGTGTTAGGATTTTGTGATCTGCTATGATCCGGAGGACCTGAAAAATATTTAGCGAACACAGAGAGACGTGCAGGAAACCAGGAACCTACCCTAGAAACCCGAGCCCATTTCACCTTATCCTGGCCGCAGATTTAATCAATATGGCCGCAATTTGCGGCCACATTGTGGTGAAATGTGGTGATTTTTGTTCTGTAGCTTCCTTATCCTATATCTAGAGAAACCTGATATCCAAAATTGGATAATTTAACCTGAACCAAAATCTGGGAGCACATTGAGGTGTTTTTGGGCTATGTTTCCGTATTTTGGAATTCTTGGTTTTAGTATTTGATATTTATTGGGTCGTTGGATGTTTGTACGTCAACGACGAAGGTTGTTTGGTTGTTTTTGCATGCGTAGGCTATAGGTTCTAATCTATGAGCGCACCGTATGCCGTATTGGTTTTAGGACATTGATTTTGATGGTATTATGATATGTGTTGATATTGTAGGTACCTTCGCGTGGATTTCGAGACGAAGAAGCGCATTGACTACGGCTAAGCGAGGAATTTAGCAGGTGAGTAGATTTATATCTACGGGGGAAGTCAGGTGGCTGGCGTATAGCACCCCTGCAAACTTTGATATGGAAGATCGTTTGATTATTATATTCTGATAAATGTTATGCGACGGACATAATTATAGGATTTGCAAAACGATAATATGATAGAAGTTGATGCTAATGGACATATTGACATATGAGAATATAAAGGATAAGTGAATCATGATAGGTACGAATTGAAAGAGAACAAGTGTGACGTTTATATAAAGTGATACGAGATATTGATGTGATGAACGAGTATACGATGTGATATGATGACTAAGTGTGTATGTCATTTTATGGATTCGAGTCAATATGAGATTGTTGATACCTTTGTAGGTCCCCTGATACGAGTTTTACAAGGATGTGACCTGAGAGATAGGTATATATATTATGGATAATGTTTTTGCATATTGAGTGATATGTTGTACGAGACTTAGATCCGTACCCCAATGTTGTATAGGTTGATAGAATCCCTATTTGTTTTATGCTGTCGTACGATAGATTTCCGTACGCGATGAGTTTTACCTGTTGAATTATCCATACCCTTGTTTAGAGGATACCGTACGATGGATTGTACCGTACGTGATGTTGTGAGGCTGGATGTCGATTGCTAGATTCACCGACTCGGATACATATTGTAGACACGTATACCTTATAGCTTTTAGCTGATGATGTACTTTATGCTACGATCATGTTATTCTCATTGCATTAAATATACCTGTGCTAGTACACCTATACCATTATCAATGATGCGCATGTTACACTTACACAGATTTTCCGGTTCACACACCTTCATCATCGATAATTGCCATGTCACTACATAGTAGAATTGCTACATCATGCTATGATATATTTGCTATGTTAATATCACTGTTCCACGTCGCATAAGATATACGGACATGCTTGCATCCGGTTATATGTTGCATATATACTAACATGTACACCAACATACTTGGTTACAGCTGCATGTACTTTATGCATACATACTGACATGTACACCCAAATATCTTGCTATAGCTACATATACCCTAAGTGGTATTGTTTTGACATGTGATATTGAGACGCTGATTATTGTGCTATTGCGCTTATGAAATCATCATACATAATTGCTTACATGTAGATACTTATACCTTGCTACAGTTACATGGACACCTCATATGATGCAGCACTTGATTTCGGAGGATTTGGGAACCGCGTGATATATTTTAAAACTGATTCATTAAAAGAGCGGTTTTCCCTTAATATGCTCATATTGTGGGTTTTTTTGTTGCATATATTTGTTTTCAAGGATTTACGCCTTGAGATATGGATTTCATGTGATTTATGGATTTTAGAACCGTGGGGGTGTTTCACGAACTTATTTATTGTTTAAAAACCCGGTTTCTCTTGATATGATATTTCAGTGCGTCCACCATGAGATTTCTCGGTTCTGAGATTTTTGATATATACCCTATACGAGGAGTTGGAGTGGGCCGTGTGTGGATACATAGTGGATCCCGGTACGGTTCGCCTCGGCAAGAAGTTCGCAGATGATGGAGATGAGCTTGGAAGGTGGGCAAGTACCTACCGGTGATAGTATTTGGACTCGGCGGTTATCGTGGGGATACCGACCGGAGTGATGTACAGACATGACATCAGGTCCAGTCATGGTGACGGCGCCTGAGTCATGAAGATTTACGTGTCGATGCTAGACACGGGTTTCAAGATATTTCGAGTGCTGAGGTTAAACACTTAAGTTTCCATTATTTTGTTGTGTCGCGGAGGACACACGTTGTTTTATATCCTCATATTTACCTGCATATGCTTTTATGATATTTACATGCAGGAGTTGTTGTGTCAGTGGGTGACACGTGGACGAGATCCACTGCATACATGCATTGATTTTATTGTTGGACGAGATCCACTACATACAAGCATTGATTATATTGTTGGATGAGATCCACTACATACATGCATTGATTATATTGTTGGATGATATCCACTTGCTGATAGGCATTTATTATGTATTGGCACATATGCAGATACGGCCACCCAAGATATCATAGTATTACCTTTATGATATACTTGACCTAGGAATCGTTGTTTATTTCGATTTCTACCAGATGATTTTTTCTACTCACGAGTTGGCAACTCACCCCCGTTGTGCCACAGTTCTTGCAGGTTGACCGCTGGGATCAGTAGCAGCATCGTTGGCACACAACTGTTTTCGGGTGATTTTTTTTGGTAGGTGGTACCTATTGGATCGTACCACTCTTGTATTATTATTCCTGTTGTATGTAGTCAACTCCATCAATTCAGAAACTAGTTATTGTATATGTTGCAGACTTAGAAAACTTGTACTTACGAGACTTGAGTGATGAGTTTTATGTTCGCTTTTGGCTTTGATGTATTGCTTTACTTTATTTCCTTGTGTGGATCTTCGCCGTTGGGCGTCGTATACTTGTTATTTATTCTTGTGGTGGTTGTTTCCACCGTTGGGCGTGATTTTGCTCCCGTTTGGGGATGCTTTATTATTTCTGTGTTGTACCCATTTTCGGGGTTAGTTTTTACAAGGGAGGTGTTGCCCAATTTTTTTCAAAAGACAAAACATGATTTACTATATCTTTAGTTCTTAAAATGGTTTAGATTTCTGGGTTTCATCTTACTTGAATGACGTTACGCCTGTAGATGTCGCGTGATTTAAGTGCTGGTCGCGAGCTATTATTTTGGGTCGTGACAAAGTTGGTATCAGAGCGCTAGGTTTAACCTTGGTTCGAGTCTAGGTTTGACTATGTGAAGTCTGTGGAGTAATTTATTTCGTTACATAGGCTTGACCTTACGGAACTTAGACTTGGACAAGGGGATATTAGACCCGAACTTTCGTTTCATAGGCTGACCCTGATTGATGGAGTAGGTAGCTTGAGTAGAGTGACGTACCGTACGTATGTTCCGCGGCATATTTACGATACGATACTCCACTTAAGAAACCTTAGGATTTTCATATCTTGAGACTGATGATTCTTTTTGTTTCCTTGATTATACATCCATTTGAGATCCTTGATTTTATTCACTTCCGTGATCATACTCTCAGTGAATTGACTCCTCCTTAAGATCATGTATCCATTTTGGGATCGGTTGACTCTTTTCATCCATTTTATATTTTTTTTAGTCGATACATATTTGAGGTTCTTGTCACCATTGTTTGAGCGCAGATAGAGCTGCTGCTGGTGATGCGGTTAGGGCGAGCTCGTCGTGGACGAGGAATGACCATCGTGTTATCTGGTGACATGGGAACGTATCGATGTCATGTTGTGTTGTGACCTCTCGTTTGAGGCGAGTTTGCGGTTTTGTACCGGATGATCGGGCCCTTGTTAGAGGTTGCCTTCTGTGAAAGGAATGTTGATGTACATCATACTTCAGAGATTGTGATGTCATCGACCGTGCAGACAGATGACCTAGCTGTTGCTGAGATTGATGTGATGCCGCTTCCAGAGCTTACGAGCTGAGATCGCCGGAGCTTTCAGGCAGAGAGGCGACAGATGATAGCTAGTCTATGTTGAGTTGAGAGACGGAGGTGATTCGTCGGATTTGATCTGCCGACGTAGGCCCTGTTGAGTTGAAGATTTCCAGTGTGGAGAGTCTTACTCAGATATAGAGTAGATCGATCCAGAGATGACGTTGTTCGTCGGATGTTCCGATGTGAGATCGGTAAGCTGACCAGTTTCAGATGGAAGGACCTCAGTCAGATGTGTTGTGAGTTGATCGAGAAATGGATAAGCATTGAGTATTCCTCAGATGGTTGGGACGAGTTCCCGAGGACGCATTCGGCTAGATATCTTCTATAGAGTGATGAAGATACCGAGTTTGTGATTTCGAGTCCGTGCGAGGGATTCCGGATTGATTGTCACCGAGAACATTTGCAGTACGCAGATAGCATGACGTGATGTCGAAGTGGAAAAAAATAAAGAGTAGTGGGACAAGAGGTTCGTGCGTGAAGCTGACGAGCTGTTGTTGCTCCCCGCCGAGATTAGAGATCTGATATGTATGCAGAGGCGTTGGGATACGGCCAGTTTCCGAGAAAATGTTGTGCTGAGAACGCAGATGTACAGAAAGCGAGAAAAGATTTGTAAGAGTACCAGCCTCCGTACAGTTCGGTATAGGCGAGATCGGAAGAGACCTTGAGCCAGTTCCTACCAGGACACTGCTGCGATGAGTTTGCACCGAGGTTCAGGTGGGTCACGTGTATTCAGAGGGCCAGAGGCCGACGCCAGTGACGTTCTGCTTTATGAGTGATCATACTAATTAGCCGAGAGTTGACCTGGGGAGTGCCAGAGCGGAATCGTTTCCATTAGCACACCTGACCAGGCAGACGAGACAATTGAGCACGAGATTTGTGATCCACAGAGAAATAAGGACCCAGAGACAGAAGATGCCAGACTGTGAGCAGGAGGCAAGCGGATGTTCTTGCTCTGCCAGTTTGGGCGCACCGACTTTTTTCGACATTGTAGGAGGTGTACCTCAATGTCATTTGTTGTGATTTGCGTTGTGATCCGAGTATCACGCTTATATCGCTTGGATTTGAGTTTTGATGATTGAGTTTCAGGATATGGTTTTCGTGCACCATGGCTGCTCCTACTGGGTATTTAAATTTTGTGGATAGTTATTGCAGTTGATATATTTTATACACCGTGATGTTGATGTCGATTTTGTGCCTTAGCTGCACATGTTTTTGATTTCCTGGATTTCCTGCACGGGATTTGATATTTCGTGCAGTGGATTCACAGGATTTGATATTTCGTGCAGTGGATGCACAGGATTTGATATTTCGTGCAATGGATGCACAGGATTTGATATTTCGTGCACTAGATGTTTTTTACGAACCGGACGCGCTTGGGTTTGTTTTTTTGCGCATATTAGGCGCTTGGTATTGGATTTTGTGCGCATCGGATGCACTTGAGTGAGATTTTTACTCGTGAATGTTGGATGCCCTTGAGATATATTTTATCCGTGCATATTAGATGCGATTTTATTCGTTCATGTGGGATGCACTTGATTTCGATTTTATTCGTGCATGTGGGATGCACTTGATTTTGATTTTTATTCGTGCATGTAGGATGCACTTGATTTCGATTTTTATTCGTGCATGTGGGATGCACTTGATTTCGATTTCGTACGTGCATGGCGGATGCACTTGATTTGGACTTTCGCGCACGTTGGGCGCGTGATATAATTGTTGTGCACACGGGATGCACCTGATTTGGGGTTTTCGTTCGTGCATGTTAGTTGCACTGGATTGAGATTTTCGTGCACTATAGATGCACTAGTTGTTGTTGTCATGCACGCCAGTTGCATTGGACAGATGTTTTCGTGCACACCCGTTGCACTTAGTCTTACTTTTGTGCATATTGTGGCACCTGTACTTGGATTTGATTTTCGTGTGCACCAGACGCACGTGATTGTTGGATTCGCCTTTTGAGGCTGATATTGCTTTTGAGCAGTTTGTTTTCATGATGAGGCCCTATACTTTGTAGTACCCTACTAGGACTGATCCGAGGACAGTACCTGTGTACTTTGCATGCATAAAAAGTTACCAAGAGGTTTTTCAAAAGGAGCTATAGTCTCGCTATTTCTTACGTGTCGGCGAGTGACACGAGCATTTACAAATGAAAACCTCTTTGGGATATTGTAAAATGGGCGGAACGTATATTTCGAGAAAAACTTATATGAGAGTATATTATTACTTTACAAATGAGCGTCCGTCATTTGTGCCGTGAGTTACACATCACATGGCTATTCAGAAAAGATTTTGCATATGTTTTATTCAGTTTTAAGAGCTTTTCCAAGGATACGTACTGTACCTGTCTTGTAGTATTTGACTAGTGCATATTGGATTTCGGTAGTAGATTTTGTGATCTATATCTCCTTTGTGACTCCGATGATATGCGTGCAAGTCCGATGATTTGCGTGACGCTTGACGGAGATCGGTTTTGAATTTCGTACTCATTTTTCCGGCGCACAGGATGCGCTGGGGTATTTCTGTTTCTTCTGTTATTTCGGAGCCCCGTTGATTTAGCTGTTTATTGCAATGTTTTAGTATTTGGGGGTTTAAATTTAAATTCGGGGACCGAATTTATTTAAGGGGGAAGATTGTAACATTTCAGAAAATATAAAATATTATTTTGGAATTTAATATTAAAATAATATATTTCGCGAAAACTACCCGATTTGCGAAATTGGGATTTTCGTAAAGTGGTATAAGTTTATACCAATATTTGGAAATTTATCGGAGAATAAAATGATTTATTTATTTTAATGTTATTTATCGGATTTTTTGGCAAAATCCGTAATTTTACATTTTTCCGTGACTTGTGCACATGTCATGTGCATGTGTGCATGTGTGTGTGTGAGTTAGTGAGAAAAGAGAAAAGAAAAGAATGCAAAGAGATTGAGAAGGAAAAGAATTGAGTTTGTGTGTGAAAAGGATTAATGGATATAAAACAAAAGGGAGATGAAACAAGAATAGATATTTTGTGAGAGAGGTGTGTGTAGGGAGAGAGATTTGTTGTGAGAGAGTGAGGGTAAGAGAGAGAGAGAGAGAGGGTTAACTTGGCTGCCCCATTTCCTTCACCCCTCTATTATTAGTTCACCTTCATCATCTCCATCACTTCCTCACTACCCCATTACCACATCTCCAATCCTTCACCCAAACCCTATACCCCCTTCATTAAAAACATGCACCCTTCATCCTCAACACATTGGACCTTGCAAGTTTGGATTTTGAAGACTTTGGCAACTCAAGAAAGTTCTTTGGTTGCAAAAAAGGTAACCCATACACTTTTAGTTAAGTATTTGTGTTATATATATCCTAGTTTAGTTAGAAATCGGTATAAATAGGATATGTGATCTTAGAAAGTTACAAGTTGCTGTTGTGTGGCCAAATGAGGTGTAGTGAGTGTTTACTTGAACTTTGAGAGTGTTTTACTGGCCAAGACCTGAGACATAAACCCAAAATACGAACTTTGAAAGTGGCCGATATCGTATTTTGTGTGATTTGTGTTAGGATTTTGTGATCTGCTATGACCCGGAGGACCTGAAAAATATTTAGCGAACACAGAGAGACGTGAAGGCAACCAGGAACCTACCCTAGAAACCCAAGCACATTTCCCTTTATCCTGGCCGCAGATTTAATCAATATGGCCGCAATATGCGGCCACTTTGAGGTGAATTGTGGTGATTTTTGTTCTATAACTTCCTTATCCTATATCTAGAGCAACCTGATATGCAAAATTGGCTAATTTAACCTGTACCAAAATCTGGGAGCACATTGAGGTGTTTTTGGGCTATGTTTTCGTATTTTGGAATTCTTGGTTTTAGTATTTGATATTTTATTGGGTCGTTGGATGTTTGTACGTCAACGACGAGGGTTGTTTGGTAGTTTTTGCATGCGTAGGCTATAGGATCTAACCTATGAGCGCACCGTATGCCGTATTGGTTTTAGGATATTGATTTTGATGGTATTGCGATATGTGTTGATATTGTAGGTACCTTCGCGTGGATTTCGAGACGACGAAGCGCATCGACTACGGCTAAGCGAGGGGTTTAGAAGGTGAGTAGATTTATATCTACGGGGGAAGTCGGGCGGATGGCGTATAGCACCCCCTCAAACTTTGATATGGAAGATCGTTTGATTATTATATTCTGATAAATGATATGCGACGGACATGATTGTAGGATTTGCAAAACGATAATATGATAGAAGTTGATGCTAATGGACATATTGACATATGAGAATATAAAGGATAAGTGAATCATCATAGGTACGAATTGAAAGAGAACAAGTGTGACGTTTATATAATGTGATACGAGATATAGATGTGATGAACGAGTATACGATGTGATATGATGACTAAGTGTGTATGTCATTTTATGGATTCGAGTCGATATGAGATTGTTGATACCTTTGTAGGTCCCCTGATACGAGTTTTACAAGGATGTGACCTGAGAGATAGGTATATATATTATGGATAATGTTTTTTGCATATTGAGTGATATGCTGTAGGAGACTTAGATCCGTACCCCGATGTTGTATAGGTTTATAAAATCCCTATTTATTTTATGCTGTTGTACGATAGATTTCCATACGCGATGAGTTTTACATGTTGATTTATCCATACCCTTGTTTAGAGGTTGCCGTACGATGGATTGTACCGTACGTGATGTTGTGAGGCTGGATGCCGATTGCTAGATTCACCGACTCGGATACATACTATAGACACGTATACCTTAATCTTTTAGCTGATGATGTACTTTATGCTACGATCATGTTATTCTCATTGCATTAAATATACCTGTGCTAGTACACCTACACCATTATCGATGATGTGCATGTTACACTTACACAGATTTACCGGTTCACACACCTTCATTATCGATAATTGCTGTCACTACACAGTAGAATTGCTACATCATGCTATGATATACTTGCTATGTTCATATCACTGTTCCACGTCGCATGAGATATACGGACATGCTTGCATCCGGTTATATGTTGCATACATATTGACATGTACACCCACATACTTGGTTACAGCTACATGTACTTCATGCATACATACTGACATGTACACCCACATATCTTGTTATAGCTGCATATACCTAAGTGGTATTGTTTTGACATGTGATATTGAGACGTTGATTATTGTGCTATTGCGCTTATGAAATGAATCATACATACATGCTTACATGTAGATACTTATACCTTGCTACAGAGTCGGAAAGAACGAGCGTCTCCTGTTGTCCCTTGTCCGGTGGGCGACCGTACTCCCCAGGCGAAGTGTTTCACGCGTTTACATGGACACCTCATATGATGCTGCACTTGATTTCGGAGGATTTGGGAACCGCATGGTATATTTTAAAACTAATTCATTTAAAATAGCGGTTTTCCCTTAATATGCTCATATTACGGTTTTATGTTGCATATATTTGTTTTCATGGATTTACGCATTGAGATATGGATTTCATATGATTTATGGATTTGAGAACCGTGAGGGTGTTTCACGAAATTATTTATTGTTTGAAAACCCGTTTTCTCTTGATATGATATTTCAGTGCGTCCACCATGAGATTTCTCGGTTATGAGATTTGTGATATATACCCGATGCGAGGAGTTGGAGTGGGCCGTGTGTGGGTATATAGTGGAGCCCGGTACGGTTCGCCTCGGCAAGAAGTTCGCAGATGATGGCGATGAGCTTGGATGGTGGGCAAGTACCTACCGGTGATAGTATTTGGACTCGGCGGTTATCGTGGGGATACCGACCGGAGTGATGTACAGACATGACATCAGGTCCAGTCGTGGTGACGGCGCCTGAGACATGGGGATTTACGTGTCGATGCTAGACACGGGTTTCATGATGTTTCGAGTATTGAGGTTAGACACTCAGGTTTCCATGATTTTGTTGTGTCGCGATGGACACACGTTGCTTTATATCCTCATATTTACCTGCATATGCTTTTATGATATTTACATGCAGGAGTTGTTGTGTCAGTGGGTGACACGTGGACGAGATCCACTGCATACATGCATTGATTTTATTGTTGGACGAGATCCACTGCATACATGTATTGATTATATTGTTGGACGAGATACACTGCATACATGTATTGATTATATTGTTGGATGAGATCCACTGCATACATGTATTGATTATATTGTTGGACGAGATCCACTGCATACATGCATTGATTATATTGTTGGATGATATCCACTTGCTGATAGGCATTTATTATGTATTGCACATATGCAGATACGGTCACCTTAGGTATCATAGTATTACTTTTATGATTTAGTTGACCTAGGAATCGTTGTTTATTTCGATTTCTACCTGATAATGTTTTCTACTCACAAGTTGGCAACTCACCCCCGTTGTGCCACAGTTCTTGCAGGTTGACCACTGGGATCAGTAGCGGCATCGTTGGCACACAACTGTTTTCGGGTGATTTTTTTAGTAGGTGGTACCTATTGGATCGTGCCACTCTTGTATTATTATTCATGTTGTATCTAGTCAACTCCATCAATTCAGAAACTAGTTATTGTATATGTTGCAGACTTAGTAGACATGTAGTTGCGAGACTTGAGCGATGGGTTTTTTGTTCGCTTTTAGGGTTGTTGCCTTGCTTTACTTTATTTCCTTGTGTGGATCTTCGCCGTTGGGCGTCGTATACTTGTTATTTATGCTTGTGGTGGTTGTTTCCGCCGATGGGCGTGATTTTGCTCCCGTTTGGGGATGCTTTATTATTTCTGTGTTGTACCCGTTTTCGGGGTTAGTTTTTACAAGGGAGGTGCTGCCCAATTTTTTTCAAAAGACAAAACATGATTTACTATATCTTTATTTCTGAAAAAGTTTAGATTTCTGGGTTTCAGCTTACTTGAATTACGTTATGCCTATAGACGTCGCGTGATTTAAGTGCTGTTCGCGAGCTAATATTTTGGGTCGTGACAAAAGACTCGTCAATACGCTGGCAGTAGGTGATTATCACATCAAGCACCCACAATCCGTCACTGGTACTAGCTGGACGTAACGGCTACCCGGGTATTGAACGATCAGAAGATCATCAAGCAAGCTCGCTCTAACTCCTGCAAAAGTCTATCAGTAACACTACCGTACAGTCCGGTCTCCTCGTCTGATATGTCGCATATCGAGTCTAGGGGTGGTAAACGTCAGACCCCCATAACCGATAAGTCATGCCAATATGAGGCTCATAACGGGTCGAGAAACTACTGATAACACTTACTAGTAAATCTCTAAATCAGCCCTGGTCAGGGACTTCCCTGTTATGGCCAATCGAGCACAACGCAACATCAACCCCCAATACCGGGAGAGATGAAACACCTCTTATCGCTCATTGTCTCCATGTAACTCGGGACTGTACCCAAAAAACACTATTTTGTACGTCCTCTTGAACGTGGTAAGGTGGAAATCAAAGCACAGTGGGAATCACACATGACACTATGACGATCTCAGGTCTACAGACTAACCTGTACCAGTTTCACCAGAGGACTACTATCTGACGTGAGGTATAATACCATCTAGGAGTTCTCGGCGAGTCCGTCCAGTCTAACCAGTCTCCACTGAGCACCCGTATACCATCTCTGATGTCAAACACCAATGGATATGGGATCATCCATCGCCCATCTCATGGGTCGAGAAGCGTATACGCTAGTCTACTCTGGTATATCCATACCCTGTCTCGATACACCCATGACTAAGAACATTAATGGATGAACTTATGGACTACCATGGCCCCACTAGTATGATCTGCATCACAATCCTGGCAGTCAAGTACACATCCTAAGGGCTTTACCAACATGTAACCATAAGACAGTATCAAGAGACAAGTATACAAGTTAAGATAAAGAGCAACCAGATAGCATACTATCATGTAGAGCAAGAAATTCATCTCTATATATGTCCAAGCATCCACTATAATATACATCATATGTACAATAATGGCCTCTAGGGCATACATACAACTAACAATCTCCCACATGCCCTAGGGCCAGCTGCTGTAGTATTTCATACCCAACATCACGAAGAGTCTCTCGAACTGTATCTGGGGAATGGCCTTCGTGAGTGGATCCGCTGTGCTGTTCTTCATGTCAACTCTCCTGACCTTGATCTCCCGGCGATCAACTATCTCCCGGATCAGGTGATACTGCCTCAGAATCTGCCTGGATCGCTGATGGGACCTGGGTTCCTTGGCCAAAGCCACCGCTCCTTTGTTATCACAATACAAAGGTATTGGATACTCAATGGATGGAACCACTCCAAGTTCAGTTATGAACTTCTTCATCCAGACAGCCTCTTTGGCAGCATCATTGGCAGCAATGTATTCAGCCTCCATCGTCGAGTCTTCCACGGTTACCTGCTTCGAACTCTTCAAGCATACAGCCCCTCCATTGAAGGTAAAGACAAATCCCGAGTGCGACTTAGAGTCGTCCTTATCACTCTGGAAGCTCGAATCGGTAAAGGACTCCACTTGGAGTTCTCCGTTACCATACACCAAGAGCATATCTTTAGTCCTTCTAAAGTACTTGAGAATGCTCTTCACAGCTGTCCAATGACTCTCTCCAGCATCTTCTTGATACCTACTCACTACACTTAGTGAGTGTGCTACATCGGGTCTGGTACATAGCATCGTGTACATGATAGAGCCTACTGCCGAAGCATAGGGTATCCCTTGCATGCGAGCTCTCTCCAAATCAGTCTTAGGAGACATCTATTTGGAGAGAGTGAGTCCTGAGATCGTGGGTAAAAACCCACGCTTGGATTCTTCCATACTAAACCTCTTTAGTATGGTGTCAATGTACATGGATTGGGACAATCCTAGTATACGTTTATATCTATCTCTATAGATCTTAATCCCCAAGATGTAGGAGGCATCCCCAAGATCTTTCATTGAGAATCTTTGTGATAAGAAGAGCTTGACCGATTGCAGCATAGGAATGTCATTTCCTATCAAGAGTTTGTCATCCATGTACAATACGAGGAAGACAACCTTACTCTCTGCCATCTTCTTGTATATACAAGGTTCATCTACGTTTTTGACGAAATTAAACTCTTTGATAATGACATCAAAACAGATGTTCCAACTCCACGATGCTTGCTTTAACCCGTAGATAGATTTAATCAGCTTGCACACCTTTCCGCTGCTCCCACTGTCTACGAAGCCCTCTGGCTGAGTCATGTACACGCTTTCCTCTAAATCACTATTTAGAAAGGCGGGCTTAACATCCATTTTCCAGATTTCGTAGTCATGGTATGCAGCAATGGCAAGTAGGATGCAGATGGACTTAAGGATAGCTACTGGAGAAAAGGTTTCGTCATAATCCACACCTGGTCGTTGACGAAAGCCCTTTGCAACAAGTCTAGCTTTGAAAGTCTCAACTTTTCCATCTACACCAAGTTTCATCTTAAAGATCCGTTTGCTCCCAATGGGTTTTACCCCTTCAGGAGAAACTTCCAAAGTCCATACTTTGTTGGTGTACATGGATTCTATCTCAGATCGCATTGCATCCAGCCACTTCACAGAGTCCCCACTCGTGATGGCCTGCTCGAAGCTAGTTGGGTCATCATCCTCCATGATGCAATCCTCGCTTCCACCATCAATGAGAAAACTGTAGTATCTCTCAGGTGGATGAGAAACCCTACTAGATCGGCGGAGAAGCTGATGTTCGTTGGGAACTATCGAATCCTCTGGTTCTACCAAATCTTCTCTCGTAGTTTGTATGGCCGGAACTTCTTCCAGTTCTACCTCCTTGCCACTAATTTGTTTCAAAAGAAAACCCTTTTCTAAAAAGGTGGCATGTCGAGAAACAAACACCATTTTTTCCTCAGAATGGTAGAAGATATACCTTCGCGAATGTTTGGGATATCCTATAAACTTACACAGAACTGACCTTGCCTCGAGTTTGTCCGGATTTTGTGTTTTCACATACGCCGGACAACCCCATATCTAAACATAATTAAGATTTGGTCTCTTTCCTTTCCATATCTCACATGGAGTGGTTGGCACAGATTTGGTGGGAACCATATTCAATAGGTCTGCAGCTGTCTCCGGTGCATA
This sequence comes from Agapanthus africanus, assembly GCA_030015575.1. NCBI lineage: Eukaryota > Viridiplantae > Streptophyta > Magnoliopsida > Asparagales > Amaryllidaceae > Agapanthus > Agapanthus africanus. The sequence continues at coordinate 203,069,490 of JASDDO010000016.1, read as the reverse complement.
ACCCCAAAAGGAAATAGGTAACTCAGCAGTGCTCATCATAGAGCGCACCATATCTAATAGGGTGCGATTCCTCCGGTCCGATACACGGTTGTGCTGTGGTGTATACGGAGGAGTAAGCTGAGAGAGAATCCCATTCTCTTTTAGATAATCACAGACTTCCGTGCTCAAGTATTCTCCTCCTCGATCAGATCGTAGGATTTTAATACTTTTACCCATTTGGTTCTCGACTTCGGATATATATTCTTTGAATTTCTCAAAAGCTTCAGACTTGTGTTTCATCAGGAACACATGTCCGAATCTTGAGAGATCGTCAGTGAATGTAATGAAGTAAGAAGAACCATTCCTGGCATGTGTAGACATAGGACCACATACATCACTATGTATCAGTCCCAAGAGCTCACTAGCTCTTTCTCCGTGTCCTGTAAACGGAGTTTTGGTCATCTTGCCTTTGAGACATGATTGGCAAGTGTCATAAGATGAAAATTCGAACGGATTCAAATATCCATCCTTATGCAACTTAGCCAGTCGTGTCGCATTGATATGACCTAGTCTACAATGCCATAAGAAGGACTCGTTCATTTCTGAACTCTTCCTCTTGTGTGTGTTTTGTACATTAAGAACTGTGGTTTGATTTAGAATGTATATGCCATTATTTAACGAGCCTGATCCAATAAAATTTTTATTCAGGAAGATGTTCATAACATCATCCTGTACTACAAAATTATATTCCTCTTTACTTAATAAAGAAACTGATATAAGGTTGCATATCAGGGTCGGAATGTAATAACATTCGTTAAGAATCAATGTATTACCATTTGGTAATACAAGGTGATATTCACCAACTGCTTTGGCTGCAACATTTGCCCCATTACAGACTCTCACAGAATGATCACCCATTCCCAGTTCACTACCTTTCCTAAGCCCATGTAACATATTACATATGTGGGATCCTGATCCGGTATCTAATATACAGGACGTAGAGTGAACTGAGAAACATTGCTCAATAACTAACACACCCGAAGAAGACGCATCAGCATGCGTATTCTTCGTTTGGGCGACATGGGAATCCGGATATTTCCCTATTCCCTGTTCAGTCTTATAACAATTATAAGAAAGAACGGAACCAACGTTCCCCTGCACAGTATAACATGCGGGTTCGGTCAATACATCCATATAATTATCTTGATTAAGACGTGACATGGTCGCTACCTGGAGAGAGAGAGAAGAAAACACTTTAGTGTATGCTCTTGCAAGATTAGATTGGTTTATTATTTTATTTAATCAGGATGGCTCCCACTATTTTTATTAAATCTTCCTTCAAACCATAAAAGGAAAGACTAGCCGGGATTAATTACACCCTACAATTTCGCCAATTTTTCAGCCAGGCCGGTGCCGGTACTTTGAGGGAGGTTCCCCGTGCTTTCGCACGGACCTAATTAAAATAAAACTCGTTTTCCAGAGGCATAGCCCCGTTGACACCTTTCTAGACACCTACTTGATCGGCTAATTGTAAAGTTCAAGACTCTCCCAGGAGTAACTCTTGCTCTCTGTGGGTATCAGGATCCGACTATCTCATAGAAGGTATGCAATCTCATTGCAAATTTCAACACTTGAAATTCCCGATAATATTTTGCCCCTAGCATGCTATGACCTTTACGCAGGCCAAACAACCAATAGTCCGCTACTCAAGTTCAACCCGTCATTTCCTAATTGAATTAAGCCCACCCGTACGACCCTTGACGCAGGCCAAACAACGCCGTACGAATACCCTAATCCAATCGCATCCCATGCTACAGATAAGTACTAATTCAGCTACCGTACACTACGCCTTGACGCAGGCCAAACTACCGTAGCACGAATACTAAAGTAGCACTTATCTGAAATGACGGAGGGCTACGATAAGTTTTTATGAAAACTTTTTGCGTAATGAACTTGATATCGTTGTAGAATCGAGTGATTTTGAAAAAGAGTGTTTTTAGGCTTTTATTAGTTTCGCTAAACAGGTCACTCCCGGTGAAGGGATCTCGGCTCTTTTCTTATCGAATAAGGTGCAGGATATTTCACAAATACCACTATGCAAAGCAAGAACTATAGAAGCAATCAAAAATAAACCGAGTGTTATAGCATCTGCTAGTTTTGCTAAGAGGTCACTCCCGGTTAAGGGATCTCGGCTCTTTCCTTATCGAATAAGGTGCTGGATATTCTACAAGAAATACCGCTATGCAAAACAAAAACTAGAGCTACCCTTTTTTGAAAATTTGATTCTACAACATCTTTTAGGTTTCTTTTCTTTCATTAATCACATTAATGAAGTCCCATCATTTATGCTTCCTAACCATCACAGAAGAAACGAAAATACAACGTACGCTTATGCCATCCGCATTCGCCTCAGTGTCCCGTTATGCACCGTTAGGTTACTTAACTAACGGCATACCAGGACTGGACTAGCGTGGGTGCAAAACATAAGCAACGTCTACTATATATCTCATATATAATGTATATCCATTCGTCTGAGAATCCATAGTGATCACATCACAAAACAACAGAAGAAACATATGAAATATTGGATATACTAGGAGGTCCGTGTTTTATTTTGAGCCTGTATAAAACACGGATTCCACGGTCGCGATGAATAGCGAAACCCACATCCCTAGACCCCTATGAGAGCGGAAAGAAACCCTACTAATTCTAGAGTTAGGAGACCCGGACTCGACTCCTCGAGTTGGTCTCCCACTGGACTCTAGAACCCGGTTGCTTGTGCTCCCCTTCCTTGGGTCTATCCTAATGCGGAAAAGTAAATAATATACAACAATGGTAACAACATCCTCAACTCGGAAGTGCCCCAATAAAAGAATATTACATACAAAGAAAATTACATGAATGAAAATAAAATCTCTCATCTCACATAAAACCCCCGGCTATTCAAAACGTGACGATCCAATATTACATATCACAGCAACACATAACATCACCTGTCATCAACGTATGTAAATATGCGTATCCCAATTGTCTTTGACATATAGCAACGAAACCGGCAATACACCACATATTACACTTACGGTCACATAAAAGAAAATGTCAAACTACAACATTTGGTATCCATAATAACCTTAGACATCATAAACCCGAAATATCACATATTACGGATATCATGCCTAACTATATGAATTCCACATATTGAATCACATTACAGAAAGCTAGAAGACGTTACACAATTCTATTGAAACAACAAAATCCCCAAATTCCTAGAAAGCTAAACACTTAAGCATAATTAAAAATTCCCAGAAGCATGCCGCAGTACATACGAACTTATAGCTGAAGGGCCCGACCCATGCCTCTTAAGTGGCGCAGCGGATCCGCCGCCAAAAGCTTGTTTTAGCCGCGGATCCGCGGTCACTTAGACGAGTTAGGGTTTCGTTATTCAGGTGTGTCCATAGAATTCCCTGCATGTTTTTCTGAATATTTTTAACATGGAAAAATCCAACTTATTGAAAAATTTCTAGAGAGGGGGTATAATTTGGATTTTCGGGGTTCAATCGGACTTTTAACTTCGTCTACGCAACTCCTAATGCTCTAGCTAGGCTATGATACCACTGTAGGGTTCCTATGAACGACAGCAATGTTTCTAGAGGGATCGTCCATGCCAATTTCAAAAATTTGCTGTATAAAGAACCCTAAACTAGAATCATTAACGAAAGAATCATACGAAACGATATGTAAACTACTTTACATCTATGTGATAACAGAATACAACCTTTGTAGACAGGGCCTTCACTTCAATAGCTCCTTGTAGTTGTCCCTTCGCTGCGATCATGGAACTCCCGGACTCTTGCATGGCTTCTCAAGATGAAAGGAACGATCTTGCTTGAAGTCTTTGAGGCCGAAGATGATCTATGTCGAGGATGCACTAACTCAAGCTACTACTTCACTAATGAGAGATTAGTGAAGCTAACACCCTATACTAAAGTGCTAATCTAGTAGAGGATGATGAAGTAGGAAGTGGGCTCACTTTAATTTTTATTTTTTCACAATATTTTCTTAGTTGAACAAAACCTAGAGAGCTCTTGAGCTTTGAGGAAAAAGATGAAGTCAAGAGGTGATAATGAACTAATGAGGAGAGAGAATCAACCATGGGTGAGTTTGTATCATATAACTAACTCATGTAGAGACATAATCATGGCTAAATTATAATGTTTAGGTTAATAAATATCTTAAGTAAAACAAAACTAGTAGACTAAGTCAATGCATCCACAAGCTTCTACAAGCTTCATGCATGTGGCTAATTATCCACTAATTTGGAATTACTTTAAATATTAAAACCCTACATTATAATTAGAATGGTGTAAGTCTTATACACCCATGTAGTGTGTATCAACAACCATGACACAAAATAAAACACAATTAATATATATCACATATATATTAAGTGTGCACATGTGAGAAAATAAATGCTTAAGTGGGATAATATTAGTTAATGTAAATTAGTATATCAAATATACAATTATACACTAAATTATCAAATCAACACTTGATTTAATAATCCGGCTATATCACATATAACCGACTAATATTAAATGTACCATCTTATCGAATCAACACTTGATTCGATAACCCGGCTATATCACATATAACCGACCGATACAAATATCGCGAGAAAAGAATACTGTATCACATACTCGTATTAATCTCGGTCCTGCACATATCACATATGTGCTCCTACTTCGTTTTGACTGAGCCTGTAAAACCTCTATGTAGGACTCTAAAGACTCGTAAATACGCCGGCAGTAGGTGATGATCACATCAAGCACTCACAAGCCGTCAGCGGTACTAGCTGGACGTAACGGCTACGCGGGTATTGAACGATCAAAAGATCAGCAAGCAAGCCCGCTCTAACTCCTGCAAAAGCCTATCAGTAACACTACCGTACAGTCCGGTCTTCTCGTCTGATATGTCGCATATCCAGTCTAGGGGTGGTAAACGTCAGACCCCAATAACCGATAGATCATGCCGATATGAGGCTCATAACGGCTTGAGAAACTACTGATAACACATACCAGTAAATCTCTAAACCAACCCTGGCCCGGGACATCCCTGTTATAGCCAATCGAGCACAGCACAACATCAACCCCCAATACAGGGAGAGACGAAACCCCTCCTACCGCTCATTGTCTTCATGTGACTCGGGACTGTACCCAAAAACCACCGTTTTGCACGTCCTCTTGAACGTGGTAAGGTGTAAATTAAAGCACAGTGGGAATCACAGATGACTCTATGACGATCTCGGGTCTACAGATTAACCTGTACCAGTGTCACCAGAGAACTGCTATCTGACGTGAGGTATAGTACCATCTAGGAGTTCTCGGTGAGTCCGTCCAGTGTACCCAGTCCCCACTGAGCACCCGTATACCATCTCTGATGTCAAACACCAATGGATATGGGATCATCCGTCCCCCATCTCATAGGTCGAGAAGTGTATACGCTAGTCTACTCTGGTATATCGATGCCCTGTCTCGAAACACCCACGACTAGGAACATTAAAGGATGAACTTATGGACTACCATGGCCCCACTAGTATGATCTCTATCACAATCCTGGCAGTCAAGTACACATCCTAAGGGCTTTACCAACATGTAACCATAAGACGGTATCAAGAGATAAGTATACAAGTTAAGATAAAGAGCAACCAGATAGCATACTATCATGTCGAGCAAGAAAGTCCTCTCTATATATGTCCAAGCATCCACTATAATATACATCATATGTACAACAATGGCCTCTAGGACATACATACAACTAACAGTCCCAAGTCACATGGAGGCAATGAGCGATAGGAGGGGATTCGTCTCTCCCGGTATTGGGGGCTAATGTTGCGCTAAGCTCGATTGGCCATAATAGGAAATCCCTGGCCAGGGTTCCTGAGATCTACCTGTATGTATTATTAGTAGTTTCTTGAATCGTTATGGACGTTGCATCGGCATGACTTATCAGGCTATTGGGGTCTGACGTTATACCACCCCCAGGCTGAGATATGCGACATATCTTACGAAGAGACCGGACTGTACGGTAGTGTTACTGATTGGATTCGCAGGAGTATGAGCAAGCTTTCTTGTTGATCTTCTGATCGCTCAATATTCGGGTGGCCGTTACATTTAGCTGACCGTTTGCGGCTTGTGGGTGACTGATATGATCACCACCTACTCTCGGCGTATTGACGAGTCTTTAGAGTCCTACACAGAGGTTTCCTGGCTCAAGCGAAACGAAGTAGGAGCGCATATGTGATATGTGTGGGACCGAGATTAATACGAGTATGTGATACGGTATTCTATTCTCGCGATATGTGAAATCGGTCGGTTATATGCGATATAACCGGGCAGTCGAATCAAGTGTTGATTCGACAAGTTGATACATTTGATATTGGCCGGTTGTATGTGATATAGCCGGATTATTAAATCAAGTATTGATTTAATATTTTGATGTATAATTATCTATTTTATATATTATCTTACATTAACTAATATTTTCTCACTTAAGATTTATTTTTCTCACTTGTATACACTTAGTATATATATGATATATATTAATGTACATTATTTTGTGTCATGCTTGATGCCACATGCTACATGGATGTATGATACTCTCACTATGCTTATAATAATGATAGGTTTTATCTATTTAAAGTAAATCAAATTAGTTGGTAATTAGTCACATGGTTGAAGCTTGTAGAAGCTTGTGGAACCATTGACCAAGTCCACTAATTTTGTATTACTTGTAGATATTTATTAACCTAACTATTGTTGTTAGCCATAGTTTAGTCTCTACATGAGTTAGTATATGATACTAACTCACCCATGGTTGCTATTCTCACCTCATGAGTTTCATTCTCTTCTCTCTTCTCTCTTCATCTTCTTCTTCATCAAGAGCTTAGCTCTCTAGGTTTATGGGAGATGAAGAAAAATAGTGAGAAAATTATTTCTAAAGTGAGCCAAATTCCTACTTCATCAACCACTTCTCTACTAGCCATTTAGAATGAGTTGTTTCTTCACCAAGTTCATCACTTAGTGAAGAGGTAGCTTGAGTTAGTGTCTCCTCGACGTAGATCATCTTCGGCATCGAAGACTTCAAGCAAGCTTGTTCATTTCACCTTGTAGAGCCTCACTAGAGTCCGGGAGATCACAACTTGGAGCGAAGGGACTATTACATGGAGCTATTGAAATGAAGGACCGGTCTACAAAGGTTGTATTCCTTGTTCACATAGATGTAAATATGTTTACATGCTTGTTCGTCTAATTCTCTAGTTTAGATTCTAGCGTTAGATTCTTTAGCGCGCCAATTTTTTGAAAACGGCATGGTCGATGCCTCCCGAAACCCAGTGGCCACCCTAAGTAACCCTACAGTGGTATCAAAGGCAGGCTAGAGAATTAGACGATGTTGTAGTATTACGAAACCGAAACAACTCCGAAACACCCGATACAAAGACCCAGTTTCTTTCGAAATTTTCAGAGAGTCTAAAAAATTTTTTAAGCAGTTGCAGAATGTTGCATGAGATGTAACAAGAACACAATAGAAATTTGAGCCCCACTCTCCGGAAAATGGCCGACCACAAGGAAATTCCGGCCTGGCCGGTTTTAGTACCCCTTTCTGGCTTCAAATTTTTATCGTGTTCCAGTCTCTGGGTTTTGGTATTTCAGGTGTTGCTTGTTTTTTGCTAAATTTGCATGTGATGTTATCATTGTGCAAAGGCAATTCGGAGTGCTTCGTAGTCGTAATTCTAACATCTTTTCGGGTTATTTAGACGACGTTAAAAAGTTCGAACGGATATCAATAACCCAATTTTTCCCTCGCTGGAAATTTTCCAAGAGTTGGATTTTTCTAAGTTTAAAATCTTTAGAAAATCATGCAGGTGATTCTGTGGACCCTCTAGAAGAACGAAACCCTAACTCGATTCTGTGACCATCGGAACCGCCACCAAACCCTAGGGTTTGTGGTGGTTCCGCGGCGCCATAGGTGAGGCAAGGGTTGACCCTTCTATGGTTGGTCCATAGGTGCTGTGGCATGTTCTTGGTACTTTTTTAAACTTCGCTCAAGTGTTGAGCTCTTTGAAAATTTTGGGTGTTTGTTGATTCGAACGAAAATTTTAACATCGTCTAGCTATCTGTGATTGTGATACAATATTTGGAATCAAAAAAATTAGTTATGAGATAACTAGTTTGAATTTTATAAATCTAGCAGTTTAGTCTCATTTGATCGGTTGCCACGGAATTTTGATGTGGATCAAAAGTCCGTCGCAATTACGTAGTGTGCGCGGATACTAGCTGGGTAACCATACTAGATAGCCATGCCCCATAGCCCCGACCAAGTGACTGTAGGAGAACCCCGTCGCCAAAAGCATCCGTTCGGGTGCTCACGGCCGCGGTGTTCCACCTTAGTGCACTTCGTCGACGGCATTAGGGGTGCGGCCGTCTACTAAAGTTTCCGACGAGCATTCGATCAAGTTATCGGGAATCTTGTTGATACCCGACAGATTATTGGAAAGTGTTTTCAATATCGAGACTAAAATGCGGGGTTTATAATTGTTAGGCATGCGATCTCTAAGGAATTCATTTGGTTAGGCATGAAATCCAAAGTATGTGATAAATTGGGTTTATGATGTCTAAGGTGGTTGCGGATTCCAACTGTTTTAGTTTTTCACTTTCTTTGCTGCGACCGTAAGTGTAATATGTGGTGTATCGCCGGTTTCGTTTCTATATGTCAACGACAATTGGGATACGCATATTTACTTACGTTAATGACATGTGATGTTATGTGTTGCTATGATATATTATATTGGATCGTCATGTTTTGAATAGACGATTTTTTTTTATGTGAGATGAGAGTTTTTCATTTTCATTCTTGTAAAAACTTGTATGTAATATTCTTTTATTGGGGAACTTCCGGGTTGAGGATGATGTCACCACAGATGTATATTATATACTTTTCCGCATTAGAATAGACCCAAGGAGGAGAGCATAAGTAACCGGGTTCTATGGTCCAGTGGGAGACCATCTCGAGGAGTCGAGACCGGGTCTCCTAACTCAAGAATTGGAAAGGTTGCTTACCGCTCTCGTAGGGGTCTAGGAATGTGAGTTTGTTTATTCATCGCGACCTTGGAATCCATGTTTTATACTGGCTTTTTTTTAAAACACGGAATTCCTAGTATATCCAATATTTCATATGTGCTCTTCTACTGCTGATATTCTGGGATGTGATCACCTGATATTCTAAGACGAATGCTTATATTATATATATGATATATAATAACTATTGCTTCTTTCGTTTCTTCTGTGATGCTTAGGAAGCATAATTGATGGGACTTCATTAATGAGATTAATGAAATTAAAGAAACCTAACCCCAGTATCGGTGTATTCTTTGTTGCTTTTGTTTGTAGAAACTTGTTTTAAAAACCGGTAGCTCTAGTTCTTGTTTTGCATAGCGGTATTCCTTGTAGAACATCCAGCACCTTATTCAATAAGGAAAGAGCCGAGATCCCTTCACTGGGAGTGACCTCTTTAGCGAAACTAGAAGATGCTACAACCCTCTCGGTTTGTCTTTTGATTGCTTTTTTAGTTCATGCTTTGCATAGTGGTATTTGTGAAATATTATGCACCTCATTCGATGAGGAAAGAGTCGAGATCCCTTCACTGGGAGTGACCTCTTTAGCAAAACTAGCAAAAGCATCAAAAACACTCCTTTTCAAGATCACTCGATTCTACAGCGATATCAAGTTCATTACGCAAAAGATTTTCTTAAAAACCAGTCGTAGCCCTCCGTCATTTCAGATAAGGACTATTTAGTATTCGTGCTACGTTTGTTGACCATGTTAAGGCGTAGTGTGCGGTAGCTGATTAATGCTTATCTTCTTAAGCATATGATGCTATTGGATTAGGGCAGTCGTACGACTTTATTGACCATGTTAAGGGTCGTAATTCAATCAGGAAATGACGGGTTGAACTTGGCTAGCTCTTATGATTTGTTCACCATGTTAAGGTCATAAGTCGCTAGGGGCAAAATATTATCGTGAATTTCAAGTGTTGAAATTTGCAATGAGATTTCATACTTTCTATGAGATAATTGGATCCCGATACCCACTGCGAGTAAGAGTTACTCTTGGGAGAGTTTTACACATTACAATTAGCCGATCAAGTAGGTGTCTAGAAAGGTGTTAACTGGGTGACGCCCCAGGGAAAATGAGGTTTATTTTCATTTGGTCCGTGCGATAGCACGGGGAACCTCCCTCAAAGTACCGACACTGGCCTAGCCGAAAGATTAGCGAACTTGTAGAGTGTAATTAATCCCGGCTAGTCTTACCTTTTAGGGTTTGAAAGAAGATTTGATAAAAACAGTGGGAGCCATCCTGATTAGATAAAATAATAACCAATCTAAATCTTGCAATAGCGCATGCATAGTGTTTTCTTCTCTCTCTCTCCTGGTAGCGACCATGTCACGCCTTAATCAAGATAATAATATGGATGTTTTGACCGAACCTGCTTATTATATTGAGCTAGGGAACGTTGGTTCCGCTCTATCATATAATTGTTATAAGTCCGAGCAGGAAATAGGAGAATATCCGGATTCCTACACGACCCAATCGAGGAATAAACATGTTGATGCATATTCTTTGGGTGTGTTCATTACCAAGAACTGTTTCTCGGTATCATCTACGTCCTAGGTATGAGATACCGGATTAGGATCCCACATATGTAATCTGTTACATGGGCTACAGAAAGGTAGAGAACTAGGATTGGGTGATATGTCTCTAAGTGTTAGAGAATGGTGCAATTGTTGCAGCCAAATCTGTTGGCAAATATCACCTTGTATTACCAAATGGTAAATACAATGATTCTGAACGAATGTTATTACATACCGAACCTGATATACAACATTACATCAGATTCTTTATTAATTTAAAGAAAGATATAATTATGTATTGGAGGATAATGTTGTGAACATTTTCCTGAATCAAGAGTTGATTGGATCAGGCACGTTATATAATAGCATATACGTTCTAAATCAAACCACAGTTCAAAGTATATAGAACACACATAAGAGGAGTAGTTCAGAAATGAACGAATCCTTCTTGTGGCATTGTAAACTAGGTTATATCCATGCGACACGACCAGCTAAGTTACATAAGGATGAATATGAGAATCTGTTCGAATTTTCATCATATGATACTTGCCAGTCTTGTCACAAAGGTAAAGTGACCAATACTCCGTTTACTGGAAACAGAGAAAGAGTTACTGAACTCTTGGGACTGATACATGGTGATGTATACAGTCCTATGTCTACAAATTCCAGGGTTGGTTCTTGGTACTTCATTACACTCATCGACTATCTCTCAAGATTCGGACATGTGTTCCTGTTGAAACACAAGTCTGAAACTTTTGAGAAATTCAAGGAATATAAGCTTGAAGTTAAGAACCAGACGGGTAGAAGTATTAAGGCCTTCGATGAGATCGAGGAGGCGAATACTTGTGCATCGAGTTCCTGGAGTTTCTAAACAGAGAATGGGATTCTCTCTCAGCTTACTCCTTAGTGTACACCACAGCACAACGGTGTATCGGGGTGGAGGTATCGCACCCTATGAGATATGGTGCGCTCTATGATGAGTATTGTTGAGTTACCTATTTCCTTTTGGAGTTATGCACTTGAGAAGCTACATACCTATTGAATGGGTTCCATCCAAATTTGTTCCTACCACTACATATCAGATATGGTATGGGAAGAGACCATGTCTTAAACGAGTTAAGATATGAGGTTGTCCGGCCTATGTTGAAAAGCAAAATCCGGACAAGCGCAAGGCAAGGTCAGTTCTGTATAAGTTTGTTGGATATCCCGAACATTACCGAGGGTATATCTTTTACCACACTGAGGAGCAAAAGGTGTTTTGTTTCTCAGCATGCCACCTTTTTAGAAAAGGAATTTCTTGTGAAGAAGTTAGTATTCGTGAGGTAGAACTAGAAGGAGTTCCATCTAGACAAACTAACAGCTGATGATTTGGTGAACCCAAAGGATTCAATAGTCTCCAACGAACCTCGGCCTCTCCGTGAATCTGGTAGGGCTCCTCATCCACTTGAGAGATACTACGGTCTTCTCGGTGACAGTAGGAGCGAGGATTGCATCATGGTAGATGATGTCCCAACTAGGTTCAGGCAGGCCATCAGGAGTGGGGACTCTGTGAAAAGGCTGGATGCTATGCGATCAAAGATGGAATCCATGTACACCAACAAAGTATGACTTTGAATGTTGCACCTGAAGGGGTAAAACCCATTAGGAGCAAATGGATATTGAGAAGTTTCTTGGTGTAAATGGAAAAGTTGAGACTTTCAAAGTTAGACTTGTAGTAAAAGGTTCTCGTCATGCAACCAAGTGTGGATTATGATGAAACTTTTTCTCCAGTGGCTATGCTTAAGTCCATCAGGATCAATGCACGCATCGCAGAGTTGGAACATCTGTTTTGATGTGTTAGTCAAAGAGTTTGACTTCATCAAAAAGGTAGATGAACCTTGTATATACAAGAAGGTTGTAGAGAGTAAGGTTGTCTTCCACGTATTCTACGTAGATGACATACTCTTGATAGGAAATGGTTTCCTATGCTACACTCGGTCAAGCTCCTCTTATCACAAGGATTCTCCAAAGAAGATATGGATGATACCTACTACATCTTGTTGATTATGATCTATGGTGATAGATCTAAGTGGATGTTGGGAGTGTCCCAAATCCAGATACACTAACACCGTACTAAAGGGGATTTGTATGGAATATTCTAAGCGTGGTGGTTTGCCCACCTACTTAGGAATCACTCTCTCTAAAAGGATGTCTTCCAAGACTAATTTGGAGAGAGCTCGCGTGCATGGGATACCCTATACTTCGGCAGTAGGCTCTATCATGTATGCGATGTTATGTACAAGACCAGATGTAGCTACCTCACTAGGTGTAGTGATCAGGAATCAATCGGATCTTGGGAGAATCACTGGATAGCTGTATAGGACAGTCTTAAGTACTTGAGAAGCACTAAATAGATGTTCTTCGGTCTTTGGTAACGGTGAACTCCAGTGGGTGTCCTTTAACAATTCAAGCTTCCAGAGTGATAAGGACGACTGAAAGTCGGTCACAGGCTTTGTCTTTACCCTAAGTGGAGGGACGGTATGTTGGAAGAGTTCCAAGCTATATACCGTGGCAAACTTGACGATAAAGGCTGAATACATCGCTACCAACGATGCCGCCAATGTGGTTTTCTGGGCATTTCTTGTTTATGAGATGAACATGGTTCCTACCATTGAGCGTCCAATAAGTGTTATTGAGAAAACAATGGAGTTGTGGCTTTGGCCTAGGAACCCCCGTCCCATCAGCGATCCAGACATATTCTGAGGACAGTACCACCTGATCATGGAGATGGTTGATCTCCAAGGGATCGAGGTTAGGAGAATTGAAGCAAAAGATAACACAGCGGATCCACTCACAAAGGCCTTTCCCTAGAGAGACTTCTATAGGACGTTGAGTATGATATAATACAACAAATTGCCTTAGTGCAAGTGGGAGATTGTTAGTTATATGTATGCCTTAGAGGCCATTACTGTACATGCGATGTATATAGTAATGGATGCTTGGAAATATATAGGGAGGACTTTCTTGCTCGACATGATAGTATGCTATCTGGTTGCACTTTATCTTAACATGTACACTTATTGTCTCTTTATTACATATTGATAAAGCCCTTAGGATGAGTACTTGACTACCAGGATTATGATGCAGATCATACTAGTGGGGCAGAGATAGTCGGAAAGTACATCCTTAGATTTTTCCTAGTCGTGGGAGTATCGAGACAAGGCATCGATACTCCAGAGTAGACTAGCGTATACGCCTCTCGATCCATATGATGGGCGATGGACGATCTCATATCCATTGGTGTTTGACATCAGAGATGGTATACGGGTGCTCAGTGGAAACTGGGTACACTGGACGGACTCGCCGAGAACTCCTAGATGGTATTATACCTATCTGTTAGGTCCACGTTACCTCTCCCGGTACTTTCGGGGTTGCGGAAACGGTAAAACAAAAATTTTTCTGGACTTGGCAACATGGACCGTAAAAGCCGGATCTTTGCTAAACAATACACTAGCATCCTAACTAGAGATTCATCTACTCGGTTAGGGGTTATACCTCAACTTGAACTCCTTCTTTTCTTCTTGTTCTTCTCCTTGCTTGCTCCAAGGGTTGATCCGGACTTTGGTCACTCAACTTGAACTCCTTCTCTTCTTGTTGTTCTTCTCCTTGCTTGCTCCGAGGGTTGATCCGGACTTTGGTCACCTCCGCGGCCTCCTTGAGTCGAAGACGATCCACCCGAGAGATGTGCACCGAGCTCCACCTCGAGCCGAGATAACTAGGGCAAAGAGATTGCTAATCTAGAAGCCCTAGGTTGTGTAGAAATGATCAATGGATGGTTTTGTCTTTGTGGGATCTTTATCTCTCAACACATGAGATCAAAAGATGAATCAAGAGGAGGAAGAAGAAGGAGGAGCAACAACCATGGTTTATTTCTTTTCTTCTCACTTGAAAACCAAGAGAGAGAATGAGAAAGAAATTATGATACAAAGAAAAGTAACCATGGTTGCAATAATGTAAAAAACAACATCATTACTAATCCCATCAAGATAAAGTTTGATGGCTACATTGAAATAACCATTATTATAATCCAAAAGAAAAAGAAAATGAAAAGAAGAATGTAGATCCCTCTTGAAAGTCAATGGTCAACACGGTCAACCGGTCAACAAAGTCAAGAGAGGTCAACGGGGTCAAATGGTCAATGCAATTAGCCATCATAAAATTATCACTAAAAGGATTAGTAAATGATATCTGCGGCTCATAATGGTTTTGACCAAACGAACTGTCAAAACCCTAATGAGTCCGCCTCAAAATGGTTTTGACCGAATCAACTGTCAAAACCCTAATGAGCCTGCCACATAACGGTTTTGGCCGAACCAACTGCCAAAACCCAAATGAGGCACCTCCTCCTTCACCGCTCCGGAAAACTGTGCATACACACCTGCATCCGTATTCCGTAGAATGCGGATGCACAGAAGAAAAAACAAATCCATCCGAGCAATACTAGGATCCGGCTTAAACCAAAGCCCACTAGTACTGCCTGCCCGAACACCATACGCACACAAGTGTACGTAAGTGATCACAGCCCTGCCGTAAAACCATACGGCCTCTACACGTTTCGCTCAGTGCAGGGAAACTCTCTGTGTGGGACTCTAAAGACTCAACACTACGCTGGAAGTAGGTTTAACCACAGACCGCAAGCGGCACTAGCTGTACGTAACGGTCCCCAGGTAGATGTCGATAAGAAGGCCGATGAGGTAAACCCATCCGAACTCCTACTGAGTCTGTATGTGACAATCTCCGTACAGTCCGGTCTGTTCGTCTGATATATCGCATGGCGGGCCTAGGGGGCGGTAAACGTCAGTCCCCTAATAGCGGTACAAGTCGTGTCGGAGTGAAGCCCAATATACCCTGAGATAACACTGGAAACCTACCAGTATATCTCGCTTGCCCTGGCCAGGGACTACTCGTGTAATGGCTCTCCTAGACACAGCGCGATGTCAACCCCCAATACCGGGAGAGACGAATCCTGTCTAACCGTCACTGCCTCCAAGTGCTTCGGGATTGCTCCCAACTATTACCTGTTTGCACGACTCAGTAGAGCCGTGGTAGGGTAGTAATCAAAGAATAGTGGGAACACACTCGAGGCGAAGTGACAGTGTCAAGTCAGCGGACTAAGCTGTACTCATGTCACCTGGGAACTGATAACTGACGATAGGTATAATACCAACCATCAGTTCCCGACGAGTCCTGTCCAGTGTACTCGTAACCTAACAAGCACCCGCATACTATCTCAAGTACGACGTACCGACGGCTGTGGGACAGACCGTCTCCCGTGCTGGGATGAGAAGCGCATACGCTAGTCTACTCCGGAGTATCGATGCCCTATCTCGATACTCCCACGACTAGGGACGTGTATAAGGATGTGCTTGTAGATTACCCAGCCCCCACGAGTGTGATCGCCATCACAACGCCGATAATCAAGCAAAGATCCTAAGGGCTCTACTAATGCGTATAGGTGATATAATAAATAAACACACATGTACACATTAAAGCAGAGACAAACCAAGTAGCATACTACTATATTGAGCAAGATTGTTTGTACAACTGTGAATATCCCAAGCTTCCATCAAGTAATATACATACTAGTATGATACAGTAATGGCCTCTAGGGCATATACACTAACAATCTCCCACTTGCACTAAGGCCATGTACTGGCGTATCAAAGACCTATCATCTCGATCAGCCGCTCGAACTGAGTCTGGGGTAAGGCCTTCGTGAATGGGTCCGCTGTGTTGTCCTTTGTGTCCACTCTCCGCACCTCGATCTCCTGGCGATCAATGATCTCCCTGATCAGGTGATACCGCCTTAAGATGTGCCTGGATTTCTGATGGGACCTTGGTTCCTTCGCTAAAGCTATAGCCCCATTGTTATCACAATACAAAGGTATTGGGTCAACAATGGACGGAACCACCTGAAGTTCACTAATGAACTTCTTCATCCAGACCGCCTCTTTTGCGGCATCGCTTGCAGCAATGTATTCAGCCTCCATCGTCGAGTCTGCGACGGTATCCTGTTTGGAACTCCTCCAACATACCGCCCCTCCGTTGAGGGTAAACACAAAACCCGAGACAGACTTGCTGTCATCTTTGTCACTCTGGAAGCTTGAATCGGTAAAGGACTCGACCCTGAGGTCTCCATTACCGTAAACCAGGAACATCTCCTTAGTCCTTCTCAGGTACTTGAGAATGTTCTTCACTGCTGTCCAGTGGTCCTCCCCTGGGTCTGACTGATACCGGCTTACCGCGCTCAGCGCGTAAGCTACATCTGGTCTTGTACATAGCATCGCATACATTATAGATCCTACCGCCGAAGCGTAGGGTATAGTGCTCATGCGAACCCTCTCCTCGTCAGTCTTAGGAGACATCTTCTTGGAGAGGGTAATTCCGTGCAATGAGGGTATGTTATCGCGCTTGGAATCCTCCATACTAAATCTCTTTAGTATGGTCTCTATGTACCTGGACTGCGAAAGTCCCAGTAGTCTCTTGGATCTATCTCTATAGATCTTGATCCCCAGAATGTACGGGGCATCACCCAGGTCCTTCATGGAGAACCGTTGTGACAAAAATAGCTTGACCGATTGTAGCATAGGAATGTCATTTCCTATCAAAAGAATGTCGTCCATGTACAAGACTAGGAATACGACAGTTCGTCCTACAATCTTCTTATAGACATAGGGTTCATCTTCGTTCTTGATGAAATCAAATTCCTTGATTACCTCATCAAAACAGATGTTCCAGCTCCGCGATGCCTGCTTCAATCCATAAATGGATTTAAGCAACTTGCACACCTTCCCGCTGCTCCCACTGTCTACGAAACCTTCTGGTTGATCCATGTAAACGCACTCTTCCAAACAACCGTTTAGGAAAGCCGTTTTAACATCCATCTGCCAGATTTCATAGTCATGGAAGGCAGCAATGGCAAGTAGGATCCGAATGGATTTGAGCATTGCCACCGGAGAAAAAGTTTCGTCATAGTCCAAACCAGGTCTTTGACGAAAACCTTTTGCAACGAGTCTAGCTTTATAGGTTTCCACCTGCCCATCTACACCAAGTTTCCTTTTGTAGATCCATTTGCATCCAACGGGTTTTACCCCAGGTGGAGCAATATCCAAGGTCCACACTTTATTGGCGTACATGGACTCCATTTCGGATTGAATTGCTTCCTGCCACTTATCAGAGTCCCTACTGATAATGGCCTGCCTGAAACTGGTAGGGTCATCTTCTTCCAAGATGCAATCCTCTCGATCCCCGTCTATGAGAAAACCGTAGTATCTCTCGGGCGGATGAGAAATCCTACCAGATCCGCGGAGTGGCTGAGGTTCGTTTGGGGTTATTGAATTTTCTGGTTCTGCTAAATCCTCAGTTTGAGTTTGTGGATCAGATATTTCATCCAGTTCTACCGTGCTCCCACTTATTTCTTTTGCAAGAAATTGCCACTCTAAAAAGGTGGCGTGGCGAGCAACGAACACCTTCTGTTCCTCAGTGTGGTATAATAGATATCCCAGAGAATTTCTAGGATATCCCACAAACTTGCATAAAACTGACCGTGCCTCAAGCTTGTCCGGTTTTTGTACTTTTACATAGGCCGGACAACCCCATATCATAATTCGTCCGAGATATGGTTTCTTACCACTCCATATTTCATATGGAGTCTTAGGCACAGATTTAGACGGAACCTGATTCAGTAAGTATGCCGCTGTATCTAGCGCAAGTCCCCAGAATGAAAGAGGTAACTCAGCATTACTCATCATGGATCGAACCATATCCAATTGGGTACGATTCCTTCTCTCCGATACACCGTTGTGCTGTGGTGTATAAGGAGGAGTAAGCTGAGAGAGAATACCATTCTCTTTTAAGTAATCTCGGAATTCCGTGCTTAAGTACTCCCCTCCTCTATCAGACCGGAGGATCTTGATACTTTTGCCTGTTTGGTTCTCTACTTCGTTTCTGAATTCCTTGAATTTCTCAAATGTTTCAGATTTGTGTTTCATCAGATACACATATCCGAACCTAGAGAGATCGTCAGTGAATGTGATGAAGTACGAGAACCCACCCCTTCCATGTATAGACATCGGACCACACACATCACTGTGTATGAGTCCCAAGAGCTCTGCTGCTCTTTCTCCATGTCCGGTGAACGGAGATTTGGTCATCTTCCCTTTGAGACAAGACTGACAAGTTTCATAAGATGAAAACTCGAACGCATTCAAGAGTCCATCTTTATGCAACTTACTCAGTCTTTTCTCTCCGATATGACCAAGTCTACAATGCCACAAGTAGGATTCATTCGTATCTGAATTCTTCCTCTTGCGTGTGTTTTGTATATTGAGAACTGTATTCTGATTTAGAACGTAGATACCATTACACAGTGTACCCTCTGCAACCAGTACCTTATGAAGGTAAATGTTCATGATATTCTTTTCAAGAACAAAGTTATATCCATCTTTATCGAGTAAAGAAACTGATATAATGTTGCAAACCATGGAGGGTACATAGTAGCAATCGTTCAAAATCATAGTCTTGCCATTTGGCAATACTAGGTGATATTCACCGACGGCTGCCGCATTAACTTGTGCTCCGTTCGCTACTCTGAACGACATATCACCCGGTGCAACTTTCGTACTTTTTCTCAGTCCCTGCAATAAATTACAGATATGAGATCCTGATCCGGTATCAAGTACCCAGGAGGTAGGGCTGACCGTAAAACAGTTTTCAATTACAAGAACACCTGAAGTAGATGCAAAACCATGCTTCTTCTTCAACTGGGTATCCTGGAAATCCATACAATCCCCTTTCCCATTCTCATACTCATGACTGTTGTCACAAGTTAGAGCTGAACCAACGTTCCCCAGCCCCGAATAAGAATTCGGATCGGTCAAGCGATACATTTTATTATCTTGATTAGGGCGTGAAAAGGTTGCTTCCTGGAGAGAGAGAAAAGAAACACTCAGCGTATGCTCTTGCAAGATTAGATTGGTTTATTAATTTATCTAACCAGGATGTCTCCCACTGTTTACTCAAATTCTTCTTAAAACCTTTTTAAAAGAAGAACTAGCCGGGATTTAATTCACGTCACAATACTTGCTTAACCTTTCAGCCAGGCTAGTGTCGGTACTTCGAGGGAGGTTTTCCAACGCTTTCGCGAAGTTCCTTAATTTAAGAACCTCTTTTCCCTGGGGGCGTAACCCCGCTAACACCTTTCTAGACACCTACTAGGTTTATAGCATTGATTGTTAAGTGTAATAATCTCCCGAGAGTAATCCAACTCATCAGTGGGATCGGGATCCAACTATTATAGTGTGATGACCTAGATGGAATCCACTCTAGTCACTACACTCCAGAAGGTATGCTAAATCTGCAAGTTTCAGTACTTTTGAAACTCCCGATGTGGTTTTTGCCCCTAACGATTCATGACCTTGACAATGCCAACATATCATGAACCGTTAGTCAAGTTCGGCCCGTCATTATCTTGATTAACTTAGACCCACCCGCACAACTCTTGACAATGCCAACATAGCTATGCGACTGTCCTAAATAATCTGAAAAAATAAGGCTGCAAACAAGCAATACTTAGCTACCGATCACTACGCCTTGACAATGCCAAAATACGTAGCTCGAATACTAAGTAGTACTTGTAGGAAATGACGGAGGGCTACGGCTGGGTTTTTGGCGAAAAACCCGTTAACGTAATGAACTTGATATCGTTGAAGGAACATGGTTGCCTTTTTGAAAATATAGTGGCGAAAACTTTTGCTAAAGAGGTCACTCCCTGTGAAGGGATCTCGGCTCTTTCCTCGTCGAATGAGGTGCAGGATATTCCAAACTGAATACCTCGATGCAAAGCAAGAATAATCGACTATAGTGAAGTTATTACCCTGACGCAAACTTTTGTCCAAGGGGTCACTCCCGATGAAGGGATCTCGGCCCTTGCCTCGTCGACTGAGGTGCTGGGCATTCATAACCGAATACCTCGATGCAAAACAAATGTGAACGTCCTTTTAATAACAGCTTTTGAAAAACTTGTTCCAACAACGTATTTTAGGTTTATTTTCTTGCATTAGTTCTTTTAATGTGTCCCATCATTTAAATCCTACCATTGCAGAAAACAACCAAAATATGATGTACGCTTATGCCATTCGCATTCGCCACGGGGCCCCGTCATCACCCGTTAGGTTACTTAACTAACGACGGAGCGGGGGCTGGGCTAGCGCGGCTGTAAAACATAAGCAACGCCTAAATAGTTATTATATATAACAATATAGCAATGATAGCCAATCCAGATCACAGATGAACACTTTGGATATACTAGGAACCCGCGATTCGTTCGAGCCTGCAACGAAAAACGGATTACACGGTCGCGATGAATAGCCAAAACCCCACCCAAGACCCATACGGGTGCGGCAAACTACCCGTCAAGTACCCGAAGCGAAGCAACCTTCCTCAACGCCGTGAGTAGGCCACTCGGCACTTCGAAATACCCGGTAGTTTGTGCACCCCCTCCATGAGTCTATCCTAGGAGCAAAAACAGTAAAAAGAATTATACAATGACGGCTACAACCCCGACCCGGTTGCGCGGCCATACAAATAATATTACATCAATTTACAAATTTATTACATGAATGAAAGAAAACGAAACTCTCATCTCACATCCACCCCGGTTATTCATCCGCGACAATCCAACGAGTTCATATACACAAACCATCATCAACACAGATCACTGATATGTATAACCCCCACTAATCGACGTATAGCGATTAGTAGACGTTCAATACACATATAACATTACAGAGATAACCATTAGCCAAAGTCTACAGAACATCGACCAAAAATACGGATTTTTGAGCCCCAAAAACAAATTTTGCTTTCTGGAAAATCTGGGCAAAAAAGTCATATACCAAAAATCCTAAAAACCCACCAGAAACAAACTGCAGTAAAAATGATCCACGGCCGAGTCAACTCGGCCGCGGTTCCGCGGCAGAAGCAAGCTTCTGCCGCGGAACCTCGGTAAGTTGGTCGACTCGTGCGATCAGTTTTCTTGCCTGTTCTAAAAAAAGCCTGAGCCGATTTTTAAGACATGATTTATTATCTTTTGAGCAGAAAAAAAAATCGGCAGAGAATCAGGGTTTCCGGGGTGTTTTTTCGGTTTTTCGTTCGGTCGATGTTCTAAGCACTTTGCTAACATGCTAGGGTGTGTTTAACCTGGCTCTGATACCACTGTTAGGTCCACGTTACCTCTCCCGATACTTTTGATGTTGCGGAAACGGTCAAACAAAAATTTTTCTGGACTTGGCAACATGGACCGTAAAAGCCGGATCTTTGCTAAACAATACACTAGCATCCTAACTAGAGATTCATCTACTCGGTTAGGGGTTATACCTCAACTTGAACTCCTTCTCTTCTTCTTGTTCTTCTCCTTGCTTGCTCCAAGGGTTGATCCGGACTTTGGTCACTCAACTTGAACTCCTTCTCTTCTTGTTGTTCTTCTCCTTGCTTGATCCGAGGGTTGATCCGGACTTTGGTCACCTCCGCGGCCTCCTTGAGTCGAAGACGATCCACCCGAGAGATGTGCACCGAGCTCCACCTCGAGCCGAGAGAACTAGGGCAAAGAGATTGCTAATCTAGAAGCCCTAGGTTGTGTAGAAATGATCAATGGATGGTTTTGTCTTTGTGGGATCTTTATCTCTCAACACATGAGATCAAAAGATGAATCAAGAGGAGGAAGAAGAAGGAGGAGCAACAACCATGGTTTATTTCTTTTCGTCTCACTTGAAAACCAAGAGAGAGAATGAGAAAGAAATTATGATACAAAGAAAAGTAACCATGGTTGCAATAATGTAAAAACCAACATCATTACTAATCCCATCAAGATAAAGTTTGATGGCTACATTGAAATGACCATTATCATAATCCAAAAGAAAAAGAAAATGAAAAGAAGAATGTAGATCCCTCTTGAAAGTCAATGGTCAACACGGTCAACCGGTCAACAAAGTCAAGAGAGGTCAACGGGGTCAAATGGTCAATGCAATTAGCCATCATAAAATTATCACTAAAAGGATTAGTAAATGATATCCGCGGCTCATAATGGTTTTGACCAAACGAACTGTCAAAACCCTAATGAGTCCGCCTTAAAATGGTTTTGACCGAATCAACTGTCAAAACCCTAATGAGCCTGCCACATAACGGTTTTGGCCGAACCAACTGCCAAAACCCTAATGAGGCACCTCCTCCTTCACCGCTACGGAAAACTGTGCATACACACCTGCATCCGTATTCCGTAGAATGCGGATGCACAGAAGACAAAACAAATCCATCCGAGCAATACTAGGATCCGGCTTAAACCAAAGCCCACTAGTACTGCCTGCCCGAACACCATACGCACACAAGTGTACGTAAGTGATCGCAGCCCTGCCGTAAAACCATACGGCCTCTACACGTTTCGCTCAGTGCAGGGAAACTCTCTTTGTGGGACTCTAAAGACTCGACACTACACTGGCAGTGGGTTTAACCACAGACCGCAAGCGGCACTAGCTGTACGTAACGGTCCCTAGGTAGATGTCGATAAGAAGGCCGATGAGGTAAACCCATCCGAACTCCTACTGAGTCTGTATGTGACAATCTCCGTACAGTCTGGTCTGTTCGTCTGATACATCGTATGGCGGGCCTGGGGGGGCGGTAAACGTCAGTCCCCTAATAGCGGTACAAGTCGTGTCGGAGTGAAGCCCAATACACCCTGAGATAACACCGGAAACCTACCAGTATATCTCGCTTGCCCTGGCCAGGGACTACTCGTGTAATGGCTCTCCTAGACACAGCGTGATGTCAACCCCCAGTACCGGGAGAGACGAATCCTGTCTAACCGTCACTGCCTCCAAGTGCTTCGGGACTGCTCCCAACTACTACCTGTTTGCACGACTCAGTAGAGCCGTGGTAGGGTAGTAATCAAAGAATGGTGGGAACACACTCGAGGCGAAGTGACAGTGTCAAGTCAGCGGACTAAGCTGTACTCATGTCACCTGGGAACTGATAACTGACGATAGGTATAATACCAACCATCAGTTCCCGACGAGTCCTGTCCAGTGTACTCGTAACCTAACGAGCACCCGCATACTATCTCAAGTACGACGTACCGACGGCTGTGGGACAGACCGTCTCCCGTGCTGGGATGAGAAGCGCATACGCTAGTCTACTCCGGAGTATCGATGCCCTATCTCGATACTCCCACGACTAGGGACGTGTATAAGGATGTGCTTGTAGATTACCCAGCCCCCACGAGTGTGATCGCCATCACAACGCCGGTAATCAAGCAAAGATCCTAAGGGCTCTACTAATGCGTATAGGTGATATAATAAATAAACACACATGTACACATTAAAGCAGAGACAAACCAAGTAGCATACTACTATATTGAGCAAGATTGTCTGTACAACTGTGAATATCCCAAGCTTCCATCAAGTAATATGCATACTAGTATGATACAGTAATGGCCTCTAGGGCATATACACTAACACTATCGTCAGATAGCAGGTCTCTGGTGACACTGGTATAGGTTAGTCTGTCGACCCGAGATCGTCATAGAGTCTTGTGTGATTCCCACTGTGCTTTGATTTCAACCTTACAACGTTGAAGAGATCATGCAAAATGGTGGTTTTGGGATACAGTCCAGAGTCACATGGAGGCAATGAGCGATAGGAGTGGATTCGTCTCTCCCGGTATTGGGGGTTAATGTCGCGCTATGCTCGATTGGCCATAACAGGAAATCCCTGGCCAGGGTTGCTGAGATCTACTGGTAAGTGTTATCAGTAGTTTCTCGAATCGTTATGAACCTTGCATCGGCATGACTTATTAGGCTATTGGGGTCTGATGTTATACCACCCCCAGGCTGAGATATGCGGCATATCTGACGAAGAGACCGGACTGTACGGTAGTGTTACTGATTGGATTCGCGGGAGTATGAGCAGTCTTGCTTGTTGATCTTCTGATCGCTCAATACCCGGATGGCCGTTACATTTAGCAGACCGCTTGTGGCTTGTGAGTGACTGATATGATCATCACCTACTGCCGGCATATTGACGAGTCTTTAGAGTCCTACACAGAGGTTTCCTGGCTCAAGCGAAATGAAGTAGGAGCACATTAGTGATATGTGCGGGACCGAGATTAATACGAGTATGTGATACCGTATTCTATTCTCGCGATATGTGATATTGGTCGGTTATATATGATATAACCGGGCTGTCGAATCAAGTGTTGATTCGACAAGTTGATACATTTGATATTGGTCGGTTGTATGTGATATAGCCGGATTATTAAATCAAGTGTTGATTTAATAATTTAATGTATAATTATATATTTGATATATTATCTTACATTAACTAATATTAGCTCACTTAATATTTCTTTTTCTCATTTGTGTACACTTAGTATATATGTGATATATATTAATGTACATTATTTTGTGTCATGCTTGATGCCACATGCTACATGGGTGTATGAGACTCACACCATGCTTATAATAATGATGAGTTTTATTTATTTAAAGTAAATCAAATTAGTTAGTAATTAGTCACATGGTTGAAGCTTGTAGAAGCTTGTGGAACCATTGACCAAGTGCACTAATTTTGTTTTACTTGTACATATTTATTAACCTAACCATTATTGTTAGCTATAGTTTAGTCTCTATAAGAGTTAGTATATGATACTAACTCACCCATGGTTGCTATTCTCACCTCATGAGTTTCATTCTCTTCTCCCTTCATCTTCTTCTTCATCAAGAGCTTAGCTCTCTAGGTTTATGGGAGATGAAGAAAAATAGTGAGAAAATTATATCTAAAGTGAGCAAAATTCCTACTTCATCAACCTCTTCTCTACTAGCCATTTAGATTGGGTTGTTTCTTCACCAAGTTCATCACTTAGTGAAGAGGTAGCTTGAGTTAGTGTCTCCTCGACGTAGATCATCTTCGGCCGCGAAGACTACAAGCAAGCTTGTTCATTTCACCTTGTGGAGCCTCAGTAGAGTCCGGGAGATCACTACTTGGAGAGAAGGGACTACTACATGAAGCTATTGAAGTGAAGGACCGGTCTACAAAGGTTGTATTCCTTGATCACTTAGATGTAAACATGTTTACATTCTTGTTCGTCTAATTCTCTAGTTTAGATTCTTGCGTTAGGGTTCTTTAGCGTGCCAATTTTTTGAAAATGGCATGGTCGATGCCTCCCGAAACCCAGCGGCCGCCATAGGGAACCCTACATGTATAGTACTGGATTGTATATTATATTTTGAAAACTTGGGATATATACAGATATAATAACAGTCTTGCTCAATATGGTAGTATGCAACTTGGTATGATTATATCTTAATATGTGTATATGTTTCTTTTAGCATATCACTAATACATATTGTTAGAGCCCTTAGGATCTTTGCTTGACTACCAGCGTTGCGATGGCAGTCACACTAGTGGGGGCTGGGTAGTCTATAAGCACATCCTTATACTGTTCCCTAGTCGTAGGATTATCGAGACAGGGGATTGATACTCCAAAGTAGACTAGTGTATGTGCTTCTTATCCCATCAGGGAGATGGCCTGTCCCACAGCCATTAGTATCTCGTGAAAGGTTACGCTAGCGCCGCTGGACATCTACCGTGGCCGGTATGCGGAACAAAAAAAATTTCTCGGATGCTTAAACTAGCGCTAGAATAACTGAAACACCCGAATCTACCATAAGCCCTAGATAAACAAATCAACTTGAGAAGCTATCTACTATGAAAATAGTTATACCATGAGACTCGAGTCCTTCGGGTCTTCACTCCTCTCCTTTAGCATGCTCCTAGTGGCCTCCATGATCGAGCTTGATCGTCGGCTCCTTGTGTCGAAGATGATCCACCCGAGAGTGTCTACTTTGGGTTCCTACCTCTAAACCGAGGTAACTAGGTCACATGGTTTGCTAATCTAAGTGACCTAGGTGATGTAGAGAGTGATGATGGAGTGTTTTGTCTTAAGAACCCTACGTTTCTCAACACATGAGACTATAAGGGCTTGAGGTAGAAAAAGAAAAGCTTGGAGGAGATGAGAAGTTGTAGAGAGCAACCATGAAGAAAAAAACTCAACTGAAGAATGGCTAATTCTCTCTCTCCTAATAATGCAAGCATGCCAAGATCATGATGAGGAAACTCTCCATCACAAAAATATCTAAATATTTTCTTTCCTCAATAGTAATCCCTAACTCACTAAGTGAGTTAACAAATTAGCCATGGTTCACTTAAGAAAAGTCAACACCTCATACCTCCACCTCATTAACCATTTAACTAAATGGTTAAAACAAATAATGAGGTTTCTTCTTCTAATAGCACTCTTGTAACATATTACAAGAATACCCCTCACCGTATATACATACCCGTATCCGTATTCCGAAAAATACGAATACAAAAGAGACGAATTTTTTTGGCTATAGTGCCCTTAAGTCAATTATTGGATCGCAGGCACGTGATTGCAATGATTTAGGGAGGAACTATACCGGTAGAACAGTCTTACTTGAGATGATAGCATGCTATCTGATTTGTCTTTATCATCGTATGCATGTATTAGGTGACATTACAGATCACTATTACATGTTGATAGAGCCTATAGGATTCATGCTTGACTACCAGTAGTGTGATGGCGATCATATTAGTGGGAGTTGGGTGGTCTATAAGCACATCCTTAAAATGTCTCTAGTCGTGGGAGTTTCAAGACTGGGCATCGATAATCCAAGAGTAGACTAGTGTATACTGATCGAAACCCCGACGAGGGGCGGTGGCCGGTCTCAGAAGCCACTGGTGTCCGTTTGTTCACCTAAGATGTATACAGGTGCTCATTGGGTTATGAGTACACCGGATGGACTCGCCGGGAATATGCAAGTTGGTATTATACATATTGTCAGATAGCAGTTCCCTGGTGACATGTGTACAGGTTAGTCTATCGACCTGAGATCGTCATTTGTCTTGTGTGAGTTCCCACTGTCCTTTGATTACTACCCTACCACGGCTCAAAGGAGTCGTGCAAACAGGTTTTAGTTGCGTACAGTCCCGAGCCACATGGAGGCGGTGAGCGAATCGTCGGGGATTCGTCTCTCCCGGTATTGCGGGTTGATGTCGCGGTGTGCGCGGGTGGCCATCACAAGAAATCCATAGCCAAGGTAGTCGAGAATTACTGATCTAGGATCAGTAATTTCTCAGGCGGTGATATGTTTCATGCCGACACTAAATGTCAAGTTATTAGGGGTCTGACTTTATCCACACCCCTAGACTCGATATGCGATACTCATAGACGAACGGATATTTTCACTGTCAGGCTCAGTAGGGGTTTGCTCGCCGGCCTCCATTTCGCTCAATACCTGGGTAGCCTTTACGTGTAGCTAGTGCCACGGATGTGCTTATGGTTAAACCCACTGCCAGCATATTGACGAGTCTTTAGAGTTCCACACAGAGGGTTTCCCTGCTTCGGGCGAAACATTGTAGAGGCCATATGGTTTTATGGCAGGGTTCGATCATATACATGCACTTGTGCACGGATCATGATTCGGACGGATAATACTAGTGGGCTTTGGTTTAAGCCGGATCCTAGTATTATATTGTTGGATTATTTTTGTCTCGTTGTATTCGTATTCTTTTGGAATATGGATGCGGATATGTATATACGGATGAGGGGTATTCTTGTAATTCTATTACAAGATTACTTTAGTGATGCCATTTCTTTTTCTATTAAATATTTAGGGTTTTAAATGTTTATTGGTAGAAAGTGTGAATTATTGTTTTGGCAATTATCTAGCATGCTCACTTGGTGATTCATGGATGTCACATGGGTGTAACTCATGGTGGGTCATGTGGTGACATGCTAGGGTTTTGGTATGTAGTATGAGATATTTGTTTTGAGCTAGGAGATATTTATTCTTGAGTTGGTTTTCTTTAGTTGTTAACACACTACATTATTGCTCACAACAAAAACACTCACAACACAACACTAAAAGACAAGGGGAAGCTACATATTTTCTTCACTTTCTTTTTCCTTTGCTTCACACTTTCCTCTCTTGACATCTTCTTCAACCTCCACCCTATATGTCTCATGAGTTGAGAAACCTAGGGTGTATTGAGACAAAGTAATCACATACTCTCTACTTCATCTTGGCTATCTAGGTTACCAAACAAGATACTCGAGTTGCTTGGGTTTTGAGGTCGGAGCCCGTATTAGTAACTCTCAAGGTGGATCGTCTTCGATGGGGGGAGA
This sequence comes from Agapanthus africanus, assembly GCA_030015575.1. Classification (NCBI taxonomy): domain Eukaryota; kingdom Viridiplantae; phylum Streptophyta; class Magnoliopsida; order Asparagales; family Amaryllidaceae; genus Agapanthus; species Agapanthus africanus. The sequence continues at coordinate 203,040,530 of JASDDO010000016.1, read as the reverse complement.
CCGGAGATCAAATATGATCGAGGAAGCCGCGAGGAGCTTGGGACAGAGGTTGAAGACCGAAGGACACGGATCATTCGGTATAACCACTCTAAACTCATTTTCATATAACTAGTTTATGGTTAATGGTCGATCCAGGGAATCGGGTTCCGTTAGCGCCGGGTTTTTAATGTTTTTGTTCCACATTTGCCCACGGATTGATGGCCGGGGTACTGGCGTAACCCAACATGGTATCAGAGCCAACCCATTAACCACATACTAGTTGATTTAGACAATGCTAAAGTATCGAAACCGAAACAACTCTGAAACAATACCAAGTAGCATTGTCGAATTTTATTTAGTCTTCAAAATTATTGTAGAAGACTACATGTATGACTACTAGAACATACCCCAAATACGAGCCCCATTCACCTTAACTGACCCGGCCACATTGATAAAAAGTCCAGCCTGGCCGGTCTGGGATGGGAAATAGGACTTTAGTTTTGGTGTGTTGTCTAGTCTCTGGAATATTGGTTCAGTGGTATTGCTTATTTTGCCCAGTTTGGATATGGTATTATCTTTAAGTTTGGGGGCAACTCGGGGTGTTTCGAAATCGATATTTCTAACACTGTTTAAAGTTTTTACAGTACATGCATTACTATCTGTGACCGTGAATGTCATTAGAGCGGTACAACTTGTCTAATTGCTATAGTTCTTTTAGATGGGTTTGCGAACGTGACATTCACGTTGATGTTAAGTGTTGTGCAGTGTTGTGGAGGATTCGTCATGGTGGATAGCTTGGGTGCAATGTTAGTACAGTTTAGTTTCATTTGTACATTTGAAATCGTGGGGCGAGCGTCCGACATGTGGACTGCTGTCACTGCCTGTTTGTATATTATTTATTTAGGGCACGACCGGGTTGAGGTCGATGTCAACGTTGTACATATTTGTCTTTTCTGTATTAGGATTACCGAGCGATGGAGTGCACGGATAGCCGGGTTCTAGAGGGCAACGGGTCCGCATCTCATAGCATTGAGACGGAGGGGGACTCACTGTAGAATTGGCGGGCTATTCGCCGCACTCGTAGGGGGTACAGGTTGACCCAAGGAGGGGTGCTCAAGTTACCGGATTCTGTGAAGTGTCGGGTGGCCCATTCACTTTGATGAAGGGGGTTTCCTCACATCTGGTTTTGGCGGGAGACTTGCCACGCTCGTAGGGGTCTAGGTTTGCATTGCACAGGCTATCCATACGACCAGGGGAACGTCGGGTTTCACTTGCGGGTCAAAGGAAACCCGGGGCTCCCAAATTATCAGTATTGTTCTGTGATGCTTATCGCTTATATGTGATGTTGCATTTATCATGCCTGGAGAGATTATTATATATTGTTATATATATTCTAGTAGATGTTGTATATGTTTTGCACCCGTGCTAGTCCAGCCCCCGCTCTGTCGTTAGTTAAGTAACCTAACGAGTGATGACGGGGCCCAGTGGCGAATGTAGATGGCATATACGTACATCATATTTTCGTTCTTTTCTGGTGTGATTAATTGATGGGACTGTGTTGATTCTGATCAATGCAAGAAAAACAGACCTATTTGATGTTGTTGGAACAATTTTCAAAAGCTGTTATTACAAGTGCACTTGGTCGACGGCATCAGGGGTGCGGCCATCTACTAAAGTTCCCGACGAGTATTCGATCGGGTAGTCAGGAATCTTGTTGAATTACACGACTAAGTTATTGAAAATTGTTTTTGATATGAGACTAAAATGCAAGGTTTATAAGTTAGGCATGAAATTCGGCATATGAGATATTCCGGGTTTATGATGTCTAAAGATAATGCGGATTCTAATTATTGTAGTTTTTCATTTCTTTTCTGCGACCGTAAGTGTAATATGTGGGGTATCCCAAATCTCGTTGTTATATGTCAATGAAATTCGAGATACGCATATTTACTTACGTTAATGACATGTGATGTTATGTGTTGCTGTGATATGTTATATTGGATCGTCGTGAATGAATCGCCGGGGTTTTTTGCATGAGATGAGAGTTTTTCAATTTTCATTCATGTAAAACTTGTATGAAATATTATTTTATTGGGACACTTCCGGGTTGAGGATGATATCACCACTGATGTATATTATTTACTTTTCCGCATTAGGATAGACCCAAGGCGGGAAGCACAAGTAACCGGGTTCTAGAGTCCAGTGGAAGACCATCTCGAGGAGTCGAGACCGGGTCTCTTAACTCTAGAATCGGCAGGGTTGCTTGCCGCTCTCGTAGAGGTCTAGGGATGTTGGTTTGGCTATTCATCATGACTGTGGAATCCGTGTTTTTCATTATTGACTTAATTTAAAACACGGACCTCCTAATATATCCAATATTTCATATGTTGACTTCTGCTACTTGGTTCTGTGATGTGATCATATAACTGCGTGAGATGAATGCTATATATATGATATATATAATAAACGTTGCTTATGTTTTGCACCCGCACTAGTTCAGCCCCTGCTCTGCCATTAGTTAAGTAACCTAACGGTGCATGACGGGGCCCCGTAGCGAATGCGGATGGCATAAGCGTACGTTCTATTTTCGTTTCTTTCTTGTGATGTTTAGGGAAACATTAAATAATGGGACTTCATTAATGAGATTAATGAATAGAAAAGAAACCTAAAGATGTTGTAGAATCAAATGCTTTTAAAAAGGGTAGCTGTAGTTCTTGCTTTGCATAGTGGTATTCCTTGATGAATACCAGTACTTCATTCGATGAGGAAAGAGCCGAGATCCCTTCACCGGAAGTGACTTCTTTAGCAAAACTAGCAAATGCTACAACCCACTCGGTTTTGTTTTAATAGCTTCTTTAGTTCTTTCTTTGCATAATAGTATTCCTTGATGAATATCCAACACCTCATTCAATGGGGAAAGAGCCGAGATCCTTTCACCGGGATTGACTTCATTGGCAAAACTAGCAAAAGCTACAAAAATACACTCCTTTTCAAATCACTAGATTCTACAACGATATCAAGTTCATTACGTTAAAGGTTTTCTTAAAAACCAGCCATAGCCCTCCATCATTTCAGATAAGTACTATTTAGTATTCGTGTTGCGTTTGTTGACCTCCATCAAGGCGTAGTGTGCGGTAGCTGATTAATACTTATCTTCCATATGTGATGCAATTGGATTAGGGTAGTCGTACGACTTTGTTGACCTCCGTCAAGGGTTGTGCGGGTGGGTTTAATTCAATCACGAAATGAACGGGTTGAACTTGACTAGTGGCCTATGGTTTGTTGACCTCCGTCAAGGTTATAGGATGCTAGGGGAAAAAAAATTATAAGGAATTTCAAGTGTTGAAATTTGCAATGAGATTGCATACCTTCTATATGATAATTGGATCCCGATACCCACTGCGAGTAAGAGTTACTCCTGGGAGAGTTTGCCACTTTACAATTAGCCGACCTATTAGGTGTCTAAGAAAGGTGTTAACGGGGTGCTGCCACTGCGGAAACAAAGTTATTTAATTAGTTCCATGCGAAAGCATGGAGAGACTCCCTCGGAGTACCAATACCTTCCTGGCCGAACGATTGGCGAACTTGTAGGGTGTAATTAATCCCGACTAATCTTACCTTTTAGGGTTTGAAGGAAGATTTGATAAAAACAGTGGGAGCCGTCATGATTAGATAGGATAATAACCAATCTAATCTTATAAGAGCGCACGCAAAAGTGATAATCCTTCTCTATCTCCTGGTATAGACCAATGACACGCCTTAATCAAGATAATAATATGGATGTATTGACCGAAACCACTTATTATACTGGGGTAGGTTCCTCTTTTTCTTATGATTGTCATAAGTCTGAACAAGGAATAGGGGAATATCAGGATCCCACGTATGTAATTTGTAACATGGGATAAAGAGAGGTTGAGAACTGGGATAAACTGATACGTCCCTCAGAGAAGAGAATGGTGCAATTGTTGCAGCCAAAACAGTTGGCGGATATCACCTTGTATTACCAAAAGGTAACACAATGATTCTGAGCGACTGTTATTTCGTTCCAAAAATATTGTGAAAGTTTTCCTAAATCAAGTGTTGATTGGGTATGGTACGTTATATAACGGTATATAGGTTCTAAATCACAAAACAGTTCTAAGTATACATAACACACACAAGAGGAACGGTTCAGAATGAACGAAGTCTTCTTGTGGCATTGTAGACTAGGTCATATCAATGCGACAAGACTGACTAAGTTGCATAAGGATGGATATTTGAATCCGTTCGAATTTATATCTTATGAAACTTTCCAATCATGTCTCAAAGGTCCTATAACTATACATGCCAGGAATGGTTCTTCGTACTTCATTACATTCACCGATGATCACTCAAGATACGGACATGTGTTCCTGATGAAACAAAAATCTGAATCTTTTGAGAAATTCAAGGAATATAAGTACGAAATTGAGAACCAGACAGGTAAAAGTATTAAAATCCTTCGATCTGATCGGGGAGGAGAATACTTGACCATGAAATTCAGAGACTACTTAAAAGAGAATAGGATTCTCTCTCGGCTTACTCATCCATATACACCACAGCACAATGGAGTTTCGGAGCGAAGGAATCGCTCATTATTAGATATGGTGAACTCTATGATAAGTAATGTTGAGTTGCCTATTTCCTTTTAGGGTTTTGCACTTGAGATTGTTGCATACCTATTTAATAGATTTCCGACCAAATCCGTGCCTACCACTCCATATGAGATATGGAATGGGAAGAGACCATCTCTTAAACGAGTTAAGATATGGGGTTGTCCGGCCTATGTTAAAAAGCAAAATCCGGACAAGCTCAAAGCAAGGTCAGTTCTGTGCAAGTTTGTAGGATGTCCCAAACATTCACGATGGTATATCTCCTACCACACCGAGGAACAAAAGGTCTTTGTTTCTCGACATGCCACCTTTTTAGAAAAGGAATTTCTTGTTAAATAAATTAGTGGTAATGAGGTAGAACTGGAAGAAGTTCCAGCAACATGAACTATAACTGATGATTTGGTGGAACCGGAGGATTTAATAGTCCCCAACGAACCGCAGCCACTCCGCAGATCTAGTACGGTTTCTCATCCACCTGAGAGATCCTACGGTTTTCTCATAGACGGTGGGAGCGAGGATTGCATCATGGAAGATGATGACCCAACTAGTTTTGAGTAGGCCATCACAAGTGGAGACTCTGTGAAATGGATGGATGTTATGCGATCAGAGCTGGAATCCATGTACACCAATGAAGTATGGACTTTGGAAGTTGCTCTGGAAGGGGTAAAACCCATCGGGAGCAAGTGGATCTTTAAGAAGAAAATTGGTGTAGATGGAAAAGTTGAGACTTTCAAAGCTAGACTTGTAGCAAAAGGTTTTCGTTAACGACCTGGTGTCGATTATGATGAGATCTTTTCTCCTGTTGCCATGCTGAAGTCCATCAAGATCCTACTTGCCATTGCTGACTACTAAATCTGGCAGATGGACGTCAAGACCGCTTTTCTAAATGGTGATTTAGAATAGAGCGAGTACATGACACAGCCAGAGGGCTTCGTAGACAGTGGGTGCAACGGAAGCGTGTGCAAGCTGCTTAAATCAATTTACGGATTAAAGTAGGCATCGCGGAGATGGAACATCTGTTTTGATGAAGCTCTCAAAGAGTTTGACTTCATCAAAAATGTAAATGAACCATGTATATACAAGAAGGTTGTAGAGAGTAAGGTTGTCTTCCTCGTATTGTACATGGATGACATACTCTTGATAGGAAATGATGTTCCTATGCTATACTCGGTCAAGCTCTTCTTATCACACAAGTTCTCTATGAAAGATCTAGGTGATGCCTCCTACATCCTGGGGATAAAGATCTATAGAGATAGATCTAAACGGATGTTGGGATTGTCCCAATCCAGGTACATAGACACCATACTAAAGATGTTTAGTAAGGAAGATTCTAAGCTTGGTAATTTACCGGCTTGTTCAGGAATCACTCTCTCCAAAGAGATGTATCCTAAGACTGATTTGGAACGGGCTCGCATGCAAGGGATACCCTATGCTTCGGCAGTCGGGTCTATCATGTATGCGATGTTATGTACCAGACCAGATGTAGCTTACTCACTAGGTGTAGTGAATAGGTATCAATCAGATCCAGGGGAGAAACACTGGAAAGCTGTGAAGAACATTCTTAAGTACTTGAGAAGGACTAAAGAAATGTTTTGGGTGTATGGTAACGGTGAACTCCATGTGGATTCCTTTACCGATTTGAGCTTCCAGAGTGATAAGGACGGCAGTAAGTCGGTCATAGGTTTTGTCTTCACCCTCAATGGACGGGCGGTATTTTGGATGAGTTCCAAGCAAGATACCATAGCAGACTCGACGATGAAGGCTGAATACATCGCTACTAACGATGCTGCCAAAGAGGATGTCTAGATGAAAAAGTTCATAGCTTAACTTGGTGTGGTTCCATCCATTGAGCATCCAACACCTGTGTATTGTGATAGCAATGGAACTGTGGCATTGCCCAAGGAACCCCGGTCCCATCAGAGATCCAGACATATTCTTATGCGGTATCACCTGATCAGGGAGATAGTAGATCGCCGGGAGATCGAGGTCAGGAGAGTTGTCATGAAGGATGACACAGCAGATCCACTCACGAAGGCCCTCCCCCAGATGCAATTCGAGAGACTTTTTGGGATGTTGGGTATGAGATACTACAACAACTGGCCTTAGTGCAAGTTGGAGATCGTTAGTGATATGTATGCCCTAGAGACCATTATTGTATGATATAGTGGATGCTTGGACATATATATGGAGGACTTTCTTGCTCGACATGATAGTATGCTATCTGGTTGCATTTATCTTAATATGTTCACTGGTATTATTATACTGTCTCTCATATACATGTTGATAAAGCCATTAGGATGTTGGCTTGACTACCAGGACTATGATGCGGATCATACTACTGGGACCTGAGTAGTCCACAAGCACATCCTTCAATTGATCCTAGTCGGGGGAATATCGAGACAAGGCATCGATATTCCAGAGTAGACTAGTGTGTACGTTTCTTAACCCTGTATGGGGCGATGGTTCATCCCATATCCATTGGTGTTTGACATCAAAGATTGTACACAGGTGCTCATTAGAGAATGGGTACACCGAACAGGATTCGTCGAGAACTCCTAAATGGTACTATACCTATCGTCAGATAGCAGTTCTCTGGTGACACTGGTACAGGTTAGTCTGTAGACCCGAGATCGTCATAGAGTCTTGTGTGGTTCCCATTGTGCTTTGATTTCCTCCCTACCACGGCTCAAAAGAGTCATGCAAACAGGTGGATTTTGGGTACAGTCTTGAGTCATATGGAGGCAATAAGAGATAGGAGGGGTATCGTCTCTCCCGGTATAGGGAGTTTGTTGGGTTGTGCCAGCGCCCTAGCCATCAAACCGTAGCCGATTGTGGAACTAAAATTTTCAAAACTGGCGCTAGAACAACCCGAAATACGGATCGACCATAAACCCTAAAACTAGCAAACATAAAGAGAGTTAAGAATGGTTATACCGAATGATCCGTGTCCTTCGGTCTTTAACCATCTTCCCAAGCTCGTAGAGGCCTCCATGATCAAGCTTGATCTCCGGTCTCCCTCCATCGAAGATGATTCACCTGAGGATTCGTATTCTGAGCTCCTACCCCAGTAACCGAGGTAACTAGTGTACCTAGTTCGCTAAACTAGATAGCCTAGAGGATGTAGAGTGTTGTGATGGATTAATTTGTCTTCTAACACCCTAGGTTTCTCAACACATGAGACTTGAAGGGTGGAGGTAGAAGAAGAAGCTTGAGGATAAGAGTGTGAAGAAAACATCTCATGTGAAGAAAATGGCTAAGTGTTGTGAGCAATAATGATGCCACTAATAAATATCATACGCTTCCAAAATATCTTAAGCCTCCAAAATATCCCACAACAAACAAATATCAAGCATGCTGGAATAGTAACCTTGAGTCACTGCAAAGCCATGCTACAATAAATGCACACAACACCTCATCCTCACTACCTCATTAATCATTTAATCCTAAATGGTTAAAACTAAATGAGGCGGCATCTTCTAGAAACACCTTGTAATAAATTACAAGAATACCCTTTATCCGTATATACATACTCGTATCTATAATACGATTACAAAGAGACGAAAATAATCCATCAATTCAATACTAGAATCTGGCTTAAACCAAAGCCCACTAGTATAATCCATCCGAATCATGATACGTGCACAAATGCACGCATATGATTGAACCCTGCCGTAAAACCATATGGCCGCTTCATCGTTTTTCCCGAAGCAGGGAAACCCTCTATATGGGACTCTAAAGACTCGTCAATACACTGGCAGTGGGTTTAACCACAAGCACGTTAGCGGCACTAGCTGTACGAAACGGCTACCCAGGTATTGAGCAAAAAGGAGGCCGACGAGCAAACTCATCCGAACCCCTACTGAGCCTGTCCGTGGCAATATCCGTCCAGTCCGGTCTTTTCGTCTAAAAGTATCGCATATCGAGTCTAGGGAGGCGGATAAAGTCAGACCCCCTAATAACGCGGCATTTCGTGTCGGTATGAAGCCCTTCACCAACTGAGAAACTATAGATCCAAATCAGTAATTCTTGACTACCTTGGCCAACGATTTCTGGTGATGGACACCCGTGCACAACGCAACATCAACCCCCAATACCGGGAGAGACGAATCCCCGACGATCCTCTCACCTCCTCTATGTGGCTCGGGACTGTACCCAACTAAAACCTGTTTGCACGAATCCTTTGAGCTATGATAGGGTAGTAATCAAAGCACAGTGGGAACTCACACGAGACAAATGACGATCTTAGGTCGACAGACTAACCTGTACACATGTCACCTGGGAACTGCTATCTGACAATATGTATACTACAAACTACCAGGATCCTGGCGAGTCCGTCCAGTGTACTCATAACCCAATGGGCACCTGTATACTATATTAGGAGAACAAACTAACACCAATTTCTTATGAGACCTGCCACCGCCCTTCGTCGGGGTCTCGATCAGTATACACTAGCCTTCTCTGGAGTATCGATGCCCAGTCTCGATACTCCCACGACTAGGGACATTTAAGGATGTGCTTATAGACCACCCATCTCCCACGTATACGATCGCCATCATAATGCTTGTAGTCAAGAAAGAATCCTATGGTCTCTATCAACATATAATAGTGATATGTAATACCATATAAACCATGTACAAGATGATAAAGACAAACCAGATAGCATACTATCATTTTGAGTAAGACTGTTCTATCCATATAGGTCATCCCTCAATCATCGCAATCGCATGCCTGCGATTCAATAATTGACTTGAGGGCACTATAGCCAACAATCTCCCACTTGAACTTAAGGCTAATTATTGTTGTGTCGCATACTAATAGCTAGTGTGATACCGAACACCCAACTTCTCTACTAATCAGTTTCGCAAAGCTCGTTTGTGAAACTATTGTGTTCGAGAAATAGCCTCAGTGAGTGGATCCGCTCCAATGTTTCAATCTTTATCTCTCTATATCTCAACTTCATGGAGAAAGACTATCTACCGAAATGAGCAATACCTGTCTTAGAATTTGTCTCGATATCTGATAGGACCCAGTTCACAAATGAACTCCAAATCCAACAAACTTCTTAGACTGTATCATCCACTGAATTTAATCAGTATCCTGCGCTATGCCTTCCACAGTATCTGCTTAGACCACCTGTCCAACATACCGTCCATCAAATGAAGGAAAACTATAACTCAGACAGCCACTCTGCTATCTAGGTCACCTTGGAAGTCTGAAATGATAACCATCTCCCGAAAGAGGCTGCCGTTACCATATCCTAAGAACATCAACTTATGTTTAGAACTGCTTCCCAACATTTCTCCAGAATTGGATTAATATATACTTATTGCAACTAGTGGAAAAGAAAAATATGGTGTGGTACTTGATATCTCATGATTGACTCAATTGCCTACGCAAATGATATGCCTATCATGCAACTCCCTCTCCCCATTAGTCTATAAGACATCCTTTTAAAGAGGGTGACTCCATCGCCTACGGGTACACTACCACGCCAGGAGTCGTCCATTCTAAAACACTTTATAATAATTTCAAAGTACCCATATTGGGACACTTCCCAAATCTAGATCTAAAACCATAAATCTAGTAACCAGAATCTTGATATTTTATCCAGATCCTAGGTGGAGAAACCCTTGTGACAACCACAGTATAACCGATCGTAGTATAGGAATATCACTTCCTATCATGAGCATGTCATCCATGTAAGTAGATTTCGTGCACCCCACGTGTTCGCGGGGAGGCAGAATTTGCAAAAAATGATTTTTACGAGCTTCGCAACACCGACTAGAACCAAGGATCGTTCATAAACTTTAGCTAGCAAACTACTTGAGATTTAACTACTCGGATACAAAGTTATACCTCACGTGTAACGTTTCAGAAATCATTTTGCGAATTTTTCCGTTTTAGGGCAATATAGTCGGTATTTTCCGTTTAAACCCGATTTCGATCAAACGTCCGTATAAACTTGCCAGCATTTAGTTTAGCTAAAATAAATCTAGTGCGCGATCTTTGGGGGTATATGGGAGGTTTTGGTTCAGATAGAATTTTTCCCAAATAAAATATTATTTTAGCCGGTAAAATATGCACGTAAATCGAGAAATTTCATCTAAATGAGATTCATTTGAAATCATCACTACAATTATTTTATAACCTTCTTTTAAAATATCTAGATTTTTTTGGTCAATGGAATTAAATTTTAAAAAGAAAAGAAAAGAAAATGAAAGGTGGCATTTGCATTTAATGTTGCATTTAATATTTTAAGCTAGAACTTTGTCCACACTTTTGCACAAAACCCCCCTCTCTTGATTTGGCGGAGCCCCCCCCCCCCCCCACATTGCTGCCCACTTGATTTGCTTCACTCATTTCTTCATTTCAAGCTTCACAAAATGCTTCAAAATCCTAAATAAAATCCAACAAATTCATAATTAAATCAATACCCATTTTTCTTCAACCTTAATCTTGCTCGGATATTCAAGAAAGACATCATTTTGGAGGATTAAATTTTGAAGTTTGTTGCTAATTTGAGGTATATAATCCTAACCCTAATCCTTAATTGTTAAGTTTAAATCTTTATGCTAGCTTAATTAGATGTTAATTTAAGCTTTTAATTTCATGTTTAAATTCATTATTCATAATTTTGTTTTAAGAAATTCAAGTTAAGGTTAAAGCTTGATTTAGGCGTTTAATGTTTAATTGAAGTGTTAATTTGTGGTTAGGAAAAAGCTTAACCTAGTAGAAAATGATAATTATTGTTAATGAATATTTTGTTTAATTAAGGATTTTTGCTTACTAGGTTTTTGCTAAAACTTAATTAGCAAGTGTTAAAAATATAGAAATGGTTTAGATAGCTTAGTTAAGCTATTTTAAGGTGTTTGTAATCGCTAGATATGCGTTAGCTTGAAACTAGTGCGAAATATTGGGGTAGGTTGTTTACTAGGTTTCGGGGTTTTTCCGACGTGGATTCTTTTAGTTGTTGCGAGGTTATATCTATTATATTCCTCGCATTTTAAATTGTTGTGTTGCGCGATCGGGACGATCGGAGTCTAGACTTGGTATTTTGTACTTTAGCGACCCTAGTTAGGGTTTTTGACCGATATCGTGCGCGTTAGATGCGTTAAGTGCGCAGTGTAATTTTCTCGTCGTTTTCTTTGCATTTCGTTGTCTTTTCGTCGATATAGGATATTTAGCTTATGTGATTTGTTTGTGAAATTTTAGGTTCGCAGGCGGGGATTTCGGACGCTACGACAAAGGGAAAACAGGTGGTAGGCTTCACATAGCCAGGAGCGTTGGTGAGTAGATTTAACATCTACAGGGAATCGCCCGCATGGCGTTATGCGTCTAGGCTAGAAATGACTTTACATGTCGCATATTCTATTTCATATTTAGAATTGCGCATTCACCCTACTACTTAGTTATCGTTGTACTCGGAATAGTATCCTTAGGACACTTGTCACGACCCGAAAGAGCACGTGACTGGCCCTTGAACCATATGAAGTCTATAGGGCTCCATCTGTCTCAAGTAAGCCAAAAGCCCAGAAATCTAAAACCATTTTAAGAATAAGTAAAGAAAACTGGTTTAAAGAAGTGAAGAAATACAGGTTTAAAATCAAGGTTTTTAAATAACTAAGCCGAAGGTACGTTTTGAAAACAATAAAGTCTTTTCTAAAAATTTTGGCAGAGTTTCTTTTGTAAAACTGGCCCCGAATGGGGTAAAACAAGAATAACGATATATATGCAATGATAAAGGCATCCCCAAGCGGGAGCTAGCTCTTCGTCAATCGACGGTCACAACCACACAATGATATAATAATATACAACGCCAAGTGGCGAGGATCAAATCCAAAAGAAAGCTCAAAAGCAACAGTAAAACCACAATACTACTAAGCGCGACTCTAGGTCGAATAATACAACACTGTCTCTAAGTCTGAAAAAATAAACAAGATTTGGTTGATGGACAATTTCTAGATACAATGAAATAAATAAATAGAATGGTGATTCTTGATACGAAAGAATCCACCTACCAAAGCAAATCACCCGCAAGAAGGTAGCGTGCCAGAAATGCCGCAAGGAAAACTGTACGGCAGAACCTGCAAGAACTGTGGCACAACGGGGCTGAGTTGCCAACTCGTGAATAGAAACATCTACAAGCAGAAACCGAATGCAAGACATAAACCTAAGTCAACGATCAATAATATAGTCCACAAGAGTACATCTGAGTGTAATAAGGTGGCAAGGTAACATCTAATCATGTATGTAGTGCCAGGTACTCAGGTAATAACATGTCATCAATATAAGGTATGTCTGCATGAAGTAACCATGATGAAATATCAATGATATCAATACACATATATTAGCGTCCCATACCACTAATATTGGTGTAAGGGTATATATAACAGCGCCCTCATACCCTGTTATATATACAAATAAAGTAGGATCAATGTAAAACCAGTCTGTATATGAACCATGTCTGTATGTATGTGGAACCCGTCCACCTGTCACCCACTGACAGTAAGCATCATGTATGCAATGTGAGGATATAACAAAATCATGGAAAACTCATCATGAAACCCGTGCCAAGCATCGACATGTAAATCCTCATCTATATGGGGCTCCGTCTGCGGTATCGGCCCTCGACCCCCGGCAGTACGAGTCAACCCATGTCCATCTCTGGGCTCCAGGCGGTATCCCCCGGATATCCTCCAAGCTCAAATACAATCACCGGTAGGTACTCGCCCGCCTCCAGGCTCAATCGGCATAACCCATCGATCATCTCGCCGAGGGGAACCATACCGGGCCCACCACGAACCCGCAAACGGTACATCACCTCCTCGAATCGGGTTTCAAGCACACGTCTCAGCACCGAGAAAACGCGTGGTGGACGCACCGAAATATCATATCACGAGGTACCGGGTTTTCATAAAAGTGCCTCTTTTCTTAAATAACCCCACGGTCCTCAAAAACCAGAAATCACATGAAAATCCAACATCAGGAAGTAAATCCAATGCGATGTGCTATGCAGTCAATCCATGATGTATGCGACATGTAAAGAACAGTAATCATATCGGAAATCATGCAACATGGAATAGTAATGTGCATATGTCGAATGAAGAATCATCTCATGAATGCAATAGTACTACAGTGTAGTGGCATGGCAATTATCGATGATGAAGTGTGTGAGCCGGCAAATAGTGTACGTGGAACATACGCATCATCGATAATGGTGCTGGTGTCCTAACAGCATGATAATAGTATAGCGATGAACATATGCCAGCAATGCGAATAGCATGAAAAAGCAGATATCTAATAGTCAACACCACAGTGAAGTATCTACTATGCAAACTACATCTAAGTAAAAGGTCAATCAGGAGGGGTAGGTGTGGAAACCACCTAAATCTGAGTCGGTATAAATATATAAGGATATAAAGTCGGTGATCCCGCCTCAATGTCATATCGTAAGATATCCTCGAGTTATGAGTGCGGATCTATCATCAATATCGGCTCGTACGGTAAATCATCGTACGGCATCCCCAAAAGCTGGGTACAGGGGTCAACATCTCTCTGTCTCATCACATAACAGATATCACCATCATCAGATCATATAGTCTGGAGTACTACTCTATGTCTAGTACAAAACGGTAACATCAGTAAGTATGCATGCGGGGGTAAACACATATCCCAAGCCCGCAAGAATCACAAGTCATATCCCACAATGAATCGTATCAAATCACCGATCCCAGGGCACCAAGCCCACACCATCGACTCACCTCCAAAGTCATCACATATCATCAATCACAGTGCAAGTACAAGTGATAAGCAAGGGTGTGTGTATAGGTGTAATTCTATCCTAGGGTTCGCGGCTATGAACTGCACTAGTCACTACTAACCCTATACTATCCATAATACACCTAATATCACAATAACTACATAATAATCTATCTACGGACTGCGGGGGTGCTATACGCCATCCACCCGACTTCCCCCTGTAGATATAATCTACTCACCTTGCATCGTCATTTGCGGACGTCATCACGCAATTGCTTGTCGTCCCGAAGTCTTCACGGGTACCTACACATCAAATATCGTATATGCGCATTAAAACCAAATCCAAGCTAAAACGGCGCATGAAATCCAAAACGATACGATAAGGGGGCCTATAGGTGAGAACCTATGGCACGCCTTCAAAACCATCAATATACCCTCTATATCGTCGTATAAACGACAGATAGTCGAGGCAAAACACATTCCACCATTTCAGAAATGAAAATACGGAATACGGAAACTAAAGTCCAAAACAACAACTCATGAAATGTGTTCCTGATTTCACCCTAGAAAGAATCTGTCAAAACTAGAAGTACCCAGGGCCAAGAATTGAGGAATTGGGGCTATGCATAGAAAACGAGGCGATTCCTCACTGGTCTGGCCGCAATTTGCGGCCAGAATGGAGATTTTGGCGGCCTCAAGGTGGAGTGGGGAGCTAGGGTTTTGGGTGTTGCCTCTATGGTGCCTGCACATCTCAATTTCCACTCAATATTATTTTAGGGTTCTCGGGGTGTTAGCAGATTCAATTTAACAGCGACAGATTCCAGTTTTTCCCCGATATTGGTTTCTAAAATCCGTATTCTGGTTCAAACTGCAGGTTTTGGGTTCCAATTCAAACACTAGGGTGTTGGTAAGACCTCTACTGAGCTCAACTTCATAATACAACACCAATTTCCCTCAAACCCTAACTAGGTTTTCACCAAGTCCATAATATCACACAATATCGATTAAATCTTAACATGGGGTTATAGGAAAAGCTATAATTAAGCTAATGGTTCAGAAATTACCTCCATTAGCAACTCAAGAAAATTCTTGAGTTGCCCCTAGTGGCCAAAATCCTTGCTTCTTTAGCTCTATATGTAGATCTAGGGATTTTGCACAATTTTAATGAAAGGAGTTTGGGGTTTTGGGTATGTTTTTGAGATGAAGTGAGAGGATTTAGTGGAGGGGAGAGAAGGGCTAGGGCAGCAGCAAGGGAGAGGAAGAGGGAGAGAAAATGATGGGAGAATGGCTAAGTCTCAAGGTCAATGGTACCCCATGTCTCTCTCTCACCTACCCTCATCATTTCATTTTCTCTTTTCTTTTCTTTTTCCTTTTTCTTTTAAAACCCAAACCTTCTCACATCTATAGTAATCCCAAAAGGAAACCATGGCTAGAAAAATGCACAAGTGTAGAAAAAAGTGATATGTGCAAGTTTTGCACAAAATTGCCAAAAAAAAACCTATTAGCGATTTTAATCGCGATTAGCACTAAATTAGTGTCAAACTAATCACAAAAACTTAAAAATGTCAAAATTCACTAATTTACCCTATTTTAGAATTTTCCATAATTTTTTCATAATTTTTCTAACATTTTTCCTATTTATTTGCATTTAATATTAAAATAATCAATAAAATAATATTAAATTTTAAAAATTCCCAAAATTAATATTTTATATTTTTGAAAATGTTACAATCTACCCCCCCTTAAGGAAATTCGGTCCCCGAATTTAAATTTAAACCCCCAATACTAAAAACAATTTCAGTAATAATCTATTTGTCGGGGCTCCGAAAATATCAACACATAAAACATCACAGCGCAATGCATGCGCATGAAGAATGAGCAGATAACTCAAAAGCAAAACTTCGTCAAGCATCTCACAATCATCGGAGTCGAGGTAAAAACACAGTGTCAAATCCAATACAAAACCGATATGATATGGATCAATACTACACATGTAGACATCCAATCTATACATGTAAAAAGCTGATGCAGAAGCATGCTAAATCTATATCCAGGTACCGTCCACTGACCAGTCCTGCTCAGCATGAAAGCAAGAATGCAACATCATAAAAGGTGCTGCTCCAAAAGGAATAAATCCCAAAAATGCACATAACACGATCCTGTGCGTCTGGTGCGCACGGAAATAAAAAAAAATCCATAAATGCGTCAAACAGGTATACAAAACAACATCTAGGTGCAACTGGTGTGCACGAAACATCAGTCGTAGGCAACGTGTGTGCCTGACAGAAAAATAAATCAGGTGCATGTGACATGCACGAAGAATCCCGATTTAGTGCATCTGGCGTGCACCAAAATCGTATATCAAAACACTAAGGTGCATGAAAACCAAGCTGGTAGTGCAAATCAAATCACTGCACACGGTAGGCATGAAATCTCGATCAATATCTCAAATGTAATAACTCAGCGCAAAATATATAAATATCCAGTGGGTGCATGAAATCAATATCATGAAACTCAGTCATCAAAACTAAATCATGCAAACAGAACGCCCAAAATACCGAAATCCAAAATGACGGATATGTGATAATCAAATCACAAAATCACAAATCATAAATACCGTCTTCGGTAGATCCTCCTTCAAGGTCGAGAAGGAGTCGATGCATCCACTGCTAGCAGCGCAAGATATCTACTTGCCTCTTGCTCACGGCCTGGCGTCCTCTGACTCTCTGGGTCCTTATCTTCTCTGTGGGTTACCAATCTCACAGTCAATCGGCTCATCGGCCCTGTCAGATGTGCTAACGGGGACGATTCCGTTCTGGCACTTCTCTGGTCACCTCTCGGTCAATCCTCACGACCACTCGTAAGGCAGCAAATCACTGGCGTCGGCCTCTGGCTCTCTGAAAACACGTCACACATCTGATCCTGGGTGCAAACATCGTTGCAGCAATGTCCTGGAAGGAATCCTGCTCAAGGTCTCTTCCAATCATGCCTATGCCGATCTGTACGGAGGCTGGCTCTCCTGCACAACCTCTTCTCGATCAAAAGATACCTGTGTCCTCAGCACAATATCTTCTCAGAAACTGGTCACATCCCAACGTCTCTGTAAGCAAATCAGGTCTCTAGTCTCGACGGGAAGCAATGACAGCTCATCAGTGTCTCACACGAACCTCTTGTTCCAACTGTCTCTATCGTCGTCCACTATGGCGTCATGCTAGGCTACGATGCACTGCACTGTTCTCGGCCACGGTCAATCTGAAGTCTCTCACACGGACTCAAAATCGCGTACTCTGTAGCTTCATCACTCTGTAGCAGATGTCAGGCCGAACTGGTCCTTGGGAACACGTCCCAACCATCGGAGGAATACTCCTCACTTGTCCGTCCTTGATCAATTTGCAACGCATCTGGGTGAGTTCCTTTATCCGAACCTGGTCAACTATCTTGTCGACAAGGCTGAACTCTGTCTTGCTGGGTGCGCGCAAAACAACCACTCCTGGTCCAGGTCTTCTCGTATCGTACTCCAGAAAAATCCTGTCGAGGTTTCTTTCTCAAATCTCATTCCTGCCGAAATGCCCGGAAGTCGTCATCCAATGCTGAAGCTAAAGCTTATTCCGGAACGGCTGCATACTTATCGCGCTTCTTTCTGGAAGATATATCCATATACAACACCTCTGGGTGCGTATCACATCTCTGATGTCAGCGGAGTGGGACGTCATCTCGTCGAAATATCTCGCGAACTCTTTTCTTCACTCTGCGTCAATGTCGACTGATTCGGACTCGTCTCATCATGGCTGCATGTATGGTGCTCCAACGGCTATGCTCGCATCTGGAGTCTCCCAAGCAGTGTCCCATCACGATATCCGAAAGATGTCGAACCATCCGATCGACTCGTCA
The DNA here is from genome assembly GCA_030015575.1 of Agapanthus africanus. Taxonomy (NCBI): domain Eukaryota; kingdom Viridiplantae; phylum Streptophyta; class Magnoliopsida; order Asparagales; family Amaryllidaceae; genus Agapanthus; species Agapanthus africanus. The sequence continues at coordinate 203,022,270 of JASDDO010000016.1, read as the reverse complement.
GATCCTCATAATCCCCCAAGAGCTCACATCTCGGGTACAGTTTAATAGTATCGAGTACATGCCACAGCGTCGGTGGTCCAGCCGTAGAAGGGCAAACCCAAGCCTCGCTAATGGCGCCGAGGAACCGCCGCAAACCCGAAGGTTCAAAGGCTTTCACACGGTCATTAAGTCGAGTTAGGGCTTCATTCTTCTAGAGGGTCCATAGAATCACCTGCATGTCTTTCCGTATACTTTAAACTTGGAAAATAGGCTCCTGACATTCGATCGTCTCTATCGACTCTCAACGAACCTGCGTGAAGTCGTCTCTATCTGGAATCAATCCACCTGATGACTCGCATCGGGTAAGCAAACTCACCACACGTCCTAGTCACTCATCCTCGGTGACTAGCGACTCGCTATCATATCTCCAAGAACATGCTCATGCTGCAGTAGCTCCAACCATCTGGGCGATATCTCATCATTTGCAGCAGCAACTGGCTCATACGCCTGTACGCCGAACAACACCTCAATCCTCCAGGAAAGGCGACGCATAAGCGGTCATCTCTGAGTCGGTCTGCTCTAGATCTGAGTAAGACTTTCCACACTGGAAATCTTCAACTCAACTGGGCCCGCTCTGGCGCAAAATCGGACGAATCACCTTCGTCTCTCAAACCGGTAGACTAGCTATCATCAGTCGCATGACTGCCCGAAAGCTCCGGCAGTCTCAGCTCGTAAGCCCCGAAAGCAACCTCCTGTCAATCTCAGCAACAGCTGGTCCATCTGTCTGCACAGTAGGCGACATCACAATCTCTGAGGTATGCTGTACATCAACAGTCCTCTCTCAACTGGCAGCTCTAGCAATGGCCCGATCATCCGGTGCAAGACCAAGCACTCGCCTCCACTAGAGGTCACAATCACCAATACAAACTCGAGACGTTCCCATGTCACTAGAAAACACAATGGTCGGCCCTCGTACTAAACGAGCTCACACCGGCCGTAATCCTAGCAGCAGCCCAAACTGCGCTCAAACATGGTGACAGGAACCTCCGTCGAGTATCAAAGAGAGCACATCAATGGCAAGAAGGGAAACAACAGATCCAAAGTGGATACATGATCATAGGAAGGAACAGCATCAATGGAGGTATAATCATGAAACTAATAGAATCGGGGATCTCAAATGGATGTATAATCCAGGATATGAAGAGAATCACTGATCTCGAAAAATATGCACATCCTAAGGTTCCTTAAGCGGAGTGGCGTGTCGTAAGTATGCCGCGGAACATATCAACGGTACGTCACTCTACTTTAGTCACCTAATCCATCAACTAAAGGTCATCCTAATACGACGAAAGTTCGGGTCTAATACCCCCTCGACCAAGTCTAAGTTCCGTAAGGTCAAGCCTAAGTTCCGTATATAAACAACGCCCTAGGCTCCACATAGTCAAACTCAGACTCAAACCAAGGTCAACCTAGCGCTTTGATACCAACTTTGCCACGACCCGAAAGAGCACGTGACTGGCCCTTGAACCATATGAAGTCTATAGGGCTCCATCTGTCTCAAGTAAGCCAAAAGCCCAGAAATCTAAAACCATTTTAAGAATAAGTAAAGAAAACTGGTTTAAAGAAGTGAAGAAATACAGGTTTAAAATCAAGGTTTTTAAATAACTAAGCCGAAGGTACGTTTTGAAAACAATAAAGTCTTTTCTAAAAATTTCGGCAGAGTTTCTTTTGTAAAACTGGCCCCGAATGGGGTAAAACAAGAATAACGATATATATGCAATGATAAAGGCATCCCCAAGCGGGAGCTAGCTCTTCGTCTATCGACGGTCACAACCACACAATGATATAATAATATACAACGCCAAGTGGCGAGGATCAAATCCAAAAGAAAGCTCAAAAGCAACAGTAAAACCACAATACTACTAAGCGCGGCTCTAGGTCGAATAATACAACACTGTCTCTAACTCTGAAAGAATAAACAAGATTTGGTTGATGGACAATTTCTAGATACAATGAAATAAATAAATACAATGGTGATTCTTGATACGAAAGAATCCACCTACCAATGCAAATCACCCGCAAGAAGGTAGCGTGCCAGAAATGCCGCAAGGAAAACTGTATGGCAGAACCTGCAAGAACTGTGGCACAACGGGGGTGAGTTGCCAACTCGTGAATAGAAACATCTACAAGCAGAAACCGAATGCAAGACATAAACCTAAGTCAACGATCAATAATATAGTCCACAAGAGTACATCTGAGTGTAATAAGGTGGCAAGGTAACATCTAATCATGTATGTAGTGCCAGGTACTCAGGTAATAACATGTCATCAATATAAGGTATGTCTGCATGAAGTAACCATGATGAAATATCAATGATATCAATACACATATATTAGCGTCCCATACCACTAATATTGGTGTAAGGGTATATATAACAGTGCCCTCATACCCTGTTATATATACAAATAAAGTAGGATCAATGTAAAACCAGTCTGTATATGAACCATGTCTGTATGTATGTGGAACCCGTCCACCTGTCACCCACTGACAGTAAGCATCATGTATGCAATGTGAGGATATAACAAAATCATGGAAAACTCATCATGAAACCCGTGCCAAGCATCGACACGTAAATCCTCATCCATATGGGGCTCCGTCTGCGGTATCGGCCCTCGGCCCCCGGCAGTACGAGTCAACCCATGTCCATCTCTGGGCTCCAGGCGGTATCCCCCGGATATCCGCCGAGCTCAAATACAATCACCGGTAGGTACTCGCCCGCCTCCAGGCTCAATCGGCATAACCCATCGATCATCTCGCCGAGGGGAACCATACCGGGCCCACCACGAACCCGCAAACGGTACATCACCTCCTCGAATCGGGTTTCAAGCACACGTCTCAGCACCGAGAAAACGCGTGGTGGACGCACCGAAATATCATATCACGAGGTACCGGGTTTTCATAAAAGTGCCTCTTTTCTTAAATAACCCCACGGTCCTCAAAAACCAGAAATCACATGAAAATCCAACATCAGGAAGTAAATCCAATGCGATGTGCTATGCAGTCAATCCATGATGTATGCGACATGTAAAGAACAGTAATCTTATCGGAAATCATGCAACATGGAATAGTAATGTGCATATGTCGAATGAAGAATCATCTCATGAATGCAATAGTACTACAGTGTAGTGGCATGGCAATTATCGATGATGAAGTGTGTGAGCCGGCAAATAGTGTACGTGGAACATACGCATCATCGATAATGGTGCTGGTGTCCTAACAGCATGATAATAGTATAGCGATGAACATATGCCAGCAATGCGAATAGCATGAAAAAGCAGATATCTAATAGTCAACACCACAGTGAAGTATCTACTATGCAAACTACATCTAAGTAAAAGGTCAATCAGGAGGGGTAGGTGTGGAAACCACCTAAATCTGAGTCGGTATATATATATAAGGATATAAAGTCGGTGATCCCGCCTCAATGTCATATCGTAAGATATCCTCGAGTTATGAGTGCGGATCTATCATCAATACCGGCTCGTACGGTAAATCATCGTACGGCATCCCCAAAAGCTGGGTACAGGGGTCAACATCTCAGTGTCTCATCACATAACAGATATCACCATCATCAGATCATATAGTCTGGAGTACTACTCTATGTCTAGTACAAAACGGTAACATCAGTAAGTATGCATGCGGGGGTAAACACATATCCCAAGCCCGCAAGAATCACAAGTCATATCCCATAATGAATCGTATCAAATCACCGATCCCAGGGCACCAAGCCCAAATCATCGACTCACCTCCAAAGTCATCACATATCATCAATCACAGTGCAAGTACAAGTGATAAGCAAGGGTGTGTGTATAGGTGTAATTCTATCCTAGGGTTCGCGGCTATGAACTGCACTAGTCACTACTAACCCTATACTATCCATAATACACCTAATATCACAATAACTACATAATAATCTATCTACAGACTGCGGGGGTGCTATACGCCATCCACCCGACTTCCCCCTGTAGATATAATCTACTCACCTTGCATCGTCATTTGCGGACGTCATCACGCAATTTCTTGTCGTCCCGAAGTCTTCATGGGAACCTACACATCAAATATCGTATATGCGCATTAAAACCAAATCCAAGCTAAAACGGCGCATGAAATCCAAAACGATACGATAAGGGGGCCTATAGGTGAGAACCTATGGCACGCCTTCAAAACCATCAATATACCCTCTATATCGTCGTATAAACGACAGATAGTCGAGGCAAAACACATTCCACCATTTCAGAAATGAAAATACGGAATACGGAAACTAAAGTCCAAAACAACAACTCATGAAATGTGTTCCTGATTTCACCCTAGAAAGAATCTGTCAAAACTAGAAGTACCCAGGGCCAAGAATTGAGGAATTGGGGCTATGCATAGAAAACGAGGCGATTCCTCACTGGTCTGGCCGGAATTTGCGGCCAGAATGGAGATTTTGGCGGCCTCAAGGTGGAGTGGGGAGCTAGGGTTTTGGGTGTTGCCTCTATGGTGCCTGCACATCTCAATTTCCACTCAATATTATTTTAGGGTTCTCGGGGTGTTAGCAGATTCAATTTAACAGCGACAGATTCCAGTTTTTCCCCGATATTGGTTTCTAAAATCCGTATTCTGGTTCAAACTGCAGGTTTTGGGTTCCAATTCAAACACTAGGGTGTTGGTAAGACCTCTACTGAGCTCAACTTCATAATACAACACCAATTTCCCTCAAACCCTAACTAGGTTTTCACCAAGTCCATAATATCACACAATATCGATTAAATCTTAACATGGGGTTATAGGAAAGGCTATAATTAAGCTAATGGTTCAGAAATTACCTCCATTAGCAACTCAAGAAAATTCTTGAGTTGCCCCTAGTGGCCAAAATCCTTGCTTCTTTAGCTCCATGTGTAGATCTAGGGATTTTGCACAATTTTAATGAAAGGAGTTTGGGGTTTTGGGTATGTTTTTGAGATGAAGTGAGAGGATTTAGTGGAGGGGAGAGAAGGGCTAGGGCAGCAGCAAGGGAGAGGAAGTGGGAGAGAAAATGATGGGAGAATGGCTAAGTCTCAAGGTCAATGGTACCCCATGTCTCTCTCTCACCTACCCTCATCATTTCATTTTCTCTTTTCTTTTCTTTTTCCTTTTCCTTTTAAAACCCAAACCTTCTCACATCTATAGTAATCCCAAAAGGAAACCATGGCTAGAAAAATGCACAAGTGTAGAAAAAAATGATATGTGCAAGTTTTGCACAAAATTGCCAAAAAAAAACCTATTAGCGATTTTAATCGCGATTAGCACCAAATTAGTGTCAAACTAATCACAAAAACTTAAAAATGTCAAAATTCACTAATTTACCCTATTTTAGAATTTTCCATAATTTTTTCATAATTTTTCTAACATTTTTCCTATTTATTTGCATTTAATATTAAAATAATCAATAAAATAATATTAAATTATAAAAGTTCCCAAAATTAATATTTTATATTTTTGAAAATGTTACAACACTGCACTATTATTGACGGCTCATGTTGCACGAGCACTGATTGTATGCCACACACACAGTCAATAATTGCCATGTCACGCAAAACCAATTTATAGATATGATATTGTTTGGTTAGGGACATTGAGATATTGATTCATATTTCTTTACGCATATGACATATAGCATACCTGTATACCCACATGCATACACATATGCCTTGACATGCTTTCATGCTAGTTACCTGTATACTTATAGGGTATTGTACCATTAGTGATACGACATACATACATAATGACATAGCTACATGTATACCTTGCATACATACTTCACTTATACCTGGAGGGTATATTACATCATTACTGATAGGTAGATACATATACCATGCTATACTTTCATGTTTACACACATATCTGGTTATAGCTACATGTTTATCTTTACTTGACGTTATTTAGAATTGGAGAAATTAGGAACTGCATATATTTATATTTAACTTGTTGCGGTTAAATAGCGGCTTTTCCTTTATATGCTTACATTACAGTTTTCTATTGCATATATTATATTCATGGATTTTCGCATTAAGATATGGATTTTTCATGATGTTTTCTGGATTTGGGGACCGTGGTAGTTCATGAAATTATGCATTATTTGAAAAACCCGGTTTCCCTTGATGATATGATATTACAGCAGCCACCATAAGATTTATCGGTTCGGATATATATATACCCCATGCGAGGAACGGAGGGGTTTGTGTGCGGGTACATGGTGGGGCCCAGAGGTACCCCGGGGCAAGAATCTCAGTGAGGAGATGCGTTAGTGGGGGAACCATACTTTCCGGTGACATTACCAATGACTCGGCGGTTATCATGGGGATACCGACGGGAGTCATGTGCGTATGGATGCGTCGAGAGGCGAGGGTCAGAGCTAGGCACTCGAGCTTTCGGGATAGCGTATGATACGTACCTATCAGGGGGCCAGTCTTGGTGACAGCACCTGATAGATCAGCATTTCTGTGTTGATGCTTGACACATTGGTTTCATGATATTTCTTTTTACTCCTAACTTTAGATAACAGTGGAATAGAACGCTGTTATATATGCCTTTACACCAATGTTAGTGGAATGGGACGCTAATATATGTATATTGATATCAATTTATATACATAATCATATTTATTCATGCAAATATATTTAGGATGTTAGAGATTTATTTGATATTGGATTTGGGATATAGGTGATTCATTTGATATTGGATACAGGATATATATGAGATTGTTGATTTTGTATATTCAGGATATAAGAGATTTATTCGATATTGTACATTTAGGATTTGTGAGACTTATATGATATGAAAGCCAATTTGGGGGCTGATTTGAGGAAATTGGGTTTTGGATTGTCTTGATGGACTTTGATCCTACCACGATGTCAGGATTCCGTGGAAATGACATGTTTCATTCCATACTCCACATTTATAGTTTATGCACTGTTTCATGTATTAATAGTACCTGATAGAGTACCTTCCATGACTGTTGCATTTACATACTTTTATTTTATATTCATTGTTTCATGTACTAGTAGTATCTGATAGAGTACCTTTCATGACTGTTGCATATATACATTGTCATATCATCGCTTCATGTATTAGTTGTACATGATAGAGTACCTTACATGATTGTTGCATACAGATTGTCATATTATTACTTCATCTATTAGATGTACCTACTAGAGTATCTTTCATGACTATTGCATTCATATGACCATTTATTGCTATTATCTTGCATATGTTAGATTCGCGCTGTACGTGCATACTTGCGATTATCTGCATATGTTATTTACTATTCACGAGTTGGCAACTCACCCCCGTTGTGCCACAGTGTTGCAGGTTGTTCCCCAGAGTAGTCTAGGCATGCTATTCATCTATCTTATCATCTTTCGCTGTGGATACCGAATCAGCTCACAGTGTGCAGTTTGCTTAGGTGGGTTTTGTGGTTATTCGTTGTTGTATTGTATATTCGTTGTATTCTTGTACTCTCCATCTACTATTTTCATGTTAACTTAGAGACTTGGTGAGGACGATGTTGTTTATTTTGGGGATTTGGATGTCTTTTATGCAGTTTTACTTATATCGTCTTTTATTTCTTCGCTACGGCATCGTATATCTGTTGTGGTGGTTGTTTTCCGCCGTTAGGCATGGATTTTCTCCCGTTGGGGATGCTTTACTTTATATTTATATTGTACCCATTTTTGGGGTTGGTTTTTACAAAGGATGTGCTGCCAAAATTTTCAAGAAAATAAATTTGACTTATAGAATTTATACTTGAGATTTTCAAAAGTTTAAACAATGCTTCTTATCTTTTCTTGTCTTTTAATGGTTTAGATTTTTGGGTTTTGGCTTTCTTTTACTGCGTTACGCCTGTAGACGTTGCGTAGTATTAGGGTCGTCACGTGCCAAATTCGGGTCGTGACATCAAGATACATGTCCTTCAGGTCTTCATCGATGTCCCCCTTATCATCGTAGGCTCCAAGGATCGATCCGGATCGTAGCATCTTGATGGCCTCCTCGAGTCAAAGATGATCCACCCGAGAGTCTATAGTCCGAGCTCCACCTCAAAACCGAGATAACTAGGGCAACAAGCTTGCTAAACTTGATGGCCAAGGTGATATAGAGTATGAAGATGGATTTATTTGTCTCTTGAAACCCTAGGATTCTCAACACATGAGAGCTTTTAGGGTCTTGTAGTGAGGAAGAAGAAGAGAGCTAGCATGAGAGCTCACTTGAGGAATGAGAAAGCCTTTTGATAAATGATAATTCTCACTGAAAATTGAGATGGATACCTTGACATGACCACTATCATGGAATCAAAATATCTCATCAAAATATCTCACAAAAATATCTAGGTTAAATAGTCAAACCAAGTCAAGTGGTCAAGCCAGTCAAATGGTTAAGTCAAGTAGTCAAAACTAGTAGCCATGACTCAATTATCATTTACAAAAAATAAAAAATACTTTCCTCCACCTCATAATTGTTTTAATCAAGTAAATGGTCAAAATCCTAATGAGGTGTCTCCTTCTGTGCTCCTCTCATCCGTATATACATACCCGCATTCGTGTTCCGAGAAACACAAATACAAAGAGACGAAACTGATCCATCAATATAATACTAGGATCCGGCTTAAACCAAATCCCACTAGTATTATCCGCCCGACATCATACACGCACAAGTGCACGTAAGTGATCGAAGCCCTGCCGTAAAACCATACGGCCTCAACACCTTTTTCCCAGTGCAGGGAAACTCTCTGTGTGGGACTCTAAAGACTCGACACTACGCTGGCAGTGGGTTTAACCACAGGCCGCAAGCGGTACTAGCTGCACGTAACGGTCCCCAGGTAGATGTCGGTAAGAAGGCCGATGAGAAAATACCCATCCGAACTCCTACTGAGCCTGATTGTGACAATCTCTGTAAAGTCCGGTCTGTTCATCTATGAGTATCGCATATCGGGCCTTGGGGGCGGTAATCGTCAGACCCCTAATAGCGCAATAAGTCATGTTGGGGAGCAGCCCAATACATCCTGAGAAACTACTAAAATACCTACCAGTAAATCTCGCTTGCCTTGGCCAAGGGCTTTGTGTAATGGCCTTCCGAACACAGCGCGATATCAACCCCCAATACCAGGAGAGACGAATCCTATCTAACCGCAACTACCTCCAAGTGCTTCGGGACTGCACCCAACTACTACCTGTTTGCACGACTCCATTGAGCCGTGGTAGGGTAGTAATCCAATTACAGTGGGAACACACTTGAGGCGAAGTAGCAGTGTCAAGTCAACGGACTAAGCTGTACTCATGTCCCCTGGGAACTGCTACCCGACGACAGGTATAATACCTACCAACAGTTCCCGACGAGTCATGTCCGGTGTACTCATAACCTAATGAGCACCTGCATACTATCTCCAATACGACGTACTGATGGCTGTGGGATAGACCATCTCCCCTGCTGGGATGAGAAGCGTATACACTAGTCTACTGTGGAGTATCGATGCCCCGTCTCGATAATCTTACGACTAGGGACCTGCATAGGATGTGCTTATAGACTACCCAGCCCCTACTAGTGTGACTGACATCATAACGCTGGTAATAAAGCAAATATCCTAAGGGCTCTACCAATATGTATAAGCGATATGCTATGAAAACACATGCACATATTGAAGTAGAAACAAACCAGGTAGCATACTACCATTTCGAGCAAGACTGTTACTGTAACATTTCAGAAAATATAAAATATTATTTTTGGAATTTAATATTAAAATAATATATTTCGCGAAAACTATTCGATTTGCGAATAGGGATTTTTCGTAAAATGGTATAAGTATATACCAATATTTAGAAATTAATCAGAGATTAAAATGATTTATTTATTTTAATGATATTTGTCAGATTTTTGGCAAAATCCGTATTTTTTTACATTTTTCTGTGACCTGTGAACCATGTCTTGTGCATGTTAAGTGTTGAGTTGTGTGTGTGTGACTTGTGAGAAAAGAGAAAGGAAAACAAAGAAAAGAGAAAGGAAAGAGTTTCAGTGTGAATAGAATCAATTTGATGCCATGGTTAAATTGGGATGAAACAAAATAGATATTTGTTGTGAGAGAGTGAGTGTAGGAGAGGGTGAGATTAAGAGAGAGGGGGGGGCTTTAACTTGGCTGCCCCAATCCTTCATCTCCCCCATTATTTCTTCATCTCTTTGCTTCTTCTTCTTCAACCTCCACTACCTCATGCATCATCTCAATTCCTTATTCAAAACTTCATGCCCTTCATTAAAAACATGCACCAAGCTATTCTAAACACCTTGAACCATCCAAGTTTGGATTTTGGATACTTAGGGCAACTCAAGAAATTTCTTTAGTTGCTTATGATGTATATCTTTTCACTTAAGAATTTTGTTTGCGTTAAATATCGTATTTTAGTTAGAAATGGAGTTAATTAGGATATTGATTTTAGAAAATTGAAAGTTGTTGTTAAGTGGCCAATTGAGGTGTAGTGAGTGTTTACAAGACCTTAGAGATTGATTTAGAGGCCTGAAAATGAGTTTAGAACCCGATACACGAAGTTAGAATTGTTCCATGTTGGTTTTGTGAAACCTTATAGCCTACAGGGAATCTGGAGCTATCTGGGATTTTTCCAAGAAAATCAAACAAGACCACTAACCTAGATAGACCACTAGAAGACCACCACAGAAATACGAACCAGTTTCTCCCCACTTTGGCCAGCGAGTTCGGACATCATGGTGATGTCGCCGGTTTTTTGCTGGGCATTGGTGTTGGGTTTTTGGGTGTAGCTCCTAATCCCTATAACCTATTCCCTATACTTGCTTGTTTAGTCCCAGTTTACCTGAGTCAAAATCTGGGATAGTTTTCCTAAGTTGCTGCTTATGGTTTTACGATATGTGAAATCTTGGTTTTGGGGCTTTGATATTTGAATTCGTGATTTTGGTATTTAAGATTCGGATTTCTTCGTTGGATGTTTATACGTCAACGGACGAGGCTTATTTGGTTGTATGTACTTGCGAGGCTATAGGTTCTAACATATAGGCAATACATGTGCCGTATCGGTTTTGGGATATTGATTGTGTTTGCATTTCGATTGTGTATTGATTGTAGGTACTCCGCGTGTACTTCCGAGAAGACGAAGCACATCGACTTCAGCTAAGCGAGGAGTTTAGCGGTGAGTAGATTTATATCTACGGGGGAAGTAGGGTGGATGGCGTATAGCACCCCCGCAAATTATTATGGAAACCGATATATATATATATATATATATATATATATATATATATATATATATAGGATATGGTTAAAAGATTAGTAGGAGACAAGATCTACCACGACTTAAGATTTGTGTATTGTTTAGTGTGACATGATATGATAGAATTGATATATATGGATTTGAAACGTGAATGTGAATCACGATTTGTATACGTAGTTGCAAGAGAGTAAGTATGAGATTTTAGTGGCTTGTTATTAGATTAATAAAATGACCTGATGTGAGAGATTGATATGATGAAAAGAGTATACGGTGAGATATGATGGCTTGGTTGATATGTCGTTATACAGATGCGAGTCGATATGAGATAATTGATACCTTTGTCGGTCCCCTGATATGAGATTGATACGGATGTGAACCGAGATATAGGTATATATATGTATGTGATCATGTGGATAATGAGTGATATACTGTACAAGACTTTAGATCCGTACCCTCATTGTCGTATAGGTTGATAGAATCCCTAATTGTTTGATGCCGCCGTATGAGGGATTACCGTACGTAGTGAGATTTATTTGATGATTGATCCATACCCTTGACTAGAGGATGACGTATGATGAATTGTACCGTACATGATGAATGAGGCTGGATGCCGATTGATAGATTCACGGACTCATATATGTGATAGAGACGTATACCTTATAGCATTTAGCTGACGATGTACTTTATGCTAAGTTCATATCATCTCATTGCTTTACATATACCTGTGCTACACCTACACTATTATCGATGATGCGTATGTTACACTTACACAGATTGGCCGGCTCACACACTTTCATCATCGATAATTGCTATGTTTCTTACACAGTAGAATTGTCACATCATTATGCTATGTTGCATGATAGACTTGCTATGCTCACGTCATTATGATATGTCGCATGATATATTGATATGCTCACATCACTGTTCCATGTTGCATTATATACGAATATGCTCACATTTCTGTTTTATGTTTGCATACATCATGCTTTACGATTATACGCATTGAGATGCTGTTTTCATGAGATTCTGGATTTGAGAAACGTGGTTGTGTTTCAAAAGAAAGTATGTATTGTTTTAAAAACCCGGTTTCTCTTTATATGATATTTCAGTGCGTCCACCATGCGTTTTCTCGGTTCTGAGACATGTGATATGTGAAACCCAATTCGATGAGTTGGATGATCAGTTTGCGGGTTCATGGTGGACCCGGTATGGTACCCCGGGGCAAGAAAGGTATGTCGATAGATTAGCCGATGAGCCTGGTAGAGGGAACACTACCTACTGGTGATTCGTTGGACCTGGCGGTTATTGATCGCACGCTTTCTGGCGTGTCGGATGTTCAAAGAATTAAAGTGTAACCGCGATCAGGACGGTGTCGCTTTGCAGCTAGCCGGTTGAGCACGGGTCGGTGCACAGGGAGATGGTGGTATTTTACCTTCTTGTCTTAGACGAGTCAATAAAGAATCTGTATGTGTTTGATTCTAACCTATGTGTTTATTTGCAAGTATAAAGCTGTTAAGAAGAAAATACGAGATTATAAGCTAAGAAATCCGTACTCAAAACCTTTGAGCCGAGTCTTGACCAATTGAAGCTAGAGCAATTGGCAACAACGTGGATTAGGGGATTTAAGCGCGGTATTCCTGGAATCCGGCTTATTTACCCTTGTCCTTCCGTTCTTGTCTCTTGCTTTCGCCTCCGGCCAAACCGAACGCAACCGGTCGCGGTTAGGAATCACCGCTACCTTGTCAGGGTAGGGTGCCTAACGGAGCGCTTGCGTAACGTTTGGGCGGAGTTCAAATGGAAAATAACGGGAAAAGGAAATGAGGAAAGAAGTGTTAACTTACAATGCCGTATTTATTCTTAACAACAAAGATAATTACAACATTCACAAAATGAACAAAAAGAGAGAACAAAAAGAAAAGAACAAAGAAAAGAAAAGATTACAAGAAAGAAAGTGCATGAAATTTAATTGCAAATAATTAAAGACAAGGTAATAAAAAGCAAGTAATAAAAAGCGATAAAAAGAATACGAAACTAGGACTCAAGACAAGCATGTGATCAATAGCCAACCCTTAAACTTGCAAGCTCAATGAAGAAGTTGCAAGATCAAGGGAAGGGAAGAGAACGCATGTGAAATGAAGTGCTAGTCCCGTGAGAAAATACGACCCTTGAGATCAATAACTAACCCTTAACCATTCAAGCTCAATGAAGAGGTTGAATGATCAAGAGAAAGCAAGAATCTCAAGGGGGAGCAAACTAACAAGAAAGATAAAAAACCATCATCTTCATTAATCACCCACTCAAAAAGCTCTCACTACAATTTTAATGGAGAAAGAATGAAGAAGAAGAAGAAAAGAACAAAACTACACAAAAAAGAGGCTAAAGAAAAGCTCCCTTGGTTGAGCTCAGATCTGCTGTATTTATAGGCAGGAGAATGGAGTTCTAGGGCAACCAGCAGACATAAAATGAAACACCCAAAATACCCCCAAAAAACGACAACCTGAAGAGCAAGTACGGCCGCGGATCCGCCGCCAATACCCCCTATTGGCCGCGGATCCGCCGCACCATAGAGTGTTTATGGGCTCTGATTTTCTGTGCTTCCCTGGTTTCTTGTCCTTTGTTGTCTGGTATATGTATTTTCTGAAAATACATTCACAATTCTTCCAGAATTTCTGTTGAGCAAAGGTGGACTTTTTGTGGATGTCGTTTGTCATGATTGCCTCGAGCTCCGCGTAGATTTCTTGGAACTTGTTGTTGCCATTGAGCCTTGTGCATGAAGGTGACATTGATTTGACATTTTGTCTTCCTAAACTGGTATCTGGCAACATACGGATGACGAGCGGAGACCGTGTTTTCTCAGTAGTTGGCAGGAACCCGGATTTTGTCGTGTTTTCCATGAATTTCACCGTTTTAGATCCGAGAACCTGTATCCTGCAAATATATAACAAACACGGATTAAAAGCACCTACCTATAAACAACCGAGCGTAAGAATGGGCGGTATAAAATGCAGTATTCAGTGATGAACAAATACCCCCAAACTTAACTTTTGCTCGTCCCGAGCAAAGCCAATTATTCACAAAAATAAAATCCTAACCGCACTTTCGCAGGGAACGCGATTGCACTGAGCGCGTGCAACAAGCCGTTAAACCTCTAGGTGTCCCTAGTAGGAGGAGTGTTGTCTCCTGAGGGTTTTCAGCGGATACTACCCACAAAATCCGGTCAAGCTAGTTTTGTAAAATAACTAAGATTCAAACCCCTAAAGTTTTGCTTCAGAAAATAACAATTCTATTATCCTAAGTCTAGACTATCGAACCTTTATTTTTCACACCTCGCTTCTTATTTAACTACAGTTTTTATATGTCTTTACGTGCAGCGCAATTAGTGTCGTTAAGTTCCAGAAGGATCGATTAAAGTCATCATGTCACACAATAAAGCCCAGATAACAATTTTAAAAAGGATCACATAAGTTTTATAAAGAGTTAAGCATTTTTCAAGTTTCGTTTTCCAGTGAGGTTTCAACTTCAGAATTTCTATCTTCCTTAACAGGAAACTAAGTCGTATTTTTCACTCCACCTTTTTCTTGTTTTCATTTCATACACACCTCTGTGAACGTGCAATAGTCTTTATCAAAGAGTAAAACCTTCATATCTCCGTTAAATTTTTTTTATAAAAGCCTGTCTTTTATCAAGATTATTCTCACACAAAGAACCGTTAGGAATTTTAACTCGGAGAGAACACTTGCTTGACTTTGTTTTAAAACTGGACTTTCTAGGCTTCTTAGCGAGCTTTGGGCCAATGCACCCAAACCAGTTGGTTTTAGGGCATTAGGTGTAGAAAACACCCCAGCGGACTTAATTACTCAAGTTACCTAGGTCGAAAAACAAAAGACAGTTTGTCGTGAAAATCAGATGATTTAATACGAACGGAGATATAACCGGCAGTTCAAATAATTTTTTTGGATAAAAGACGTGTTTAGTGAGTTTGGTGTGTAATCATTCCAATCAAGTTTTAGATGGGTTATTTTTCAGACTTAGCTCCAATTACGGCATCAATAACATTCCTTCATATTCGCTTTACTTCATAAACTATTCTTGACATTACTTATTTCAGAACAAACTTATTTGATCCTCAGAAAATCATTTATCTGTTTAAAAGTTTAAACATGAAAGACTTGTCATCTAATTCCCAAAATTCACGACACGTGTAGTGTGATGTAAAGACGTATATCAGCCATAGTTAACTTCAAAGGAGAGTTATCTTTCAGGTTTTCAAAATCTAAATATAAGATTTAGTTATTCCTATTTTTTCAAACAAAAACCTTTGAATGTTGAATCAGAGTTCTTCCACAATCTAACTTGACAAAAAGTTTTTATAATTTTTGGAAATTTTTCGATTTTTGTGGGTTTTTAATAAGGTATGCAAATGCAAAATATACAAATGAATGCGAAGGAAGAAAGCTTACCGAGCACACCCCCAAACTTAAACTTAACAGTGCCCTCACTGTCAGGCTATACCAAGAGGGTCAAAATTGCCGGCGCTCCCTAAAAACAAATTATATACAACAAAGAAAACAAAAAATATATACAAAAAAGGTGTCCCCCCCAAACTTAAGTAAAACAGTGTTTCCACTGTTAAGCGTTGAAATTCAGGATTAGGGGAGAAAGAGAACAGTATCCATCTATACAAGGCCTTACACAGGCCAAAAGTTAACACCAACCATTCAAAGATTTTATCGCTATAATGTACCGGTTGGTGGAAGAAGGCGTAGAGAAAAGAGATGGAGAATACGCGAGACCATATGCGGGGAGAAGCGGGATATGGTCTCGGTATATGAGAGGAAGAAGAATGGCGGAAGGGAAAAAGAAGTGGAATACGAACTTGAGGGTGCAAATGGAGTAAATAGATTAGCACAATTTGTGATGAGCGATGTCTGAAAAGTGATAGTGCTAATATATTTACTCGTCGAGAAATGGGGTCAAATCCCTCAAGATTCGTAAGAAACCATGGGTACGCCGAACTTGGTAAACCAGACATATGAAATGTAAGTGATACGGGTTCTTGCAAGGTCGGAACGATGGAAAGGATGGAGGGAAGTGGTTGAGGAAGGGTATCGGTTAAGGGTTCTGGAGGGTGTACACAGTCAGTGAAAGGAAAAGGATGAATTGGAAAATCCGACTCATCAATTAAAACTGTTTCATCCTCAGTGCTATCCTCAATATTCTCCTCAAAATTCAGCTTATCCATGCAATTTTCATCAAAATCAAGACGCATATGGGGTTCGGGAAAAAAAGTTAATGACTCGGGATGATGATTTGAAGAGACAAACTCAGCCTAATCTACGGGTTCATCATCCAAAATATCCCCAGCGTCAATATCCTCAATCAAGTGAAAATCAAAATTCTCTGACACCTCATCAAAAGCATGGATATTAATCGATTCTGGTTCTAAGATATAGGTGTAGAGGTCAAAAGGATTAGGTATGGTTTCACTTGGAAGGGCCCCTTCACAATCGGGCAAATCAAACACTACGAAGTCGCACAACGCATTCATCATTCTATCTTCTATTGATAAATCATGTGGGATACTCGATAGACATTCAAAATCAGAGTTGTGGGAGTCAATGTGGACCGGGTAGGCTTGATTCGGAAGGGGGTACAGCTCACTCTCTCCACTCAAATTCACAGCCTGTCCTACCGCCTCTTCATACATTGGAAAATTTGGAGCTAGTTGAAAGCTAGCTACCGGGTCACTAGGTTGTATGAGGGCGGCCATGGACGCATTCAAATCCATCATCTGTTGGCTTGATGCTACCCTAAAGTCTTCCAAGGATTGTTCTAGACTAGACATTGGTTGTGAAGGGGTTTCAGGAAAAGATTCAAAGTTGTTTGGATACTGAAAACTCCCAAATGGCGGTTCTGAAGCAATGTCTAGGGAAGGTGCAAAAGTAGGGTAGGATTGGTAGGAATTGAATGGCTGGACAGGAGTGGGATCAACATTGGGATAAGAAGGTGAATGGAATTGTTGATCCCAAGAATTTTAGTGGTGAAAGGAGTGAAAGATCGGCTACGAGATTGTTCAATACGTTCAGCAATAGACATAGGTCTCGGGATTACAACTGGATTTTCAAAAGGGGTATCAACGCAAGAAGGTGTGAATGTTTGAAACGGTTGATACGAAGTGGATTGCGGGGTCTAGTTGTTCGTCCTAGACGCGTCTATCCGATCTTTCAAAGAAATTTTTGGCATGGATGGATCGTTCGAAGTTCGACCAAAACAAGAACCGTAGGAAGTAATGTCTGGTTGTGGGTACCAAAGTTCGGCAAGAGTTTTGCGAGGTGGGGTACCCATGATATGAAGAGAGAGAGAAAAGGTAGAGAAAAGGAGGGAAAAAGAATGTGATTTTTATTTTTTTTAATATATTAACAAAAGAATGAAGTATACACAAAAAGAATATTGACAAAAACAATCACGACACGAAAATACCACACACCTAATCGTTCTAGGGTTCACCTAGGTCAACTAGACCTGCTCCAGAACTTGATTGTCGAAGTAAAACTATGTCGAGAAACAGGCTCAAGATACACTGATCACGAGGCCAGGTAAGTGCAGAGATAAGGGGAGGTTTTCCAACGCTTTCGCGAAGTTCCTTAATTAAATAACCCTTTCTCTTTTGGCGGTTTCGCCGTTAAAACTTTCCTAGACACCCCGTAAACAATACACCTTTAAGCAAGGTTCTAAACACAGTTAACTTCTCCTAGTGAGCGCGAAGTCCTTAAGGCTTAAAGTCTAGTTTCTTTTAAATTTGTGCGGGTAAACGTTATGCGCAGTTCGTGATTTGTGGGCCACGGAAAAGGTGATGAAATCCTTTACCGTATGTTGTGGGGTTCGCTTGCCCTTAAGTCCGTATTAATGTATGCAATGCGCAATTCAAAAATTCTTTAAAGAATCAAACAATCGTTTTTTAGTTTAAGCGCGACGCTGCAACAAATACGGGTTAGTCAATTTTTAGCGTTTGCTAGCGAACTTGCAAAGAATTCTGCAAAAGAATAGTATATTGGAAGCGTCGGATTTGAGAAGAAGGTGTTAGTAAAATACGTACCGTTAAGTTTTGGGTTAGGAAACCCCCGTTGAATCAAATCCGGTAAGCTTGAAAGGTTCGCTTGCGCGGGTCAAACTACCCGGATCTTTGGCACTGTACTTCATAATCACCTTTTCCCACGCTTTGCTCCCCACAATCGTAGTTTGCAAACTTGCAAAAATCTGCACTCTTGCCCACAAAAATTATCAAAAAAAAAAAAGATCTTTTTTTATTTTTTTATTTTTAAAATGTATACAAAAAGAATATTAACCCGAATAACAAGAAAGAAAATACGCTACCGTCTCCCCGGCAACGGCGCCATTTGATCGCACGCTTTTTGGAGTGTCGGATGTTCAAAGAATTAAAGTGTAACCGCGATCAGGACGGTGCCGCTTTGCAGCTAGCCGGTTGAGCACGGGTCGGTCCACAGGGAGATGGTGGTATTTTACCTTCTTGTCTTAGACGAGTCAATAAAGAATCTGTATGTGTTTGATTCTAACCTATGTGTTTATTTGCAAGTATAAAGTTGTTAAGAAGAAAATACGAGACTATAAGCTAAGAAATCCGTACTCAAAACCTTTGAGCCGAGTCTTGACCAATTGAAGCTAGAGCAATTGGCAACAACGTGGATTAAGGGATTTAAGCGCGGTATTCCTGGAATCCGGCTTATTTACCCTTGTCCTTCCGTTCTTGTCTCTTGCTTTCGCCTCCGGCCAAACCGAACGCAACCGGTCGCGGTTAGGAATCACCGCTACCTTGTCAGGGTAGGGTGCCTAACGGAGTGCTTGCGTAACGTTTGGGCGGAGTTCAAATGGAAAATAACGGGAAAAGGAAATGAGGAAAGAAGTGTTAACTTACAATGCCGTATTTATTCTTAACAACAAAGATAATTACAACATTCACAAAAGGAACAAAAAGAGAGAACAAAAAGAAAAGAACAAAGAAAAGAAAAGATTACAAGAAAGAAAGTGCATGAAATTTAATTGCAAATAATTAAAGACAAGGTAATAAAAAGCAAGTAATAAAAAGCGATAAAAAGAATACGAAACTAGGACTCAAGATAAGCATGTGATCAATAGCCAACCCTTAAACTTGCAAGCTCAATGAAGAGGTTGCAAGATCAAGGGAAGGGTAGAGAACGCATGTGAAATGAAGTGCTAGTCCCGTGAGAAAATACGACCCTTAAGATCAATAACTAACCCTTAACCATTCAAGCTCAATGAAGAGGTTGAATGATCAAGAGAAAGCAAGAATCTCAAGGGGGAGCAAACTAACAAGAAAGATAAAAAAAAAAACCTCATCTTCATTAATCACCCACTCAAAAAGCTCTCACTACAATTTTAATGGAGAAAGAATGAAGAAGAAGAAGAAAAGAACAAAACTACACAAAAAAGAGGCTAAAGAAAAGCTCCCTTGGTTGAGCTCAGATCTGCTGTATTTATAGGCAGGAGAATGGAGTTCTAGGGCAACCAGCAGACATAAAATGAAACACCCAAAATACCCCCAAAAAACGACAACCTGAAGAGCAAGTACGGCCGCGGATCCGCCGCCAATACCCCCTATTGGCCGCGGATCCGCCGCACCATAGAGGGTTTAGGGGCTCTGATTTTCTGT
This sequence comes from Agapanthus africanus, assembly GCA_030015575.1. NCBI lineage: Eukaryota > Viridiplantae > Streptophyta > Magnoliopsida > Asparagales > Amaryllidaceae > Agapanthus > Agapanthus africanus. The sequence goes on along the minus strand of JASDDO010000016.1, from coordinate 203,002,293 downwards.
GCTTCCCTGGTTTCTTGTCCTTTGTTGTCTGGTATATGTATTTTCTGAAAATACATTCACAATTCTTCCAGAATTTCTGTTGAGCAAAGGTGGACTTTTTGTGGATGTCTTTGTCATGATTGCCTCGAGCTCCGCGTAGATTTCTTGGAACTTGTTGTTGCCATTGAGCCTTGTGCATGAAGGTGACATTGATTTGACATTTTGTCTTCCTAAACTGGTTTCTGGCAACATACGGATGACGAGCGGAGACCGTGTTTTCTCAGTAGTTGGCAGGAACCCGGATTTTGTCGTGTTTTCCATGAATTTCACCGTTTTAGAACCGAGAACCTGTATCCTGCAAATATGTAACAAACACGGATTAAAAGCACCTACCTATAAACAACCGAGCGTAAGAATGGGCGGTATAAAATGCAGTATTCAGTGATGAACAGTTATCCGGAGGATACCGACCGGAGTCGAGAGATGGATATGGGCCGATCCGTTCTGCCGGAGCCCGAGGGCCGATCCGGACAGACGGAGCCCGTAAGCTGATCCGTACTGATGGAGCCCGAGATATATGTGGATTTACGTGTCGATTTTGGACACGGGTTTCATGATGTTTCGAGTGTCGATGTTGGATACTCAGGTTCCATGATTTTGATGTGTCGCGAGGGACACACGTTGATTTATATCCTCCTACTTTCATGCATATGCTTTTATGATTTTGTCACGACCCGAAATATTAGCTCGCGACCAGCACTTGAATCACGTAACGTCTAAAGGCGTAACGGAATTCAAGTAAGCTGAAACCCAGAAATCTAAACCTTTTTAAGAAAATAAAGGAGATGAAGTTTTGAAATAAAGGTATAATGAAATCAAGTTTTTTTAATGCATAGATAAGGAACAAGAAAATGCAAGTGAAATTTACTAGTTTGAAAACGTGTTTTCGTCATTTTGAAAATTTAGGCAGCACCTCCTTTGTATTTTTTGATCCAAAACCACAAATACATAATAATAATAAAGGAATCCCCAAGCGGGAGCTAGCTCTTCGCCAAACGGCGGATCACAACCACGCAAGACAATATATATAAGTATACGACGCCCAATAGCGAAGTTCACCACAAAAGATAAAGAGATAAGTAAGACATCAAAACCCCAAGAAGCGGAAAACCCCTCGCTCTAAGTCTCGCAATGACAATCTCACTAAGTCTCATTACTTATCCAATTTACTAATTTTGATTGATGGAGTTGACTAAATACAATATGAAATATAATACAAGAGTGGATACGATACAATGTCCCACCAACCAATGCAAAACACCCGAAAGCAATTGTGTGCCATTGAAGCCGCTACTGATCAATGCGGTCAACCTGCAAGAACTGTGGCACAACGGTGGTGAGTTGCCAACTCGTGAGTAGAAAAACATCTACAAGTAGAAATCGAATAAACAACGACTCCTAGGTCAACTATACCATAAAGGTAATACTATGATATCTAGGGTGACCGGGTCATCATATGTGCCAACAATGTAAAGAATACCTATATGTATGCGTATATAATCCAACAATATAATCAATGTATGTATGCATGTGGATCTCATCCAACCATAATCAATGTATGTATGCAGGTGGATCTCGTCCAACCATATAATCAATGTCTGTATACAAGTATGAGGATATAAATCAACGGTGTCTCTCGCGACACATCAAAATTATGGAACCTGGGTGTCCAACATCGACACCCGAAAACATCATGAAACCCGTGTCCATCATCGACACGTAAATCCTCATATCTCGAGCCCCGCAAGTCCGGATCGGCCCACGGGTTCCGTCTGCGGAATCGGCACTCGGCCCCAGCAGTACGGGTCAACCCATATCCATCTCTCGTCTCTGGTCAGTATCCTCCGGATAACCGCCAGGTCTAACCAATCACCGGTAGGTAGTAGTCCCTCTGCCAGGCTCACCGTCTGTATACGTAGCATCCCTTTCTTGCCCCGGGGTACCATACCGGGTCCACCATGTACCCGCAATCGGCCTCATCCGCCTCCTCGAATCGGGTTTCACATGTCGCTCTTAGAACCGAGAAATCACATGGTGGACGCACTGAAATATCATATCAAGAGAAACCGGGTTTTTTAAAACAGTACATACTTTCTTTTAAAATAGCCACAGTTCTCAAATCCAAAAATCTCATGAAAATAGCATATCTCAATGCGTAAAATCATAAAGCATGATGTATGCGACATATGATAGAAATGTAAGCATATCTGTATATCTTGCAACATGGAACAGTAATATGCACCTATCGAGGGAAAACCGCTCTTTTAAATGAATCCAGTTTTAAAATATATCATGCGGTTCCCAAATCTATAAAATCGAATGCGATATCATATAAAGGTGCATATGTGTATATACGCAAGTATGAGTGTACAATATGTATGTACGCAAATATGGTGTACAATATGTATGTACGCAAGTATGGATGTACAAGTGGCATATACGCAGTATGAGTGTACAATATGTATGTGCGCAAATATGGTGTACAATATGTATGTACGCAAGTATGGATGTACAAGTGGTATATACGTAAGTATGAGTGTACAATATGTATGTACGCAAGTTTGGATGTACAAGTGGTATATACGCAAGTATGAGTGTACAATATGTATGTGCGCAAATATGGTGTACAATATGTATGTACGCAAGTATGGATGTACAAGTGGTATATACACAAGTATGTTATGCGAAGAGTCATATCATGATGCAGCAATCCTACTGTGTAGTGACATGGCAATTATCGATGATGAAGTGTGTGAGCCAACAATATGTGTACGTATAATATACGCATCATCGATAATGGTGCAGGTATACTATCACAGGTATAAGTAATGCAATGCGAATAACATGAATGCAGCATAAGGTAAATCATATGCAAATGCTGACGGGTATACGTATATAACATGACCGAGTCGGTGAATCTATCAATCGGCATCTAGCCACACAACATCACGTACGGTATAATCCATTGTACGACATCCTCTAGTCAAGGGTATGGATCAATAATCAAATCAAACTCATCACGTACGGAAAATCATCGTACGGCGGCATTAAGCTATCAGGGATCCTATCATCCTATAAGACGGGGAGGGTACGGACCTAACGACTCGTACGGCTATCACTCACGATTCACAACATATATCAATATCTCTATATACCTATATCCCAGGTCACATCCGAAATAATCTCATATCAGGGGACCGGCAGGGTATAAATCATCTCAATCGACTTGCATCCGTATACCAACATATCATCAAATCATCATATTCGTCTTATATTCTTTCCATCACATTTATATCTCACATCAAGTCGAGTTTACATAAACATTCTATCTCTACTATAAGTATAAGTATCTAATCTAACATACACACCCGAACCATACAATCAGATTTTTAAAGAAGCGAATCGTAGTTTGAAAATAGGGGTTACAGTGTTTTTAAGGAAAATATATCATTTGAAAATCCGTAACATCCTTCAAGGTATATATTTAAAAGATATATACGATTCTTCGGTTTAGAAAAAGGTATGGTTCGGATGACACATCTACATCGACTATCTAGTCCTACAGTACCCTAAACGGCAATATCGACAAACGTCATCCTCAAATTCAGTCATCCTATAATAGTCGTAACATATCACTTCTAACTATCCTATAGTTTCTAATATGGTTTCATAGCTATCTTCATTCTAACCCTAGTTTCTTAATCTAGGTTTCCTTAACCATATTCTATAAATCAGTTTTCCATCAAAACTTTGCGGGTGCTATACGCCATCCACCCGACTTCCCCCGTGGATATAGATCCACTCACCTTGGTCTTCGCTTGCCGAAGTCGATGATGCCACGCTCCGTTGCCCCAGAATCCACGCGAAGGTACCTACAATAACAACACAATCGCAAAAGATTATAAAAATTCAAGTCGGAAACCAAAACGGCACACGTTTCGCTCATAGGTTAAAACCTATAGCCTAGCATGCAAAACACGACCAATAACCCTCGACGTTGACGTCCAAATGCCACACGACGGAAACAAAATACCAAATACCAAATTCAAATTCATTAAAAGCCGCAAAATAATTTCAGAAACTAAGTAAAACGCTCCCAGATTTTCCCCTGGTGACAATTAGCCAATTTTGCATACGGGAGGGGTCTAATTTATTGCAAAAAGAGCCATGGACCAAACCTGGGACCCTAATTACCTGCTCTGGACGCAACTTGCGGCCAGAATGGATTAATTTGTGGCCAAAATGTGGAGTTGGGGTCTCGGGTCTCTGTGGTAGTTTCCTGGGTGCCTGCATGTGTCACTGTGTTCGCTAAATTATTTTTAGTGCCCCCGGTTTACTCCAGATTCCTTATCAGACTCCTATTGATATCCTTTTGTCTTCACCCTAATACCATAACAATTTACACATTTATCCGATGTCGGGGTTTCTAAATCCGTGTTTTGGGTTCCATCCTCTGTTCTAGGTCAGTAAAACACCACTCAAACCTTGTTAACAGCCACTAGGCATCACCCAATTCACACAACACTCAAACCCTTCACCATTCTGACATCACTAATCAATACCCATTTAACTCTAAACTACTATGGGGTGTTATGAGACTTCAAATTAAACTAGATGGAAGAATTCATACCTCATTTGGGCAACCCAAGAAAAACCCTAGCTCCTCAAGTTTGTCAAAATCTAACTTTTCTTGGTCTAATGTGTAGAGGAGAAGGAGGTGATCAATTTTAATGAAAGGGGTTTAGGGTTTTGATGGTTATTTTTAGATGATATCATGGGGTGAAAGTGGAGGGAAGTGAAGAAGAAGAAAATTATGGGGAAGGTGACAATGTGGCAGCCCCCCTCTCTCTCCTCACTTATTCTAACCCTCTCTCTAAATATTTACCCTTATGCCATTTATCTTTTCTTTTCTTTTCTCATTTAAAAACCAAAGCACATAATACCCATAACATAACACCAATGCAACAACATGTAACCAAAACATAACACGACATGGTGCACTGGCCACGAAAACTGTAGAAACGTGGATTTTATCGAAACTGAATAAAAAAAATTTAGAGAATTGGCTAATTGTCACCTGGATTTTATGCAGTATTTGGCATAACACGACATGCTGGCACGTGATAAGTTTCTTTGATCTCTACTTTATAGAATTGAAATCTAGTCAAACAAAAATGTAACAAAATATCAGGAAATACCTCAATGAGGTATCACGTGTTCACACGTGACCAAGGGTCACGTGTTGACACGTGATAGTTTCCTGTCATCTCTACTTTATAGAATTAAATTCTAATCAAACAAAAATATAACAAAATAGCTAAGGAAAGACCCCAATGGGGCATCATGTGCTCACACGTGACCAAGGGTCACGTGCTGACACGTGATGGTCCCTTAGCTCTGTTAAAAGGCAGAATTAAATTCTGAATGAAAGAGAGTCACGTGCCAACACATGACAAGTCCCTTAGCTCTTTAACTGATATAATTAAATTCTATTTCAATGATCAAACATTGGGATCACATGCCAACACGTGATGGGCTTTAAAAGCCTTCTGAACTAATAGAATTAAAATTCTAATTAAGGGAAATCAAAGACCCTAACCGAGAAAATATTTCTTTAAATCTTTCAAAACAAAAAAGATGGTGCTCTGTAAAATAGAGCACCGCTAGATTAAAAATCCAATGGGGATTAAAAATCACCAATTTATGGAAAGATTTTATACAAGTAAAGATTCCCCTGAAATTCACCAAGAATAACAAATGGAATATCTTCTGGATTAAAAATCTAAGGGTGAAAAATTCACTAAGTGATCTAAAAAATCATGCTGGTTACAAAAACAACCAAAATCTTTCAATGAAAGATTGACTAAACAAATTGATTCTTTTCTTTCTCCTATAAATAGGAGCCAAGAAGAAAAGAGGAGGGATCTGGGCATTTTGATTTTTTGGTGAAAAACAACAGAATTACCCAATCCATAGGAGTTTAATTCCTCCAAAACAGAATTAGGGTTTAACCCTAGTAAGAATTTAATTCTTCACACATACATAGGAATTTAATTCCTCTAAAACAAAATTAGGGTTTAACCCTGCAGAGAATTGAATTCTTAAAACAAAGAGACTTGGAAGCTCTCCATGCACGTAAAGAACATTGGTCACGTGATGACATGTGACCCCAATCCGTAGTGATCAGAAAAGAAATAATAAAATTAGGTCACGTGCCCCTACGTGACCCCTGAACAAATCATCCAAAATAAGAAGGAAAAAGTTTGGAGGCAATGCCTCACGTGCTCCCACATGACTTCAAAAATAAAGAAAATAAAAGCAAAGGCAATGCTGGCTTTAGGCGCTCTCACGTGTACTCACGTGACCCATAATAAACATTCTAATAAACCAGTGCATGAATACCCATCACGTGCCCACACATGCTGTCTATGAAAACTAAAAGTTTTTTAACACTTATTTGCAGTTCTGAGAACAAAATAAAGGAGATCTGGCCCCACCTTTGGGTGCCCTCACGTGCCCCCACGTGACCCTTTCCTTTCTAGTGTTTAACACTATTTTGAGCATCTCGTCTCCAGTGTTTAACACTGTTTTAGATACATCACGTGAGGACACATGACCACCAGATGTCCTCTAGTGTTTAACAATATTCTAAAGCCAAACTTAGCCAAATTGGCTAAGTTTTCCAGAGGCAAGCCTCTCATTCAACTGAATCTCAAAATTGATCATTTCATATGACATGCAGAGTAAAACTCAGAGCTATAATGTCTAATGATCAATCAAAGACAAAAATGTTATCAGAGCCCTTAAAACTCTGGTTTAACATTGCTAAATAATAAGGGGCTGAACCCAGACAAATGTTTAATGGTCCAACAAAGGGGCCAACATTCCAAATTTAATTGGACTTAGCCCAAACTGGCTATAAGTCCTCAATTCAGATCTAACTGAGCCAATGTGCTCATAATCTAATTGATGGATCTTAGTTTCAAATTGGACTACAGATCACCCAATCCATTTCGGTTCGAGGGTACATCTCTTCACTCCTTTGATATTTGTCGTTGTAATCCTTCAACGTCTTCAGAGAGGTGAGGGGTCCCGACAACCACACATTTCACGGACTATGACGTCCTTAACCTTGACTGTGAGGTCTTTAAACTCACGGACTATGACATCCTTAACCTTGACTTTGAGGTCTTTAAACTCACGGACTATGACGTCCTTAACCTTGACTGTGAGGTCTTTAAACTCATGGACTATGACGTCCTTAACCTTGACTGTTAGGTCTTTAAACTCATGGACTATGACGTCCTTAACCTTGACTGTGAGGTCTTTAAACTCATGGAACGTAATGTCCTTAAACTAACATTGGACCACCATGTCCTTAATTTGGTATTGGACCACTATGTCCTTAAACTGGTGATCGACCGCAATGTCCCTAAACTAAACAATAGAGCTCAAATGCTCTTTTGTCTGATCTAAACGATCCCGTTAAGTTGATCTTAGTCTGAAATTAGACTAATGTATCCTTAACAAACGTTTAAGTTGATCTTAGTCTCAAATGAGACTAACGTATCCTTAAACCCAAACCCCAAACCCAAATCTAAGAAGATACGGATTTGGACTAATCCACGTCCTACGGGCGATAACATAAATTAGTCTCCGTATACAATCCACGGGCAACCAAAAAAAAAACACACGACACGATGTGACCATCTGGAGAAGGAGAAAGTGGTTACCGCGATGCGGTAGCGTAATTAACTGCAGGGACTTGCACCTGCAGAGAAGAGCGTCCCCACAATCAAAAACCCCTCAATGAGGGGGAATCTGACGAAGTCTGCTACATCGGCCGCATCCGTTTAAACCTTCGATACATGGTGTCATAAATCAACTTGGCATCTTCGGAGAGGTGGAAGGATAGCACCAATTAGCATCTGCCCCCAAATTCAGGCAAGACGGACCTATGCGGTTCCGTCTGTGTTTTCGGAGGAGAACAGATTCTGGCACGCCCGGTGGGACATTTTCCTCTTTCCACTCCACACTTCGTGTGTCGTGTTCGTGAATGAATCGCGGTTTGATATGGTTGCCTCTGGATTCGAGATACTAGGATTTGGTGTCTTGCTCCGTGCAGAAAAAAGAAGATCAATGGCTTCAACCTGCACCAACTGCAACTACAACGCCCGTTCCACCTCAGCTGGAGGTGTGACCTACGGCCCTCAAGCGGCCTCCCTGTTTACAATGTCGGTGGACCAAGTGTCTCAGGCCACCACTGGTCTATTCTTCAGGACCATGCTCCCGCCGATGAGCTTCAACCCTGCTGTACCATCACAAGAAGCTCCCACGAGGTCGGACTTTGATCGACTTACTACTACTGTTGCACCTCTCAACGGGTCGCCTAATGCCACTGTCTCAGTTTTTAATAGACTGGGCCAGAGCTCTAACGGGCCTATGAAGAAGCCCGTAATACCAGAAGGTGCTATTCCGAAGAGGATAGCCATCCCTGTTCCCGAAATCGTCAAAGCAGCTTCCCCCGCTAAAGGGTCAGTCTTTGCAAGACTGACTGTTTCAGCTCCCACATCAGGCGAAGTCTTTGAAGATGCTTCTCCTGCCCAGAGGTCTGTCTTTGACAGATTGCATACTGCTTCTCAACGGACGTCAGTTTTCAATTGGCTGACACCGACAACAACCCTCAGCCAGAACATGGGGCACGACGAAGCCATCCCCATAGCTGAACCAACACCATCCGCACGACTTGCTCGCCGTCGTCACTGGCGCCGAGTAAGGAAGGCTGGGGGAAACTCCCCATCTGGGTTAACTCCGCCAGCCCCAACGGTGGAAGTCAATGCTGCTGTTCCAACTAGGAACAGCTTTGAGCTGCTTAACAGGGTGCGCAGGAATTCACCCACCGCCGTACTGAAAAGATCTCCTCCACCCGTGAAGAATGTTACATAAACGAAGCCGGAGCAGCCCCCTCAGCGGCTTTCTTCCAAAATTTACAAAGTCTGGCGACAGGTCCAAGAGTCGGTGATTGATCAAGATTACTCCCGCCGACAGAAAAAGATAAAGGTCCAGCGAGAAGAGAACCATCCTATCAAGCCACAAAAGGCAACAACTATTTGGGTGCCCACTGCAACGGCTCCCTCAACGTCAACCGCTCACAAAAGAAGGAAGCCGGAGAAAGCCTCTGTGAATGCAGCAAACCACAAAGACGTTGAATCTAAACTCCCCAAGTCTGGGGGCATGATGGTGCATACCGTTTATATGGCTTCCGGAAAAGAGGAAAGCCGTGCTTCTACGGGCCATCGACCGCTGACCCGATCGATAACGAAGGATCAGGAACAACAACAACAGAAACATCAGGAGATGCTGACTGCAATGGCCACGCTCACTGGGCCAAAAGAAAATCCAGAAACCTCGGAGCATCGTCGGGAACAGGAAACTGATATCGAGTTCCTTCGAAGAATGCTCAAGAGGAAAGAAAAAGAGGCCGCGGAGCAGGCAGCCAATATAAAACGAATGGCTCTATTGTTCCAAGACATGGCTGGGATGATGTTACAGCCGGAACCTCCAGCTGAAGACCCTCCGATAATAATTGAAGATGACAGGGGAGAAACATCGAACCCTCCTCCGGCTCTTTCAGCAGCCAGGGAGGAGACCATCTCCAAGACCGCTCTGGACGATTATATTGCTCAGCAAATACGAGCTCACCAGACGAATGAAGCGGCTGGACAGATCGTTAAAACTGGATGACCTTATCCAAGCTGGTATGACCAAATAAGGTACCCGCCGGGATATACGATCCCTAAATTTCGTGTATATAAAGGGACGGGTAATCCGCGTCAGCATGTCGCTCAATTCAGAGCCTTATGCGGCAACACCGGTGGTGATGATAAACTTCTGCTCCGCTAGTTTGTTGGCAGCTTGTCGGAGACGGCGTTCGAGTGGTATTCTGAACTTCCAAACGACTCCGTCAAGACTTTTGCGAAGATGGAACTGCTGTTTACACGGAGATTCGCGAGCGCTAGCGAGCGCACCCCGATTACCGCATTAATTAACGCCAGTGTGAAGCCAGGCGAAACTTGGGTACCATACGCAATACGGTGGCGAAATTTATGGTCAAAATGCGAGCAGCGCATTGAGGAAGCACCGGCAGTGGGCATGTTCATGGGCACTCTGGACCCTCAGTCAACTATTTCCTAATTCATGATGTTCTTCAAGCCGACCACGTTCCAGGCCTTGATTGATAAACCGGCACAAATGGACCAGATGGGTCATAGACCATCTCCTTCAAAGCCAGAGCCGCGGAGCGAAAAGGGTAAAGGGAAGGCGACATTCGTTGCGAATACTCAACAACAACCCAATGGTCCAAAATTAACGGATCGCTTAGAGGAAAGATGGCGATACTATAAAAAGAAAATGAAGCGCCCTTATTCATTTCCCCGGGACAAAACGAAAAGATTGTTCGAGCTAGCAGTGCGTAACAAGCTCATCAATCTTCCAAATCCAAAACGACTGTTGCAACCCGGCGAGGCTAATAGTCCCAATTATTGCCCCTACCATCAAACGGTAAACCATCCAATTGAAGATTGCTTCGTCTTCAAGGGTTGGATTGAAGACCAATATCAACAGGGAAATTTGCTCTGTCCGAGAATTGGAATGTGAACCTACCACAGCCACACACTCCCAAAAAGGCGGACACACAGGGGGCATCATGTTCTTTCGTAGAAGAAGCTCCGTAGGAGATCGCTATTTCAGCTAAAACTAAAAGATGTTGAACGATCTCCAAACATGCCCGGCGATCAAGTGGAGGAATCCGCTGGAACCCGAGATTATCAACGGAATGCTGAAGCCACGCCCAACTTCAAAAATTGGCGGAGATAGTCAAAGTGCTCACACCCAACCGTCAAAATCTTTGAAGAAGAAGAAGAAATCCAAAAGGCTTGTGAAGTTTGGTGACAAGCGCACGGATCTGCAAAAGCAGATTGACCCGCTGGAAGAGTATAACCAGATTGCGCAGAATCCAATCACACTCTAAGAATTTGTCAGTCACGTCCTTGAGGATGGAGATGATGGGGAAGACTCATCGGATGAATCTGAAGATTATGTGGCAAGTTGCCATGCGATCTCTCACTCGTCGATAAATGATGAAGAAGCTCCTTACACAGAGAAACTGGGGCAGGGCCTGAGCCGGAACTTCTAGGGCCATCAGACGAAATGATTGATGCATTCCTGAATGAAGCTCTACTTAAAAGCAAAGCTGCTCGAGAGCGTGAGATGGCCATATTTGAAAAAGCTAGGCGCCGACGACTGGACGAAAGGGACGAAACGCTCCCGCCAAATCAAAATACATCCACCGCAAATAAAAACAGGTTCAAAACGAGGAAGAGGTTCGCCAAAGCCATATCAATAGGAATGAAACTGCCACCCTCCGGAGGAAACATTCTTGGTGATGCGGAAATGCGTCCTAAATACTGCTTAAATCATCGAAAGATTGCACACCCCACCGAAGAGTGCAACACTTTTAAAATATGGTGGCAAGGATATGTTGCTCACCGATAATAGTTCAAACGGATGAAACGCAAAACTCGTCGGGAGCAAAGAAATACGACCGAAGAGCGCAAATGAAAGACCAGCAACTGTCACATGGTCGACGCTGGGGATCTCAACTTTTCACATTCGGAAGTGATTCTGATGAAGAAATGACTCTCAGCCCTCTCTTCAAAGTATCCACCTCAGGAAAAGAGGAAGAACCGAAGACCTGTGAAAATATTCAGCTGCGCAATCGTACGCTTCCTGAAAAGAATCTTGGGCCCGCGAACAGTGGGTCGAATAGAAAGGATAAAGGGAAAGAATAAGTCCCTGAGGACATCGCCCTAGATGATCAAGTCGTCAATGAGCTGACAGCCAAGGACCCACCGAAGAAAAGTAAGGTGGACTACAACATTCTGGCACACATGTGAAAGATACCCTCGTAGCTCAGCATTCTCGACGCCCTTTTGCTATCCAAAGAGGCGAGAGATTCTATGATCAAGGCGTTACAAGAGCCCGAACAATTCTAAGCTTTCCTCGCCGAAGAAAAGATGAAAGACGAACTCGAAGAAGTGCGCACAGCCGATATCACCTTTGGAGATGAAGATCTCCTCCTCGGGACGTGCGAACATAACCGTCCACTTTATGTCCCCGGATACTGCCATGATATTAAGATCAGTAAGATCCTGGTCGATAATGGGTCCTCAGTCAATCTCCTCAATGTAAAAGTATTGAAGGAAATCTACATGAGCGTTCAGCATCTCGCTCGTGATAAAATCACTATCTCCGGGTTTGAGTCTCAATCGTCAAGGATGCTCGGGTCTGTGATTCTGACGCTGCGCTTTGGGCTGCTAGTCACTGACATCAAGTTGCACGTCATTGACGCTAAGACCTGCTATAATGCTTTGCTCGGCCGGCCTTGGTTGCACGAGTACAACATCAACCTTTCTACACAACATCAGTGTATGAAGTAATTTAAAGATGGTCTCTAGTATACTGTGACAGGGGAATTAAATCCATTCTCCGTGAATGAAGTCCGAAAGTACGAAGATGTAAAATACTTCTTACCAGACTTTGAGGACACAAAAAGATGTCACAGACCGAAGAACAAAGCTATCACCACTATTCCAGTCTTCGGGAGTGATACTGAGGAGGAGAAAGAAATAGTTTATTCAGGACCGCCCTAATACAACAAACCGGGACTGTCCACCCCTATGTTGATCTTCGGCAGCGACTCGGAAGATGAAGCCAATACCGCGTTCTCTGCTCGTCCATCAGTACTAGCCTTTGCTGACAATAATCAGAGTTTGCAGATCGCCATGGTTCCACAAGAGCATTACAAATAGCTCGACGCACTTGATACCTATAATGTGCAGGAACTATAAACATTCTACGTCTTTCCCAGGCGAAGAGATGAAAAGGCGATCCTCTTTTATCGATCCATGGAAACCAAAGTGGAGAAATAAATGTGGCACGGCGCTGATGCTGCACTTGACAGGCTCCAGCCCATCCGTTTGCCCAGATACTACACAGGTGGATAGAAAAGGCTGTTGAGGCGCCAAGGCGTACCCTTCAAACAGACTGCTCGACAGGCTCAATTTTACAACAGGATCTGGAACGTTCCCGGAACTAAGAGAAAGTTGCCCAACTGGAAAATGGATACGGTCGGGCTTGGATATGTCCAATCCAAGAAACGGGAACGAGTCCATGGTAGCTATATCATACATGACTTCGATGAAGAAGGAGACGCCCTGTTGAGAGACGCTAACCCTGAACCAAAACATGAGCCTGCCATTAAAATGCCGAGCCCGTCGTTTGAAGAACAGATGGACAAGCTTATAAGGGAAGCGGGTCAAAAGGTTCGAGACGATCATAATCGCCAAATGGCCATCTATGAGAAAGCCAGGACGCAGCGCCTCCTTCAGCAGATGCGAAAAATGAAAATGTTCTTCCTTGTCAATACGTCATACAAAAGGCTTGACGCAGAGGCAAAAATAAACCAAAGAACGGAAAAAACGTTCGACAGCAACGTAGCGGGTCCAAGAAACCACACGAAAGGGAATCGAGCAGCCAGGATTTCTCTTATAAAGAAGATGGGTCGAGCGTATTCTTTTCCCCAAGACAAGACAAGGAAGATATTAGATCTTGTCATAAAACATCAAATGATGACACTCCCGGAGTCCAAGCACCCCGAGCAAGCAGGCGAAGTCTCTCACCTGGATTATTGCTCCTATCATAGGGCAATAGGACATCCTCTCGAAGACTGCTTCACATTTAAAGACTGGGTAGAAGACCAGTATCAGCAAGGCAGGTACGCTCTATCCAGCAGCTGGAGGGTAACACCGCCACAAAAGCATGAACCCAAAGCCGTGAGAATAGAACCAGATCAACATTGGTCTTAGAAGCGATCTCGTACTTGTCATATGATAATGTTGTCAGAAGAAGAGCCCGAGAATACGGATGACCTCCCCCGGTACTTCGAAAACGATGATAATGAGTTAATCACATAATTTCAACCGGCGCCAAAAGAGCTGGAAGATGGGATACATACTACTGCAGATAACCTCAAGAAGATTGACTTGGGAACGGCAAACGTTCCACGACCGACGTTCGTCAGTGAGCTGTTGTCTGAATAAAAAGTTGTTACGCTCAAAGACATGCTCATGCAGTATAAAGATTGCTTCGCATGGAACTATTCAGAGATGTCGGGGCTCGATCCAGAGATTACTGTCCACAAATTGGCGATATCTCCGGACATCAAACCAGTCAAACAAGCACCGAGAAGAATGCGGCTCAAGCTTGAGATAAGTATCAACGCCAAGGTCAAGAAGCTAATCGACTCCGGCTTTGTCCAACAGGTTCAGTACCCTGATTGGATCGCCAACATCATCCCACTGATGAAGAAAAATGGGATGGTTCGCATATGCGTGGATTTTCGGGATCTCAACAAAGCTTGCCCAAAGGACGACTTTCCAGTACCGATCACCGAGTTGATGATAGATAATATGTCCACTCACGAAATCTTTTCCTTCATGGACGGCTCATCAGGATACAATCAAATAAAGATGCATCGTGAGGACCAGAAGCATACCGCTTTCCGGACCCCGTTGGGTATATTCTGCTACAAGGTGATGCCTTTCGGTCTAAAGAACGCCGGTGCCACCTATCAGAGGGCCATGGAAAAAAATTTCGACGACCTCATACACGAAATTGTCGAATGCTATATCGACGACCTCGTGGTGAAAAGCAAATCATACGAGGAACATTTAGAGCATCTAAAGATCGTATTTCAATGCCTTCGGCAATACTACTTGAAGATGAACCCTCTCAAATGCGCGTTCGGAGTATCCTCAGGAAAATTCCTGGGATTCATCGTCCGACACCGAGGCATCGAAATAGATCCGTCGAAGATCAAGGCAATTATGGAAATGCCTCCGCCAAAGACTCTCAAGCAGCTGCGATCTCTCCAAGGGAAGCTCGCGTATATCCGGCGATTTATAGCCAATCTCTCCGGCAAGTGTCGCCCATACAGTCACTTAATGAAAAAGGGAACCCCATTCGTCTGGGATCACAAATGCCAAGGCGCATTAGACGAAATCAAGCAATACCTGCAGAATCCGCCGGTGCTAACCGCTCCAGTCAAGGGAAAACCCCTCATTCTGTATACAACTGCCCTCGAAGGTTCTTTAGGCGCGCTGTGGGCACAAGAAAACGACCAAGGGAAAGAGAGAGCCCTCTACTACTTGAGTTGAGTTCTGCTGGGGGCAAAAAGCAATTACTCCCCCATCGAAAAACACTGTCTAGCGTTAATCTTCGCAATAACGAAGCTCTGGCACTATGCGTTGGCACATGAAGTCCACCTCATATAAAAGGTGGATCCTCTCAAATACTTGATGTCGAAGGCCATATTAACAGGGCGGCTCGCTAAATGGGCCCTGCTCTTGATGGAGTTCTCGATAACTTATCATCCTCTCAAGGCAGTGAAAGGCCAGGCCATCGCCGACTTCCTCGCTGAGCATCCAATACCTTCCGACTCTCCCTTAAACTGTGAATTGCCGGACGAGCACGCGTTTGACACAATCGACGGGGAAAGAAGAGAGAATGATACCCGATGGGAACTCTACTTCGATGGAGCATCTTCCATGAAGAAGCGCAAACACAACTCCCCCATAATCAAATCAGGGGTAGGCCTCATCTTCGTGACCCCATAAGGAAGGATAATGCGCTTTCCCTTCTCCTTAACAGAGCTGAGGAAGAATAATGAAGCTGAGTATGAGGCTTTGATAGCAGGTCTTTAGATCACCACCGACATGGGAATCGAAAAGCTCCTCATATACGGAGACTCCCAACTGGTCGTCAGCCAAGTAAACGGCGATTATCAAAGGTGCAAGCCAGAGCTGATAAAGTACGGGGAGAGAGTGCAGCAATTACTGAATCAAATTCCCTCCTACACGCTGGAAAGTATACTGTGTGCGAAAAATAGCAAGGCGGATGCACTAGCCAAGCTCGCTAAAGAACTGGCCGACGAGAACCTCGATGACGTGAGGATCGTTGTGCAAAGCAGTCGGGTTCTTGCACCGGCAGAAATATCTCCGGAGTCTTCCAGAGAAAAGAGAGTGACCGAGCAAAGGACTTTACAAATAAAAAACCAGGAAAAGGCTATGGATTGGAGGGAAGTCTTTATAGACTATTTCAAATCCCGTCGAACACCTGAAGATGCATCCTCGAGACATCAGCTCATGAAACGGGCTCTTTCTTTTGCATTCGTCAATGATACTCTGTATAAGAGATCATTTGATTCCCTGTGGCTAAGATGCCTTGGACCTGAAGAAACAAAAAGTGTCGTCCAAGAAACTCACGACGGACTCTGCGGTTCTCATCAAGCTGGGCCGAAGATGAAACTGAAGATCTAAAGGATGGGCTACTATTGGCCCAAAATGATCCAAGACTGCCTCGAATACGCGAAGCAGTGTCACTCGTGCCAAATCCACAGGGACTTCATCCATCAGCATCCAAATCCACTACATCCAACGGTGGATAGCTGGTCGTTCGAAATATGGGGAACCGATATAATCAGGCCCATCGAACCAGCATCGTCCATAGGACATCGGTTCATTTTGGCAACAACTGATTATTTCTCCAAGTGGACAGAAGCAGTACCACTAAGAGAAGTGAAGACGGAGAATATCCTCCATTTCTTCAAGACACACGTCATTTATCGGTTAGGCACACCGCGACGGATCATCTCTGATAACGGGCCAGCCTATAGAAGCCATAAGATCAGCCGCTTCGCACAACAACATAACATAAACTGGAGATACTCTTCGGTCTATAATCCCCGAGATAACGGTCTAGCTGAGGCTTTCAACAAGACCTTGACAAAGATCATGAAAAAGACGGTGTCTCGAAATAAGAAGGACTGGCACGAGAGACTACATGATGCTCTCTGGGCGTATCGAATTACGTTCAAAACGGCCACGAACACGATGTCGTACGCGTTGGTATTCGGTATGCAAGCGGTACTCCACCTCGAGATAGAGCTACCCTCTCTACGAGTGGCAGTTAATTACGAGCTAACAGACGAAGAAAATGCTCACCTTCGGCTTGAGGAGCTCGATGCCCTTGATGAAACTCGGCTCATGGCGCAATAAAATCTCGAAGCTTATAAAGAAAAGATGACGCGCTCATACAAGAGATTGACTAGGCCGGGAAAATTCCAGCAAGGTGAACTCGTACTAGTGGTCAAAAGACCTATGATCCCCAATCGTGCTAAACGTGGGAAATTCAAGCCAAACTATGAAGGCCCGTATATCATAGACAAAGTCTATCAGGGTGGAGCCTATCTACTCATGGACATGCATGGTGAAAGACCTTTCAGGCCAATAAACGGTTGCTTCCTTAAAAAATACTATGCCTGAAGAGTCACGGCCTAGGTCAACGATAGATGACGACGCCTATGTCCGCTCGCTATCTTCCTAAGCCCAAACTCTATAAGTAGTAGCCGACTTTCGGACCGAAATGTCCTAAAACTAACAGACTGAAACGTCCTTAAACTAACAATGGACCACTACGTCCTAAAACTGGCTATTGACCAAGACGTCGATAAACTACTACGGACCTCAGCATCCCAAGGCTGACACAAAAAAGAATAAAAAATATATTAAAAAAAGAGAAGAAAAAAAACGGTATGTCCACAAGCAAAATGGGCACGGATGAAAACCTGCAAGGGCTCCGTGAGTAAAAACGGCAGGGCTACCGGCGAGTTTTGTGAAAACCCGAAAGGGCGCAAGCTCGTTAAAAAGACACTTGCAAGGTCCTCTCGACCCTGTAAGGAGGAACCACCTGCGTGAGATCCTTACGACTCACAAGGGAACAACACACTTAGGGATCCCTACGATTCCTAAGGAGAAATTACACTTACGAGATCCTCACGACTCGTAAGGAGAACCCTCCTATGAGACCCTCACGGCTCATAAGATTCAAAAGTATTAAGCTACAGGGATCTGAACCTGTTCTTAAGCCATCACAACCTGCAATTTTTCCTTACAAGTGATTCAGTATTGACCCTTGTATACAATCCACTGGCGCGAATAAACATTTCCCTAATACAGCCCCATCCGGGACAAGGGATATGTTTACACAGCAAACAACACTTGTAAGTCCTCTCGACTTATAAGGAGAAAATACTCTTGTAAGATCCTTACGACTTATAAGAGAACACACACTTGGGAATCCTCACGATTCCTAAGTAGAAAACGCACCTACAAGATCCTCACGACTCGTAGGGAGAAATACCTTTATGAGACCCTTACGGCTCGTAAAGTTAAAAGCCTTAGTCGACATGATCCTAACCCTGTCTACTAAGCCACCTTTATTCGACATTGACAGAGGCAAATGATGATTCGCTCCTGGAAATATCTCAGTTGTAGCGATGCTGATGCCTAAATCGGTATCAAATCCCAAACTCGTGGCGAAAAGTCAGCGAACCACAAATGCATATGGAATAGCCGAAATGATTGGGCAACTTGCAAATCAGCAAGTAAAAACGTATGCATAAAAAATAGCCGAAATGGTTGGGCAACTCGCAATAAAAAACAGCGAGTAAATAAAAAAAATAGCTGAAATGATTGGGCACCGCGAAAAATAGCCGAAATGATTGGGCAATCGTGACTTTCGCGATATAAAAAGCTGAAATGATAGAGCATCGCGGAAAGAAAGAAATAAAAAAAATTCTGAAAGAATGAAACTTTTGCCCTACAAGGTGATATCACATTAATCCCTGTATACAATCGAGGGGCACAAACAAAGAAGGAACCATACCTTCCCATCAGGCTCCATCCGAAAGAGAGCCAAGTCCCGACGGTTCACAGACAGCCTAGAGATCATCTCAACATTTGTCTCATTTCAACAGACGCAACATCAGCAAAGCGGAACCGCGGCAATTCCCAGTTCCATGACTCGGCGGTGCACAGATGACCGAGAGTCAAACCCCGACTCCATGAAATGTGGATAAAGTCAACCCTTCCTGGTTACGTGGAACACGGCCTATGTCAATCCTGACCCCGTGGGAAACGTCTAGAGAGGATCCTGGTCCTCGCAGAACACGGCTATGAACCTGTGGAAAGCAACCAGAGCGGAGCCTGATCCTCGCAGAATACAGCTATGACCCCGTGGGAAACATCCAGAGCAAATTCCTGGTTACGTGGAACGCGGCTTATGTCAATCCTGACCCCGTGGGAAACGTCCAGAGCGGATCCTGGTCCTCGCAGAACACGGCTATGAACCCGTGGAAAGCATCCAGAGCGGAGCCTGGTCCTCGCAAAACACGTCTATGACCCCGTGGGAAGCATCCAGAGCAAATTCCTGGTTACGTGGAACGCGGCTTATGTCAATCCTGACCCCGTAGGAAACGTCCAGAGCGGATCCTGGTCCTCGCAGAATACGGCTATGAACCCGTGGGAAGCATCCAGAGCGGAGCCTCTTCCTCGCAGAACACGACTATGACCCCGTGGGAAGCATCCAGAGCAAAATTGCTGGTTACGTACAACACGGCTTATGTCAATCTCGACCCCATGGAAAACGTCCAGAGCGGATCCTTGTCCTCGCAGAACACGGCAATGACCCCGTAGAAAGCATCCAGAGTGGAGCCTGGTCCTCGCAGAACACGGCTATGACCCCGTGGAAAGCATCCAGAGAAAATTCCTACTTACGTGGAACGCGGCTTATGTCAATCCTGACCCCGTGGGAAACGTCAAGAGCAGATCCTGGTCCTCGCTGAACACGGCTATGACCCCGTGGGAAGCATCCAGATAAAATTCCTGGTTACGTACAACGCGGCTTAGGTCAATCTCGACCCCGTGGAAAACGTCCAGAGAGGATCCTGGTCCTCGCAGAACACGACAATGACCCTGTAGAAAGCATTCAGAGTGGAGCCTGGTCCTCGCAGAACACGACTATGACCCCGTGGAAAGCATCCAGAGCAAATTCCTGGTTACGTGGAATGTGGCTTATGTCAATCCTGACCCCGTGGGAAACGTCCATAGCCGATCCTGGTCCTTGCAGAACACGGCTATGACCCCGTGGGAAGCATCCAGAGCATATTCCTGGTTATGTGGAGCACGGCTTATGTTAATCCTGACCCCATGGGAAACGTCCAGAGCGGATTCTGGTCCTCACAGAACACGGCTATGACCCCGTGGGAAGCATCCAGAGCAACTCCTGACTCCGTGAAATGAGGATAATGGTAACCTCACCCATCACTTACGGGTCCTCACGACTCGTAAGGGAGCAAATTCTCTTGTGAGATCCTTACGACTTTCAAGAGAAAACACACTTAGGAATCCTCACGATTCTTAAGGAGAAATTACACCTACGGGATCCACTCGACCTGTAGGGGGAAAATTCTTTATGAGACCCTCACGGCTCATGAAGTTGAAAAGTCTTAGGAGGCATATCTTAACCCTGAATCCTAAGCCATCGTTGCCCTGCAAAGAAATCAAAATAGACTATCCACAGAATACACTTATTAAAAGGGACACACCATCATGAAGAAAAATATATCTTTTATTCATGAATACAAAGTACATGTTATGAAAGAACAAAAAATGTACTCTCATTCAGGAGTATGTACAAAGGAAGAATAAAAAATATATATATGATTCTTCAAGTCGGCGGGCGATTTAGCAGGATTTCCATTTCACCCCTTTTTTCGTTGGGCCTAGGCTTCATGATTTATTATCGTTAAAAGATGGGCCTCCACTTGAGCCTGTTGGGCCTGGTATGAGGCAAGCCGGCCTTCAAGCTCTTTTTCAGTAACTTTATGGGCTTCGACCATTTCACGAGTAAACACGGTAGCCTTATCAATAGCTACCACCTCCTTGATAGCCTCTTGAAGCACTCGCCAAAGTTCATATGCTTTAGTGGTCTTGGCTGTAAGGTTGGCTTGAAGCTCCCTCGGTGCTTTGGAAGCCAGCTCCCTCTCCGAAAACCTGCGGCTGAGCTTTTTCTCACATGATATCATGTTCGCAGCATACCGCTCGATCAGCCCCCGTAAGCTTGCCTTCGCGGCCACAACCTCGGAGGGAAGGCGTGTACATTGAAGATTGTGCAAACAAGCCTCCACCTGCCGACAGAACTCAACCCAGACTTGCACCAATGTTTCGCTATGGTAGGTGGCAAGAAAGGGAAGAGAATAGTTGGCTTCAGCGGCAAACGCTTCAACCGTGATCAGATTTCCAGCACGAAGGTCTTCAATTAGGGCTGACAGGGAGTCAAGGCTTAGCTTTACCATTCGTTCCGAGGCACGCAGGGCATAAGGGCCAGGCGGCATGACGATGCGAGACTCCAGCGCGGTAAGAACCGGCAAAGATGTTAAGATTCACAAACAGTCGGCGAGGTTCACAAGCAAAGAACAGATGAAACAACATCAAAATTTTACTTACCCATGGTCATGCAAGAAGGATCCAAAAGATCCCCAGGCCTATCGAGAATCTCAACTTCATCATCAGCTTCCAGAACTGCAGAAGACATCAGTATCGTTATACGGAATAATGATAATGCCGTGAAAAAGCGAACGACACTAACCTTGCCCGGAAGATAGGACGATGCATTGAGGAGATATCGCCTGCGGAGCGGCCATCTCCAACAGGCGCTGAAAGGACCTCCTGAGGGACAAATCCGCAATGGAAGCCGCCAAGCCACGCAATTCTGAAAAGGCATAACGGTTCAGATAATGGAGAGATTATTAATGTAAAATATAGAAGGCTACCTTCGATGCTCCTCCCGTTCTATACAGGAGGGATAGCAGCTTCGGCGACCTCCTCCATGCCCCCAGGCACAGCATCAGGGACATGGGCCTGTATAGCAACTTCCAATTGAGGAGCGACGGCCACCGCTACAGGCTCCAAAGGAAGGACAGTCGCCTCAACTACTTGTCCCATAGCCTCCGAGCCGTCCCCAAAAAGATCCATGGAAGACGTTGATCAGTCGAAAATATTGTATATTTTAGTCGGCAATTTCCCTAACATTTGCATACATTTAGAAGTGTTCGGCACTCATATTCTACATATTAGCAAATCTGTCACAAAATATGAGATTGCATGTGCTAGACTTTTAAACCGACACTTTAAAGGAAATTAACCGCATTTCATGGCATCGCATCATTTCTGTATTTGCGCAACACTTGTCTTGAGTCTGTGCAGGAAATACAGAAGAAAAGCAAAAGAGCTGATAAGAAAATACGCCAACTAAATCATTTCAGATCTGGTAGCAATTCAGAAGGAATTAGACAATTCCACATATCAGATAAAGGCCCAAAACTCAGGCCCAAGAATCAACAGAAAGCACAAGCCCCAAGGCTCCAAGTCAGCCGCGGAACTGCGGCAGGAGATTGCTTGCGCCGCGGTTCCGCGCCTATTCTGCCACGTCAGCAGTCCAATTTTAAAGCACAATTCTCAGCTCTGGTCCCACAGTCCTCTCTGATACTTCAAATTCCAGAACTCTCTCAAAGCTACTGCCAGATCAGAAAAGAAGATTAAGGAAGGCTAATCCTAATTAAGCTCCTAATTAATCCTCTTCTAGAAGCTCCTCCTAACTAATCACATTTAGAAGCTTCTCCCCTAACTAACTTTTGGAGGGAAATTTGAATTTCCTCAACAAACTTTAGGAGGGAAACTTAGAATTTGAAATCCTAGATCTAGGGTTAGTTATCTATAAATAGGAACCAAGACCTAGGGTTAAAGGCTAATCAATCTTTAATCAAAAATCAATAACCATTGGTTCATTCTACACCATCTTCTTCCACAAGTCTCGTGACAAGGCTTGTGCGAAACCCTAACCCTAATTCCACTCCAAATCCAAGATATTGAGTACCAATTGAGCAAGAAGCCTTCAACCTTTTAGGAGCCGAGCCGATCTTCAATCGGGCAAGTGATCCAAGCCGATCCGCGATCCACGGAGACGAGCGAAGCCAAGTCGACGATCAAGTTCTTCCTCTTGTAGTTCTTGAGCGAATGTAACTAAATTGTTGATATAAATAAAAGGTGAAATTCTTTAATCTTGCATTCTTTTAATTCTTGCATCATGATTAGATCTCAATTTGTAATTGTTGCTCTTGTTGTGATGTGTGAGTAAAACTCCGCTCGTTAAGGAGTCGAGAAGATTGTAGAATGATGATGTAACAAATCTTAATACTA
Organism: Agapanthus africanus; assembly: GCA_030015575.1. NCBI lineage: Eukaryota > Viridiplantae > Streptophyta > Magnoliopsida > Asparagales > Amaryllidaceae > Agapanthus > Agapanthus africanus. The sequence goes on along the minus strand of JASDDO010000016.1, from coordinate 202,979,038 downwards.
TTTTTAAGTCCTACGAGTTTTGTAAACCCTAGCAAGTTCAAGAATCGATGACCTAGTTTCGTAGCGATGCTTTCTTGATTGTGATCGCTCGAAATTAGGGATCTACGATCGTTTCTTGAATTTACTAGAGGCTAGAATGTGAATGATATCGACGAATGAACAAGGGATAAGATGAAACCCTAGTTTCAAAAGAAATCCCTAATTCTCGTCGATCATCATCGATCTAGTATCAATTCATCGAAGGATAAGAATACGTAATTGTAAGATTAGATCACATCTATAGATCCGATCGATTCCTACGAGCCTCATTTCGATTCTTGAGATTTGGTTTGGAAAAATCAACAAACGATCAATTCTTGATTCTATCTTTTAATGCTTTTTTAAATCTAGATTTTTCTCATTCTTGAACTTCAACTATAAATCTTGAATTGTTTTGTTTTCTTTCTTTAAAGATTCAATTCATCTAATTCAAAAGACGAACGATTACACTTTCCCTGTGGACGATCCGCACTCACATACAAACTACATCTGACACCGTAGTTGATTGCGGTCAAATAATTTTTGGTTGTGATTTCTTTACAATTCCATACTATACACATCAAGAATTCTTTTCAATCAAATGGCGCCGTTGCCGGGGATAGTGCGCTAATAGTTCGTATTTTGAAATTTGAGTTGAACAATTTATTCCATTATAATTTTTAGATCTAAACTCGTATAAACCCTAATACGTGTGTTGTGATTTGTTGCGAGAAAATCCGGAATCATTGGAGCTGGAGAAATTTTTTTCTGAATTTTCCAGAGAGCTGAAGAGTACAAGGTGAACAGTGTCAAGAAGTTTGGTGCAATGAACAGTCATTAGGACCGCTCTTACGCGGCTAAAGACCAGCATCCGCGGCGGATCCGCCGCATTTGTAGCTCCTCTCTGCACCAAATTTGCTCTGTAAGTCTCTGTCTTTCTTATCTTCTTCTCTGTCTACTCCAATTAACACTTTCTTGCAGGTTTCTTTGCAAATAAATCGCAGCGCCGCAAAAGCAAAATAAAATTTGTGCGTGTTTTGATTCTTTTGGTTGTTTGCATGTTAATACGGAATTTAAGGGGCACGACCAAATCCAAATTAGGTGGAGAGTTCATTGCCCTTCCTAGGCCCCGAAAATCGCAAAACTTGCATCTACATTGACCGACATTAACTAAAAAATATCTAGAGATGACTCTAAGGACCGTCGCGCTCAATTAGGACAAGAGAAAGCCGTGGGTAATTCATTGCTTATCCGCGTTTTCTTGTGGTGCCTAAGGCGAGTGTGTCTAAGGCTAGTGGTTTTTAATTAGGCCCACTACTTACGTAGTGGAGTACCTTCCCACTTACCTGGCACTTATCCGGCCACAGGGGGACAAAGAGGCAGTGGAGGATTCTATCCCGCGACTTGTCTTTTGGCAGTTAGGAGCGGTCTAGAGCTTTGACCTAGGTGACCCCTAGATTTTAGGGTTTTGTGTGTTGCATATGTGTTGCATCATTTTTTCAAAAATCCGTATCAATTTTTAAAACAAACACCACATTCATATCATTTCCCCTAATTATAAATTCACGCCGCAACTTGTACTAACCCTTTTTAGTGCAAGATAGGCTGGACACAGGTGTCTAGTGCCCGTTAGTCCGCGTTTTCCCTTATCGACCCCAGAGTCGATAATTCTTCGTCTTCTCCCCCACCACCCACCACACCCGCGATGGACCCAAATCCATCAAACTTTAACACTACTCTGCCGCCGTCCGTTGGTGCACAGAATCCACCTCGCATCTCTCTCCAAGAGAGATGCTATCCTACACGAGGCCCACTTTCCACTTGTCTTTCCATTCCACCAGCCAACGGGGAAAATTTTCAAATAAAACCTCAATACATCAACCTTCTACCAAAATTTCACGGTCTCGAGTCTGAAGTCGCATACGTGTTTATCACGAAATTTGAAAATGTATGCGCAATGATGGGTACCTCACAGTTGTCTGTGGATGCTTTCCGTCTTCGTCTTCTCCCATTCACTTTGTGCGATTTAGCCGAGAAGTGGCTATATAACACTACCGCACATTCCATTTCAAATTGGGACGAATTCGTCAAAGCATTCCTTAAGAAATTCTACCCACACCAAAAGACAGCTCGAGTCCGTAGCGAAATCTATCAATTCACCCAGCTTCCAAATGAAACATTTTCAAAATGTCTTGACCGTTTCAAGGATCTGTTAGTCCAATGTCCACATCACGGCATCCCGAGATGGGATCTTTGCCGAATCATTTATGAGGGCATTACTCCTTACACAAGACAGTCCCTTGAATCCATGTGTCAAGGCAACTTTATGACCAAAGATGATTGGGAAGCCTGGAAATTTCTAGAAGATTTCGCTGAAAAATCTTTACAGTGGAAGGGTGTGAATCAATCGTCTAGGGATGGCAATGATATTTCCATAGAAGTTAGAGCTGACATTTCAGCTATACAAAAGAAACTCGAGAATATGGAAAACAAATCTTTAGCTGCCGCCCTAAGTCAAATATCACTCTCTAAAACTGTATGTGGTTGTTGTTCTGATCCGTCTCACTTGACGGAAGAATGTCCGTTTCAAGGTCATGAGCTTACCAATACCGCATTTCAAAGACCTAGAAACGATCCATCTTCCTCCACATATGATCAGGGTTGGAGGAATAACCCTAACTTTGCTTGGAACCAATCACAATTTCAAAACACGGTTCCAACCCAAAACAATTTCCAAGGGGCCCCTCCACCACAACAGCACCCACAACTTCAATTGAGTCAGCACCCCTTCCAAGCACAAAATTTCCAAAATCCGGCCAACACTTTTTCACCACATGAAAACTTTTTGCAATTGACCGGTACAGATAATACCTCTGCACTAGCACAAACCTTGGATACTTTCATGAAACAATCCATCCAAGGGACGGCAAGTTTGCAATCTTCCGTCGAGAATGTAATGAAGATCATTATCTCTCAAAATGAGAACATCAAATCGATGGAAGAACAAATTGCACAACTAAAAGCCGAAATGAGTGCACGAGAGAAAGGGAAACTTCCAGCTCAACCTTTACCTAATTCTAGCTATTCACATGATGTGGATGCACTCACGTTGAGATCTGGAAGAGTGCTTGACCATCACCTTGGGGAAGAGTTTGATGACACCGATAAATCGATCAATAACACCCCGGCTGAGACCTTTCCTCACACACACACTTCTGACCCCAGTTCTTTTACCCCACCACCTTCTTCCGAGCCTATTCTTCATTTTCCAAAAGGCTCGCCACTACAGCCCACCTCTTTTACCCCTCCACGGACGATCCCCACTTCTATTCCGGGATCGGTTCCACCCCCAACAATCACCAAACGATAGGCTCTGATTCTACTAAACGATCGTACAAACGGGTGACTGTCTTCTTCCTCCTCTTCGGCCCAGAACTAATACCAAAAGATGCTCGCTTCTTTTCCCTTGAATCTCTGGTTCGACGCTGACCCACCTCGCCTTCAATGTCATCTCTCGGCGGCGCTACCGATGAGGACACTGCCATTCCTATGCCGCAGCTGATGATATTGCTACTGGTGCCTTCCTGCCACTTGATTGAGCCCTAGTATGCAGCGGCTTACCAGCTATGGGATTTAGATCCACTTCCCCGTCCCTGGGGTAAGCACGATGCTGGTATCTCTCAAAGGAACGCGAACCGCGGCACGCGGTCGCGGCGGAACTCCCGTGGCTTGGATTGGAGCGGGAACCTTATATCCATGGAGTATCCTTTTCTCCTCGGTAATAATAAGACTGACTCGGTGGAGATACCGGCCCGTGAAAGCCCCCACACATCGGGGGATATAATCAGCCTCGGGAATCACGAAGGAAGAGCGGGTGTTCGGCCGCATGAAGTTATGAGCGGCGTCACGAACAACTTCATATGACAGGCTGGGCTCCACTGTAAATGCCTAGAAAGGGACGCCCTGGTCATACCCCAGTTGCCGAGCAAAGCGGTGTGGGTTGTACCGCACAAAAAGGGCAGCATCGTTCTGACGGAACACCAGATAACCTGGTCTGATTGAATATAAGTGCGCGGCTTCCTTCGGCTTTGTTCATATCAGATTTTTATACCGCCCAATTTTTATCACATTGCTTATCGGTAGGTACTCTTGAGCCGTGTTTACTAGTCAATTGCAGGATATAGGTTCTCGGCTCTAAACGATGAAATTCATGGAAAAACACGACAAAACCCGGTTCCTGCCAACCACAGATAAAACACGGGTCTCCGCTCTCTATCTGTATGTTGCCACACACCAGTTTAAGAGACAAAATGGCAAATCAATGTCATTTTCATGCACAAGGCTCAATGGCAACACAAGATCCAAGAAATCTACGCGGAGCTCGAGGAAATCATGACAAAAAGATCCACATCAAATCACCTTTTGATCAACAGAAATTCTGGAAAAATCGTGAAGAAAATTTGAGAAAAAACATAAACCAGATTGAAGGGCACTACAAACCAGGGCAACTCACTAATTTTGGTGGCCTAATTCCCCCATAGGGCCGCGGAACCGCGGCCTAAGCATGCTTAGGCCACGGAACCGCGGCCGTACGGCCTCCGCAGAGCATCAAAATTCAGGGGTATTTGGGTCTTTTTATGAAGGTTCTGAATGTTGCCCTAGATTTCCAGCTTCCTGCCTATAAATAGTCCAGAACTTTGTGAAGCCAAGTGTGCATAATCTTGAATTTTTCTAGGTTTAGAATACTTGTTTCTTCTTCCTCTTCTCATCTCTTCTCCATTAAAAAACTTGTAGTGAGCTTTTGTGAGTAAAGAATGATGAATAAAGAAGTTCCTTTTGTTGTTATATCTTGTCGTGTTCTTTAGTTAAATTATTATTGCTTGTAATTTTCATTTGTTAACTTAGTTGTTGTTATTTCTTGTTGTTTCTTTCTTTTCTCTTTTCCTTTATCCTTAAACAACCATGACGCTTACGCTTGATCCTTGCCAAGGTGAGGTCGCAAATAGCTAGTTGTTATCTTCTAATCTCCTTCTTTCTATCTTCCTCTTTTGTTTTGTTCTCTTTTCATTATGATGTGTGAGTAGTTTCATACTTGTTAGGGTAGGATAAGGGAAGTTTGAGAGAAGGAAATCTCTCTCACTCTTTCCTTGCCCAACATCTTAAAATCGACTCCCGTTAATTGAACCACAATCCGCTCCTTACGGCACCATATCCTACATGATAGCGGTGATTCCGTAGTGAGACCGGTTGTGGTTGAATTAACCGGAGGTTATGGCTAAGAGCCAAGAACGTACGGACAAGCACCAAAAGGAAGAACTTATGCGTTGGAAAGCCTAGCTTATACTCGCAAGTTTCTTTTCCCCTAGTCGTGCTAATCCCCGTTGTTGCCGATTACCGTAACACCGATATTAAGAGTGGCAACGAAAAAGGTGAGCGACTCCTAACTCAAACTAACCTAATCCTAACCCTAACAAGCTCTCTTTACATATCATTTTAACACTTAATTAATCACAACAAAATCTGGAAAACTGGACTTAACTCGTTAAAACACTTAGAAAAAGATTCCCATCCCCCTGCGGATGACCCGTACTCAACCGGCTAGCTACAAGCAAAACCGTATTGATTGCGGTAATTAACTAAACTTGAACACGCAGAATTTCTACCAATCAAATGGCGCCGTTGCCGGGGAGACGATTGTTTATTTCTTTGTGTAATTTCGGGTTAACTTGTGAATATAAATATAACCGAAAAACAAAAAAAAAATATACTTTGTAAAAAAAAAATCATCTTGTTATTTTTGATTAGTTTTTGTGCAAGTGTGCAGGATAATACGGAGTTCAAGTTCAGTGCCAAAGACGTGGGAAGATAGACCCATATTTCGCGGCTACACCGCGACGGATCAAAACGAAGCAAACAGTCTACTGTAAGATTCTGGAGCAGTTCCAGTGAGCAAATCCAGATTCAGGGTCTTAAAAACAGCAGAGGACACCCAAAACAGCCCACACCAGAAAAATGAAGAACCAACTCCTCCTTACTGCCGCGGAACCGCGGCATTTGGGCCTTATTGCCGCGGAACCGCGGCCACTTGGTGTCTTCAAGGTGCCAAATTCCCTGTAAGTGTCCCTCTTCTCTCCCCCACTCCTCTGGACTCCAATAAATTGTGTTTTCTGCAGCATTCTTTGCGCAAACTCTCTTCCCCTTCCAATAAACTGTTTTTGTGCAGGATTCTTTGCGCCGCGCTAAAATAAAAATTGTTTGCAGTTGATTTGTTACTGCTTTGCATTTATTAATACGGACTTAAGGGGCTTGAAACCAATTCAGATTGGGTGGGGATTTCATCACCCTTCCCAGGACCCAAGAAATCACAAAAAGCATATGCATTGACCATTGTTAAATTAAAAAATACTAGACTCGGCCCTAAGGACTTCGCGCTCAATAAGACAGAGGACTAGTTACAGGCATCGGCTGTTTATCCTATCTGACTTTTGCGGTGTCTAGGCAAGTGTGACGAAGGCAAGTGGTTATTTAATTAAGGAACTTCGCGAAAGCGTTGGACAACCTCCTACTTACCTGGCACTTATCTGGCCGCATTAGACGGAGAAGAGGCGGTTTGAGGCCCTATTTCTAGCCCTCTGGAACAGTTAGGAGCTGTCTAGCAGACCTAGGTGACCCTAGATCTAGGTGAGATTGTGCATATCTTATTTGTGATTGCTTAAAGCCGTAAGTTCGTACATACTTCTGTAAAGCTCTTTCTAAAAAAAACAAAAAAGAAAAAATCAAAAACTTTTATAAAAACTTTCCCTTTGTCGCCAAACCCATTTTTCACCCACCACCCATCATTTTTCTCCATTGACGTTTTCTTACCCTCACCTTTCCGCTTTGACTATACTAAACTCGTTTAGTGTATGTCCGCTTGGACTCGGGACACTAGCGCCCGCCTAGTCCGCGTTACGTTAGTCGCTACCGACTACGCGATCGACTCAGACGTCGAAACTCCGTCCACTCCTCTTTCACCCCTCCCTTTACCGGCCAACTCCGACGTTGACCGGAATTCTGTTCATACATCTTCACCTTCACCATCACCAACCTCTTCTTCCGCGATGTCATGATTTAATCCGAACATCTCTTTGACTACCCCTGGATTGGCTCCACCTCCTACGGAGACCAATAACCCACCACCACCGCCTGTTGTAGCGCCGCAGCGAATCGCGCTCCAGGATCGTTTCTACCCCACCCGTTCTGCACTTCCCACCTGCCTTTCTCTTCCACCGGCCAATGGGGATAATTTTGAAATTAAGCCCCACTTCATCAACATGCTTCCACGATTTCATGGGCTTGAATCTGAAGATGCCTATATCTTCATCAATAAATTTCAAAACGTCTGTGCCATGATGAAAACCACCCAGTTGTCGGACGATGCTATACGTCTACGGGTCATTCCGTTCACTTTATGCGATCTTGCTGAAAAATGGCTGTATAGCACCGCTTCCCACTCAATAACCAGCTGGGACGAGTTTGTTAAAGCGTTTCTAAAAAAATTCTATCCGAATCATAAAACCGCAAGGATTCGAAATGAAATCAACCAATTCTCTCAGCTTCCTTCTGAACCCTTCTGGAAGTGCTTTGACCGGTACAAAGACCTTCTTGTTCAGTGTCCTCACCACGGTATAGAGAAATGGCAACTTTGCCAAACCTTATACGAGGGCCTGAACCCAGCAACGAAGCAGTTGTTGGAAACCATCTGTCAGGGCCACTTCCTATCAAAATCTGACGAGGAAGCGTGGGAATTCTTTGACGACCTTGCGGAGCAAACGCTACAATGGGAGAGCACCAGACCGACTTCTTCTTCTTCTACCTCCACTTCTACCGGTCAGTCTAGGGTAGGAATTCACCAATTTGATGTCTCTATTGCGATGAAAGCTGAAATGGCTGCAATAACGAGAAAGCTTGAAGCAATAGAGAGCAAATTTTCTTCTTCTGCTCCTTCCCCTGTTCTTCCCCTTCGTACCATCTGCGCTTGTTGTTCCGATCCTTCTCACTTAACCGAAGAGTGTCCTTACAATCCGCCCTCGCAAGGACAGGATCAGGTTAATGCTGCATTTCAGCAAAGACCGAGGAATGATCCATACTCTTCCACCTACAATCCCGGTTGGAGGAACCACCCCAATTTTTCCTGGAATCAGAATCAGAATCAATTCCAAGGCAACAATTTCCAAAGGCCCCCTCCGCCGCAACAACAAGCGCAACAACAAACTCAACATCAATATCAGCAGCCCTTCCAACCCCAACCTTTTCAAAATCAGACGAACAACTTTGCACCCAACAATTCTTTTCCACCAAACAACTTTGTTCCGTCAAACAACGATAAGGTTTCCTCGCTCGAACGAAGTCTGGAGGCGTTCGTTAAACAATCGACACAATCCACCGCAAACATCCATTCATCCATTCAGTCCTTAGTGCAACACACTGCCACTCACGGGCAAAGCATCAAGACCATCGAGGCCCAGATTGCACAGCTGAATGCGGCCTTAAGCGAGCGAGAAAAGGGGAAGCTCCCATCCCAGCCACTCCCAAATCCCGGTCACCCACATAATGTACATGTTGCTCTTGAACAACAGAACCATAATGTGAGTGTCGTGACCACATTGAGATCGGGAAGGATGCTGCAAAACAACATCGGCACACGGATCAACGATGACACCCCGGCCGCTTCTTCTTTTTCTTCTTCTTCTTCTTCTCCTGCTTCTTCGTCATCTGAGCCTATTCTCCATTCTTCACAAGGCTCTCCTTCCTCTTCTTCTGGTCTGAACGGACCCACTTCTCACTCAACGAAAACACCTGTTCTGAGATCCGTTCCAACTCCACAATCTCCTCCTCCAACATTAGACTCAACCAATTTTAAAAATGTTCAATTTCCAAACCGGTTGAGGTCTAATAAACAAAATCCTCAGATGGAGAAGATTCTGGAGTTATTTAAGCAGGTTAACATTAACATTCCTCTTTTAGATGTTGTCCAACAAGTCCCGTCCTACGCGAAAATCTTAAAGGACTTGTGCACGAAAAAGAGGAAGTCTCAGGTACCCAAGAAAGTTTTCTTGGCTAGTGCTGTGAGTGATGCCCTTACCCAATCTTTACCACAAAAACGGAAGGGCCCTAGCTGTCCTACGATTTCTATTACTATTGGGGATAAGAACATCAACCACGCACTATTAGATCTTTGTGCCAGTGTTAACCTGCTTCCGTACTCAGTATACGAGCAATTAGGCGTCGGAGAGCTGAAACCCACGCACTGCACTCTCCAAATGGCCGACCGATCGATCACCCATCCTAGGGGTGAGCTAGAGGATGTGTTAATAAAAGTCGGGGACTTCATATTCCCCGTTGACTTCATTGTATTAGACACACAGCCTGTAGCTAACCCCCAGAATCAAATTCCGGTGATACTCGGTCGCCCATTCCTTGCAACCTCAAATGCTGTGATCAATTGTCGCAATGGTTCGATGAACCTCTCTTTTGGAAATATGACGATTGAACTCAACATTTTTAGGTTGGGGAATCAGCCCGCCGAACCTAATGCTCATATACTGGACGTCTGCTCGATCCAGGAGATCACCCCAGAAGAATGTGAATTCGAGGAGTTTCTGTTTGATCACGATAATCTTAACGACACTAGTGCGTTCCTCCTCGAACCTGCTGCTGTTTCTGCGCCCGACAACGACTACGAGTGTTTCACGTTCTCGAACGATCTTAGCCGCGCACAACCCGAGTTTGAATCTTTTGAATTTCCAGATGAGTTACCTGAACCATCCAACTCGGTCGCCTACACTCATTTTGAACCTTTGCTGGAGTCCTTTGAGTTCGAGACCTCTGCACCAATCTTGCCTTCAATCGCTTCACCTCCATCGCTCGAACTCAAGCCTTTGCCGTCTCACCTTTAGTACGCTTACTTAGGTGAGAACGAGACCCTCCCTGTCATCATTTCGGCTTCTCTAGCTCCAGAGCAAGAGAAAGCCCTTCTTGCGGTCTTGCACAGCAACAGGCAAGCTTTTGGCTGGTCTATGGCGGACATCAAGGGGATTAGTCCCCTGATCGTTGAGCATCACATTCATCTGATGGATGATGCCAAACCAGCCTGGGATCCACAAAGACGTCTCAATCCAGTCATGAAAGAGGCTGTGAAAAAGGAGATCGTAAAATGTCTAGATAGTGGTATCATTTACCCTATCTCTGATAGCCAGTGGGTTAGCCCCATCCATGTTGTCCCCAAGAAATCAGGTATAACGGTCATCACTAACGAGGCGAACGAGTTAATCCCTACTCGCACCCAAACTGGGTGGCGAGTGTGCATTGATTACAGAAAACTCAACGCCGCAACGCGGAAAGACCACTTTCCGCTACCTTTCATTGACCAAATGCTTGAACGATTGGCCAGACACGAGTACTACTGCTTTCTGGATGGCTGCTCCGACTATAATCAGATTCCCATCGCCGAAAAAGACCAGGACAAGACCACTTTCACTTGTCCTTTCGGCACATTCGCATATCGTCGCATGCCCTTTGGGTTATGCAATGCGCCCGCTACCTTCCAGCGGTGTATGATGGGAATCTTCTCAGACATGGTGGAAAAATTTCTGGAGATTTTCATAGATGATTTCTCCATCTTCGGCGATTCCTTCAACGATTGTTTGCTGCATCTTGACGCTGTCCTTACCCGATGTAAGGACAAGAATCTCACTTTAAATTGGGAGAAGTGCTACTTCATGGTGCGCGAAGGTATTGTCTTAGGACATATCATTTCGCAAAATGGCATAAAGGTTGACAAAGCAAAGATTGAGGTCATTTCCAATCTACCTCCTCCCAGATGCATCCGAGACATCCGAGCCTTCCTTGGCCATGCCGGTTTCTATTGACGGTTCATCAAGGACTTTAGCAAGATTGCTAGGCCCTTGACTCTTTTGCTGGCCAAGGACACGCTATTCGACTTCAACTCGAGCTGTGTGACTGCATTCGAGTCATTGAAACGCTCACTCACTTCTGCTCCCGTTCTTTCTTCACCTGACTGGACACACCCATTTGAGATTATGTGCGATGCATCCGACTTTGCCATTGGTGCTGTCCTTGGACAACACATCAACAAGATGCCGCACGTAATCTATTATGCGAGCCGAACCCTGAACGACGCCCAACTCAATTATACAACAACTGAGAAGGAATTCTTAGCTGTTGTATTTGCTTTAGAAAAGTTCAGGCCCTACCTCATCGGCTCTCCAGTCATTGTCTACACAGACCATTCTGCTCTGTGCCATCTTTTTGCGAAGAAAGATGCAAAATCTCGGCTAATACGTTGGATCCTCTTGCTTCAAGAGTTTGACCATGTCATTAAGGACAAACGAGGATGTGAAAACGTAGTTGCTGACCATCTCTCACGACTTCCTTCTTCGCCTTCGCTTCCAATTCCGATCAACGACGTTTTCCCGGATGAACAGCTCTTGATAGTATCTTGCAAACCCTGGTTTGCAGATATTGTGAACTATTTGGCCACGGGATTACTACCGACTGAATGGTCAAGTCAAGACAGACTTCGCTTCTTATCCCAAGTAAAACACTTTTACTGGGACGAACCCTATTTGTTCAAGTACTGTCCCGACCAGATTATTCGTCGGTGTGTCCCTGATGATGAATTCAAGAGTGTGCTGTCGTTTTGCCACGATCAAGCATGTGGCGGGCATTTTGGCCCCAGAAAGACAGCTAAGAAGATCTTGCAATGTGGTTTCTACTGGCCACAACTCTTCAAAGACGCTCATGACTATTGCAAGACTTGCTCCCGGTGCCAACACTTGGGCCGGATATCCCGGAGGAACGAGATGCCGCTCCAACCGATCTTGGTTGTGGAGATTTCGATGTTTGGGGGATAGATTTCATGGGGCCATTTCCCAGCTCTTTTGGAAACTTGTACATCCTTCTCGCCGTTGATTACGTCTCTAAATGGGTCGAGGCTGTGCCCAGCCGGACTAACGACAACAAGGTTGTCATTAGGTTCCTTAAAGAAAACATTTTCTCCCAGTTTGGGCACCCCCGAGCGATCATTAGCGACAATGGAAGTCATTTCTGCAATAAGACTTTCGAGCCTTGATGCGGAAATATTCCATTAATCATAAGCTATCCACGCCCTACCACCCCCAAACCTGCGGGCAGGCCGAAGTTTCAAATCGGCAAATCAAGCAGATACTGGAGAAGACGGTTTCCAAGAACCGTAAGGATTGGTTGCTGAAACTCACTGATGCCCTTTGGGCCTTTCGAACCGCTTATAAGACCGACCTTGGCATGTCTCCCTATCGGCTTGTATACGGAAAAGCCTGCCACCTACCTGTCGAAATAGAGCATCGCGCATTTTGGGCGATAAAGGAGCTGAATCTGTCTCTCGAAGATGCGGGCAACCATCGGAAGCTGCAGTTGAACGAACTGAGCGAGCTTAGGGATGAGGCTTACGATAACGCGGTTGTCGTTAAGAATCGAACGAAGGTGTTTCACGATAAATACCTTTTGCGCAAAACCTTCGTACCTGGTCAACAGGTACTGCTTTACGACACCCGACTTCACTTCCATCCAGGAAAGCTCAGATCTCGCTGGAAAGGGCCGTATTTTGTGCGGAATGTATATCCGCAGGGCGCTGTGGATTTGGAAAATCCGAAGGACGGTTCATTTTTCAAAGTAAATGGACAGCGACTTAAACCGTACCTTAGCGCCGAACCAACAGAGGAGCTCCTGTTCTTACAGGAGCCGGTTTACCTTGCATAATCTTCCTCTGCCTACCACCAAACTTCGATTATCCAGCCAAGAACAGTGGACACTGTTCCAAATAAGTTTGGGGGTATGTATAAACCATTTTGTATATATTTGTGGATATTCTTTTCCATTCTTTTTCTTTTCTTTAAAAACAAAAACAAAAAAATTTTGTGTATCGCTAACCGACAATTTTGACCCTTCAAATGATCTCTTCATGCAATGACAGTGAGGACACTGTCCAGTTTAAGTTTAGGGGTACGTTCGGTACGCATTTCTTACCTTCGCATTAATATGTATATTTTGCATCTGCATATTAAAATCCATAAAATCTGAAAAATTTTCTAAAAACATAAAAACTTTTTTGTCAAGTTAGCTAGTGGGAGAACTCTGATTCAACATTTCGACGGTTTTGGTTGATAAAATAATAATAACTAAGTCTTATGTTTAGATTTTGAAAACCTAAAAGATAACTCTCCTTTGAAGTTAACTATAGCTGATATACGTCTTTACATCACACTACATGTGTCGTGAGTTTTTGGGAATTAGATGACAATTCTTTTATGTCGAAAAACTTTTAAATGGATCAATGAATTTCTGAGGATCAAATAGGTTTGTTCTGAAATAAATAATATCAAGAATAGTTTATGAAGTGAGTGAATATGAAGGAATGTTATTGATGCCTTAATTGAAACTAAGTCTGAAAAATAACCCATCTGAAACTTGATTGGAATGATTACACACCGAACCAACTAAACACGTCTTTTTATCCAAAAAATAATTGAACTGCCGGTTATATCTCCGTTCGTATTAAATCATCCGATTTTCCACGCCCAAACTGTCTTTTGTTTTTGGACCTAGGTAACTTGAGTAATTAAGTCCGCTGGGGTATTTCTACACCTAATGCCCTAAAACCAACTGGTTTGGGTGCATTGGCCCAAAGCTCGCTAAGAAAACCTAGAAAGTCCAGATTAAAACAAAGTCAAGCAAGTGTTCTCCTCCGAGTTAAAATTCCTAACGGTTCTTTGTGTGAGAATAATCTTGATAAAAGACAGGCTTTTATAAAAAAAAAAATTTAGCGGAGATATGAAGGTTTTACTCTTTGATAAAGGACTATTGTACGATTACAGAGGTGTGTATGAAATGAAAACAAGAAAAAGGTGGAGTGAAAAATAAGACCTAGTTTCCTGTTAGGGAAAGATAGAAATTCTAAAATTGAAACTTTACTGGAAAACGAAACTTGAAAAATACTTAACTCTTTATAAAACTTATGTGATCCTTTCAAAATTCTTATCCGGCTTTTATGGTGTGACATGAGGGACTTTATTCGACCTTTCTGGAACTTAAACGACACTATTTTGCACTGCACGTAAAGACATATAAAATCTGTAGTTAAATAAGAAGCGAGGTGTGAAAAATAAAGGTTCGATAGTCTAGACTTAGGATAATAGAATTGTTATTTTCTCAAAACAAAACTTTAGGGTTTGAATCTTAGTTTCTTACAAAACTAGCTTGACCGGATTTTGTGGGTAGTATCCGCTGAAAACCCTCAGGAGACAACACTCCTCATACTAGGGACACCTAGAGGTTTAACGGCTTGTTGCACATGCTCAGTGCAATCGCGTTCCCTGCGAAAGTGAGGTTAGGAAATTTTTTGTGAATAAATTGGCTTTGCTCGGGACCAGCAAATGATAAGTTTGGGGGTATTTGTTCATATCAGATTTTTGCATTTTTATACCGCCCAATTTTTATCACATTGCTTATCGGTAGGTACTCTTGAGCCGTGTTTGCTAGTCAATTGCAGGATACAGGTTCTCGGCTCTAAACGATGAAATTCATGGAAAAACACGACAAAACCCGGGTTCCTGCCAACCACAGATAAAACACGGGTCTCCGCTCTCTATCCGTATGTTGCCACACACCAGTTTAAGAGACAAAATGGCAAATCAATGTCATTTTCATGCACAAGGCTCAATGGCAACACAAGATCCAAGAAATCTACGCGGAGCTCGAGGAAATCATGACAAAAAGATCCACATCAAATCACCATTTGATCAAAAGAAATTCTGGAAAAATCGTGAAGAAAATTTGAGAAAAAACATATACCAGATTGAAGGGCACTACAAACCAGGGCAACTCACCAATTTTGGTGGCCTAATTCCCCCATAGGGCCGCGGAACCGCGGCCGTACGACCTCCGCAGAGCATCAAAATTCAGGGGTATTTGGGTCTTTTTATGAAGGTTCTGAATGTTGCCCTAGATTTCCAGCTTCCTGCCTATAAATAGTCCAGAACTTTGTGAAGCCATGTGTGCATAATCTTGTATTTTTCTAGGTTTAGAATACTTGTTTCTTCTTCCTCTTCTCATCTCTTCTCCATTAAAAAACTTGTAGTGAGCTTTTGTGAGTGAAGAATGATGAATAAAGAAGTTCCTTTTGTTGTTATATCTTGTCTTGTTCTTTAGTTAAATTATTATTGCTTGTAATTTTCATTTGTTAACTTAGTTGTTGTTATTTCTTGTTGTTTCTTTCTTTTCTCTTTTCCTTTATCCTTAAACAACCATGACGCTTACGCTTGATCCTTGCCAAGGTGAGGTCGCAAATAGCTAGTTGTTATCTTCTAATCTCCTTCTTTCTATCTTCCTCTTTTGTTTTGTTCTCTTTTAATTATGATGTGTGCGTAGTTTCATAGTTGTTAGGGTAGGATAAGGGATGTTTGAGAGAAGGAAATCTCTCTCGCTCTTTCCTTGCCCAACATCTTAAAATCGAATCCCGTTAATTGAACCACAATCCGCTCCTTACGGCACCCTATCCTACATGATAGCGGTGATTCCGTAGTGAGACCGGTTGTGGTTGAATTTACCGGAGGTTATGGCTAAGAGCCAAGAACGGACGAACAAGCATCAAAAGGAAGAACTTATGCGTTGGAAAGCCTAGCTTATACTCGCAAGTTCCTTCCTAGTCGTGCTAATCCCCATTGTTGCCGATTACCGTAACACCGATATTAAGAGTGGCAACGAAAGAGGTGAGCGACTCCTAACTCAAACTAACCTAATCCTAACCCTAACAAGCTCTCTTTACATATCATTTTAACACTTAATTAATCACAACAAAATCTGGAAAACTGGACTTAACTCGTTAAAACACTTAGAAAAAGATTCCCATCTCCCTGCGGACGACTCGTACTCAACCGGCTAGCTACAAGCGAAAAAGTCTTGATTGCGGTAATTAACTAAACTTGAACACGCAGAATTTCTACCAATCAGGCTTCAAGGAGGGTGCTCCCTTTTTCAACAAATCAAAGAGCTGCTGGATCGGTCCTGAAGGGGCTAAGAGGACTCGATCGTTAAAAACCATCCCGCCCTCATTAGCATAGGGACTAAGCAGCACACGAATAGCCCCGGACTGAGTCGGGTCAGGAGCAGAGGCGTCCACCAGCCGCATGAGTCGCAGAAAAGTGTAGGCGTCATAAAAGCTGGGCCTTTGATGCGCAGCAAATGCCCCTAGCATATGCATCTCAATCCAGGATGTAAAGTAATGAAGGGATAAGTTCACCACATCTACGCCGGGAGTTAAGGTATTGGCCGCGGCGCTTAACCCATGATATAGATGCGCTAGCCCTGCAATGCCCACACCTAGTCGCGTTCCTTTGGCAATACGATGGGCAGGGTAGATAACTGAGGCTCTCATAAAGCGACGGTGCATGGGAATGGCGAACCAGCTGTGCTAAACACTGATGAAGCCTACGAAGAAAGTTTCCTCATCCATGCCAGGAGCTGCGATCGACTCGAAGGATATGGCCGACATGATGGGAATGTAGAACTGCGGCAAGTCCTCTTCTTTAGCCGGTCGCTTATTCAGACCAAACCCGAAAGGGTCGTTGATATTTGCAAACTTCGGATCCGTCTTTGATAGAACTTCTTCGCGAAGGAAGCAGGCAATAAAGCTTTTGAAGGTGACGCCCTTCTCGTCTGATTCTGTAAATAGCTTTTCAAAGATGCCCAGAGCCCTGATTAGACTTTGGTACTTATGGCGGACGGCATTCTCAGTCGAAAAACCATCAAGCATAGCAGGTTCAACTTCAAAAATGTATTCATCAGAAGGCAGCAATTCTTCATAGAGCATCCCCACGATCGGCAACCCCGAAATCTCGTGAAACCCGTCCAAAGAAATTGAATCTTTGCGGTCCCCTAGCAAGAAACTGTTGGTGAGGAGATTCCATTGATTTAAGAAAGCCTTAACCCACCAGACATGAGGGGACTGATAGTGGAAGAGAGACGCATACACCGCCTGGTAGAGCCCAGCCTTCTGCAATCGCGCACGATGGGCGGACAGGATGTAACGAGCCCAGAGAAGGTAGCCCGTGGGTTGTCGAGTGGTAAGCCCTATTTTGTAAAACTATCCCCATGGCTGGGCTTCGCCTTGGCAGATGTGTTGCCCTAAGATGTCTATAGCCGGCACGGGATGGTTCGGAATCCCAGTTGTAGATGGTTCAAGCCGTCCTGTAGGGGTCCAATTCGGCATCTCAACAGCAAAAGCGGTCCGTGGACAATCCATCGACAGAAATGGGTAGGTAGGCTCTGTTGATACCTCGCAAAGGAAGCTGCGATGACCACGGATGATATGACCATACAAGGTCCCCCATAAAAGTAGACTGGTACAATTCGGGTCATGAGCCCTGATCATCGCCATCACCTCTTCGTCAGACGGTGACTGAGGAAAGGCAGCCTCCGAGCGGGTGAAAGGGAAGTACGGAAGAGAAGTCATTGTGCCTGAAATAAAAGAAAAGGAAGCTGTTAATGAAGCCCGCACATGTGTATATATATATGTTTATAAATGTATACATATAAAAAGACAGTGAAAGAAAGCGACAAAGGACTTATTTTATGGGACCATTGGTTATAAAACACATGGGCCCCACAAAATCAAGATGGCGGCTCACTAATAATGAGGCTAAGTAATCATTATGAGGGCAAAAGGAAGATTCTCATTAAATGAACAATGGATTTCAGATGACTCTACACACTCCCCCAAAGAGAAACCCATCTTGGACTCTGCAAAAATCAAGCAGGGCAGGGGAATTAAATTCCCCAGAAAACTTTACTAAAATTTTTTTTGGCAAAGAACAACTCAGGGCAAGGAAACCCCAAGAAGTTCTCTGGAAAGAACTGAATTCTTTAGAGGAATTAAATTCCTTTTGAATAGAGGAATTAAATTCCCAGAAAAATGAAATTAAATTCCAGAGAGAAACATAGGCCATTATCAAACCCCTAAGGTCAAAAAAATGCTTCACAATGGCGTTTGCTACCCAGAGATTGTGCACTCCTAAAGATTAGAAAAATGGGTTCTTTGTTAAAGGGAGAAAACCCTTGGCATGGATTTAAAATCCAAAAGAAAGTTTCTACAAGGAGTTCGTCGGCCATTCAAGATCATTACCTGAAAAAGGAGATCTTTTGTTGACAGAGTTAAACTCTGAAAATTTTTGAATTAGAGAACTAAGCTCTGGGAAAGAGAATTAAATTCTCAGAGGAAAAACAAGCAAGGAAGAAGATGGAAAAGGTGGAAGCGCTTCTGAAGGGACTCCTTCATTTTTTAGGATGTGATGGGAAACGGTTCATCTTCTCCTTTCCCTAGGCAGATCCAACGGCTGCAAAAGATGGCAGCGTTGCCCTCACGTGCAAACACGTGAGAACAACGTTGTGGGAGCATTTGTTACCACATAAAATATCGGGAAACACCCCAATACGGTATCACATGCTCACACATGACCAAGGGTCACATGATGACACGTGATGGGCTCCTGGGATCTCTAATTTATAGAGTAAAACTCTAGTCAAACAGTCTATCAGTGGAATCACGTGTCCACACGTGATAGGTTCTTCAACCCACTAAAAAGGAATTAAAAGATATATTAAAAACTAAGGAAAAACCCCAATGGGGTATCACGTGCTCATACGTACCAAGGGTCACGTGCTGACACGTGACGATCCTTTGTCCTTTAAAACAATAGAATTAAATTCTGGGAAAAGTGTTAATCGAGAGGGGTCACGTGCTAACACGTGATGGGTGCCTAAACTCTTTTATTAATAAAATTTTAGTTAAGCGAGAATATACTAAAACAGTAAGGAAATACCCCAATGGGGTATCACGTGCTCACACGTGACTAAGGGTCACGTGCTGGCACGTGATAAGTTCCTTTGATCTCTACTTTATAGAATTGAATTCTAGTCAAACAAAAATATAACAAAATATTAGGAAATACCTCAATGAGGTATCACGTGTTCACACATGACCAAGTGTCACATGTTGACACGTAATAGTTTCCTGTCATCTCTACTTTATAGAATTAAATTCTAATCGAACAAAAATGTAACAAAACAGCTAAGGAAAGACCCCAATAGGGCATCACGTGCTCATACGCGACCAAGGGTCACGTGATGGTCCCTTAGCTCTGTTAAAAGGCAGAATTAAATTCTGAATGAAAGAGAGTCACGTGCTAACACGTGACAAGTCTCTTAGCTCCTTAACTAATATAATTAAATTCTATTTTAATGATCAAATATTGGGATCACGTGCCAACACGTGATGAGCTTTAAAAGCCTTCTGAGCTAATAGAATTAAAATTCTAATTAAGGGAAATCAGAGACCCTAACGGGGAAAATATTTCTTTAAATCTTTCAAAACAAAAAAGATGGTGCTCTGTAAAATAGAGCACCGCTGGATTAAAAATCCAATGGTGATTAAAAATCATCAATTTATGGAAAGATTTTATACAAGGAAAGATTTCCCTGAAATTCACCAAGAATAACAAACAGAATATCTTATGGATTAAAAATCCAAGGGTGAAAAATTCACTGAGTGATCTAAAAGATCATGTTTGTTACAAAAACAACCAAAATCTTTAAATGAAAGATTGACTAAACAAATTGATTCTTTTCTTTCTCCTATAAATAGTAGCCAAGAAGAAAAAAGGAGGGATATGGGCATTTTGATTTTTTGGTGAAAAACAACAGAGAGAAAAGATAGGAAAATTTAATTCTCAAGAGAGAAAAGAAGTTCTTTTCAGAGAAAAGAAACCATAGGTGAGAAAGGGGGAAGAGATCTACGTTCCATAAAATAAAAGAGAATTTAACTCTCAAATTAAGAGTTTAACTCTTCTGCAAAAGAACTTAGTTCTTCCCCTGGTTGAAGATCTGCAGAAGCAAATCTTCCCACAGGTTGAGAATTTAATTCTCATCTGGGAGATTCTGCCATGCAGATCCAAAACTTAGAGGGAGAATTGAGTTTAGAGAATTTAATTCTTCCAAATTCACAGGAATTTAATTCCTCCAAAAATAAAACTAGGGTTTAACCCTATAAAAGAATTTAATTCTCCCAAATTCATAGGAATTTAATTCCTCTAAACAAAACTAGGGTTTAACCCTACTGAGAATTTAATTTTCCCAAATTCATAGGAGTTTAATTCCTCCAAAACAGAATTAGGGTTTAACCCTACTAAGAATTTAATTCTTCACACATACATAGGAATTTAATTCCTCTAAAATAGAATTAGGGTTTAACCCTACAGAGAATTTAATTCTTAAAACAAAGATACTTGAAAGCTCTCCATGCACGTAAAGAACATTGGTCACGTGATGACACGTGACCCCAATCCGCAGTGATAAGAAAAGAAAGAATAAAATTAGGTCACGTGCCCCCACGTGACCCCTGAACAAATCCTCCAAAATAAGAAGGAAAAAGTTTGGAGGCAATGCCTCACGTGGTCCCACGTGACTTCCAAAATAAAGAAAACAAAAGCAAAGGCAATGCTGGCTTTGGGCGCTCTCACATGTCCTCACGTGACCCCTTATAAACCAGTGCATGAATACCCATCACGTGCCCACACGTGATGTCTATGAAAACTAAAAGTGTTTTAACACTTATTTGCAGTTCTGAGAACAAAGTAAAGGAGATCTGGCCCCACCTCTGGGTGCCCTCATGTGCCCCCACGTGACCCTTTCCTTTCTAGTGTTTAACACTATTTTGAGCATCTCGTCTCTAGTGTTTAACACTGTTTTAGATACATCACGTGAGGACACGTGACCACTAGATGTCCTCTAGTGTTTAACACTATTCTAAAGCCAAACTTAGCCAAATTGGCTAAGTTTTCCAGAGGCAAGCCTCTCATTCAACTGAATCTCAAAATTGATCATTTCATATGACATGCAGAGTAAAACTCAGGGCTATAATGTCTAATGATCAATCAAATACAAAAATGTTATCAGAGCCATTAAAACTCTGGTTTAGCATTGCTAAATAATAAGGGGCTGAACCCAGACAAATGTTTAATGGTCCAACATTCCAAATTTAATTGGACTTAGCCCAAACTGGCCATAAGTCCTCAATTCAGATCTAACTGAGCCAATGTGCTCATAATCTAATTGATGGATCTTAGTTTCAAATTGGACTACAGATAACCCAATCCACTTCGGTTCGAGGGTATATCTCTTCACTCATTTGATATTTTTCGTTGTAATCCTTCAACATCTTCAGAGAGGTGACGGGTCCCGACAACCACACATTTCATGGACTATGACGTCCTTAACCTTGACTGTGAGGTCTTTAAACTAACGGACTATGATTTCCTTAACCTTGACTGTGAGGTCTTTAAACTCAAGGACTATGATGTCCTTAACCTTGACTGTGAGGTCTTTAAACTCACGGACTATGACGTCCTGAACCTTGACTGTGAGGTCTTTAAACTCACGGACTATGAAGTCCTTAAACTTGACTGTGAGGTCTTTAAACTCACGGACTATGACGTCCTTAAACTTGACTCTGAGGTCTTTAAACTCATGGACTATGACGTCCTTAACCTTGACTGTGAGGTCTTTAAACTCGTGGACTATGACATCCTTAACCTTGACTGTGAGGTCTTTAAACTCATGGATCGTAATGTCCTTAAACTAACATTTGACCACTATGTCCTTAAACTGGTATTGGACCACTATGTCCTTAAACTGGTATTCGACCGTAATGTCCCTAAACTAAACAATAGAGCCCAAATGCTCTTTTGTCTGATCTAAACAAACCCGTTAAGTTGAACTTAGTCTGAAATTAGACTAACGTATCCTTAACAAACGTTTAAGTTGATCTTAGTCTCAAATGAGACTAACGTATTCTCAAACCCAAACCCCAAACCCAAATCTAAGAAGATACGGATTTGGACTAATCCACGTCCTACGGGCGACAACATAAATTAGTCTCCGTATACAATCCACGGGCAACCAAAAAAAAATACACACGACACGAAGTGACCATCTGGAGAAGGATAAAGTGGTTACCGCGATGCGGTAGCGTAATTAACTGCAGGGGCTTCCGCCTACAGGGAAGAGCGTCCCCACAATCAAAAACCCCTCAATGAGGAGGAATCTGACGAAGTCTGCTACATCGACCGCATCCGTTTAAACCTTCGATACATGGTGTCATAAATCAACTTGGCATTTTCGGAGAGGTGGACGGATAGCACCAATTAGCATCTGCCCCCAAATTCAGGCAAGACAGACCTGCGCGGTTCCGTCTCTGTTTTCGGCGAAGAACAGTTACAATCTTCCCCCCTTAAAGAAATTCGGTCCCCGAATTTAAATTTAACCCCCAAAATCTAAAACATTTCAATAATCAACTCAAATCAACGGGGCTCCGAAATCACGGAAAATACAGAAATAACACAGCACATCGCGTCAAGTGCGCATGAAAACGAGTACCGAACTAAAAATCGAACTCCGTCAAGCGTTATGCAAATCATTGGATTTGCACGCATATCCTCGGAGTTACAATAGAGATTCTGATCTCGAAATCCACTATTGAAATCCAATATGCACTAGTCAAATACTATAATACGTGTATAGTACGCATCTTTGGAAAACTTTCAAGAACTAAATAAAACTCATGCGAAAATATTTTCTAAATTGCCGCGTGAATGCGTAACTCACGGCATAAGTGACGGACGCTCATTTTAAAACAATAATAATATATGTCCATATATGTTTTCCTAAATACACGTTCCGTCGTTTTTCAAAATATCCCAAAAGGCTTTCCTTTATAAACGTTCGTGTCGCTCATGGACACGTAGGAAATAGCGAGACTATAACTCTTTTTCAAAAACATCTTGGTAAATTTTTAATGCATGCAAAATACTCAGGTACTGTCCTCGGATCAGTCTTGTTTGGCTACTACCTAACATAGTGCCCATCATGAAAATAAGGTGCTCAAAAGTAAAATCAGCCTCAAAAGGCGTATCCAATAATCACGTGCGTCTGGTGTGCACGGAAATCAAATCCAAATACAGGTGCTAGGATATGCACAAAAGCCAAAACTAAGTGCAACGGGTGTGCACGAAAGCATCTATCCTGTGCAACAGGTGCGCGCGACAATAATATCAAGTGCACCTAGAGTGCATGAAAATCTCAATCCAGTTCAACTACCGTGCACGAATAAAAATCCCAAATCTAGTGCATTCGGTGTGCACAAAATCACGCCTCATATCATGCGCCCAAAATGCATGAAAATCCAAATTAAGTGCATCCATCATGCACAAATGAAATCTAAATCAAGTGCATCAAACATGCACGAATAAAATCTAAATCAAGTGCATCGGACATGCACGAGTAAAAATCTCACTCAAGTGCATCCGATGCGCACAAAATCCCAAAATCAAGCGCCTAATATGCGCAAAAATCCAACCTAAGCGTGTCGGGTCCGTAAAAGCATATAATGCAGTAGCATGCACGAAAACGAACAGCAAGTGCCAATGCGCATGAAAATACAAATCTGGTAAAACGAATACTCAAGGACATAAATCGGGTGCAACCAAGGTATGGAGTATACATCCAGTGCGAAAAACGCATAAATACCCGTCCGGTGCAACAAATGCAAGAAATGCAAATCTAGTGCAACTAATGTGCGAAATACGAATCTGGTGCAGCAAATGCACAAAATATAAATCTGGTGCGACAAATGCACGAAATGAAAACTTAGTGCAACAAATGCATGTAGTGCAAATCTGGTGCCTCCAGTGCACGATAAACAAATACAGTGCATCCAGTGCACGAAGTACGAATACAGTGCATGCAGTGCACGAAATACGAATACAGTGCATCCAGTGTACGAAATACAAATACATAACTCAAATGTGTAAACAGCAAAACCGAGTGTACCAAGGTGCATAAAATCATAAACGTGTGTAACTGCGTGCACAAAACACATATCAATGCACTACAAGCACATATAAGCTATACCGAGTGCAAAAATCAAATTGAGTGCGTACCACACGCACAAAATCAAATCAACCGTATGAAATCCATGAAATCATAAACATGTGCAGCCAAGGCATAAAACCGAATCTCTAGTGTAACAGATATGCACAAATCGCAATCAACACAACGGTGTATAAAATATATATCAAGTGTAATAACTATGAACAAAATGTAAATACCCAGTAGGTGCAGCCCTGGTGCACGAAAACGATAACATGAAACTCAATCATCAAAACTCAAATCCAAGCGATATAAGCGTGATACTCGGATCACAAACGCAAATCGCAACAAATGACATTGAGGTACACCTCCTACAATGTCGAAGAATAAGCAGAACAAGAACGTCCGCTTGCCTCCTGCTCACGGTCTGGCGTCCTCGGTCTCTGGGTCCCTATCTTCTCTGCAGATTCACTAATCTCGCAATCCATCGGCTCATCGGCCCGATCAGGTGTGCTAACGGGGACGATTCCGTTCTGGCACTTCTCTCGTCATCTCTCGGTCAATCATCATGACCACTCGTAAGGCAGCACGTCACTGGCGTCGGCCTCTGGTCCTCTAACTGCACGTGGCACAACTGATCTTGGGTGCAATCTCATTGCAGCAGTGTCCTGGAAGGAATCCTGCTCAAGGTCTCTTCCGATCTCGCCTATGCCGAACTGTACGGAGGCTGGTACTGTCACATAATCTTTTCTCTCTTTCTGGACATCTGCGTTCTTACCACAACATTTCCTCGGGAACTGGACTTATCCCAACGCCTCTGTATGCATATCAGATCTCTGATCTCGACGGGGAGTAATAACAGCTCCCCATCTCACGCGAACCTCAGGTTCCAATCGTCTTTATCATCGTCCACTTTGACGTCACGTCATGTTATCTGCGCACTGCACTGTTCTCGGCCACGGTCAATTAGAAGTCTCTCACACGGACTCGAAATCACGTACTCGGTATCTTCACCACTCTGTAGAAGATCTCTAGCCGAACATGTCCTCGGGAACTCATTCCAACCATCGGAGGAATACTCAATACTCGTCCGTTCGCGATCAACTCACAACGCATCTGGGTGAGGTCCTCTATCCGAAGCTGGTCAGCTTACTGGTCTCCTATCTCATGGTATCCGGACGACGTTAAACTTTTCGATCGAGTCATCAAGGTCCAAAAATTTCCCGAAGGCTCAACACCTGAGCTCAGTTTAAAAATATCTGGTACATACTACAGTACCTCTGGACCAGCCGTAGAAGGTCAAACCCAAGCCTCATTGATGGCACCGCTAAACTTCCGCAAACCCTAAGGTTTAAAAGAGGTTCCATGGTCATCATGTTGACTTAGGGTTTCATTCTTTTAGAGGGTCCACAGAATAACCTGCATGTTCCCCCGAACACTTTAAACTTGGGAAAAATGGGTTTCTGACACTCGTTCAAACTCTTTAACTTCGCCTAGCCGGCATGCGAATACCCTTCGTCCGCACGCTAAACATTGCCTCAATCTCCAGGACAGGCGATACATCGGCGGTCATCTCTGGATCGGTCTGCTCTAGATCTAAGTAAGACTCTCCGCACTGAAAATCTTCAACTCAACTGGACCTGCGTCGGCGCATCAATATTATGAATTACCTTCGTCTCTCAAATCGGGGTAGACTAGCTATCACCTGTCGCATCTCTGCATGAAAGCTCCAGCGATCTCAGCTCTTAAGCCCTGGAAGCGACATCACATCATCTCAGCAACAGCTGGGTCAGCTGCCTGCACGGTAGGCGACATCAAAATCTCTGAGGTATGTTGTACATCAACAGTCCTCTCACAACTGGCAGCTCTAACAATTGCCCGATCATCCGGTGCAAAACCAAACACTCGCCTCAACAGGAGGTCACAACACAAAACTACATCGAGACATTCCCATGTCACCAGAAAACACAATGGTCAGCCCTCGTACCAGATGAGCTCGCCCTGACCGCAACACTAGCAGCAGCTCAAACTGGGCTCAAACTATGGTGACAGGAACCTCAATCGAGTATCGAAGAAAGCAGATCAACGGCTTGAGAGGAAACGACAGATCCAGAATGGATACATGATCATAAGAAGGAACAACATCAACGAATGTATGATCATGGAACTAATAGAATCGAGGATCTCAAATGGATGTATAATCATGAGTACGAAGAGAACCATAGATCTCAAAATATGTACATCCTAAGGTTTCTTAAGTATAGTATCGTATCGTAAATATGACGCGGAACATACGTACGGTACGTCACTCTACTCAAGCTACATACTCCATCAATCAGGGTCAGCCTATGAAACGAAAGTTCGGGTCAAATACCCCCTCGTTCAAGTCTACGTTCCGTAAGGTCAAGCCTAGGTTCCGAAATACATACCCGCCCTAGACTCCGCATAGTCAATCATAGACTCGAACCAAGGATAAACCTGGCGCTCTGATACCAACTTTGTCACGACCCGAAATATTAGCTCACGACCAGCACTTGAATCACGCAACGTCTAAAGGCGTAACGGAATTCAAGTAAACTGAAACCCAGAAATCTAAACCTTTTTAAGAAAATAAAGGAGGTGATGTTTTGAAATAAAGGTATAATGAAATCTAGTTTTCTTAATGCATAGATAAGGAACATGAAAATGCAAGTGAAATTTACTAGTTTGAAAACGTGTTTTCGTCTTTTTGAAAATTTGGGCAGCACCTCCTTTGTATTTTTTGATCCAAAACCACAAATACATAATAATAATAATAAAGGCATCCCCAAGCGGGAGCTATCTCTTCGCCAAACGGCGGATCACAACCACGCAAGACAATATATATAAGTATACGACGCCCAATGGTGAAGTTCACCACAAAAGATAAAAAGATAAGCAAGACATCAAAACTACAAGAAGCGAAAAACCCATCGCTCTAAGTCTCGCAACCACAATCTCACCAAGTCTCATTACTTATACAATTTACTAATTTTGATTAATAGAGTTGACTAGATAAAATATGAAATATAATACAAGAGTGGGTACGATAAAATGTCCCACCTACCAATGCAAAACACCCGAAAGCAACTGTATGCCAGCGAAGCCGCTACTTATCCATGCGGTCAATGTTAGTGTATATGCCCTAGAGGCTATTACTGTATCATACTAGTATGTATATTACTTAATGGAAGCTTGGGATATTCACTTTGTATTGACAATCTTGCTCAAAATGGTAGTATGCTACTTGGTTTGTTTTTGCTTTAATGTGTGCACATGTTTCTTTTAGCATATCGCCTTTACACATTATTGGAGCCCTTAGGATCTTTGCTTGATTACCGGCGTTGTGATGGCAGTCACACTCGTGGGGGTTGGGTAATCTATAAGCACATCCTTATGCAGGTCCCTAGTCGCAGGATTATCGAGATAGGGCATCGATACTCCGGAGTAGACTAGCGTATGCGCTTCTTATCCCAGCTTGGGAGACGGTCTGTCCCACAGCCGTCAGTACGTCGTACTTGAGATAGTATGCGGGTGCTCGTTAGGTTACGAGTACACTGGACAGGACTCGTTGGGAACTGTTGGTTGGAATTATACCTATCGTCAGTTATCAGTTCCCAGGTGACATGAGTACAGCTTAGTCCGTTGACTTGACACTGTTACTTCGCCTCGAGTGTGTTCCCACTATACTTTGATTACTACCCTACCACGGCTCAAAGGAGTCGTGCAAACAGGTATTTTTTGGGTGCAGTCCCGAAGCACTTGGAGGCAGTGACGGTTAGACAGGATTCGTCTCTCACGGTATTAGGGGTTGATATCGCGCTGTGTCTAGGAGAGCCATTACACAAAGTCCCTGGCCAGGGCAAGCGAGATAGACTGGTAGGTTTCCAGTGTTATCTCAGGTATTCTGGGCCACACTCCGACATGACATGTACCGCTAGTAGGGGACTGACGTTTACCGCCCCCCTAGGCCCGCCATGCGATGTTATCAGACGAACAGACCGGACTGTATGGAGACTGTCACATACAGGCTCAGTAGGAGTTCAGATGGGTTTACCTCGTCAGTCTTCTTGTCGGCATCTACCTGGGGACCGTTACGTATAACTAGTGCCACTTGCGGTCTGTGGTTAAGCCCACTGCCAGCGTAGTGTCGAGTCTTTAGAGTCCCACACAGAGGGTTATTCGCCTTTGGGCAAAACAGAGTAGAGGTCACATGGTTTTGCGACAGGGTTCGTTCACATCCGCGCACTTATGCACGTTTGGCGTCCGGACATACATTACTAGCGGGCTCTGGTTTGAGCCAGATCCTAGTATATGTTTTGGGGTTAGTTTTATCTCATAGTATTCATGTTCCTCGGAACACGAATGCGGGTGTGTATGCACAATTGATTGAGGCGGAGGAAGAGGATTTTCATTAGGGTTTCGGAACGGGTGTGTATGCACAGTTGACAGTTGTCTTTTTCCAAACCCTAATGGATATGTGAAATATCAATTAATAATATTAATTAAATGAAATTGTGTCATGGTTAGAGTTGTTGACTTGTTGACCAAGGTTGACTAGTTGACCAAGGTTGAAAGGTTGACCATCATCATTTCATGCAAAGATGCTCTTTGATCTTTGCAAAACTCATTTAATGTGAAATGATAATGGTCATTTCAACATACCATCACCTTTTTCATTTTGATTAATTTTGTTAATTGATTAATTCACATATATTTGTTATGGTTGTAAAAAACCTTCTCATTCTATCATAACCATTCTCTCTCCTCTCTTCTTCTTCTTCCTCCTCTAATTCAAGGAGAACAATTCTCATGTGTTGAGAAACATCTCCTTGAAGATAAAACACCCTAAGACACTCACTACTCACTCTAAGGTAGAAGGTTTGGCAAGCTGGATACCTTAGTTCTCTCAAAGTTCGAGAAAGGAGCTCAAGGAAGAAACCCTTAGGTGGATCGATCTTCGATAAGAGAAGGCGACGAGGAAGGCACCATCCGACCCTTACAAAGAGTCCAAGACAAAGGAGTTCAAGTTAAGGTATAACCCCTAACCGAGTAGACAACTCTCTAGTTAGGTTGCTACCGTGTAGTTTAGCAAAGATCCATTTTTGTAGTCCATGTTACCTAAGTCTTAAAAATCGTTTTTTACCGTTTCCGCAAGCCCGAAAGAACCGGGAGAGGTAACGTGGACTTACAGTGGTATCAGAGCCTAACTAAACACACCCTAGCATATTAGCAAACTATTTAGAATATCGATCGGAAAAATCACAAAAACACGTCCGGGAAAAATCCATTTTCTGTCGATTTTTTATACTGTTCAAAAAAATATTTAACATATATGAAAAATCGTCTCAGGGTTTTTATAGAACACACAGCAAAAATGAGCCGCTGACTCGGCCAACTCACCGCGGAACCGCGGCCGAGTTGACTCGGCCGCGACCCCGTTTTGCTGCAGTGTTCTTGCTGTGTTGTTTTGGGATTTTTAATACAGTTTGTTTCTACCCAGATTTTCCAGAGAACAAATTTGTTTTTGGGGTGGTTACAAATCCGTATTTTGGTCGATTTTCTGTAGACTTTGGCTAATGGGTTGTATCTATAATGTTTTATATGTATTGAACGTCTGCTAATCGCTATACGTCGATTAGTGGGGTTATACATATATGTGATGTTGATGGTATGTGTATATGAATTCGTTAGATTGTTGTGGATGAATAGCCGGGGGAATTGTGAGATGAGTGTTTTGTTTATCTTTCAATTCTTGTAATATGTAAATTGATGTAATATTATTTGTATGGCCGCACAACTGGATCGGGATTGTAGCCGTCATTGTATAATTTTTTTTTACTGTTTTTGCTCCTAGGATAGACCCAAGGTGGGGTGCACAAACTACCGGGTATCTCGAAGTGCCGAGTGGCCTACTCACGAGTTGAGGGAGGTTGCTTCGCTTCGGGTACTTGGCGGGTAGTTTGCCGCACCCGTAGGGGTCTAGGGTGGGGTTTGGCTATTCATCACGACCGTGTAATCCGCTCTTCGTTACAGGCTCGTACGAATTACGGATTCCTAGTATATCCAATGTATTCATCTGTGATCTGGAATGGCTATCATTGCATGTGACGAATGTTTATATATATCTATATGATATCTATTTAGGCGTTGCTTATGTTTTGCATCCGCGCTAGTCCAGCCCCCGCTCTGTCGTTAGTTAAGTAACCTAACGGGTGATGACGGGACCCCGTGGCGAATGCGGATGGCATAAGCGTACATCATATTTTTGTTGTTTTCTGCAATGGTAGGATTAAATGATGGGACGCATTGGAATTAATGCAAGAAAAAAAAATAAACCATGTAAAAGTCGTTGGAACACTTTGAAAACCACTCGGTTCTTTTCAAAACCAAACTTTTAAATGCGGAGCTTGAACCACTCCTTTTGAAAGCTATCTCGTTCCTTCGACTATATCAAGTTCACTACGTTCACGGTTTCGCCAAAACCATTCGTAGCCCTCCGTCGTTTCACATGAATGGTCAATAAGTATTCAAGATATGTATGTTGGCCAAAGTCAAGGCATAGTGATTGGTAGCTATTGGGTATTCATGTGCAGCATAGATAGATGTGTTGGTTTGGGGCAGTCGTTCTACCATTTTGGCCAAAGTCAAGGGTATGTGCGGGTGGGCTCTAATTAACCTGGAGAATGACGGGTAGAACTTGACATGTGACTTATGATATTTTGGCCAAAGTCAAGGTCATAAGAGCATGGGGCAAAAATCCACATCGGGAGTTTCAAAAGAACTGAAACTTGCTAGCGCTGCATACCATTTGGAGTATGATGATTCTGGCAGGATTCCTTTAGTTTTGTCTAGCGGTGATATTTGGATCCCGATCCTACTGTGAGTATATGCTACTCCTCCGGAACTTTCTCACTTAACGATCAATGCTATAAACTAAGTAGGTGTCTAGAAAAGTGTTAGCGGGGCTACGCCCACAGGGAAAAGAGGTTATTTAATTAAGGAACTTCGCGAAAGCGTTGGAAAACCTCCCTCGAAGTACCGACACTAGCCTGGCTGAACGGTTAAGCAAGTATTGTACGGTGAGATTGATCCCGACTAATTCTTCCTTTATGGTTTAAGGAGGGATTCGAGAGACAGTGGGAGCCATCCTGTTTAGACAAATTAAAAACCACTCTAAACTTGCAAGAGCATCATGCTAAAGTGTTTCTTCTCTCTCTCCTAATTGCAGCGACCAAACATCATGACTGGACTTAAGTTACTACTAGATAAAAACATACTGACAGGGCCAAATTACAAAGATTGGCTCAGGAATGTCAAAATGGCAATCACTTATGACAAGTTGGGGTGTCTTCTTACCACCAAAGCTCCCCCTGTCCCAGGTCCCACCTCCAGCGTCGTGGATAAGGAAATCCGTAAGACTTGGGAGATCGACTGCGCGAAGGCCAAGTGCCTCGTGCTTGCCGCTATGGACAACGAACATCAGAGGAGGCATGAGAATATGGACCTCGAATCCATATTTCTCCATACAAAAGAACTGTATGGAGAGCAATCTCGTATCGCCAGATACGAAGTGTCGAAGAAGTTGTTTTCGGCAAGATTGGCCGTCGGATCAACGGTAGCGGAACACATGCTTAAGATGATTGGCTACATAGAGGAGCTCGCGGACCTAGGGACTATGTTGGAGAATAAGCTCTATACGGACTTGATTCTTCAGTCCCTTCCTTCCACTTACGCCCAGTTCATTCTGAATTTCAACTTGCAAGAAAAGGAAGTTGAACTTTCAGAGCTCCTCAACTTGCTGAGGAGTGCAGAGGGCACCCTACAGAAAGGTAGGGAAACATCCACTTTATTTGTAGGAGGATCTTCCTCTTCTAGGTCCAAGGCGAAAGCCAAGAGAAAGAAGAAGAAAACCCCCGCCAAACCAAGGGGCGGTGTTAGTAAGGTGGATACGAAGGGAAAGGCAAAAGCAACAAAGGTAGCGGGGAAGCTTGTGGATAAGAAAGAATGCTTTTACTGTCACAAGAGTGGACACTGGAAGAAAGATTGCAGGGCTTGGAAAGCCAGAACACATGATCTGAAGCAGGTTGCGGCTTCAGCTTCAGGTGTGTATGTTTTTGAAAACTGTCTATCAATAAACTCTACGTCCTGGGTATTGGATACCGGATCAGGATCTCATATCTGTAATTCTTGCAGGCGTTGAGAAAGCGTAGGTTTTTGAAAGAAGGTGACATGACCCTCAAAGTTGCAAACGGAGCTCGCATGGATGCTGAGGCCGTGGGGGACAATCACCTGGGAATGTCAGATGGGCATGTTTTGGTTTTACGTAATTGTTTTTTTGTACCCAATGCAACTTGTAATATCATTTCTGTATCTTTAGTTTCTAAAGAAGGTTATGAATTTTCGTTTGTAAGTAATGTTGTAAACATTCACCTTAATCAAGTTCTGATTGGGTCAGGTACATTAAGCAATGGTATATACGTATTAAACCAACCACAGATTTTCAATATCCAGAATACATACAAAAGAAAGTCTCCGGAAATAAATCAGACTTTCTTATGGCATTGTAGACTGGGTCACATCAATGAGAGAAGGTTGACGAAGTTACATACAGAAGGATATTTGGATCCGTTCGAATATCAATCATATGCAACTTGTCAATCCTGTCTCAAAGGAAAGATGACAAAGACTCCGTTCACTGGACACGGAGTGAGAGCGAGCGAGCTCTTAGGACTCGTACATAGCGACGTGTGCGGTCCAATGTCTACACATGCCCGAAGCGGTTATTCATACTTCATTACTTCTACGGATGACTTTTCAAGGTACGGTTATGTCTTCTTAATGAAACATAAATCCGAAGCCTTTGGAAAATTCCAGGAATATAAGAATGAAGTAGAAAAACAAACAGGCAAAAGTATCAAGACACTAAGATCTGATCGAGGTGGTGAATACTTGAGTGCCGAGTTCCTGGACTACTTAAAAGAGAATGGAATTCTCTCTCAGCTTACTCCTCCATACACTCCGCAACATAACGGTGTATCGGAGAGACGGAACCGAACTCTATTTGATATGGTACGGTTCATGATGAGTAACGCTGAGTTGTCGCGATCATTCTGGGGATATGCGCTAGAATCAGCTGCATACCTTTTGAACCGAGTTCCAACTAAGACTGTGCCTACTACACCATATCAGATGTGGTGTGGGAAGAGACCCTATCTTAATCACCTTAAGACATGGGGATGTCCAGCTTTTGTCAAAAAGCAGCATGCGGACAAGCTCGAGGCACGCTCAGTACAGTGCAAGTTTGTGGGATATCCAAATAACTCCAAGGGATATTTCTTCTATTGCGAAGAGGAACAAAAGGTTTTTGTTTCTCGGCATGCCCACTTCTTCGAAACTCAGTTTTTGGAGAATCAGATAAGTGGGAGCGCAATAGAACTGGAAGAAATTCCAGAACCATGAGCTATTACTGAAAGCTTAGTAGAACCAGAGGGTTCGAAAGATCAGGACATTCCTACGCCGCTCCGCAGAAGTAGTAGGCAGTCTCATCCGCCCGAGAGATACTACGGTTTTCTCATAGACGGGGATAGAGAGGATTGCATCATTGATAGTGATGAGCCGACTAGCTTCCAACAGGACATTCAGAGCGTTGCCTCGGTAAAATGGCTGGATGCAATGCGGACCGAAATGGAGTCCATGTACACCAACAAAGTATGGACGT
This sequence comes from Agapanthus africanus, assembly GCA_030015575.1. Lineage (NCBI taxonomy): Eukaryota > Viridiplantae > Streptophyta > Magnoliopsida > Asparagales > Amaryllidaceae > Agapanthus > Agapanthus africanus. The sequence continues at coordinate 202,945,266 of JASDDO010000016.1, read as the reverse complement.
TGGACATTGCTCCAGATTGGGTAAAACCCATAGGATGCAAGTGGATCTTCAAAAGAAAGATTGGTGTAGATGGACAGGTTGAGACCTATAAAGCTAGACTTGTTGCAAAGGGTTTCCGTCAAAGACCTGGCTTGGACTACGACGAAACCTTTTCTCCAGTGGATATGCTGAAATCCATTCAGATCCTTCTTGCCATTGCTGCCTTCCACGATTATGAGATCTGGCAAATGGACGTAAAGACCGCTTTTCTGAATGGAAATTTAGAGGAGTGTGTCTATATGGACCAGCCAGAGGGCTTCATTCAGAGTGGGAGCAGCGGAAAGGTGTGCAAGTTGCTTAAGTCCATCTATGGACTAAAGCAGGCATCGCGGAGTTGGAACATCTGTTTTGATGAGACGGTCAAAGAATTTGGCTTTATCAAAAATCCAGATGAACCATGCATCTATAGTAGATTTGTAGCGAGAACTGTAGTATTCCTCGTTTTATACGTGGATGACATTCTCTTAATAGGAAATGACATTCCTATGCTACAATCTGTCAAAGGGTTCTTGTCACACAGGTTCTCCATGAAAGACCTGGGTGATGCCTCATACATTCTGGGGATCCGGATCTATCGTGACAGATCCAAGAGGATACTGGGACTCTCACAGTCTAGGTACATCCACACCATACTGAAAAGATTCAGTATGGATGATTCCAAGCGCGGTAATCTACCGGCTTGTCACGGGATCACCCTTTCCAAAGAGATGTCTCCCAAGACTGATTTGGAAAGGGATCTCAAGTCTATTATACCCTACGCTTCTGCGGTAGGCTCTATAATGTATGCGATGTTGTGTACCAGACCATATGTAGCTTATGAACTGAGTGTGGTAAGCCGGTATCAGTCAAACCCTGCGGAGAAACACTGGATAGCGGTAAAGAACATTCTCAAGTACCTGAGAAGGACTAAGGAGATATTCTTGGTGTATGGCGGAAAAGACCTCCAGATCGAGGCCTTTGCTGACTCCAGCTTCCAGAGTGACAAGGATGATTCCAAGTCCATGTCGGGTTATGTCTTTACCCTCTATGGAGGGGCGGTGTGTTGGAAGAGTTCCAAACAGGAAACCGTTGCTGACTCGACGATGGAAGCGGAATATATCGCTGCTGCTGATACCGCAAAGGAAGCTGTCTGGATGAAGAAGTTCCTCACGGAGCTTCAGGTGGTTCCTACCATTGTTGATCCAATACCGCTGTATTGCGACAACAACGGAGCTATAGCTTTAGCGAAGGAACCAAGGTCCCATCAGAAGTCCAGACACATCTTGAGGCGGTATCACCTGATCAGGGAGATCGTGGGTCGCCAGGAGATCGAGGTTCGGAGAGTTGCTACAGAAGATAACATTGCTGATCCATTCACGAAGGCCTTACCCCAGACTCAGTTCGAGCGGCTGATCGAGATGATAGGTCTTCGATACGCCAGTACATGGCCTTAGTGCAAGTGGGAGATTGTTAGTGTATATGCCCTAGAGGCCATTACTGTATCATACTAGTATGTATATTACTTAATGGAAGCTTGGGATATTCACCTTGTATTGACAATCTTGCTCAAAATGGTAGTATGCTACTCGGTTTGTTTTTGCTTTAATGTGTGCATGTGTTTCTTTTAGCATATCGCCTTTACACATTAGTGGAGCCCTTAGGATCTTTGCTTGATTACCGGCGTTGTGATGGCAGTCACACTCGTGGGGGCTAGGTAATCTATAAGCACATCCTTATGAAGGTCCCTAGTCGCAGGACTATCGAGACAGGGCATCGATACTCCAGAGTAGACTAGCGTATGCGCTTCTTATCCTAGCTAGGGAGACGGTCTGTCCTATAGCCATCAGTACGTCGTACTTAAGATAGTATGCGGGTGCTCGTTAGGTTACGAGTACACTGGACAAGACTCATTGGGAAATGTTGGTTGGTATTATACCTATCGTCAGTTATCAGTTCCCAGGTGACATGAGTACAGCTTAGTCCGTTGACTGGACACTATCACTTCGCCTCGAGTGTGTTCCCACTGTACTTTGATAACTATCCTACCACGGCTCAAAGGAGTCATGCAAACAGCTAGTTTTTGGGTGCAGTCCCGAAGCACTTGGAGGCAGTGACGGTTAGACAGGATTCGTCTCTCCCGGTATTGGGGGTTGATATCGCGCTGTGTCTAGGAGAGCCATTACACAAAGTCCCTGACCAGGGCAAGCGAGATAGACTGGTAGGTTTCCAGTGTTATCTCAGGTGTTTTGGGACACAATCCGACACGACTTGTACCGCTAGTAGGGGACTGACGTTTACCTCCCCCCTAGGCCCGCCATGCGATGTTATCAGACGAACAGACCGGACTGTACGGAGACTGTCACATACAGGCTCAGTAGGAGTTCAGATGGGTTTACCTCGTCAGTCTTCTTGTCGGCATCTACCTGGGGACCGTTACGTACAGCTAGTGCCACTTGCGGTCTGTGGTTAAACCCACTGCCAGCGTAGTGTCGAGTCTTTAGAGTCCCACACAGAGGGTTATTCGCCTTTGGGCAAAACAGAGTAGAGGTCGCATGGTTTTGCGACAGGGTTCGTTCACATCCGCGCACTTGTGCACGTTTGGCGTCCGGACAGACATTACTAGCGGGCTCTGGTTTGAGCCAGATCCTATTATATGTTTTGGGGTTAGTTTTATCTCATAGTATTCATGTTCCTCGAAACACGAATGCAGGTGTGTATGCACAGTTGATTGAGGCGGAGGAAGAGGATTTTCATTAGGGTTTCGGAACGGGTGTGTATGCACAGATGACAGTTGTCTTTTTCCAAACCCTAATGGATATGTGAAATATCAATTAATAATATTAATTAAATGAAATTGTGTCATGGTTAGGGTTGTTGACTTGTTGACCAAGGTTGACTAGTTGACCAAGGTTGAAAGGTTGACCATCATCATTTCAACCAAAGATGCTCTTTGATCTTTGCAAAACTCATTTAATGTGAAATGATAATGGTCATTTCAACATACCATCACCTTTTTCATTTTGATTAATTTTGTTAATTGATTAATTCACATATATTTGTTATGGTTGTAAAAAACCATCTCATTCTATCATAACCATTCTCTCTCCTCTCTTCTTCTTCTTCCTCCTCTAGTTCAAGGAGAACAATTCTCATGTGTTGAGAAACATCTCCTTGAATATAAAACACCCTAATACACTCACTCCTCACTCTAAGGTAGAAGGTTTTGCAAGCCGGATACCTTAGTTCTCTCAAAGTTCGAGAAAGGAGCTCAAGGAAGAAACCCTCAGGTGGATCGATCTTCGACAAGAGAAGGCGACGAGGAAGGCACCATCCGACCACTACAAAGAGATCAAGACGAAGGAGTTCAAGTTTAGGTATAACCCCTAACCGAGTAGACAACTCTCTAGTTATGTTTCTAGCGTGTAGTTTAGCAAAGATCCGTTTTTGTAGTCCATGTTACTTAAGTCTTAAAAAACGTTTTTTACCGTTTCCGCAAGCCCGAAAGAACCGGGAGAGGTAACGTGGACTTACAGTCAACCTGCAAGAACTGTGGCACAACGGGGGTGAGTTTCCAACTCGTGAGTAGAAAAATATCTACAAGTAGAAATCGAATAAACAACGACTACTAGGTCAACTATACCATAAAGGTAATACTATGATATCTAGGGTGACCGGGTCATCATATGTGCCAACAATGTAAACAATACCTATATGTATGCGGATATAATCCAACAATATAATAAATGTATGTATGCATGTGGATCTCATCCAACCATAATCAATGTATGTATGCAGGTGGATCTCGTCCAACCATATAATCAATGTCTGTATACAAGTAAGTATGAAGATATAAATCAACGGTGTCCCTCGCGACACATCAAAATCATGGAACCTGGGTGTCCAACATCGACACCTGAAAACATCATGAAACCCGTGTCCAACATCGACACGTAAATCCTCATATCTCGGGCTCCGTCAGTCCGGATCGACCCACGGGTTCCGTCTGGGGAATCGGCCCTCGGCCCCAGCAATACGGGTCAACCCATATCCATCTCTCGTCTCTGGTCAGTATCCTACGGATAACCGCCAGGTCCAACCAATCACCGGTAGGTAGTAGTCCCTCTGCCAGGCTCACCATTTGTATACACAGCATCCCTTTCTTGCCCCGAGGTACCATACCGGGTCCACCATGTACCCGCAATCGGCCCCATCCGCCTCCTCGAATCGGGTTTCACATGTCGCTCTCAGAACCGAGAAAACACATGGTGGACGCACTGAAATATCATATCAAGGGAAACCGGGTTTTTTAAAACAGTACATACTTTCTTTTGAAATAGCCACGGTTCTCAAATCCAGAAATCTCATGAAAATAGCATATCTCAATGCGTAAAATCACAAAGCATGATGTATGCGACATATGATAGAAATGTAAGCATATCCGTATATCATACAACATGGAACAGTAATATGCAGCTATCGAGGGAAAACCGCTCTTTTAAATGAATCCAGTTTTAAAATATATCATGTGGTTCCCAAATCTCTAAAATCGAATGCGAAATCATATAAAGGTGCATATGTGTATAAACGCAAGTATGAGTGTACAATATGTATGTACGCAATTATGGTGTACAATATGTATGTACGCAAGTATGGATGTACAAGTGGCATATACGCAAGTATGAGTGTACAATATGTATGTGCGCAAATATGGTGTACAATATGTATGTACGCAAGTATGGATGTACAAGTGGTATATACGCAAGTATGAGTGTACAATATGTATGTACGCAAGTATGGATGTACAAGTGGTATATACGCAAGTATGAGTGTACAATATGTATGTGCGCAAATATGGTGTACAATATGTATGTACACAAGTATGGATGTACAAGTGGTATATACGCAAGTATGTTATGCGAAGAGTCATATCATGATGCAGCAATCCTACTGTGTAGTGACATGGCAATTAACGATGATGAAATGTGTGAGCCTACAATCTGTGTATGTGTAACATACTGTAGCGTCTTGAAAAGTCGTTTTGGTGTTTTCCTGAAATTCGGTGAAAATTCGGTATTTTTCCGAAAACCGTCTTTCTTGTTATTTTGCAGTTTAGGGCTAATTATACCTTAAATGGATAGGTAATTACTTGTTTTTAGTAGCTAATGAGTTAATTATGAAATTTTGGTCATTTAAAAATTTTTCCCTATTTTTCAATTTTTTATATTATTTTAAGCCGGTAAGAAAATGCATTAAATAAGCGATAAATACAAATTTTTCCGGGCTAATTTTAATCTCTAAAATTATGATAATTATATTCTAGTGATAACATGAATTTTTAGTAATTTATTTTGATTTTTAACCAATTTTTATAAATTGAAACGAAATTATTGAATTTTGGGCTAAAACTTGCAATTTTTGAGTTGTAGGGGGCCTTTTTGCATAAAATTTCTTTTGTAAAACCCCTCTATCTTTTCCCTCAGCCCAAGAACAGCCCAAGCCTTGGCCAAGACCAGAAAATTCTGACCTCTCTCTTTCTTGAGTTGTTTCTTGAGTTAATTGATAGTTTATGGTATTTATTTTAAATATAATGGTTATAATATGATACATTGACTTTGGAAACTTGAACCAAGACTTTTCCCCACTTGCCCACACCCCCCACCTTACCTCCTCTGGCCGAAACCTGCACCCCTCTTCCTCATCTCTTTTCTTTGCATTTTTCTTCATTTTCCTTCAAGAAAATACATCAAAATCCATGAATTAATTCCAAAAATCCAAAGAAAATCCATATGCTATCATTTTCCTTAGCCATTCTTGCTTGGATCTTGGTGTTTGAGGCCATCAATTGGAGGAAACTTTCTTGCTTGATCTAGTGATCAAGAGGTATAAATTCCATCTTGTTAAATTTCTTGTTTAAGTGCTTATGTGTTATGGGTTAGTGTTAATTTAGTGTAGTTAATCTAGTTTCCTTAGATTTTGTTTGAAAAATGAACTAGGTTTTGAACCATGATAATTTAATTAAGTTGTTATTTTGTTAATCTAGTTGTTAGTAAACTAATCTATATGGTTACCTTATTATGTAGTCTTTAATTATACTAATTTAGGTAATTTTAGAAGTTGATTTTAGTTGTAAAGTTGTTGCTTTAAGGTTTTCAAGAAGAGGTTTTTGTATGGAAATGGTATTTGAAACATGTTTAGTGAGTTGATTAAACCTAATTTGTGTTGATTAGACCTAATTTGCTATCTAGTGTTTTGCTAACCTTAAGCTAAGTGGTTAATTTGCTTATTAGGCTAAATTATAGTGTTAAAGTAAGGATTTCTTATATAATTTGAGTTATGTTTGCTATTTATAAAAATCAAGAGAAGGTTTTGTTATGTAAATTAGTTTTTTTAAGCTTAGTTAATGGTTTAGAATTGGTGTATTGGCTAACTTTTTGGTTAGTTTGGAATGTTGGTGTTGGGTGGTGTTGACTTTGTCGCTAAAGGGTCGATGTTTGCATCAAATTGCAATTTCTGCTTACTAGATTTTTGTAGAAGTTATGTGATGAGTTAATTGTGGCATCTTGATGATTTTGTTGGCTTGTCCTACGACTTTTAGGATGCGTGAGTGCGGTTTTTGGGTAGTCGGGTTTTAGTTTTGCCGGGCGACCCAAAATCGGCGTTTTTGGCAGTTTTTGCGATTTTCGCGTGTGTCCGCGCACTTTGTGCACGTTGTACCCAGTTAGCGAACTTTAGTAGTTTCGTTGGGGTTTTGCGTCGTTCTTGTTACGTAACCTTATGTTTGGTATTGATGTAAATTCCAGGTTCGGTCGCGGAGACGTCAGACGCGGCGCGAAAGGGAAAGGCAGTGATTGGACACAGCTAGCCAGGGATCCCGGTGAGTAGATTTAACATCTACGGGGGACGATCGTCTGGATGGCGCAAGTCGCCCGATAGATTAAGTTAACTGGAAAATAGTAAATTGGATAATCACTTGTGTCATTAGAATAATAATAAGGGCATGATAATTGCTGCAATTAGATCAATAGGTTATACCATATATGCAAACTCAATTGTAGGACACATGCACCATTACCAGGTTTTTATATGCAGCACGAGCACTATTCATGTTTACACACACACCCTGGTAATTGCCATGCCACCACACTAGATAACTTTTAAATTGAAACCTTTTACAAATTGATACTTAAACTGGTACTGTTGCCTTTAATTCCTTAAAAATGAAACCGTAGTATTGCTATTCATGTGCATGTAATTCATCATATTAATTGTTCATGCTTAATACATTAATCACACATCGCAACTTGATTATTGATATCATACGCATTCATTATCATTGGTATATGCACTTATGAGGATTTCTTGAGATTTTATGATATTGCTGGATTTCGGGGGAAAGCCGCAAAATTTCCAAACTTATGATATTTTTAAAACATGTAAATTGCGGTTTTCTAGTGATGTAAGTGTCGTCCACCATGAGTTTGCTGTGGCTTTGGAAATCCGTGTCGAGGAGTGGAGGAACCGGCATGGGTACATGGTGGGCCCGGTAAGGTACCCCGGGGCAAGAGGAATGTGGTGATGACGTTGAGCCTGGCAGGGGACGGATTACCTACCGGTGACTGTTTGGGACGGCGGATATCCAGAGGATACCGACCGTGGCCGCTAGATGATGAGATATTGATATTTGAGATGGGTCAGCCGGACGGCTGAGGCCAGAGATACATTATGAGATTTGAGACAGCTTTTGGGGTGTCGTTGCTGGACACCGATTTTCGTCGATTCATTGACATTTGCTGGCATTCTAAAAGAGTTTCAAAAAAAAAACAAAAAGAGATAAGATATTTTTATATATAAACCTATTGAGACCTCAGATATTCATGTTGCATACATATTAGTACACTGATGTTATATACACACCTGCTAGTGCATCCAGTCATACCTGTATTTTAGATGCTAGGATGTTTGTGTGCATGCATACGATAGCCTTTGTAGATGTTATTTATTACTCACGAGTTGGCAACTCACCCCCGTTGTGCCACAGCCTTTTTCAGGTCCGCTCCGTCAGTTCAGTAGCGGCGGGCGCACTTGTCTTTTGTCTCTTTTGCCTGAGCTCGGGATTTGCTCATAGGTGGGTTATGTTATTTTTTGTACCACCTTGTATATTCTTGTATCTAGTATACTCCATCTACTGTTCTACCAGATTATTGTATATTGACCTAGAGATGAGACTGTGAGGTTTGTGGATTTTATACTGTATTTGGGGTCGAGCTCACTTGAGCCGACATGCTACTTTTTCATGCTTCCTTATGCTTTATTATGCTTTATTATGCTTGTTGTCATTTACATTGCGTGGGATTTGTGACCGCCGTATGGCGAAGAGCTAGCTCCCGCTTGGGGATGCCCTATTTTGTGGATTCATGTATATATTTTGTTGTACCCATTTTTGGGGGTCAGTATTTACAAAGGAGACTCTGCCGAAATTTTCGGGAAAAATTTGTATTGTTTTTAAAAAGTGTTTTACATGACTTATTTGATAACTCGCTTTCAATTGATTGGGTTTTCTTCACTCTTTTGCTTCATTGGTTTTGTTTTCTGGGCTTTGGCTTACTTATTTTACGGACGCCTTTAGACGTTTCGTGAACTTAAGTGCCAGTCACGTTCCGTACCCTGCGGGTCGTGACAAAGTTGGTATCAGAGCGATAGGTTTTACCTTTGTGAGTGTAGGATGACCCTTGGTAGATGGAGTAAGTGACTTAAGCAGGGTAACGTAGCGTGCGTATGTCCGCGGCATACTTACGATACGGTACTCCGCCTAAGTGACTTTAGGATATACTTGCTTGAAAAATTCCTTCTTCAATTCCGTGTATCCTATGATCCTATTGCACTGTTCTTACTATCCGTTATCCTGTAACAGCCACTATGCCGCCGAAGGCTACGAGGGCACAGAGGGCTGCCGCCAGAGACGAGATTCGAGCTGGCTCGTCCGAGACTAGGACTGAGCAGGGTGGTATGCCTACGCCGCAGGGACAGACCGATCCACCTTCCCCAGGCCGTATGGATAGGCTCGAGACCGGTATGGAGGAGTTGCGACAGATGATGGGAGGCATGCAGGAGCTGCGTCAGATGGTAGGATCCCTAGTTGCAGCCAGTCGTACACCGAGGCCGGATGACGTACCTACTACATCACAGACGACCATGATACCTGCTCCTACTACCACCACCGTGGCTATTCCGGTTTCACTACAGGATTTCATGAGGCTGAGACCTCCAGTATTCACCGGCACCGAGGCAGCGGAGGACCCACAGACGTTCCTTGACAGTTTAGCCAGGATCTGCCGTTCGCTGAGATGTTCGGATGATCGATGGGTAGAGCTTGCCAGTTTCCGGCTAGAGGGTCTCGCGCAGACATGGTGGGAGTCAGTCTTGAGAGGTCGAGCTGCAGATCTACCGCCTATGACTTGGGTCGAGTTTACAGCGGTCTTTCTAGCCCGTTTCCTTCCAGAGAGCGTTCGTGACGCCAGAGCTCGCAGTTTCGAGGCCTTAGTCAAGACACCTGGGATGACGGTGTCTGAGTATGACATCCAGTTTACACAGTTGTCCCGATATGCTCAGTATTTGGTGGATACCGAGGAGAAGATGGTGAAGAGGTACGTACAGGGACTTGATGCCCAGCTATATCTTGCCATTGGCGCCCAGCGCTACGACACTTATTCGGCTGCTAGGGATACGGCATTGCGGATGGAGGCACGCATATCACAGACTTCGGCCGTTTCTGGGCCGAAGAGGATGCGCACCGATGTACCGCCTCAGAGGCAGCGCGCCAGATTCTTTCCGAGAGATAGGCCAGGCAGAGGATTTGGACGGGGACAGTTATATGGTTCTTATTCCCAGGGGCAGCAGCCGTCGCCAGGATGTTTTGGGTGCGGGAGTTTGCACCATCTTGTCAGAGACTGCCCGGTGAGACGACAGGGAGCAGCGACAGTTCCGCACGTGACCCTACCACCATCACCACCCCCTCCTCAGAGAGCCCTACTTCCTACCCCAGGCGATGCTCCACGCCAGTTAGGTGCACCGAGAGGCCGTGGACGCGGCGGTCCTGTTCAGAGAGGACGAGGAGGCAGAGGCCGAGGTCGAGGTCAGCCCGCTATCGGTGGAGGACAGGCCCGAGTTTTTGCTTTGACACCGCAGGATGCGCAGGCATCCAATGCCGTCGTGACAGGTACCTTGCCAGTTTGTTCTTTCGACGCACGGGTATTATTCGACCCAGGTTCCACACATTCGTACGTCTCTACACACTTTGCACCGATGTTGGGCCGTGAGTCGTCGTCGTTAGACCAGCCGCTTGTTGTTGTTACTCCGGTAGGCGAGTCGTTTGTCGCTCGGTTTGTATTTCGTTTGTGTTCCGTTCGTATCGGGGAGAGGGATTCATCAGTTGATTTGATACTCCTCGATATGTTGGACTTTGATGTGCTTCTGGGCATGGATTGGCTAGCCACTTGTTATGCTTCGGTGGACTGCCGTGAGAAGGCAGTCAGATTTAGCTTTCCGGGAGAGCCAGTCCTTGTTATTCAGGGAGACCGCAGTGTCGCCCTTCCCAGCTTAATTTCTTCTCTTCGCGCTGGTCAGCTCTTGCGGAAGGGATGTCAGGGATTCTTAGCGTTTGTTTGTGATACTCGAGCTACAGAGGTTCCGTTGGACCAGGTCCCGGTAGTTTGTGAGTTCCCTGATGTTTTCCCTGATGAGCTACCTGGGCTACCGCCTGAGCGCGATGTTGAGTTCTGCATTGATTTGATTCCCGGTTCGGGGCCTATTTCTATACCGCCTTATCGGATGGCCCCGGCAGAGCTTCGAGAGCTGAAGGATCAGTTGCAAGATTTGTTAGATAAGGGGCTTATTCGACCGAGTGTTTCTCCGTGGGGTGCTCCGGTCCTGTTCGTCAAGAAGAAGGATGGAAGTTTGCGCTTATGTATCGACTACCGCCAGCTGAACAAAGTTACCGTTCGGAACAGATATCCGTTGCCGCGCATTGATGATTTGTTCGACCAGCTTCAGGGTGCGGGGTATTTTTCGAGGATCGACTTGCGATCAGGATACCATCAGCTGCGAGTTCGACAGGAGGATATACCGAGGACAGCTTTCCGTACACGCTATGGCCACTACGAGTTTTGGTGATGTCGTTCGGACTCACCAACGCCCCAGCTGCATTTATGGATTTGATGAACCGTACATTCAGGCCGTATCTTGACTTGTTCATCATTGTGTTTATCGACGATATCTTGGTGTACTCCCGGAGCAGAGAGGAGCACGAGCATCACTTGCGGATTACGTTACAGACTTTGAGGGAGCACCAGCTGTTCGCAAAGTTCTCCAAGTGTGCATTCTGGCTGGACAGCGTCGGATTCTTGGGTCACGTGGTTACGAGAGACGGCATTTGTGTAGACCCGAAGAAGATTGAGGCTGTTCAGCAGTGGCCCCGACCTACATCGGTTACTGAGATCCGTAGTTTTCTAGGCTTGGCGGGCTACTACAGGCGTTTTGTTCAGGACTTCTCCCGTATAGCTGCACCGTTGACCGGTTTGACCCGGAAGGGAGTTCCTTTCGTTTGGACAGAGGAGTGCGAGCGCAGTTTTCAGCAGCTACGGACTTGTTTGACTACGGCGCCGGTATTATCTCTACCTTCGGGATCAGGCGGATTTGTTGTCTACTGTGATGCTTCGCGAGTGGGATTAGGATGCGTTTTGATGCAGCATGGCCGGGTGATCGCTTATGCTTCTCGGCAGTTGAAGAAGCATGAACAGAACTACCCCACTCATGATTTGGAGATGGCTGCAGTGGTCTTTGCACTGAAGATTTGGCGACATTACCTTTACGGCGAGTCTTGTCAGATATTCACCGATCATAAGAGTTTAAAGTACATATTTCAGCAGCGAGACCTGAACCTCAGACAGCGTCGTTGGATGGAGTTGGTGAAAGACTACGACTGCGAGATCTTATATCACCCCGGCAAGGCGAATGTGGTGGCAGATGCGTTGAGTAGGAGGCCTGGGGGTAGTCTATCCTTTTTGCGCGCAGTGCAGAGACAGTCGTCAGCAGATTGGCAGATGTTATGCGACAGCCGAGTTGAGTTCGAGTTCACTCAGACAGGGGGACAGCTCGCGCATGTTCGTGCACGCCCACAGTTGCTTGACCGTATATATGAGGCACAGCGCAGTGACGACCGTTGCTCAGAGATCATGGCACAGATGGGACAGGGCAGATTTTCCGAGTTCGTGGTTGACGATCAGGGGATTTTACGATATGGATCTAGACTGTGCGTACCAGATGCTGATGGATTGCGGCACGACATTCTTGAGGAGGCACACCGATCAGTGTATAGTGTCCACCCCGGTTCCACCAAGATGTACCATGATATGAGAGAGACCTACTGGTGGGACGGGATGAAGAGGGACATTGCGGAGTTCGTTTCGAGATGCCTGACTTGTCAGCAAGTCAAGGCCGAGCACCAGAGGCCCGCAGGAGAGCTACAGCCGTTACCCATTCCAGAGTGGAAATGGGAGCAGATTTCGATGGACTTCGTTGTGAGTCTACCCAGGACCAGTCGAGGGTACGACTCCATCTGGGTGATCGTGGACAGATTGACGAAAGCGGCTCACTTCCTTCCAGTGAAGACGACTTTCAGCTTCGCTCAGTATGCTCAGCTCTATATTGACGAGATCGTGCGACTACATGGCGTACCGACTTGTATCGTGTCAGATCGAGGCACTCAGTTCACCAGCCGACTTTGGCAGAGACTTCAGGAGGCTTTGGGCACTCGTTTGAGTTTCAGCACAGCGTTTCATCCGCAGACGGACGGACAGTCAGAGCGGACCATTCAGACCCTCGAGGACATGCTCAGAGCGTGCGTTTTAGACTTTGGTGGTAGCTGGGATCGTCATTTGCCTCTAGTGGAGTTCTCCTACAACAACAGCTTCCAGGATACTATTCAGATGGCACCTTTCGAGGCATTGTATGGGAGGAGATGCAGATCGCCCGTTTGTTGGACAGAGCTCAGCGAGAGCAGTATTTTGGGGCCGCAGCTTGTTGAGGAGACGACAGCGAAGATACAGTTGATCCGAGACCGGATGAGAGCGGCTCAGAGCAGGCAGAAATCGTATGCAGACAGGCGCCGTCGCAGTTTAGAGTTCGCAGTTGGCGACCATGTTTTTCTGAAGGTCTCACCGATGAAGGGCGTGATGCGTTTTGGGCGAAAGGGGAAGCTTAGCCCTAGATTCGTAGGTCCCTTCGAGATCCTCGAGCGTGTCGGCGCTGTTGCATATCGTTTGGCTCTTCCACCCAGCTTTCCCGATGTTCACCCCGTTTTTCATGTTTCGATGCTCCGCAAGTACCTTCACGACCCTTCGCATGCGATTCAGCACCCGACAGTCCAGCTAGAGCGCGACCTTTCCTTTGCAGAGCAGCCGGTGGCCATCCTGGATCGGCAGGTGAAGAAGTTGAGGTCGAAGGTTATACCAACCGTCAAGGTCCTTTGGCGTAGCCCAAGCAGCGAGGAGGTTACCTGGGAGACCGAGGGCGAGATGAGGAAGAAATATCCCCATCTCTTCGAAGGTACGCGTAGCTATATTTTTAAATTCGGGGACCGAATTTCTTTAAGGGGGGAAGATTGTAGCGTCTTGAAAAGTCGTTTTGGTGTTTTCCTGAAATTCGGTGAAAATTCGGTATTTTTCCGAAAACCGTCTTTCTTGTTATTTTGCAGTTTAGGGCTAATTATACCTTAAATGGATAGGTAATTACTTGTTTTTAGTAGCTAATGAGTTAATTATGAAATTTTGGTCATTTAATAATTTTTCCCTATTTTTCAATTTTTTATATTATTTTAAGCCGGTAAGAAAATGCATTAAATAAGCGATAAATACAAATTTTTCCGGGCTAATTTTAATCTCTAAAATTATGATAATTATATTCTAGTGATAACATGAATTTTTAGTAATTTATTTTGATTTTTAACCAATTTTTATAAATTGAAACGAAATTATTGAATTTTGGGCTAAAACTTGCAATTTTTGAGTTGTAGGGGGCCTTTTTGCATAAAATTTCTTTTGTAAAACCCCTCTATCTTTTCCCTCAGCCCAAGAACAGCCCAAGCCTTGGCCAAGACCAGAAAATTCTGACCTCTCTCTTTCTTGAGTTGTTTCTTGAGTTAATTGATAGTTTATGGTATTTATTTTAAATATAATGGTTATAATATGATACATTGACTTTGGAAACTTGAACCAAGACTTTTCCCCACTTGCCCACACCCCCCACCTTACCTCCTCTGGCCGAAACCTGCACCCCTCTTCCTCATCTCTTTTCTTTGCATTTTTCTTCATTTTCCTTCAAGAAAATACATCAAAATCCATGAATTAATTCCAAAAATCCAAAGAAAATCCATATGCTATCATTTTCCTTAGCCATTCTTGCTTGGATCTTGGTGTTTGAGGCCATCAATTGGAGGAAACTTTCTTGCTTGATCTAGTGATCAAGAGGTATAAATTCCATCTTGTTAAATTTCTTGTTTAAGTGCTTATGTGTTATGGGTTAGTGTTAATTTAGTGTAGTTAATCTAGTTTCCTTAGATTTTGTTTGAAAAATGAACTAGGTTTTGAACCATGATAATTTAATTAAGTTGTTATTTTGTTAATCTAGTTGTTAGTAAACTAATCTATATGGTTACCTTATTATGTAGTCTTTAATTATACTAATTTAGGTAATTTTAGAAGTTGATTTTAGTTGTAAAGTTGTTGCTTTAAGGTTTTCAAGAAGAGGTTTTTGTATGGAAATGGTATTTGAAACATGTTTAGTGAGTTGATTAAACCTAATTTGTGTTGATTAGACCTAATTTGCTATCTAGTGTTTTGCTAACCTTAAGCTAAGTGGTTAATTTGCTTATTAGGCTAAATTATAGTGTTAAAGTAAGGATTTCTTATATAATTTGAGTTATGTTTGCTATTTATAAAAATCAAGAGAAGGTTTTGTTATGTAAATTAGTTTTTTTAAGCTTAGTTAATGGTTTAGAATTGGTGTATTGGCTAACTTTTTGGTTAGTTTGGAATGTTGGTGTTGGGTGGTGTTGACTTTGTCGCTAAAGGGTCGATGTTTGCATCAAATTGCAATTTCTGCTTACTAGATTTTTGTAGAAGTTATGTGATGAGTTAATTGTGGCATCTTGATGATTTTGTTGGCTTGTCCTACGACTTTTAGGATGCGTGAGTGCGGTTTTTGGGTAGTCGGGTTTTAGTTTTGCCGGGCGACCCAAAATCGGCGTTTTTGGCAGTTTTTGCGATTTTCGCGTGTGTCCGCGCACTTTGTGCACGTTGTACCCAGTTAGCGAACTTTAGTAGTTTCGTTGGGGTTTTGCGTCGTTCTTGTTACGTAACCTTATGTTTGGTATTGATGTAAATTCCAGGTTCGGTCGCGGAGACGTCAGACGCGGCGCGAAAGGGAAAGGCAGTGATTGGACACAGCTAGCCAGGGATCCCGGTGAGTAGATTTAACATCTACGGGGGACGATCGTCTGGATGGCGCAAGTCGCCCGATAGATTAAGTTAACTGGAAAATAGTAAATTGGATAATCACTTGTGTCATTAGAATAATAATAAGGGCATGATAATTGCTGCAATTAGATCAATAGGTTATACCATATATGCAAACTCAATTGTAGGACACATGCACCATTACCAGGTTTTTATATGCAGCACGAGCACTATTCATGTTTACACACACACCCTGGTAATTGCCATGCCACCACACTAGATAACTTTTAAATTGAAACCTTTTACAAATTGATACTTAAACTGGTACTGTTGCCTTTAATTCCTTAAAAATGAAACCGTAGTATTGCTATTCATGTGCATGTAATTCATCATATTAATTGTTCATGCTTAATACATTAATCACACATCGCAACTTGATTATTGATATCATACGCATTCATTATCATTGGTATATGCACTTATGAGGATTTCTTGAGATTTTATGATATTGCTGGATTTCGGGGGAAAGCCGCAAAATTTCCAAACTTATGATATTTTTAAAACATGTAAATTGCGGTTTTCTAGTGATGTAAGTGTCGTCCACCATGAGTTTGCTGTGGCTTTGGAAATCCGTGTCGAGGAGTGGAGGAACCGGCATGGGTACATGGTGGGCCCGGTAAGGTACCCCGGGGCAAGAGGAATGTGGTGATGACGTTGAGCCTGGCAGGGGACGGATTACCTACCGGTGACTGTTTGGGACGGCGGATATCCAGAGGATACCGACCGTGGCCGCTAGATGATGAGATATTGATATTTGAGATGGGTCAGCCGGACGGCTGAGGCCAGAGATACATTATGAGATTTGAGACAGCTTTTGGGGTGTCGTTGCTGGACACCGATTTTCGTCGATTCATTGACATTTGCTGGCATTCTAAAAGAGTTTCAAAAAAAAAACAAAAAGAGATAAGATATTTTTATATATAAACCTATTGAGACCTCAGATATTCATGTTGCATACATATTAGTACACTGATGTTATATACACACCTGCTAGTGCATCCAGTCATACCTGTATTTTAGATGCTAGGATGTTTGTGTGCATGCATACGATAGCCTTTGTAGATGTTATTTATTACTCACGAGTTGGCAACTCACCCCCGTTGTGCCACAGCCTTTTTCAGGTCCGCTCCGTCAGTTCAGTAGCGGCGGGCGCACTTGTCTTTTGTCTCTTTTGCCTGAGCTCGGGATTTGCTCATAGGTGGGTTATGTTATTTTTTGTACCACCTTGTATATTCTTGTATCTAGTATACTCCATCTACTGTTCTACCAGATTATTGTATATTGACCTAGAGATGAGACTGTGAGGTTTGTGGATTTTATACTGTATTTGGGGTCGAGCTCACTTGAGCCGACATGCTACTTTTTCATGCTTCCTTATGCTTTATTATGCTTTATTATGCTTGTTGTCATTTACATTGCGTGGGATTTGTGACCGCCGTATGGCGAAGAGCTAGCTCCCGCTTGGGGATGCCCTATTTTGTGGATTCATGTATATATTTTGTTGTACCCATTTTTGGGGGTCAGTATTTACAAAGGAGACTCTGCCGAAATTTTCGGGAAAAATTTGTATTGTTTTTAAAAAGTGTTTTACATGACTTATTTGATAACTCGCTTTCAATTGATTGGGTTTTCTTCACTCTTTTGCTTCATTGGTTTTGTTTTCTGGGCTTTGGCTTACTTATTTTACGGACGCCTTTAGACGTTTCGTGAACTTAAGTGCCAGTCACGTTCCGTACCCTGCGGGTCGTGACACATACGCATCATCGATAATGGTGTAGGTGTACTATCACATGTATAAGTAATGCAATGCGAATAACATGAATGCGGCATAAGGTAAATCATATGCAAATGCTGACGGGTATACGTATCTAATATGACCGAGTCGGTGAATCTATCAATCGGAATCTAGCCACACAACATCATGCACGGTATAATCCATCGTACGGCATCCTCTAGTCAAGGGTATGGATCAATCATCAAATCAAACTCATCATGTACGGAAAATCATAGTACGGCGGCATTAAACTATCAGGGATCCTATCATCCTATAAGACGAGGAGGGTACGGACCTAACGTCTCGTACGGCTATCACTCACGATTCACAACATATATCAATATCTCTATATACCTATGTCCCAGGTCATATCCACAATAATCTCATATCAGGGGACCGGCAGGGTATAAATCATCTCAATCGACTCGCATCCGTATACCAACATATCATCAAATCATCATATTCGTCTTATATTCTTTCCATCACATTTATATCTCACATCAAGTCGAGTTTAAATAAACATTATATCTCTACTATAAGTATAAGTATCTAATCTAACATACATACCCGAACCATACAATCAGATTTTTAAAGAAGCGAATCGTAGTTTGAAAATATGGGTTACGTTTTTTTAAGGAAAATATATCATTTGAAAATCAGTAACATCCCTCAAGGTATATATTTAAAAGATACATACGATTCTTCGTTTTAGAAAAAGGTATGGTTCGGATGACACATCTACATCGACTATCTAGTCCTACAGTACCCTAAACGGCAATATCGACAAACGTCATCCTCAAATTCCGTCATCCTATAATAGTCGTAACATATCACTTCTAAGTATCCTCTAGTTTCTAAAATGGTTTCATAGCTATCTTCATTCTAACCCTAGTTTCCTAATCTAGGTTTCCTTAATCATATTCTATAAATCAGTTTTCCATCAAAACTTTGCAGGGGTGCTATACGCCATCCACCCGACTTCCTCCGTGGATATAGATCAACTCACCATGGCCTTCGCTTGCCGAAGGCGATGGCGCCATGCTCCGTTGCCTCAGAATCCATGCGACGGTACCTATAATAGCAACACAATCGCAAAAGCTTATAAAAAATCAAGTCGGAAACCAAAACGGCACACGTTTCGCTCATAGGTTAAAACCTATAGCCTAGCATGCAAAAAAAGACCAATAACCCTGGTCGTTGACGTCCAAAGGCCACACGAAGGAAACACAATACCAAATACCAAATTCAAATTCATTAAAAGCCGCAAAATAATTTCAGAAACTAAGTAAAACGCTCCCGGATTTTCCCCAGGTGACAATTAGCCAATTTTGCATACGGGAGGTGTCTAATTTATTGCAAAAGGAGACATGGACCAAACCTGGGATCCTAATTCCCTTCTCTGGCCACAAATTGCGGCCAGAATGGATTAATCTGCCGCCAAAAGGTGGAGTTGGGGTCTCGGGTCTTTGTGGAAGTTTCCTGGGTGCCTGCATGTGTCACTGTGTTCGCTAAATTATTTTTAGTGCCCCCGGGTTACTCCAGATTCCATAGTACCCTCACAATTTACACATTTAACCGATGTTGGGGTTTCTAAATCCGTGTTTTGGGTTCCATCCTCTATTCTAGCTCAGTAAAACACCACTCAGGCCTTGTTAACAGCCACTAGGCATCACCCAATTCACATAACACTCAAACCCTTCAGTAGAAATTTTTAACATAACTAATCAATACCCATTTAACTCTAAACTACTATGGGGTGTTATGAGACTTCAAATTAAACTAGATAGAAGAATGCATACCTCATTTGGGCAACCCATGAAAAACCCTAGCTCCTCAAGGTTGTCAAAATCTAACATTTCTTGGTCTAATGTGTAGAGGAGTAGGAGGTGATCAATTTTAATGAAAGGGGTTTAGGGTTTTGATGGATATTTTGAAATGCTATATTGGGGTGAAGGTGGAAGGAAGTGAGGAAGAAAAAGAAGAAGAAGAAGAAGAAGAAAATGATGGGGGAGGTGACAATGAGGCAGCCCTTCTCTTTCTCCTCACTTATTCTAACCCCCTCTCTCAATATTTACCCTTATGCCATTTATCTTTTCTTTTCTTTTCTTTTCTCATTTAAAAACCAAAGCACATAATACCCATAACATAACACCAATGCAACAACATATAACCAAAACATAACACGACATGGTGCACTTTCCACGAAAACTGTAGAAACGCGGATTTGACTTAATCGCGATTAGCAGTGCACTAATCGGGTTTTTATCGAAACTGCATAAAAAAATTTTAAAAATGCCAAATCCTTTAAATATATTATTAAATGAATAAATCATTTTAATTTTCAATTATTTCACAATTATTGGTATATATTTATACCCTTTTCCGAAAATCCCAATTTCGCAAATCGGGCAGTTTTCGGGAAATATATTATTTTAATATTAAATTCCAAAAATAATATTTTATATTTTCTGAAATGTTACAGATATTTACATGCATGACGTTGTTGTGTCATTGATGGACACGTGGATGAGATCCACATGCATACAGGCATTGATTACATTGTTGGATGATATCCACATGCATACAGGCATTGATTATATTGTTGGCACATATGCACATACGGTCACCCTAGATATCGTAGTATTACCTTTATGATATAGTTGACCTATGGATCGTTGTTTATTTCGATTTCTACCTGATGATGTTTTCTACTCACGAGTTGGCAACTCACCCCCGTTGTGCCACAGTTCTTGCAGGTTGACCGCATGGATCGGCAGCGGCATCGTTGGCACACAGCTTGCATTCGGGTGACTTGCTTTGGTAGGTGGTACATGTTAGATCGTACCCCTTTCATATTTATTATTCCTGTTGTATCTAGTTAACTCCATCAATCAGAAACTAGTATTTATATAAGTAGTAAGACTTAGAAGAGACTCGTGGTTGCGAGATTTAGAGCGAGGGTTTATGTTCGCTTGGTGGGTTTGATGTTTTGCTTTATTATCCTTTGTGTTGATCTTCACCGTTGGGCGTCGTATACATGTTTTATGACTTGCGTGGGTATGATTCCGCCGTTTGGCGAAGAGCTAGCTCCCGTTTGGGGATGCCTTTATTATTATTATATATATGTGGTTTTGGATCAAAATATACAAAGGAGGTGCTGCCCAAAATTTTAAAAAAAGGTGAAACATGGTTTCCAACCACTAAATCCAGTTGCATTTTTTTTGTTCCATTACTTATGCATTTAAGAAAACTTATGATTTCATTATACCTTCATTTCAAAACTTCACCCTATTTATTTTCTTAAAAAGGTTTTGGATTTCTGGGCTTCGGCTTACTTGAGTTACGTTACGCCTTTAGACATGGCGTGAGTTATGTGCCGGTCACGAACTAAATTTCAGGTCGTGACAAAGTTGGTATCAGAGCGCTAGGTTTAACCTTGGTTCGAGTCTAGATTTGACTATGTGGAGTCTGGGGCGTGATCTATTTCGGAAACTAGGCTTGACCTTACGGAACTTAGACTTGAATAGGGGGGTATTAGACCCGAACTTTCGTTACACAGGCTGACCCTGATTGATGGAGTAGGTAGCTTGAGTAGAGTGACGTACCGTACGTATGTTCCGCGGCATATTTACGGTATGATACTCCACTTAAGAAACATTAGGATGTACATATTTTGAGATCTGTGATTCTCTTTGTTCTCTTGGTCATGCATCCATTTGAGATCCTTGATTCTATTCGTTTCCATGATCATACTCTCATTGATTCCGTTCCTCCTTATGATCATGTATCCATTCTGGATCTGTTGATTCCTTTCATTCCTTTGATCTGTTTTCATCGACACATACTTGAGGTTCCTGTCGCCATGGTTTGAGCGAAATTTGAGCTGTTGCTAGTGATGCGGTCAGGGCGAGCTTGTCAAGGACGAGGAATGACCATCGTGTTTCTGGTGACATGGGAACGTATCGATGTAGTGTTTGTGTTGTGACTTCTCGTTTAAGGCGAGTGTTCGGTTTTGCACCGGATGATCGGGCCGCTGATAGAGGCTGCCTGTTGTGAGGGGACTGTTGATGTACATCCTACCTCAGAGATCGTGATGTCGTCTACCCTGCGGACAGATGACCCAGCTGTAGCTGAGATTGATGGGATGTCGCTTCCAGAGCTTACGAGCTGAGATCACTAAAGCTTTTAGGCAGAGATGCGATAGATGATATCTAGTCTATCTTGAGTTGAGAGACGAAGGTGATTCGTCAGATTTGATGCGCCGATGTCGGCTCAGTTAAGTTGAAGATTTCCAGTGTGGAGAGTCTTACGTAGATCTAGAGTAGATCGATCCAGAGATGACGTTGTTTTTTGGATGATCCGATAGGAGATCAGTAAGTTGACCAGCATCGGATAGAGGACCTCACCCAGACGCGTTGTGAGTTGATCGAGAACGGACGAATATAGAGTATTCCTCCGATGGTTGGGACGAGTTCCCGAGGGCGTGTTCGGCTAGATATCTTCTACAGAGTAATGAAGATACCGAGTTCGCGATTTCGAGTCCGTGTGAGAGATTCCGGATTGACCGTAGCCGAGAACATTTGCAGTACGCAGATAGCATGACGTGACGTCAAAGCGGACGAAAATAAAGACGAGTGGAACAAGAGATTCATGCGAGATGTTAACGAGCTGTTGTTACTCCCCGTTGAGATTAGAGATCTGATATGTATACTGAGGCGTTGGGATACGTCCAGTTCCCGAGGAAATGCTGTGATGAGAACGCAGATGTCTAGAAAGCGGGAAAAGATTATGCAAGAGTACCAGCCTCCATATAGTTCGGCATAGGCGATATTGGAAGAAACCTTGAGCTGGTTCTTTCCAGGACACTGCTGCAATAAGATTTTCACCGAGGATCGGTTGTGTCACGTGTATTCAGAGGGCCAGAGGCCGACGCCAGTGAAGTGCTGCTTTACGAGTGGTCATACTAATTGGCCGAGAGATGACCAGAGGAGTGTCAGAGCGGAATCATTTACGTTAGTATACCGGACCGGGCCGACGAGCCGATGGATTGCGAGATTGGTAATCCACAGAGGAATGAGGACCCAGAGACAGAGGACGCCAGACTGTGAGCTGGAGGCAAGCGGATGTTCTTGCTCTGCCAGTTTTGGGCGCACCGACTTTTTTGACATTGTAGGAGGTGTACCTCAATGTCATTTATTGCGATTTGTGTTTGTGATCCGAGTATCATGCTTATATCGCTTGGATTTTGAGTTTTGATGATTGAGTTTCATGATATTACTTTCATGCACCATGGCTGCACCTACTGGCTATTTACATTTTTTTGTGCATTGTTATTGCACTTGAGATATGCTTTATGCACCGTTGTGTTGGTATATGATTTGTGCATATTTATTGCACTTGATATCGATTTTGTGCCTTGGCTGCACGTGTTTATGATTTTGTGGATTTCAAACGGTCGATTTGACTTTGTGCATGTGGTACGCACTATATTTGATTTTTGCACTCGGTATAGCTCACATTTGCTTGCAGTGCATTGATACGTGTTTTGTGCACGCAGTTGCACACATTTTTGGATTTTATACAACTTTGTACACTCGGTGTTTCTTTTTATACGCGTTGAGTTATTGTTGAGTTTCCGTGCATTTGTTGCACCGGAATTGTATTTCGTGCACTGGATGCACCGGATTTGTATTTCGTGCACTGGATGCACCGGATTTATATTTCGTGCATTTGTTGCACTGGATTTATATTTCGTACATTTGTTGCACCATATGGGTATTTCGTGCATTGGTTGCACTAGATTTATACTCCGTATCTTGGTTGCACCCGATTTATATCTTTGAGCATTTGTGTTACTAGATTTGTGTTTTTGTGCGCGTTGCACTTGACGGTCGTTTTCGTGCATGCTCCTGCACTAGATGTTTTCTACGGACCTGACGCCCTTGGGTTTGATTTTTGCGCATATTAGGCGCTTGGTATTGGATTTGTGCGCATCGGATGCACTTGAGTGAGATTTTTATTCCTGCATGTCGAATGTATTTGATTTGGATTTCGTGCATGTTGGGCGCATGATACGAGATGTGATTTTGTGCACACTGGATGCACTCGATTAAGATTTTCATTCATGCATGTTAGTTGCACTGGATCGAGATTTTCGTGCACTATAGATGCACTTGATTTTTTTTTCCGTGCACATTCGTTGCACTGGACAGATGCTTTCGTGCATACCCATTGCACTTAGTTTGGGTTTGTGCACATTCATAGTACTTATATTTGGCTTTGGTTTCCGTGCGCACCAGACGCACGTGATTGTTGGATACGCTTTTTGAGGCTGATTTTGCTCTTGAGCACCTTGTTTTCATAATGATCACTATATTATGTAGTAGCCGAACAGGACTGATCTGAGGACAGTGCCTGAGTACTTTGCATGCATAAAAAGTTTAACAAGAGGTTTTCAAAAAGGAGCTATAGTCTCGCCATTTCTTACGTGTCCGTGAGCGACACAAACATTTACAAATGAAAACCTTTTAAAATATTTCAAAACGGCGGAACGTGTATTTGAGCAAAACATATATGAACGTATATTTATTACTTTACAAATGAGCATCCGTCACTTGTGCCGTGAGTTACGTATCATACGGCGATTCAGAAAATATTTTGCATGAGTTTTTTTTTCTGTTTTAGAAGATTTTTCCAAGGATGCGTACTACACACATATTATAGTATTTGACTAGAACATATTGGATTTCAGTAGTGGATTTCGAGATCTGTATCTCCTTTGTAACTCCGATGATATGCGTGCAAATCCGATGATTTGAGTGACGATTGATGGAGTTCGATTTTGAGTTACATACTCGTTTTCAGGCGCACAGGATGCGCTG
The DNA here is from genome assembly GCA_030015575.1 of Agapanthus africanus. Taxonomy (NCBI): domain Eukaryota; kingdom Viridiplantae; phylum Streptophyta; class Magnoliopsida; order Asparagales; family Amaryllidaceae; genus Agapanthus; species Agapanthus africanus. Next base: position 202,921,024 of record JASDDO010000016.1, on the reverse strand, counting down.
TGGTATTTCTGTATCTTCCGTGATTTTGGAGCTCCATTGATTTGAGTTGATTATTGAAATGTTTTAGCATTTGGGGGTTTAAATTCAAATTCGGGGACCGAATTTATTTAAGGGGGGAAGATTGTAACATTTCAGAAAATATATAATTTAATTTTTGGAATTTAATATTAAAATAATATATTTCGCGAAAACTATTCGATTTGAGAATAGGGATTTTTCGTAAAATGGTATAAGTATATACCAATATTTAGAAATTAATCGGAGATTAAAATGATTTATTTATTTTAATGATATTTGTCGGATTTTTGGCAAAATCCGTATTTTTTATATTTTTCCGTGACTTGTGCACCATGTCTTGTGCATGTTAAGTGTTGAGTTGTGTGTGTGTGTGACTTGTGGGAAAAGAGAAAGGAAAACAAAGAAAAGAGAAAGAAAAGAGTTTGAGTGTGAATAGAATCAATTTGATGCCATGGTTAAATTGGGATAAAACAAAATAGATATTTGTTGTGAGAGAGTGAGTGTAGGAGAGGGTGAGATTAAGAGAGAGAGGGGTTTTAACTTGGCTGCCCCAATCCTTCATCTCCCCCATTATTTCTTTATCTCTTTGCTTCTTCTTCTTCAACCTCCACTACCTCATGCATCATCTCAATTCCTTCTTCAAAACCTCATGCCCCTTTCATTAAAAACATGCACCAAGCTATTCTAAACACCTTAAATCATCCAAGTTTGGATTTTGGAGACTTTGGGCAACTCAAGAAATTTCTTTAGTTTCTTATGAGGTATATCTTTTCACTTTAGAATTTTATTTGCGTTAAATATCGTATTTTAGTTAGAAATGGAGTTAATTAGGATATTGATATAGAAAATTGAAAGTTGTTGTTAAGTGACCAATTGAGATGTAGTAAGTGTTTACAAGACCTTAGAGATTGATTTAGAGGCCTGGAAATGAGTTTAGAACCCGATACACGAAGTTAGAATTGTTCCGTGTCGGTTTTGTGAAACCTTATAGCCTATAGGGAATCTGCAGCTATCTGGGATTTTTCCAAGAAAATCAAACATGACCACTAACCTAGATAGACCACTAGAAGACCACCACAGAAATACGAACCTGTTTCTCCCCACTTGTGCCGGCGAGCTCGGACATCATGGTGATGTCGTCGGTTTTATGCTGGGCATTGGTGTTGGGTTTTTGGGTGTAGCTCCTAATCCCTATAACCTATTCCGTATACTTACTTGTTTAGTCCCAGTTTACCTGAGTTAAAATCTGGGATAGTTTTCCTGAGTTGCTGCTTAAGGTTTTGCGATATGTGAAATCTTGGTTTTTGGGTTTTGATATTTGAATTCGTGATTTTGGTATTTGAGATTCGGATTGTGTCGTTGGATGTTTATTTGGTTGTGTGTACATGCGAGGCTATAGGTTCTAACCTATAGGCAATCCATGTGCCGTATCGGTTTTTGGATATTGATTGTGTTTGAATTTCGATTGTGTATTGATTGTAGGTACTTCGCGTGGACTTCCGAGACGATGAAGCACATCGACTTCAGCTAAGCGAGGAGTTTAGCAGGTGAGTAGATTTAAATCTACGGGGGAAATCGGGTGGATGGCGTATAACACCCCTGCAAATTATTATGGAAACCGATATATATATATATATATATATATATATATATATATATATATATAGGATATGGTTAAAGGATTAGTAGGAGACGAGATATACCACAACTTAAGATTTGTGTATTGTTTAGTGTGACATGATATGATAGAATTGATATATATGGATTTGAAACGTGAATATGAATCACGATTTGTATACGTAGTTGCAAGAGAGTAAGTATGAGATTTTAGTGGCTGGTTATGAGATTAATAAAATGACCTGATGTGAGAGATTGATGTGATGAAAAGAGTATACGGTGAGATATGATGGCTTGGTTGATATGTCGTTATACAGATGCGAGTCAATATGAGATAATTGATACCTTTATCGGTCCCCTGATATGAGATTGATACGGATGTGAACCGAGATAGAGGTATATATATGTGTGTGATCATGTGGATAATGAGTGATATGTTGTACGAGACTTTAGATCCGTACCCTCATTGTCGTATAGGTTGATAGAATCCCTAATTGTTTGATTCCGCTGTACGAGGGATTACCGTACGTGGTGAGCTTTATCTGATGATTGATCCATACCCTTGACTAGAGGATGCCGTACGATGGATTGTACCGTACGTGATGTTATGTGGCTGGATGCCGATTGATAGATTCACCGACTCGGATATGTGATAGAGACGTATACCTTATAGCATTTAGCTGACGATGTACTTTATGCTAAGTTCAAGTCATTTTCATTGCTTTACATATACCTGTGCCAGTACACCTACACCATTATCGATGATATGTATGTTACACTTACACAGATTGGCCGGCTCACACACATTCATCATCGATAATTGCTATGTCACTTACAAAGTAGAATTGTCACATCATTATGCTATGTTGCTTGAAAGACTTGCTATGCTCACGTCATTATGATATGTCGCATGATATACTGATATGCTCACATCATTGTTCCATGTTGCATGATATACGGATATGCTCACATTTCTGTTATATGTTTGCATACATCATGCTTCACGATTATACGCATTAAGATGTTGTTTTCATGAGATTCTCGATTTGAGAACCGTAGTTGTGTTTCAAAAGAAAGTATGTATTGTTTTAAAAACCCGGTTTCTCTTGATATGATATTTCAGTCCGTCCACCATGCGTTTTCTCGGTTCTGAGACGTGTGATATGTGAAACCCGATTCGAGGAGTTGGATGATATGTGAAACCCGATTCGAGGAGTTGGATGATCCGTTTGCGGGTTCATGGTGGACCCGGTATGGTACCCCGGGGCAAGAAAGGTATGTCGATGTATTAGCCGATGAGCCTGGCAGAGGGAACACTACCTACCGGTGATTGGTTGGACCTGGCGGTTATCCGGAGGATACCGACCGGAGTCGAGAGATGGATATGGGCCGATCCGTTCTTCCGGAGCCCGAGGGCCGATCCGAAAAGACGGTGCCCGTGGGCCGATCCGGACTGACGGAGCCCGAGATATATGAGGATTTACATGTCGATGTTGGACACGAGTTTCATGATATTTCGAGTGTCGATGTTGGACACTCGGGTTCAATGATTTTGATGTGTCGTGAGGGACACACGTTGATTTATATCCTCATACTTTCATGCATATGCTTTTATGATATTTACATGCATGACGTTGTTGTGTCATTGATGGACATGTGGATGAGATCCACATGCATACAGGCATTGATTACATTGTTGGATGATATCCACATGCATACAGGCATTGATTATATTGTTGGCGCATATGCAGATACGGTCACCCTAGATATCATAGTATTACCTTTATGATATAGTTGACCTAGGGATCGTTGTTTATTTCGATTTCTACCTGATGATGTTTTCTACTCACGAGTTGGAAACTCACCCCGTTGTGCCACAGTTCTTGCAGATTGACCGCATGGATCGGCAACGGCATCGTTAGCACACAGCTTGCATTTGGGTGACTTGCTTTGGTAGGTGGTACATGTTGGATCGTACCCCTTTCATATTTATTATTCTTGTTGTATCTATTTAACTCCATCAATTAGAAACTAGTATTTGTATAAGTAGTAAGACTTAGAAGAGACTTATGGTTGCGAGATTTAGAGCGAGGGTTTATGTTCGCTTGTTGGGTTTGATGTCTTGCTTTATTATCCTTTGCGTTGATCTTCGCCGTTGGGCATCGTATACATGTTTTATGACTTGCGTGGGTGTGATTCCGCCATTTGGCGAAGAGCTAGCTCCCGTTTGGGGATGCCTTTATTATTATTATTATTATATATGTGTGGTTTTGGATCAAAATATACAAAGGAGGTGCAGCCTAAAATTTTAAAAAAAGGCGAAACATGTTTTCCAACCACTAAATCTACTTGCATTTTTTTGTTCCATTACTTATTCATTTAAGAAAACTTTTGATTTCATCATACCTTCATTTCAAAACTTCACCTCTTTTATTTTCTTAAAATGGTTTTAGATTTCTGGGCTTCGACTTACTTGAGTTACGTTACGCCTTTAGACGTGGCGTGGGTTAAGTGCCTGTCACGAACTAAATTTCGGGTCGTGACAGTTACTATATCCGTGTATATCCTAAGCTCCCATTAAGTAATATACAATCTAGTGTGATACAATAATGGCCTCTAGGGCATATATCACTAACAATCTCCCACTTGCACTAAGGCCATATACTGGCATATCGCAGACCGAAGATCTCGAATAGCCTTCTCGAACACTGTCTGAGGGATGGCCTCTGTGAGTGGATCTGCAGTGTTGTTCTCCATATCTACTCTCCTCACCTCGATCCCCTGGGGATCAACGATATCCATGATCAGGTGGTACCGCCTCAAGATATGTCTGGATCTCTGATGGGACCTGAGTTACTTCCCTAAAGCTATAGCGCCATTGTTGTCACAATACTAAAGTATTGGACCAACAAATGGAAGGAACCAACTGAAGTTCAGTTAAAAACTTCCATATCTAAACTGCCTCTTTTGCGAAGTCTCATGCAGCGAACTACTCCGTTTCCATCTTCGAGTCTGCAACGGTGTCCTGCTTGGAGCTCTTCCAACAGACCGCCCCTCCACTGAGGGTAAAGCCATAACCTGACATGGACTTGGAGTCATTCTTATCACTCTGGAAGCTGGAGTTAGCAAAAGCCTCAATCTGGAGGTCCTTTCCGCTCTTCACCAAGAACATCTCCTTAGTCCTTCTCAGGTACTTGAGAATGTTCTTTACTACTTCCCAGTGCTTCTCCCCTGGGTTTGACTGATACCGGCTTACCCCGCTCAGTGCGTAAGCTACATCTGGTCTAGTACACAACATCACATACATTATAGAGCCTACCGCAGAAGCGTAGGGTATAATCGTCATGCGAGCCCTTTCCAAATCAGTCTTTGAAGACATCTCTTTGGAGAGGGTGATTTCGTGACAAGCCGGTAGACTACCGCGCTTAAAATCGTCCATACTAAATATTTTCAGTATGGTGTTGTTGTACCTTGACTGTAAAAGTCCCACCATCTTCTTTGATCAATCACGATAGATCTGGATCCCTAGAATGTAGTTGGTATCACCCAGGTCTTTCATGGAGAACCTCTGTGATAAGAATCCTTTGACTGATTGTAGCATAGGAATGTCATTTCCTATCAAGAGAATGTCAGCCATGTACTCAACGAGGAATTCCACAGTTCTTTCTATAATCTAACTATAAATGCATGGATCATCTGGATTTTTGATAAAGTCGAATTCTTTGACTGTCTCAACAAAAACAGATGTTCCAACTCCGTGATGCCTGCTTTAGTCCATAAATGGACTAAATCAACTCGCACACTGTCCCGCTGCTCCCACTCTGATTGACACCCTCTGGCCGATCCATATAGACGTACTCTTCCAAATTACCATTTAGAAAAGCCGTCTCTACATCCATCTGCCAGATCTTACAATCTTGGAAGGCAGCAATGGCAAAAAGGATCCGAATAGATTTAAGAATAGTCACTGGAGAAAAGGTTTCATCATAGTCCAAACCAGGTCTTTGACAAAAAAACCTTTTGCAACAAGTCTAGCCTTATAGGTTTCAACCTATCCATCTACACCAATCTTCTTTCTGAAGATCCATTTGCACCCTACGGGTTTTACCCCTTCTGGAGCAATGTTCAAAGTGTATACTTTGTTGGTGTAGATGGACTCCATTTCGGTCCGTATTGCATCCAGCCAATTTATCGAGTCGCCGCTCTGAATGGCTTACTGGAAGCTAGTTGGCTCTTCATTTTCAATGACGCAATCCTCTCAATCCGCGTCTATAAGAAAACCGTAGTATCTCTCGGGCGGATGAGACTGCCTACTAGTCCTGCGGATTGGCGTAGGGATGTCTGGTTCATTTGAAACCTCTAGTTCTACCATACTTTCAGTAATAGTTTGTAGTTCTATAATTTCTTCCAGTTCTATTGCGCTCCCAGTATTTCCTTTCACAAAAAATTTATTTTCTAAAAAGTGGGAATGACGAGGAACAAAAAACCTTTTGTTCCTCTGCATAATAGGAAAGATACCCCTTGGAGTTTTTTGGGTATCCCACAAACCTACACAGTACTGAGCGTGCCTCGAGCTTGTCCGCATACTGCTTTTCAACAAAAGCTAGACATCCCTATATCTTCAGATACTGAAGATAGGGTTTCTTCCTACTCCACATCTGATATGGTGTGGTAGGCACAGTCTTGGTATGAACCTTATTCAAAAGATATGCAGCTGATTCTAGTGCATAACCTCCGAATGATCGCGGTAACTCAGTATTACTCATCATGGAACATACCATATCCAACAGGGTTCTGTTCCGCCTTTCATATACACCGTTGTGTTATAGTGTGTATGGAAGAGTAAGATGAGAGAGAATTCCATTCTCTATTGAGTAATCAAAGAACTCGACAATTAAGTATTCATCACATCGATCAGATCTCAGTGTCTTGATACTTTTTCCTGTTTGTTTTTCCACATCATTCTTATATTTCCAGAATTTTTCAAAGGGTTCGGATTTATGATTCATCATGATTACATATCCTTACCTAGAGAAATAATCCGTAAAAGTAATGAAATAGGAATAACCACTTCGTGCATCTGTAGATACTGGACTACACACGTCGTTTTGTATGAGTCCCAAGAGCTCGCTTGCTCTTACTCCGTGTCTAGTGAACAGAGTCTTTGTCATCTTTCCTATGAAACAAGATTGACAAGTTGCATAAGACTGATATTCGAACAGATCCAAAATATCCCTCTCTAAGTAACTTCGACAACCGTATTTCATTGATGTGACCCTTTCTACAATGCCATAAGAAAGTTTTATTTAATTCTGGAGACTTTCTTTTAAGTGTGCTCTGGACGTTTGAAAGCCTGAGCTTGATTCAATATATATCGTCCTCTAGTGTACCTTACCCAATCAAACTTTGATTTAGGTTGATGTGAACCACATCGCTTACAAACTAGACTTGGTACACACAAATAAATACGTAGAATCAATATCTGCCCACTTGTCAATTCTAGGTGATATACCATACAGATACAACAACCACGCTCATTCTGTTAGCAACCCTTAGAGTCATATCACCTGCCCTGATAACTCTACGGTTTCTCAAAGTCTGTAATGAATTACAGATTTGAGATCCTGATCCGGTATCTTGTACCCAGGAAGTAGAGTTAATTGAAAAATTGTTTTCAATCACTAACATACCAGAAGTCCAAGCCACAACATACTTCGGATCCTGGATTCTGGCTTTTCAAGCCCTGCATCCCTTCTGCCAATGCCCTTTTCCGTAACAATAGGAACATCCCTCCATCCCTACTATTAGCGCAGAAACTTTTGCCATTCCCTGTCCTTCTACCTTACTGACACCGCATATCGGCTTTGTGGAGGTCTTCTTCTTCTCACCCTTTTCTTTCGCCTTGGATGCAGAAGAAGAAGATTCCCCAATATGCTGAGTGGGTGTCACCCTGGTTTCCTTCAGGGTGCCCTCAACTGGAAGTATAACTTTCTTCCCCTGGGAAAAAGTAGATGGTAGGGACTGTAGAAACAAGTCGGCATATGACCCGTTTCCTAACGTGGTCTCCAGGTCCGTGAGCTTTTTAATATAGCTAATCATTGTAGGGACGTGGTCCCCTACAGATGACCTGACAGCCAACCTCGCTTAAAGCAATTCCTTTGAGGTTTCATATCTTGCGATACGAGATTGTTCTCCATATAAAACATTGTTATGGAGGAAGATGGAAACTAAGTCCATCTTCTCGTGCTGCCTCTGGTATACACCATCAACTGAGGCCAACACGAGATACTTGGCATTCGCACAGTCTTATTCCCTTGGCTTTACGGATATCCTTATCCGCGACGGTGAAAACAGGACCTGGGACGGTAGGGGCTTGAGTAGTAATTAGCTGGTCCAACTTATCATAGGTAATGGACATCTGGACAAACCTTTGCCAGTCATTATAGTATAACTCAGTAATTTTATTATCTATCTATAACCTAATCTGGTTATCTTTTCGCTGCATTTAGGAGAGAGAGAAGAATACACTCAGCATGATACTCTTGCAAGTTTAAATTGGTTTTTAATTTATCTAAACAGGATGGCTCCCACTGTTTCTCGAATCCTTCCTCAAACCATAAAAGAAGAATTAGTCAGGATTGATCTCACCGTACAATACTTGCTTAACCGTTCGGTCAGGCTAGTGTCGGTACTTCGAGGGAGGTTTTACGACGCTTTCGCGAAGTTCCTTAATTAAATAACCTATTTTCCCTGGAGGCGTAGCCCCGCTAACACTGTTCTAGACACCTACTTGGTTTATAGCATTGATCGTTAAGTGATGAAACTACCAAAGAATAGCGGATACTCACAGTAGGATCGGGTTCCAAATATCATTGTGTGATAATGCTGAAGGAATCCTACCAACATTATCAAACTCCAAATGGTATGCACCACTAGCAAGTTTCAGTTTCTTTAGAAACTCCCGATGTGGATTTTTGCCCCATGCTCTTATGACCATGACGAAGGCCAACATATCATAAGTCACATGTTAAGTTCTACCCGTCATTGTCCAGGTTAATTTGAACCCATCCGCACATACCCTTAACGAAGGCCAAAATAGTAGTACGAGTGTCCCAAACCAACGCATCTATCTATGCTACAGATGAATATCCAGCAGCTACCAATCACTATGTGCAACATTTCAGAAAAATAAAATATTATTTTTGGGAATTTATAAAATTAAATAATAAATATTATGAATGTTTGATAATACGGTATAATTAATTTCCAATAAATTGGGAAATATTTGGAAAATTATAGGAATTTCTGAAATGAGGGTGTTTTATATAATTTAGGCAAATTATGAATTTTTATAATTAATTATATACAATTTTAATGCTAATCACAATTAAATATCACTAATCGTGCATTAAGCTTGATTTCTGCACATGACATGAACCATGTTCTATTTCACATTTCTATATTTTTTCTACCATGGCTTCTCTTTATTTTTCATTTGGTTTGGATTTAAATGAGAAGAGAGAAGAGAAGAAAAGAAAAAGAAAATGGTATAAAGAAATTGGTATGGGCTTGAGAGAGAAGAGAGAGAGAGGTGAGGGGTCATTTGACCTTAGCTCCCATTGTTTCCCTTCATCATTCTTTCATCATTTTCCCTTCGCTTCCTCCATGGTTGCCCTCTCACTCCCCCCTCCACTTCATCCTCACTTCATCATCAAAAAATCATCAAAACTTCATCTCCACTTCATTAAAAACATGCACAAGCTCCCTACAAGCATTTTGGACCAAGAAAAATCGGATTTTGAGCACTTGGAGCAACTCAAGAAGATTCTTGAGTTGCCAAATGAGATAATCCTTTCACTAATTATGTAGTATTTGCATTCCTTTAGCCTCTAGTTTAGTTTAAAATCCATTTATAGAGGTTTAGTGGTGTTTGGAAATTTTTAGAGGAAGCTTAGGGATTCTTGAGTTGTGATGGAGCAATTGAGGTTTAGTGGTGACCTAAACCCCGCCCGCCACCATAGTGTCTAAACCTGGACCATACAGAACCTAGACCTTGCTTTGGGAATTAGACATCGATATGTCGGTTTGTGATTTATTAGTGGGTGTAGGGAATCTGGGATGACCTGATAACTTTTCTGGAAAACCAAACAACCCCAGAGACTTAGAACAGACACTTGGAGACCACCCTGAAAATACGAGGCCCCAATTCCTTCCTTTGGCCGAGCTCGCCGGATTTTGCAAGCATGTGACCGGCCACTTTGTGGTTTCTGGTGTCCAAGTTGGTTCTGTAGCTCATATACTTCATATACAATACCCCAGTGCTGTTTGTTCATCTTGATTTCACCTGAACTAAAATCTGGGACCATTTTATTGAGTTGCTGCTTTGAATTCCCCAATGTTCATGAATTTATGTTTTGATATTTGTGTTTTGTATCGGTCACTTGACGTTTGTATGTCGATATCGGGTGTTTTTGGGCTCTTTTGTGTGAGTAGACCATAGGTTTTGACCTATGTGAGATTCGTGTGTCGTTTTAGTCATGAGTCGGATTTTAATGCGATACGATGTATTATGATATGTAGGTACCCTCACGAGGACTTCGAGACGACAAGCAAGCGCGTGGTGACATCGGCATCGGCAAGAGAAGATCAAAGTGAGTAGATATATATCTACGGAGGAAGTCGGGTGGATGGCGTATAGCACCCCCGCAGTTCGAAGTACAGTATACGATATATATGTGATTATGTATTATGTGAAACTTGGATAGTTAGCAAGTAAGATTTAGGAGTTCATGGGTTAAATTTTAGTGTAATTGATTGATAGAGTCATTAGTTAGTTGTAGTCGCAAACCATAGAATAAGGTTTGCACTCACACACACACACACACACACACACTTGCAAGCATTTTATTTTCTTATGCGTATATGGGGATATGTATATATATATACACACACATAGGTATAGGACTATGTATATATATATATGCGTATACATATACATGGATGATGAGGATAGTACATGGTACTTGGAGATGAGTCGATGTGATTGGGCATGATGCCATGAGATCGGTGATGAGACATGGTTCGTATTATGAGATACGACATGATATTATAGCGGGTCCTTGGGCGATGTGTTTTCACACACACGCATACAAATATTTAGATGGTATCAGTATGTTCTAGTCTTAGATCAATACCCCTAATACAGGATATGATGATAAGGATACCATATGAATAATGAGATAAATGTGATATTCGACCCGTATCCAGATTTAGGATGTCGTACGATGGATTTACCGTACGAGCTATATATTGATGACAGATCCGCACTCTTGACTCGAGGATGTCATGTTATATGTTGTATCATATTTGATACTATTGAGACGGGATCACCGACTATTATATATTATATATATATATATATATATATATATATATATATATCGACACAGATTTAGGTGGTTTCCTTACCTTTTCGATTAGCCGGTTAGTTTAGTCCTGTAGTTTACTTATAGATGTTAGACTAGACTCGAGTCATACCTATTTCAAAACTAACGAATCGTGAGTATTTTAAAGACAGGACAAGGGATTCTACGGATATTTCAAAGGACGTACCATTTCTTAAAAACACCGTAGCCCTATTTTCTAAACACCACGATTCTTGTTATTTCAAATGGCAAAACGGTATGACACATTTATAGTAATGTATATTCTTTATTGCTGCGTTTACCATTCATTTTCCGCATATTTTTATAAGTCGCATCGCATCGCATTCTTATTTGTGTTTTCGTAATTATTATGAAACCCAAGCTGTCAGGACAGCAGCATCATTACCGATGATGCGTATGCTCCATATACACCTGCTTGCCGTCTCACACACATCATCATCGGTAATTGCCATGTCACGTACACTTTAGAGAATATTAATTCATTGATATCGCTTGTTAGCTGATAGTTTCAACATGATACTAGTGAGCCTGCTTTTATATGGTAGCTTAGACATTGCATTTATTTACTGCTTTATCTCATGCATGTATATTCATATATTCATTTTCCATGCAATAATATGGGTCAGTCCGTATTGCCGGACCCAGTATTCATTATTTATTTACATCGTGATTTATGATTTCTGATTTCCATGAGATTTCTGGATTTGGAGAAACCGCAATTTTTTTATAAACTGATTATCACTTTTAAAAGATAGAAAAATGCGGTTTTCTCATGATATGATATGAGATATGTCCGCCATGAGTTTTCTCGGCTCTTGAGCGATATCATACACCCGATTCGAGGAGCATGAGGAACCGTCTGTGGGTGCATAGTGGACCCAGTGCGGTACCCCGGGGCAAGATGGTCGCAGATGATGGCGTTGAGCCTGGCAGGGGAGCACTACCGACCGGTGATTTTATTGTGACTCGACGGATATCCGGAGGATACCGATCGGAGTATAGGCCAGTTCGGATTGCCGGAGCCTGAGGTTTTGAGATTTGATGATATGGGCCAGTCCGGATAGCCGGAGCCCTAGATATTGAGATTCGAGGATACAGGCCAGTGCGGATTGTCGGAGCCTGAGATATTGAGATATTGGGATATATGTTTTGTGTCGATGCTTGACACTGATTCTATGTTGATTTCATTGATAATACCTCGATTTATTTAATTACAGATATCTCACTATATAAAGAATACAGTTTTCTCATTCATGATGTATTCTGTTTTAATTTATTGCATTCATACCTCATATTTATGATATGTTGCTACCTGAGACACTAACACGAGCACTTGGTATTACATTTATGTACAGATGTTTACCCCTGCCATGACTAGATGCTTCAGACTTTATCATTTTGAGGTTTTATATATTTGATCGTATTGACCTAGGATTGAGTCATACATACGATTTTTACTCTGTGATGTTTTATACTCACGAGTTGGCAACTCACCCCCGTTGTGCCACAGTTTCTTGTAGGTTTTGCCGTACATGTTTCCTTGGCGGCTTTGCTGGCACACTACTTCCTTCCGGGTGATTGCCTTGGTAGGTGGGTTCACTCGCTTCGTGACCACCATTATACCTTTTATTATATTTTGTTGTATCTAGAAACTCCATCAACCAGACTTGTATATTTTATAGACTTAGAAGACCAGTGTTTATTATTTCGACCTTAGAGTCGCGCGTTGTATTATTATGGTTTTCTTGATGATTTTGAGTTCCTTTTGAGTTTTGATTCTCGCCCTTCGGCGTTGTATATTATATTGCTTGTGTGGTTGTGACCGCCAATTGGCGAAGGGCTAGCTCCCACTTGGGGATGCCTTTATTCATATTATGCATGTTGTACCCTTTTGGGGCCAGTATTTACAAAGGAAACTCTGCCGAAATTTTCAGAAAAGACTTGGGTTTTAAAAATGCAATTCCTCGGCATTATGTTGTTAAACTACTTGCTTTAAAACTAAACTTTTCCTTCTTTCTTCTTTAAAATGGTTTAGATTTCTTGGATTTTGGCTTATTTTAATTAGATGAGGTCCTATAGACTTCATATGATTCAAGTGCCAGTCACGTGCCATTTCGGGTCGTGACAAAGTTGGTATCAAATCCAGGTTAACCTTGGTTCGAGTCTATGTTTGATTATGCGGAGCCTAGGGCGTTTTTATATATACGGAATCTAGGCTTGACATTACGGAACTTAGACTTAGTCGAGGGGGTATTAGGCCCGAACTTTCGTCGCTTAGGTTGACCTGGTTGATGGAGTAGGTGACTTAAGGAGAGTGACGTACCGTGTGTATGTTCCGCAGCATACTTACGATACGCTAAAGCCTTAGGATGTACATTTCTTTCCACAGTATTATATTCGTTCATATGATCTATCCTCATCGATATCGGTTTATGGTTTTTGCTGCCACGATTACACGGGAAGAGAGAGCTACGACTAGAGTTGCATCAGCACGAGCTCGTCATGGACGAGGACTGACTAGGGCGTGATTCCAGGGACATACGATTTGCATAGATGCGTCGTTTTATTATGTTTTCGCGCCATGAGAGGTTGATGGATCGCTTTTACGAGATTTCTCGGATGTGCAGATCAGCACCAGAGGATTGGTCCACTGCTAGAGGCCAGCCAGAATGTGATAACCATCAATGCACCAATTATTTGATGATCGAGGCACTGTTCAGCGTGCGGACAAATGAGCCAGTTGTTCCTGCGAATAACAAGATATAACCCAATGTTTGAAGCTAATGCCGCATGAGTTTTACTTGGAGATACGATAGAAGATCGCTAGTCACCCAAGGAGGAGTGACTAGGACATGTGAATCGTTGCCTACCCCGATGCAAGGTTATCAGATTGATTGATTCCATCTTGAGATGACTTTACGCAGGTACGTAGAGAGTCGATAGAAGACGGTCGAATGTCAGAAACCCATTTTTCTAAGTTTAAAGTATTCGAAAAAACATGCAAGCAATTCTATGGACCCTCTAGAAGAATGAAACCCTAACTCGATATAATGACCATGAGAACGCTTGAAACCTTAGGGTTTGCAGCAGTTCCGCGGTGCCGTTGATGAGGCTTGGGTTTGCCCTTCTACGGCTGGTCCATAGGTGTTGTGGCATGTACTGGAATACTATTATACAGTACTCAAAAGGTTGAGCTCTTGGGGGATTATGGAACTTTGACGAATCGATCGAAAGGTTCGACGTCATTCGGATATCATGTGATGGGATACATTGCTTGGGAGACTCCAGATACGAATATAGCCGTTGGAGCGCAGTCCATGTAGCCACGAAGAGACGAGTCTGAATCAGTCGACATTAGAGAAAAGTGGAGTAAGAGGTTCGTACGAGATCGTGATGAGATGACGTTCCACTATGATGACATCAGAGATGTGATACGCATGTAGAGGCGTTGTATATGGATATATCTTCCAAAAGGATTCGTGATGGGTATGCAGCCGTTCCGGAATAAGAAATAGATTTAGTAAAGGGTGAAAACTTCCGGGCAGTTCGGTAGAAACGAGATTTAGGGGAGACTTCGACAAAACCTTTCTGGAATACTATATGAGAAGACATGGACCAAGGAGCGGTCATATTGCGCACACCCAGTAGGCCAGAGTTCGGCATCGTCGACGAGTTATGTTATGAGTGACCATGACAGTAGGCCAGAGATCTTTAGAGGATGTGCCAGAGCAGGACTATTTCCATCATCTTTGATTTTGATATTTTGGGCGATTTATTTGCATGATTGAGATTTGGTGCACCACAGTTGCACTCGACTTCGATTTGATGTCATTCGAGATGCTGATTTTGATTTCATGCCTATGGTATGCACGTGATTTGACTCGCGTTTTCGGCATAGATTTCACGCACTTTTAGTATTTTTATTCGATTTTGTTCACGCTGATGCACATGGTTGTGAGATTATATACCACGGTATACCTGATTTGGATTTGGATTGAAATGTGTTGTATACCGTCGATTTCGATTGTGATATTCGATATTTCTTTTCGTGCACCTTGTGCACTTGACTTGGATTCTTGCGCATACTTGGGTGCTTGATGCGATTTTGGTGCACGCCAGATGCACTAAATCGAGATTCTTCGTGCATATCAGATGCACCTGATACCCGTTGCCTTTGACAGGTGTTTCGTGCACATCCGTTTCACTTAGATTTTGTTTATGTGCACATGTATGGCACATTCATGGATTTCGATTTCCGTGCGCGCCAGACGCACGTGGCATTCATATACACATTTTGGGATTGATTCCTTTGGGAGCAGTATGTTGTATCATATTTACTATTTGGTATAGTAGCTGAGCATGACTAGTCAGAGAACAGTACCTGAATATATTTTTGCATGCATTGATAGTTATCGAAGGGATTTCCAAAAACGAGCTATAGTCTCAGTATTTAGCTATGTGTCCGAGATGACACAAGACATTTCACATGGGAAACCCTCCTAAATTATTTTTTTCAAAACGGCGGGACGTGTATGTTAAACAAAGGGTATATGTATATAATTATTTTCTTATAATAAACGTCCGCCACTGTGTCGTGATACACGCATAGCACGGCAACACGAAAGGTTTGGCATGCATTTCTTTCAGATGTTTTGACGAGTTTACAAAGATGTTTACATGTATAGTATGATGTATATCATGTTGGTTTTCGTATTGGACTTCGCCATTGATGTCTTCACCATAACTCCGATGATTGCGTGGTGCTTGACCGAGTTTTGATTTTGGTTTACATACTCGTTTTTCATACGCATGCATTGCGCTACGATGTGTTTTATGTATTTATGATTTCGGAGCCCCGACGACTTGGTATTTTTACTGAAATGTTAGTATTTGAGGGGTTTAAATTTAAATTCAGGGATCGAATTTCTTTAAGGGGGGAAGACTGTAAAATTTCAGAAAAATAAAATATTATTTTTGGGAATTTATAAAATTAAATAATAAATATTATGAATATTTGATAATGCGGTATAATTAATTTCTAATAAATTGGGAAATATTTGGAAAATTATAGGAATTTCTGAAATGAGTGTGTTTTATGTGATTTAGGAAAATTATGAATTTTTATAATTAATCATATACAATTTTAATGTTAATCGCGATTAAATATCACTAATCGTGCATTAAGCTTGATTTGTGCACATGACACGCACCATGTCCTATTTCACATTTCTACATTTTTTCTACCATGGCTTCTCTTTATTTTTCATTTGGTTTAGTTTTAAATGAGAAGAGAGAAGAAAAGAAAAGAAAAGAAAATGAAATAAAGAAAAGGGTATGGGAATGAGAGAGAAGAGAGAGAGAGGTGAGGGGTCATTTGACCTTAGCTCCCATTGTTTCCCTTCATCATTCCTTCATCATTTTCCCTCCACTTCCTCCATGGCTGCCCTCTCACTCCCCCCTCCTCTTCATCCTCACTTCATCATCAAAAACTCATCAAAACTTCATCTCCACTTCATTTAAAACAAGCAAAAGCTCCCTACAAGCACTTTGGACCAAGAAAAATCGGATTTTGAGCACTTGGGGCTTGTGTAGCCAAATGAGGTAATCCTTTCACAAATTGTGTAGTATTTGCATTCCTTTAGCCTCTAGTTTAGTTTAAAATCCATTTATTGAGGTTTAGTGGTGTTTGGAAATTTCTAGAGGATGTTTAGGGATTCTTGAGTTGTGATGGAGCAATTGAGGTTTAGCGGTGACCTAAAAAACCCCTCCCTTAGTGTCTAAACCTGGACCATACAGCACCTAGACCTAGATTTGGGAATTAGACATCGATATGTCGGTTTGTGATTTATTAGTGGGTGCAGGGAATCTGGGATAACCTGATAACTTTTCTGGAAAACCAAACAACCCCAGTGACTTAGAACAAACACTAGGAGACCACCCTGAAAATACGAGGCCCCAATTACTTCCCTTCGCCGAGCTCGCCTGATTTTGCATGCATGTGGCCGGCCACTTTGTGGTTTCTGGTGTCCAAGTTGGTTCTATAGCTCATATACTTCATATACAATACACCAGTGCTGTTTGTTCATCTTGATTTCACCTGAACTAAAATCTGGGACCATTTTATTGGGTTGCTGCATTGAATTCCCCGATGTTCATGAATTTAAGTTTTGATATTTGTGTTTTGTATCGGTCACTTGACGTTTGTACGTCGATATCGGGTGTTTTTGGGCTCTTTTGTGTGAGTAGACCATAGGTTTTGACCTATGTGAGTTGGTAAGTCGATGTACAACACCCCACGACTTGCGGGAAGGCGGAATAATGAAAAACGATCTTGTTTAAAGCGTAAATATCGAATAACCGAGAATCTTTGCTAAAACAATAACTAACAAGAAACCATAGAAGAGTTAACTACTATGATAAGTGATTATACCTAAAGAACCAAGTCCTTCGTCTTGTCGTTCTCCACGTCCTCTCCGGCCTTCTCTATGTAGTAGAAGATCCACCCGAGAGCTTTACTGCAAGCTTCACCTCTAACTTGAGGTAACTAGGTTTCTTAAATCGCTAATCTAAGTTACCTGGGTGATATAGAGAATGGTTGAGGATTAAGTAGTCTACTCTAATCCGTGGTCTCAACACATGAGAGGGGAGGCTTAGGGTTTGAAGAGAGAGAGCTTGAGGAGAGAGAAGGTGAGCAAGAGAATGAGATGAGATAATGATCTATCATAATATATATCAAGCATTATCATTTATCCAATAAAAGAAAATAAAGGATTAATAATCATGCTTCATAAATAAAAGAGGGTGATTCATCTCCATGAGTCATTAAGTATTTATGATGCATTAATGACATGGATGAATCACTCAAATGACTCACTAATCTCATTTAATGCATATGCCACCTTAACAACAAAAGACGGATTACACAGTTGTGATGAATAGCCATTACCCCACCATAGACCCCTACGGGTACGACAAACTACCCGCCAAATACCCGAAGTGAAGCGGTCTCCCTCAGCAAAGTGAGTAGGCCACTAAACACTTCAAAGTACCCGGTAGTTTGTGCACCCTACCTTAGGTCTATCCTAGGAGGAAAAACAGTAAAATGAAATAATACAACGGTGGCTACAAACGCAACCTGGATGCGCCCCGCATAATAATATTACAACATTATACAATTACATTGAATGAATGAATATAACAACCCATCTCAAACCCCAGCTAATCATCACAACAGTCCAATACAGTTCACAACCATAAACAATAAAAACCATTACAGAAATGTGCAACCCCCAGCCAACCGACATACTAGCAGTTAGGGGAGGTTTACGAATACATTATACAATCACAGATATAATCATATTAGCAAACATCGTATAATTTCGATCGAGAAAACATATCATATTCTACTCCCAAAACTTCTCTGTGCACCTGAGACTTTGAGCAGAAAATAAACATTCCAGAAAACACAACAATATCACAAAAGAATAACAGGAGCAAACTGGGTCGAATTGGCCCCAACTCGGCCGCGGATCCGCGGCGGATTGGTGGGATCGGCCGCGGTTCCACCGCTGTATGGGCCAATTCACTAACCCATTTTTCTCGAGTGTTCTTATCTTTCTATACTTGTTACTCTGCAGCAACCTGAAAAATTTTTAGAGCCTGTTTAAAATTCGATAGAAACTTGTGATATCGATGTCGTTTTTTGGTTCGTTTTGCGTTCGAAATTCATACGACTTTGCTAATGAGTTAATTATTGTTTAGCGAGGCTCTGATACCACTGTAAGTCGATGTACAACACCCCACGACTTGCAGGAAGGCGGAATAATGAAAAACGATCTTGTTTAAAGCGTAAACATCGACTAACCGAGAATCTTTGCTAAAACAATAACTAACAAGAAACCATAAAAGAGTTAACTACTATGATAAGTGATTATACCTAAAGAACTGAGTCCTTCGTCTTGTCGTTCTCCACATCCTCTACGGCCTTCTCTATGTAGTAGAAGATCCACCCGAGAGCTTTACTATAAGCTTCACGTGTAACTTGAGGTAACTAGGTTTCTTAAATCACTAATCTAAGTAACCTAGGTGATATAGAGAATGGTTAAGGATTAAGTAGTCTACTCTAATCCTTGGTCTCAACACATGAGAGGGGAGGTTAGGGTTTGAAGAGAGAGAGCTTGAGGAGAGAGACGGTGAGCAAGAGAATAAGATGAGATAATGATCTATCATAATATATAACAAGCATTATCATTTATCCAATAAAAGAAAATAAAGGATTAATAATCATGCTTCATAAATACAAGAGGGTGATTCATCTTCATGAGTCATTAAGCATTTATGATGCATTAATGACATGGACGAATCACTCAAATGACTCACTAATCTCATTTAATGCATATGCCACCTTTACCCCCAAGTCACCATCTTTTAGAAGCTTCTCGCGTAATTACGAGAACGCCCCTCCTATTTGTGAAAACACGGAAAAACTTTAGACTGCATAAATCCAATAACCGGATACAAGAAACTGGCTTAAACCAAAGCCGGCTAGTAAAAACTGTCCGGATGTTGTACGTGCGTAAACACACGTATGCGTCCGAACCCTTATCGTAAAACCATACGATCTCTATATCGTTTCGCCTGGAGTAGGGAAACTCTCTGTGTGGGACTCTAGAGACTCGACTACTACGCTGGCAGTGGGTTTAACCATAGACCGCAAGCGGCACTAGCTGTACATAACGGTCCCCAGGTAGATGTCGATAAGAAGGCCGATGAAGAAACCCATCCGAACTCCTACTGAGTCTGATGTGACAATCTCCGTATAGTCCGGTCTGTTCATCTAAAACTATCGCATATCAGGCCTAGGGGGCGGCAAGCGTCAGTCCCCTAATAGTGGTATAAGTCGTGTCGGAGTGAAGCCAATTACACCCTGAGAAACTACTGGAACCTACCAGCAAATCTCGCTTTCCCTGGCCAGGGACTTTGCGTAATGGCTCTCTGACACAGCACGATATCACCTCCCAATACCGGGAGAGACGAATCCTGTCTAACCGCCACTACCTCCAAGTGCTCGGGACTGCACCCAACTGCTACCTGTTTGCACGACTCCTTTGAGCTGTGGTAAGGTAGCAATCTAAGAACAGTGGAACACACTCGAGGCGAAGTAGCTGTGTCAAGTCTGCGGACTATGCTGTACTCATGTCACCTGGGAACTGCTAACAAATGACTGGTATAAAACCAACCAATAGTTCCCTGTGAGTCCTGTCCGGTGTACCCGTAACCTAATGAGCACCTGCATACTATCTCTAGTATGACGTACTGACGGCTGTGGGACAGACCATCTCCCCAACTGGGATGAGAAGCGTATACACTAGTCTACTCCGGAGTATCGATGCCCTGTCTCGATAATCCTATGACTAGGGACCTGAATAAGGATGTGCTTGTAGACTACCCAGCCCCCACTAGTGTGACTGCCATCACAACGCTGGTAGTCAAGCAAGATCCTAAGAGCTCTATCAATACGTATACTCACATATTAAGAAAGAAAAACCAAGTAGCATACTACCATGTTTAGCAAGACTGTTATATACATGTGAATATCCCAAGCTTCCATTAAGTAATATACAAACTAGTATGATATAATAATGGCCCCTAGGGCATATACACTAACAAGATTCGTGTGTAGTTTTGGTCATGAGTCGGATTTTAATGCGATACGATGTATTATGATATGTAGGTACCCTCACGAGGACATCGAGACGACAAGCAAGCGCGTGGCGATATCGGCATCGGCAAGCGAAGATCAAAGTGAGTAGATATATATCAATGGGGGAAGTCGGGTGGATGGCGTATAGTACCCCCGCAGTTCGAAGTATAGTATAAGATATATATGATATATATATGTGATTATGTGTTATGTGAAACTTGGATAGTTAGCAAGTAAGATTTGGGAGTTCATGAGTTAAATTTTAGTGTAATTAATTGATAGCGTCGTGAGTTAGTTGTAGTCGCGAACCGTAGAATAAGGTTTGCACTCACACACACACACTTGCATGCATTTTATTTTCTTATGTGTATATGGGGATATGTATATATATATATACACATAGGTATGAGACTATATATATATATATATATACATACGTATACATATACATGGATGATGAAGATAGTACATGGTACTTGGAGATGAGTCGATGTGATTGGTCAAGATGCCATGAGATCGGTGATGAGACATGGTTCGTATTATGAGATACGACATGATGTTATATCGGGTCCTTGGGCGACGTGTTTTCATACACACGCATACATATATATAGATGGTATCGGTATGTACTAGAATTAGATCAGTACCCCTAATACAGGATATGATGATAAGGATACCAGATGAATAATGAGATAAATGTGATATTCGACCCGTACCCAGATTTGGGATGCCGTACGATGGATTTACCGTATGAGCTATATATTGATGACAGATCCGCACTCTTGACTCGAGAATGTCATGTTATATGTTGTATCATATGTGATACTATTGAGGCGGGATCACCGACTATTATATGTTAAATATATATATATATATATATATATATATATATATATATATATATATATATATATATATATATATATATATCGACACAGATTTAAGTGGTTTCCTTACCTTTTCGATTAGCCGGTTAGTTTAGTCCTGTAGGTTACTTATAGATGTTAGACTAGACTCGAGTCATACCTATTTCAAAACTAACGAAACATGAGTATTTTAAAGACAGGACAAGGGATTCTACGGATATTTCAAAGAACGTACCATTTCATAAAAACACCGTAGCCCAATTTTCTAAACACCACGATTCGTGTTATTTCAAATGGAAAAACTGTATGACACATTTATAGTAATGTATATTCTTTATTGCTGCGTTTACCATTCATTTTCCGCATATTCTTATAAGTTGCATCGTATTGCATGCTTATTTGTGTTTTCGTAATTATTATGAAACCCATGTTGTCAGGACACCAGCACCATTACCGATGATGCGTATGCTCCACGTACAACAACAAGCCGGCTCAGACACATCATCATCGGTAATTTCTATGTCATGTACACTTTAGAGAATATTAATTCATTGATATCGCTTGTTAGCTGATAGTTTCGACATGATATTAGTGAGTCTGCTTTTATATGATAGCTTAGACATTGTATTTATTTACTGCGTTATCTCATGCATGTATATTCATATATTCATTTGCCGTGCAATAATATGGGTCAGTCCGGATTGCCGGAGCCCAGTATTCATTATTTATTTACATCGTGATTTATGATTTTGGATTTCCATGAGATTTCTGGATTTGGAGAAACCGCAAAGATTTTATAAACTGATTATCACTTTTAAAAGATAGAAAAATGCGGTTTTCTCATGATATGATATGAGATATGTCCAACATGAGTTTTCTCGGCTCTTGAGCGATATCATACACCCGATTCGAGGAGGAGGAGGAACTGTCTGTGGGTGCATGGTGGATCCGGTGCGGTACCCCGGGACAAGATGGTCGCAGATGATGGCGTTGAGCCTGGTAGGGGAGCACTACCGACCGGTGATTTTATTGTGACTCGACGGATATCCGGAGGATACCGATCGGAGTATAGGCCAGTCCGAATTGCCGGAGCATGAGGTTTTGAGATTTGATGATATGGGCCAGTCCGGATAGCCGGAGCCCTAGATATTGAGATTCGAGGATACATGCCAGTCCGGATTGCTGGAGCCTAAGATATTGAGATATTGGGATATATGTTTTGTGTCGAAGCTTGACACTGATTCTATGTTGATTTCATTGATAATACCTCGATTTATTTAACTACAGAAATCTCACTATATAAAGAAAACAGTTTTCTCATTCATGATGTATTCTGTTTTCATTTATTGCATTCATACCTCATATTTATGATATGTTGCTACCTGAGACACTGACTAGATGCTTTAGAATTTATCATTTTGAGGTTTTATATATTTGATCGTATTGACCTAGGATTGAGTCATACATACGATTTCTATTCTGTGATGTTTTCTACTCACGAGTTGGCAACTCACCCCCGTTGTGACACACTTTCTTGCAGGTTTTGCCGTACTGGTTTCCTTGGCGGCTTTGCTGGCATACTACTTCCTTCCGGGTGATTGCTTTGGTAGGTGGGTTCATTCGCATCGTGACCACCATTGTACCTTTTATTATATATTGCTGTATCTAGAAACTCCTGAAGGGTTACCCACGACGGCAGCAAGGTTTCGGGAGGCATCGTCCATGCCAAATTAAAAATTTGCTGATTTAGATAACCCTAACTAGAATCGTTAACTAGAAATATACGGAAAAATATATGCAAACACTTTGCAAAAGTAAAGAGTGCAAGGAATACAACCTTTGTAGACCGGTCCTTCACTTCAAATAGCTCCGTGTAGTAGTCCCCTCCGCTGCGATCTCAAGCTCCGGACTCTAGAGAGGCTCCGTTGAAGAAACGAACGTGCTTGCTTCGAAGACTTCGAGGCCGAAGATGATCTATGTCGGGGGGACACTAACTCAAGCTATTACTTCACTAGGTCATGAACTTTGTGAAGAGAACACCCTATACTACATGGCAAGTAGTAGAGGATGATGAAGTAGGAAGTGGGCTCACTTTAGAATCGATTTTCTCACACTTTTTCGCATTCCACCATTAGAGCTAGCAAGCTTTTCATGGAGCTTGATGAAGAAGAAGAAGAAAGAATAATCCATCCAAATGAATTAAGTCCCTCAATAATGTAATCATGTGTGAGTTAAGCTATCTTGCTTAACTCATATAGAGAATTGAGCAAGGTATGAGGTTAAGGGTTGGGTTAAAGAATATCAAGAGAAATGACAAAAGAGTGGACTTTGTCAAAGTTTCTCCAAGCTTCTTCAAGCTTGATAACTTTGACCAAGTGTAACTCTTTTGTTAAATCTTAAGATAATAAATAAACCCTAATTTAACCTAAACATGGTATAAATCTTATACACCCATCTTGTATGTATCATCAAGCATGACACAAACATATGTACACAAATATATATCACATATACACTTATGCACAATAAGTGAGAAAACAAATCATAAGTGAGCTACTAATAGTTTATGTAATGTAATATATCAAATATATAATTATACATTAAATTATTAAATTAACTCTTGATTTAGTAATCCGGCTATAACCGACTAATATCATGTGTAACAACTTATCGAATCAACACTTGATCTGATAACCCGGTTATATCGCATACAACCGATCATTGTCACAAATCACGAGAATAGAATACGGTATCTCATATCCTATCAATCCCGGTCCCGCACATATCACATATGTGCTCCTACTCCGTTTCTCTTGAGCCAGGAAACCCCTGTGTAGGACTCTAAAGACTCGTCAATACGCTGGCAGTAGGTGATGATCATATCAAACACCCACAAGTCATAAGCGGTCTGCTAAACGTAACGGCCATCCGGCTATTGAGAGATCAGACGATCAACAAGCAAGCCTGCTCACACTCCTGCGAATCCAATCAGTAACACTACCGTACAGTCCGGTCTCTTCGTCTTATATGTCGCGTATATCGTCTAGGGGTGGTAAACGTCAGACCCCAGTAACTCGATAAGTCATGTCGATATGAGGCTCATAACGGGTCAAGAAACTACTGATAACACTTACCAGTATATCTCTGAAGCTGCCTTGGCCAAGGACTTCCTGTTATAGCGAATCGAGCACTGCGCAACATAAACTCCCTATACCGGGAGAGACGAAACCCCTCCTATCGCTCATTGCCTCCATGTGACTCGGGACTATACCCAAAAGCCATCGTTTTGCACGCCCTCTTGGACATGGTATGATGGAAATCAAAGCACAGTGGGAATCACACAACACTCTATGACGATCTCGGGTCTGCAGACTAACCTGTACCAGTGTCACCAGAGAACTGCCATCTGACGATAGGTATAATACCATCTGGGAGTTCTCAGCGAGTCCGTCCAGTGTACCCAGTCTCCACTGAGCACCCGTATACTGTCTCTGATGTCAAACACCAATGGTTATGGGATCATCCATCGCCCATCTACATGGGTCGAGAAGCTATACGCTAGTCTACTCTAGTATATCGATGCCCGGTCTCGATACACCTACGACTAGGAACATTTGAAGGGTGTACTTAGCGACTACACTGTCCCCACTAGTATGATCTACATCATAGTCCTGGTAGTCAAGTACTCATCCTAAGTGCTTAATCAACATGTAACATAGAGACAATCAGTGTACACGTAAAGAGAAAGAGCAACCAGATAGCATACTATCATGTCGAGCAAGAAAGACCTCCATATATATGTCCAAGCATCCACTACAATATACATCGTATGTACAGTAATGGCCTCTAAGGCATACATATCACTAACAATCTCCCACTTGCACTAGGGCCATCTGTTGTAGTATCTCATACCCAACAATCAGCAGTGGTTGAAGTATCTCATACTCAACCATCCCGTAAAAGTCTCTACTGGGAAATAGGCCTTTGTGAGTGGGTCCGCGCTGTTGTCTTCTGTGTCTACTCTCCCCACCTCGATCTCCCTGGAGATCAACCATCTCCATGATCAGGTGATACTGCCTAAGAATATGTCTGGATCTCTGATGGGACGGGGGTTCCTAGGCTAAAGCCACAACTCCATTGTTACACAATGGTAGGAACGAAGTTCATCTCATAAACTTATATGCATCCAGACTGACTCTTTGGTAGCATCTTAGGTAGCAATGTATTAGCCTTTAATCGTCTAGATTTGCCACGGTATCTAGCTTGGAACTCTTCCAACATACCGTCCCTCTACTGAGGGTAAAGACAATGCCTGTGACTGACATTCAGTCGTCCTTACCACCCTGGATCATATCCAGTGATTCTCCCCAGGATCGATTGATACCGTCTCACTACACCTAGTGAGAATCCTAATATATATTTAGATCTATATCATAGATCCAAAACCCTGGATTTAGAAGGTATCACCTTGATCCTATATGGAGAATCCTTGTGATAAGAGGAGATTGACCGAGCGTAGCATAGGAAACTCCTTCCCTATCAAGAGTATGTCATCCACGTACAATATGAGGATCACCACCTCCCAACTACCTTTTTGTATATACAAGGTTCATCTACCATTTTGATGAAGTCAAACTCTTTGACTACCATATCAAAACAGATATTCCAACTCCGCGTTGCCTGCTTTAACGCATAAAGCAACTTGCTCACACTTCCGCTGCTCCCACTGTCTACGAAGCCCTCTGGTTGTGTACTTATAGACGCTCTCTTCTAAATCATCATTTAGAATAGAAGTCATGACACCCAACCGACAGATATCGTAGTTAAGGTATGTAGCAGTGGCAAGTAGGATCTGGATGGACTTATGCATAGGCAATAGAAATGGTTTCATCATTATCCACACCTGGTTGATGACGAGAACCTTTTACAACTAGTCTTAGCTTTGAAAGTCTCAACTTTTCCTTGTACACCAAGTAATCTTCTCAAGATATACTTGCTCCTGATGGGGATTTAACCATTCAGATAAAGCAACCAAAGTCCATACTTTGTTTGTGTATATGGATTCCATCTCAGATCGCATAGCATCCAGCCATTCTCACAGAGTCCCCACTCCTGATGGCCTGCTCGAAACTAGTTGGGTCATCATCTCATGATGCCATCCTCGCTCTCACTGTCATAGAGAAACCGAAGTATCTCTCAGGCGGATGAGGAACCCGACCAGATCGGCGGAGAGGCTGAGGTTCGTTGGGAACTATTGAATCCTTCGGGTTTACCAAATCGTCAGCTGCAGTTTGTATAGCTGGAACTCCTTCCAGTTCTTCCTCATGACCACTAATTTCTTCACAAGAAATTCCCTTTTTTTTAAAAGGTGGCATGCTGAGAAACAGAACACATTTTGCTCCTCAGTGTGGTAGAAGATATTCCCTTGCGTATGCTTGGGATATCCAACAAACTTCCACAGAACTGACCTTGCCTCGAGCTTGTCCGGATTTTGCTTTTAAACATAGGCCGGACAACCCCAAATCTTAACATCCTTAAGAGATGGGCTCTTCCCATACCATATCTCATATGGAGTGGTAGGCATCTGATTTGATTAGAACCCTATTCAATAGGTATGCAGCTTCTCAAGTGCAAAACTCCCAAAAGGAAATAGGCAACTCAGTAGTACTCATCATAGAGCACACCATATTACATAGGGTGTGATTGCTCCGCCCTGATAAACTGATGTGCTGTGGTGTATACGGAGGAGTAATCCTGAGAGAGAATCTCATTCTCCTTTAGAATAGTCCAGGAATTCCGTGCTCAAGTATTCTCCTCCTTGATCACATCAAAGGACATAATACTTATACCCTTTGTAGTTCTCTGCTTTTGACTTATATTCTTTGAATATGTCAAAAGGTTCAGACTCGTGTTTCAACAGGAACACATGTGCGAACCTTGAGAGATCATCAGTGAATGTAATGAAGTACAAAGAACCTTTCCTGGCATGTGTAGACAGGGGACCTACATACATCATCATGTATCAATACCAAGAGTTCAATAACTCTTTCTCTGTTTCCAATAAACGGAGCTATGGTCATCTTATCTTTGTGACATGACTGGCAAGTTTCACAAGATGTAAATTCAAACCTATTTAAATATGCATCTTTATGTAACTTGGCTAGTCGGGTCGCATTGAAATGACCTAGTCTACAATGCCTCAAGAAGGATTCGTTCATTTTTGAACTATTCTTCTTGTGTGTGTTCTGTACGTTAAGAACTGTAGTTTGATTTAGAACGTATATGCTTTTAGATAACGTGCCTGAACCGATCAACTCTTGATATAGGAAATGTTCAAAACATTATCCAACAATACAAAATTATATCCTTCTTTACTAATAAAGAGACTGATATGATATTGTATATCAGGTTCGGTATCTAATAACATTCGTTCAGAATCAATGTATTTGGTAATACAGGGTGATAACTGCCAACAGACTTGGCTGCAACACTTGCACCATTTTTAACTCTTAAAAATTTATCATCCTTTCTCAGTTCTCTACCTGTCTTATAGCCCATGTAACTGATTACATATTCGGGATCCTGATCCGGTACCTCATACCCAGGACGTAAAGGATACTGAGAAACGGTTCTCTGTAATGAACACACCCGAAGAAGATGCATCATCATGCACTTTCTTCGTTTGGGCGGCACGGGAATTCCGGTAATCCCCTATTTCCTGCTCGGTCTTATAACAGTTATAAGTTGGAGCGGGACCAACGTTCCCTAGCGCATTATAACAAGCGGGTTCGGTCAATACATCCATATTATTATCTTGATTAAGGCGTGACATGGTCGCTACCTGGAGAGAGAGAGAAGAAAACACTCAGCGTATGCTCTTGCAAGATTAGATTGGTTATCAATATATCTAATCAGGACGGCTCCCACTGTTTTAGTCAAATCTTCCTTCAAACCCTAAAAGGAAAGACTAGCCGGGATTAATTACACCCTACAAGTTCTCTAATCTTTCAGCCAGGCCAGTGCCGGTACTTTGAGGGAGGTTCCCCGTGCTTTCGCACGGACCTAATTAAAATAAACCTCGTTTTCCCAGAGGCGTAACCCCGTTGACACCTTTCTAGACACCTACTTGATCGGCTAATTGTAATGTGTAAAACTCTCCCAGGAGTAACTCTTACTCGCAGTGGGTATCGGGATCCAACTTTCTCATAGGAGGTATGCAATCTCATTGGAAATTTCAACACTTGAAATTCCCGATAATATTTTACCCCTAACCTCATATGACCTTGACAAAGGCCAACAAACCATAGGATGCTAGTCAAGTTCAACCCGTCATTTCCTGATTGAATTAAACCCACCTGCACAACCCTTGACAAAGGCCAACAAGGTCGCACGACTACCCTAACTCAATCGCATCATATGCTTATGCAGATAAGCAGTAATCAGCTACCGCACACTATGCCTTGACAAAGGCCAACAAACGCAGCATGAATACTAACAATTACTTATCTGAAATGACGGAGGGCTGCGACAGGTTTTTAAGAAAACCCTTTGCGTAATGAACTTGATATCGCTGTAGAATCAAATGATTTAAAAATGGAGTGTTTTTTAGGCTTTTACTAGTTTTGCTAAAGAGATCACTCCCGGTGAAGGGATCGTCGGCTCTTTTCTTATCGAATAAGGTGCAGGACATTCTACAAGGAACACCGCTATGCAAAGAAAAAACTATAGAAGCAATCAAAAAACAAACCGAGGGTTGTAGCATCTGCCAGTTATTGCTAAAGAGGTCACTCCCGGTGAAGGGATCTCGGCTCTTTCCTTATCGAATAAGGTGCTGGATGTTCTACGAGGAATACCGCTATGCAAAAAAACAACTAGAACTACCTGTTTTTGAAAATTCGATTCCACAACATCTTTAGGTTTCTTTTATTTCATTAATCTCATTAATGATGTCCCATCATTTTAGGTTACCTAAACATCAAAGATAAATACAACGTACGCTTATGCCATCCGCATTCGCCTCGATGTCCCCTCGTGCATCGTTAGGTTAGGTAACTAACGGCAGAGCGGGGCAGTGCTAGCGCGGGTGTAAAACATAAGCAACGTCTATATAATATATCACATATACTATATCATGTATCCATCTCAACATATCAAATGATCACATCACAGATATCGCAGCAGAAGAACAACATATGAAATATTAGATATACTAGGATTTCCGTGTTTTATTTTAAGCCTGTATAAAACACGGATTCCACGGTCGTGATGAATAGCCAATCCCACACCTCTAAACCCCTACGAGAGCGGCATGAAACCCTACCAATTCTAGAGTTAGGAGACCCGGTCTCGACTCCTCGAGATGGTCTCCCACTGGACTCCAGAACCCGGTTACTTGTGCTCCCCGCCTTGGGTCTATCCTAATGCGGAAAAGTAAATAATATACAATGGTGACATCATCCTCAACACGGAAGTGCCCCAATAAAAGAATATTACATACAATGAATTTTACACGAATGAAAATGAAAAACTCTCATCTCAAATAAAACCCCCGGCTATTCAAACACGACGATCCAATATAACATATCCAAGCAACACATAACATCACATGTCATCAACGTAAGTAAATATGCGTATCCCAATTGTCGTTGACATATAGCACCGAAACCAGCAATACACCACATATTACACTTACGGTCGCAGAAAATAAAATGAAAAACTACAACAGTTGGAATCCGTGACCGCCTTAGACATCACATGCCTAACCAAATGAATTCCTTAGACATCACATGCCTAACAATTATAAATCCCGCATTTTAGTCTCGATCTCGAAAACACTTTTCAATATCTAGTCGGGCAATTCAACAAGATTCCCGACATCCTGATCAAATGCTCGTCGGAGACTTTAGTAGACGGCCGCATCCCCCGATGCCGTCGACGAAGTGCACTAAGGCGGAACACCGCTGCCGCGAGCACCCGAACGAATGCTTTTGGCGACAGGGTTCTCCTACAGTCACTTGGTCGGGGCTATGGGGCGTGGCTATCTGTTAAGTTTAACCGGCGAGTATCCGCGTACTCTACGTGATTGCAACGGACTTTTGATCGCATCAAAATCCCGTGGCAACCGATCAAATGAGACTAAACGGCTAGATTTATAACATTCAAACTAGTTATCTCATAACTACATGTGGATTCCAAATATTGTATCCCATCACATAATATACGGATGACGATAAACTCTTCGATCGATTCATCAAAGTCCCACAATTTCCCGACAGCTCAAAACTCGAGCACAGTTTTAGTAATACCCAGAAGATGCCACAGTACCTATGAACCGGCCGTAGAAGGGTCAAACCAACACCTCACATGTGAAACGCTAAACTGCCACAAACCCTACGGTTCAAGTGGCGGTTTTGACGGACACATAATCGAGTTAAGGTTTGCGTTCTTCTAGGCGGTCCAAAGAATCACTTGCATATTTTTCCGAATACGTTAAACTTGGAAAAATTGGTTTTTGATATTCGATCGAACTTTTTAACATTGTCTAGACAATATGTGAAACACACGAAACATTGTTAAAACTACGAATACGAAACACTCCGAATTGTTTATAGTGTAAGATTACATCACATGCAAAATTAGCAAAAATAAACAACACCTGAAACATCAAAACCAAGCCACTGGAACACTGGAAAAATTTCAGGGGAGGGGGCTCGGTTTTGCCCGATATGGGGGGGGGTGCTCGGCCCAATTTTCTCAGAAAGCCCTAAAATTTTGTGAGTGTTCATGATATATCCCATACATCACTCTGTACTTGTTTAAAAAAAAATTTGACAACTTTTAAAATCGACAGAAACTATGATTTTCCATTTCAAGTTTCGGAGTTGTTTCGGTTTCGTAATCCTAACAAAATCCGTATTTATTTCTAGCCTGGTTCTGATACCACTGTAGGGTTACCCAAGACGGCAGCAAGGTTTCGGGAGGCATCGTCCATGCCAAATTAAAAATTTGCCGATTTAGATAACCCTAACTAGAATCGTTAACTAGAAATATACAGAAAGATATATGCAAACACTTTGCAAAAGTAAAGAGAGCAAGGAATACAACCTTTGTAGACCGGTCTTTCACTTCAAATAGCTCCGTGTAGTAGTCCCCTCCGCTGCGATCTCAAGCTCCGGACTCTAGAGAGGCTCCGTTGAAGAAACGAACGTGCTTGCTTCGAAGACTTCGAGGCCGAAGATGATCTAAGTCGGGGAGACACTAACTCAAGCTATTCCTTCACTAGGTCATGAACTTTGTGAAGAGAACACCCTATACTACATGGCAAGTAGTAGAGGATGATGAAGTAGGAAGTGGGCTCAATTTAGAATTGATTTTCTCACACTTTTTCTCATTCCACCATTATAGCTAGCAAGCTTTTCATGGAACTTGATGAAAAAGAAGAAGAAAGAATAATCCATCCAAATGAATTAAGTCCCTCAATAATGTAACCATGGGTGAGTTATACTATCATGCTTAACTCATGTAGAGAATTGACCAAGGTATGAGGTTAAGGGCTGGGTTAAAGAATTTCAAGAGAAATGACAAAAGAGTGGACATTGTCAAAGTTTCTCCAAGCTTCTTCAAGCTTGATAACTTTGACCAAGTATAACTCTTTTGTTAAATCTTAAGATAATAAATAAACCCTAATTTAACCTAAACATGGTATAAATCTCATACACATATCTTGTATATATCATCAAGCATGACACAAACATATGTACACAAATATATATCACATATACACTTATGCACAATAAGTGAGAAAACAAATCTTAAGTGAACTAATACTAGTTAATGTAATGTAATATATCAAATATATAATTATACATTAACTTATTAAATCAACTCTTGATTTAATAATCCGGCTATAACCGACTAATATCATGTGTAACAACTTATCGAATCAACACTTGATCCGATAACCCGGATATATCGCATACAACCGATCATTGTCACAAATCACGAGAATAGAATATGGTATCTCATATCGTATCAATCTCGGTCCCGCACATATCACATATGTTCTCCTACTCCGTTTCGCTTGAGCCAGGAAACCCCTGTGTAGGACTCTAAAGACTCGTCAATACGCCGGCAGTAGGTGATGATCATATCAAACACCCACAAGCCGCAAGCGGTCTGCTAAACGTAATGGCCACCCGGGTATTGAGCAATCAGAAGATCAACAAGCAAGCCTGCTCATACTCCTGCGAATCCAATCAGTAACACTACCATACAGTCCGGTCTCTTCGTCTGATATGTCGCATATCTCGTCTAAGGGTGGTAAACGTCAGACCCCAGTAACTCGATATGAGGCTCATAACGGGTCGAGAAACTATTGATAACACTTACCAGTATATCTCTGAAGCTTCCTTGGCCAAGGACTTCCTGTTATAGCCAATCGAGCACTGTGCAACATCAACTCCCTATACCGGGAGAGACAAAACCCCTCCTATCGCTCATTGCCTCCAAGTGACTCGGGACTGTACCCAAAAGCCACCGTTTTGCACGCCCTCTTGAATGTGGTATGATGGAAATCAAAGCACAGTGGGAATCACACAAGACTCTATGACGATCTCGGGTCTACAGACTAACCTGTACCAGTGTCACCAGAGAACTGCCATCTGACGATAGGTATAATACCACCTGGGAGTTCTCGGAGATTCCGTCCATTATACCCAGTCTTCTCTGAGCACCCGTATACTGTCTCTGAAGTCAAACACCAATGGATTTGGGATCATCCATCGCCCATCTACATGGGTCGAGAAGCTATTCCCTTGTCTACTCTAGTATATCGATGCCCTGTCTCGATACACCTACGACTAGGAACATTTGAAGGATGTACTTAGCGACTACACTGTCCCCACTAGTATGATCTACATCATAGTCCTGGTAGTCAAGTACTCATCCTAAGGGCTTTATCAACATGTAACATAGAGACAATGAGTGTACATGTTAAGCTAAAGAGCAACCAGATAGCATATTATCATGTCGAGCAAGAAAGACCTCAATATATATGTCCAGGCATCCACTACAATATACATCGTATGTAAAGTAATGGCCTCTAGGGCATACATATCACTAACAATCTCCATCAACCAGACTTGTATATTTTATAGACTTAGAAGACCAGTGTTTATTATTTCTGCCTTAGAGTCACGCGTTGTATTATTATGGTTTTCTTGATGATTTTGAGTTTTGATCCTCGCCCTTCGGCATTGTATATTATATTGCTTCCGTGGTTGTGACCGCCAATTGGCGAAGATCTAGCTCCCGCTTGGGGATGCCTTTATTCATATTATGCATGTTGTACCCTTTTGGGGCCAGTATTTACAAAGGAAACTCTGCCGAAATTTTCAGAAAAGAGTTGGGTTTTAAAAATGCAATACCTCGGAATTATGTTGTTAAACTACTTGCCTTAAAACTAAACTTTTCCTTCTTTCTTCTTTAAAATGGTTTAGATTTCTGGGATTTTGGCTTACTTGAATTAGATAGGGTCCTATAGACTTCATATGGTTCAAGTGCCAGTCACGTGCCATTTCGGGTCGTGACACTATGACTTGACGAAGGCCAACATACATAGCTTGAATACTACTGACTATTCATATGAAATGACGGAGGGCTACGAATGGTTTTGGCGAAACCGTGAACGTAGTGAACTTGATATAATCGAAGGAACCTGATAGCTTTTAAAAGGAGTGGTTTAAGCTCCGCATTTAAAAGTCTCCTGTTTTTAAAATAACCTAGTGGTTTTTAAAATTTGTTCCAACGATTCAACATTGGTTTGTTTGCTTTGCATTAATGTAATGTAGTCCCATCAATTAACATACCATTGCAGAAAACAACGAAAATACAACATACGCTTATGCCATCCGCATTCGCCACGAGGCCCCGTCATCTACCGTTAGGTTACTTAACTAACGACAGAGCGGGAGCTGGACTAGCGCGGGTGCAAAACATAAGCAACGTCTATTATATAATACATATATAATAATATCCTTTCGTCAGACGCAATGATAGGCATTCCAGATCACAGATGAACACATTGGATATACTAGGAATTCCGCGTTTCGTTTGAGCCTGTAACGAAAGACGGATTCCACGGTCGTGATGAATATCCAAACCCCACCCTAGACCCCTACGGGAGCAGAAAACTACCCGCTAAATACCCGAAGTGAAGCAACCTCTCTCAATAAAGTGAGTAGGCCACTCGGCACTTCAAAGTACCCGGTAGTTTGTGCACCCCACCTTAGGTCTATCCTAGGTGCAAAAACAGTAAAAGAAATAATACAACGGTGGCTACAACCTCAACCTGGATGTGCCCCGCAAAAATAATATTACATCACTTTAAAAAAAATTCATCGAATGAAAGAATGAAAACCTTCATCTCACATCCCCGGCTATTCATCCACGACGATCCAACAAGTTCATATACACAAACCATCACAACAACATCACAGATATGTGCAACCCAGACTAATCGACGTATAGCAATTAGTCGACGTTTACAAACACATATATACATCACAAAGCTTGCAAAGTAACTACGACATTATAATTCCGCGCGCAATTAGCAAACTTAACCAATTTTCTAAAACTTGAAAATCCAGTGAGCTAAAGTTCCAAAACTGAAAGTTTTGAGCCAATCTGGGAGTCGAAACTAACTCGAAACCCGCCCGAATCTTCACGGTGCTGAAGATATATGATAAACCGTCTGTCACGACCCGAAAGTACGGAACATGACCGGCACTTAAACTACGAAACGTCTCGAGGCGTTCGTAATCTAAGTAAGCCGAAAACCCAGAAATCCAAACCAAGAAAAGTAGTAGAGTGAAGGAAAACCAATTTAAATCAAGTAGTTTTATTAGCATAAGACGAATTATGCGTTTTTTTAAAAACATCAAATATTTCCTGAAAATTTCGGCAGAGTCTCCTTTGTAAATACTGGTCCCCAGACGGGATACAACATGAATAGTATACGAAATCGATAAAAAGGCATCCCCAAGCGGGAGCTAGCTCTTCGTCAATCGACGGTCACAACCACACAAGCAATATAATATACAACGCCAAGGGCGAGGATCAAAACTCAAAAGGAAACTCAAAGCCACAAGAAAATCACAGAAATATAACGCGCGACCCTAAGGTCGAAAGAATAACATCACTGGTCTCTATCTCAAAAATAAATACATGTTTGGTTGATGGAACTTCTAGATACAACAGAATAATAATATACAAGATATATAATGGGGGTACGATACAAGTAAACCCACCTACTAGCCAATCACCCGAAGGAAACTATGCCCGCAAGCCGTAATGAAACCTGTACGGCAAACCTGCAAGAAACTGGGGCACAACGGGGGTGAGTTTCCAACTCGTGAATAGAAAAACATCTACGGAAAGAAATCGCATAAATAACGCAACCTAGGTCAAAGATCATAATATATCCTCAATTATATATATAACATGCAACCTATAACAAGGCTAGGGTAAATATCTAACCCTAGTGTAATCTCATGTGCCCGTGTCAGTGCCTCAGGTAGCAATATATCATATGAATGAGGTATGAATGCATGAAAACAGAATACATGTAAATGAAGAACTGTTTTCATAATTTAGTGAGATTTCCTTTGTATTTTTAAAATGAAGTATCATAATGAAATCAGCATAAAACAGTGCCTAGCATCGGCACAAAACGTAATCCCAATATCTCGATATCTTTGTATCACAGTCTCTGTACCTCAATATCTCGAAATCTCAATGTCTCAATCACAATATCTAGGGCGCCGTCAGTCCAGACGGGCCCCTACCATCCATCTCAAGACCACGACGGTATCCTCCGGATATCCGACGCGTCGGGTAAAATCACCGGTAGGTAGTGCTCCCCTGCCAGGCTCACATCGTCATCATCACGCGCTTCTTGCCCCGGGGTACCTTACCGGGTCCACCATGTACCCGAAACGGTTCATCCGTCTCCTCGAATCGGGTCTCGAAATCCATCAGCAAACTCATGGTGGACGACTCATACATCATGGGAAAACCGCACTTTTTATTTTAAAGAGAGAAAAGGTTTATTTATGTTTTTGCGGTTTTCCTCCAAATCCAGAAAAAATCTCATGGAAATCCGAATCCAAAACCTCAATAACACGTAAAATAATGAATATATGCATGAGAATCCATGAATGCGGCATAACAATGAATAACAGTATGCATGAAGTAGCAGTTAATAACTATAATGTCTAAACTAACATATAAGGCATGTACACTAATATCATGTCTAAACTATTAGCTAACAGGCTATGTCAAGCAATAATATTTTCTAAGGTGTACGTGGCATGGCAATTACCGATGAAGATGTGTGTGAGCCGGAAAGTAAGTGTACGTCGTACATACGCATCATCGGTAATGGTGCTGGTGTCCTAACAGCATGATATCAATAATGGAGTATGAAATATAATATAAACATGCGATGCGAAGCGAACCACAATAATGAGCGGGAGCTGAAAACTAGACGCAACTATAACTAATCTGCATTAATCTAATATAAGTCCTATAAATGGTGCCTTTTGAAATAACACGAATCATGGGGTTTTGAAAATAGGGGCCACGGTGTTTTTATGAAAAGATACGTCTTTTGAAATATCCGTAGGATCCCTTGGGCTGTCTTTTAAAATACCCACGATTCGTTAGTTTTTGAAATAGGTAAGAATCTAATCTAACAACTAAACTAAACTAGAGGGCTAAACTAACAAGCTGGACTACAGGTAAGGAAACCGCCTAACATCTGAGTCGATCCATATACATACCTGTATATATATTAGTCGGTGATCCCGCCTCAATAATATCATCTCCGATACCATATCTATAATCAGACATTCCAAGTCAAGAGTGAGGATCAATCATCAAGATATAGCTCGTACGTAAATCCGTCGTACGACATCCCCAAATCTGGGTACGGGTCAATATCATATTCCTCACACTATTCCTCTGGTATCCTCTTTATCCAAGATCATAGTCTAGGGTACCGACCTACGTCTAGTACAATACTAATATCCTCAATATACTCATGATCTGACTACAGCTCGACAATCTCGTACAAACCGATACCGTCAGCACATAGCATCATCAAGGGTATACATCGCCCGATACGGCCCAATATCAATATCCTAGCATATCATGCCTCATATCCCGATCACATGTCGACCATTTTATTTATAACACTATTCACCCGTATCGCCGCCCCAAGATCCGCTATAATATCCCATCAATATCATATCATGCCTCAATCGTTATATCAAAGCTCATGGCATCATACCCGTTCATATCGACTCATCTCCAAGTATCATACACCATCCTCGTTTCACGGGTATGTGTTTGTATATTTACACACACACACACGTATGAATACCTACACTCATACACACACATATACATATATCCATATACTCAAGAAATTCACTGTGCATGTGTGCGTGCGGGTGTGACCACACATATTCTGTGACTCGCCTCCAAGATACATCATCCTCCGAATAGTTTTCCTAAATCAACCTAAGCTAACCTAAGATCTGATAAAATACTTTACTCGCTAAATATCCAACAACATCTCCAAGCTCATAATTAACATGGTAAGAACATTATTCTATATGTTCGGGGGTGCTATACGCCATCCACCCGATTCCCCCCTGTAGATATACATCTACTCACCTGTCGAAGATACAAGTCACGTCCACGAATATTATGCCTTTTCCTTGCCAGCTCAGGATCACCCGCACTCGATCCAAGTGAAACAGCCTCCATTCCAGCTCAAGTTCTCGATCTCTAAAATGGCTCATTCACGTTAGCAGCAGGACTTCGCTGAGACCTCACAAGCTTCAAAACTCTTCCAGCAACACCGTCTCCAATCTTTTCCATCAACAAAATTTACACGATATGAAATTTCCCAGTGCCTGAGATAGTTGGGAATATCCAGGCTCAAGGATTTGGCTAAACCAGTTCTTAGTGTCAAAGAATGAATTCTTCCCCTTTGCCTCACCAGTAGGTACCAATCTAAAGCATTCTCTACCTTAGAACCCTTGAAATTAGTAACAGTTTCCTTCGTGACAGAAAATGGTGGGCGACCTAAAATTGATTGGAGTTCATAGATTTAGGATTAGGCTTCTATAAATTTCGAATCTCCACTAGCAACATTCCCACAAAATTTCAAAATCCATCGATTTTACCTTACAACAAGGTATTGATCATTTCATGCTTCGTCATACGATCATCAATCTGTTGCCGTCGCAGTACGGTTCACCATCGCCGACGAAACAAGACGCTACAAGAAAAA
Organism: Agapanthus africanus; assembly: GCA_030015575.1. Classification (NCBI taxonomy): domain Eukaryota; kingdom Viridiplantae; phylum Streptophyta; class Magnoliopsida; order Asparagales; family Amaryllidaceae; genus Agapanthus; species Agapanthus africanus. The sequence goes on along the minus strand of JASDDO010000016.1, from coordinate 202,882,015 downwards.
TTGAGCTGCCATCAAATTAATCAAAGATGATCGCAGCCTAATAAAGGACCCAATGCCAATAACACAATAAATCATCACAGAACTCAAGCAAACAAGGCAATAACCACTACCCTTGTGAAGTATACCTGCGGAAATACAGCATCGCCAGCAGCAGCTGAGACACCAGCCCCGCGTCGTTCGACTCGAGCACCTCGTTCTCGACAGCGACGACCGAGATCCTTGACGCGGGGTCGAAGGACGCGATGTTGGCAGCGACCTACTGGAACACGGCCGCGGGGGAGAAGGGGGAAACGCTGCGAAGTTTGGGATGTCGCCGTTGGCGGCGCCGATGAAGGCGACGAGGCCTGAGAGGGGAAATCGCATCAGAGATGGAGGGCCACCATGTGGTAGCCGGAGGGAGCAGCGACGGCTTCGGGGAGCACGTGGATGAGGGAGGTGGAAATGTTCACGTCGGCGGCGAACGGGGTGATTTGGGTCATCGCAGCGGCACTGCTGAAGAAGCGGAAAAAGGACCACCGGTGACGAGATGCCAACGGCGCAGGTGGCGAGGATGAGGGCAAAGGAAAGGAACTTCAGGTCGGCTGCGGAGGTGGAGTCGCGAGTGGTGAGGAAGATGCCAGGCTGAGAGAGGTCGAGGTCGGGCTAGACTCGAAGGCTGCGACGTTGAGCTCGAGGAGGCCGGCCTGGGTGAAGCCAACTCGTCGAAGGGGATGATTGGGCGCTCGATCGGACCTCCATCGTCTGGATTTCCACCGACACGGCTCAGATCAAGCCCAGGAGGCTGATAACGTCGACGATGAGGAAAGATCGACGATCGCCATCGAGATTTGGGTCTCGGATCTCTCGATGGTTCTCGGGGACGGAGGAAAATTGTGAGGATGAGGGAAAAAAATGTCAGAAGGGAACAGATCTGTGGGGGTGGGGATAGGAAATTAAAGAAAAGAAAAAAAAATGACCAAGACAAATGGTGAAAGTGTTTGTGTATGATCGTGAGATTATCTGGAGGTGAGAAGGTCATAGATGAGTTTTTTTTTTATTATTCAAAGGATGCTTCCTTATGGTTTCAGGTTCTGAAAATTTCAATAAGCAAACTTTTCTACAGTCATTAGCCCCTGTAAAAAAATAATTAGTAACCTCCCTTTTTTTTTGGCTAAGACTCGGGTTTGTCCCAAAATACTGACACTCAGGTTGAGGCCACTAAATACTCCTCAAATACATACCTTCAATTCGTAAAATATATTATTTTAAATTATTTTAATCCCGAAAACAATATTTTATTTCCCTGAAATGTTACAATCTTCCCCCCTTAAATAAATTCGGTCCCCGAATTTAAATTTAAACTTCCTCCAATTACTAAAACATTCAGCCAAAACACTCAAATCGCCGGGGCTCCGAAATCTTCAATACGTAAAACACATCTTAGCGCAATGCATGTGCATGAAAAAAAAAACGAATACATAACTCAAATTCAAAACTCCGTCAAACATAACGCAATTATCGGAGTTATGGTGAGAATAAAAAATCAAAGCCCAATACGAAAACCAATATGATATATATCAAAACTATAACTTATATATAGTGCGCATCATAGTAAAATCGTCCAAACATTTGAATAAAGAAGCTTGCAAAAACCCCTTTTTAAAATCGACGTGCGATGCATGTATCACGGCATAAGTAGCGGATGTTTATTTTAAAAATAGCTATACATATATATCTTTTATTTAGCATACACGTTCCGCCTGATTACTAAATCAAATAGTAATGATTATAAAACATACTACTCAAACTGAAATCAATCCCAATCACATCATAAAGATATTATGTGCGTCCGGTGCGCACTGAAATCGAAACCAAATATAGATGCCATTAATACGCACAAAAACAAAACTGAGTGCAACAGGTGTGCACCAAAAATATCTGTCAAGTGCAACGGGCGTGCACGACTCTAATATCAGGTGCATCTAATCTGCACAAAACCCCGATTTAGTGCATCTGGTGTGCACAAAATCGTATCAAGTGCGCCAAATGTGCACAAGAATCTCAATCAAGTGCACGTGGTGCACGAAAACATACACCGAATATCGAAATCGAAATCACAGTACGAAAATGCATGAAAACTAGGTCGAAGCATATGTCAAAATCATGTGTAACCCATATGCACGAAATCAAATCAATATCTCAAAATGTATAAAACCAAATCAAGTGCACCGGGTATATACAAAACAACATCAATGCAACTGATATATGAAACATGAATAGAATGTAATGAATGTACACATAAGAAACACCAATCGTAGAACAAAGTCCTCAAAATACCAAAACCCGATCAACGAAAATATGAAATTCAAATCACCAAATCCCAATCGTAAACACTATCGTCAATGTGCGTCTCTTTCCCCCTTCCTCTGGTGTCGACTGCTTCGAACTCGTCTCTTCATAGGTGTGCTGACTGCGTTACCAATGGCAATACTCATATCTAGAGTCTCCCACGTAATCTATCTCTTCACCTGATATCCGTACTACATTAAACTTTTCGATCGATTCATCAAAATCCCATAATTCCCCGAGAGCTCAACACTCAAGTACAGTTTAAAAATATCCAGTACATACCCCAGCATCTGCGGACCAGCCGTAGAAGGGCAAACCCAAGCCTCACTAATGGCACCGCGGAACTGCCGTAAACCCTAAGGTTCAAAGGCGTTCTCGTGGTCATTATGTCGAGTTAGGGTTTCATTCTTCTAGAGGGTCCATAGAAATACCTGCATGTTCTTCCGAATACCTTAAACTTGGGAAAATGGGTTTCTGACAATCGATCGTCTCTGCCGACTCTTAACGTCTCCGCGTGATGTCGTCTCTAGCTGGAATCAATCTATCTGATGACCTCGCATCGGGGTAGGCGAACGATCCACATGTCCTAGTCACTCATCCTCGATGACTAGCGACATTCTATCTCTTAGTACAACTCATTCTGCACTAACTCCAGCATCTGGGGCAATATCTCGTCGTTCGCAGCAATAACTGGCTCTCTCGTCTGCACGCTGAACGGTGCCTCAATCATCATGAATAAGCAACACACCAACGGTCATCAAAATCTGGTTGGCCTCTGTCAGTGGCCCAATCCTCTGATACTGATCGGCACGTCCGAGAAATCTCATAAAGGCGATCCGCCAAACTCTCGTGGCGCGGAAACACAGTAAAAAGACACATCTCCGCAATCGTGTGTCGCCGGAATTTCGCCCTGGTCAGTCCTCGTTCGTGATGAGTTCGTGCTGACCGCAACTCTAGCTGTAGCTCTCCCTGCCCGTAATCGTGGCAGCAAAACCATAACTGGTACTGATGAGGCTAGATCGGAATGAATATAATACTGAGCAAAGAAATGTACATCCTAAGGCTCCTTAAGTGGAGTGGCGTGTCGTAAGTATGCCGCAGAACATACCCACGGTACGTCACTCTACTTTAGTCACCTATTCCATCAACCAAGGGTCGTCCTATGCTCCGAAGGTAAAACCTAACGCTCTGATACCAGCTTTGTCATGACCCGAAAGTACCGAACATGACCGGCACTTAAACTACGAAACGTCTCGAGGCGTTCGTAATCTAAGTAAGCCGAAAACCCAGAAATCCAAACCAAGAAAAGTATTAGAGTGAAGGAAAACCAATTTAAATCAAGTAGTTTTAATAGCATAAGCCGAATTATGCGTTTTTTTAAAAACATCAAATATTTCCTGAAAATTTCGGCAGAGTCTCCTTTGTAAATACTGGTCCCCAGACGAGATACAACATGAATAGTATACGAAATCGATAAAAAGGCATCCCCAAGCGGGAGCTAGCTATTCGTCAATCGACGGTCACAACCACACAAGCAATATAATATACAACGCCAAGGGCGAGGATCAAAACTCAAAAGGAAACTCAAGGCCACAAGAAAACCACAGAAATATAACGCGCGACCCTAAGGTCGAAAGAATAACATCACTGGTCTCTATCTCAAAAATAAATACATGTTTGGTTGATGGAATTTCTAGATACAACAGGATAATAATATACAAGATATATAATGGGGGTACGATACAAGTAAACCCACCTACTAGCCAATCACCCGAAGGAAACTATGCCCGCAAGCCGTAATGAAACCTGTACGGCAAACCTGCAAGAAACTGGGGCACAACGGGGGTGAGTTGCCAACTCGTGAATAGAAAAACATCTACGGAAAGAAATCGCATAAATAACGCAACCTAGGTCAAAGATCATAATATATCCTCAATTATATATATAACATGGAACCTATAACAAGGCTAGGGTAAATATCTAACCCTAGTGTAATCTCATGTGCCCGTGTCAGTGCCTCAGGTAGCAATATATCATATGAATGAGGTATGAATGCATGAAAACAGAATACATGTAAATGAAGAACCGTTTTCATAATTTAGTGAGATTTCCTTTGTATTTTTAAAATGAAGTATCATAATGAAATCAGCAAAAAACAGTGCCTAGCATCGGCACAAAACGTAATCCCAATATCTCGATATCTCTGTATCACAGTCTCTGTACCTCAATATCTCAAAATCTCAATGTATCAATCACAATATCTAGGGCGCCGTCAGTCCAGACGGGCCCCTACCATCCATCTCAAGACCACGACGGTATCCTCCGGATATCCGACGCGTCGGGTAAAATCACCGGTAGGTAGTGCTCCCCTGCCAGGCTCACATCGTCATCATCACGCGCTTCTTGCCCCGGGGTACCTTACCGGGTACACCATGTACCCGAAACGGTTCATCCGTCTCCTCGAATCGGGTCTCGAAATCCATCAGCAAACTCATGGTGGACGACTCATACATCATTGGAAAACCGCACTTTTTATTTTAAAGAGAGAAGGTTTATTTATGTTTTTGCGGTTTTCCTCCAAATCCAGAAAAAATCTCATGGAAATCCGAATCCAAAACCTCAATAACACGTAAAATAGTGAATATATGCATGAGAATCCATGAATGCGGCATAACAATGAATAACAGTATGCATGAAGTAGCAGTTAATAACTACAATGTCTAAACTAACATATAAGGCATGTACGCTAATATCATGTCTAAACTATTAGCTAACAGGCTATGTCAAGCAATAATATTTTCTAAGGTGTACGTGGCATGGCAATTACCGATGAAGATGTGTGTGAGCCGGAAAGTAAGTGTACGTCGTACATACGCATCATCGGTAATGGTACTGGTGTCCTAACAGCATGATATCAATAATGGAGTATGAAATATAATATAAACATGCGATGCGAAGCGAACCACAATAATGAGCGGGAGCTGAAAACTAGACGCAATTATAACTAATCTGCATTAATCTAATATAAGTCATACAAATGGTGCCTTTTGAAATAACACGAATCATGGGGTTTTGAAAATAGGGGCCACGGTGTTTTTATGAAAAGATACGTCTTTTGAAATATCCGTAGGATCCCTTGGGCTGTCTTTTAAAATACCCACGATTCGTTAGTTTTTGAAATAGGTAAGAATCTAATCTAACAACTAAACTAAACTAGAGGGCTAAACTAACAAGCTGGACTACAGGTAAGGAAACCGCCTAACATCTGAGTCGATCCATATACATACCTGTATATTTATTAGTCGGTGATCCCGCCTCAATAATATCATATCCGATACCATATCTATAATCAGACATTCCAAGTCAAGAGTGCGGATCAATCATCAAGATATAGCTCGTACGTAAATCCGTCGTACGGCATTCCCAAATCTGGGTACGGGTCAATATCATATTCCTCACACTATTCCTCTGCTATCCTCTTTATCCAAGATCATAGTCTAGCGTACCGACCTACGTCTAGTACAATACTAATATCCTCAATATACTCATGATCTGACTACAGCTCGACAATCTCGTACAAACCGATACCGTCAGCACATAGCATCATCAAGGGTATACATCGTCCGATACGGCCCAATATCAATATCCTAGCATATCATGCCTCATATCCCGATCACATGTCGATCATTTTATTTATAACACTATTCACCCGTATCGCCGCCCCAAGATCCTCTATAATATCCTATCAATATCATATCATGCCTCAATCATTAAATCAAAGCTCATGGCATCATACCCGATCATATCGACTCATCTCCAAGTATCATACACCATCCTCTTTTCACGGGTATGTGTTTGTATATTTACACACACACACACGTATGAATACCTACACTCATACGCACACATATACATATATCCATATACACAAGAAATTAACTGTGCATGTGTGCGTGCGGGTATGACCACATATATTCTGTGACTCGCCTCCAAGATACATCATCCTCCGAATAGTTTTCCTAAATCAACCTAAGCTAACCTAAGATCTGATAAAATACTTTACTCGCTAAATATCCAACAACATCTCCAAGCTCATAATTAACATGGTAAGAACATTATTCTATATGTTCGGGGGTGCTATACGCCATCCACCCGATTCCCCCCCCCCCCCGTAGATATACATCTACTCACCTGTCGAAGATACAAGTCACGTCCACGAATATTATGCCTTTTCCTTACCACCTCAGGATCACCCGCACTCGATCCAAGTGAAACAGCCTCCATTCCAGCTCAAGTTCTCGATCTCCAAAATGGCTCATTAACGTTAGCAGAAGGACTTCGCTGAGACCTCACAAGCTTCAAAACTCTTCCAGCAACACCGTCTCCAATCTTTTCCATCAACAAAATTTACACGATATGAAATTTCCCAGTGCCTGAGATAGTTGGGAATATCCAGGCTCAAGGATTTGGCTAAACCAGTTCTTAGTGTCAAAGAATGAATTCTTTCCCTTAGCCTCACCAGTAGGTACCAATCTAAAGCATTCTCCACCTTAGAACCCTTGAAATTAGTAACAGTTTCCTTCGTGACAGAAAATGGTGGGAGACCTAAAATCGATTGGAGTTCATAGATTTAGGATTAGGCTTCTATAAATTTCGAATCTCTACTAGCAACATTCCCACAAAATTTCAAAATCCATCGATTTTACCTTACAACAAGGTATTGATCATTTCATGCTTCGTCATACGATCATCAATCTGTTGCCGTCGCAGTACGGTTCACCATCGCCGACGAAACAAGACGCTACAAGAAAAATTGAGCTGCCATCAAATTAATCAAAGATGATGGCAGCCAAATAAAGGACCCAATGCCAATAACACAATAAATCATCACAGAACTCAAGCAAACAAGGCAATAACCACTACCCTTGTGAACTATACCTGCGGAAATACAGCATCGCCAGCAGCAGCTGAGACACCAGCCCCGTGTCGTTCGACTCGAGCATCTCGTTCTCGACAGCGACGAACGAGATCCTTGACGCGGGGTCGAAGGATGCGATGTTGGCGGCGACCTACTGGAACACGGCCGCGGGGGAGAAGAGGGAAACGCTGCGAGGTTTGGGATGTCGCCGTTGGCGGCGCCGATGAAGTCGACAAGGCCAGAGAGGGGAAATCGCATCAGAGATGGAGGGCCACCATGTGGTAGCCGGAGGGAGCAGCGACGGCGTCGGGGAGCACGTGGACGAGGGAGGTGCAGATGATCACGTCGGCGGCGAACGGGGTGATTTGGGCCATCGCAGCGGCGCTGCTGATGAAGCGGAAAAAGGACCACCGGCGACGAGATGCCAACGACGCAGGTGGCGAGGATGAGGGCAAAGAAAAGGAACTTCAGGTCGGCTGTGGAGGTGGAGTCGCGAGTGGTGAGGAAGAAGCCGGGCTGAGAGAGGTCGAGGTCGGGCTAGACTCGAAGGCTACGACGTTGAGCTCGAGGAGGCCGACCTGGGTGATGCCAACTCGTCGAAGGGGATGATTGGGCACTCGATCGGACCTCCATCGTCTAAATTTCCACCGACACAGCTCAGATCAAGCCCAGGAGGCTGATAACATCGACGACGAGGAAAGATCGACGATCGCCATCGAGATTTGGGTCTCGGATCTCTCGATGGTTCTCTGGGACGGAGGAAAATTGTGAGGATGAGGGAAAAAAATGTCAGAAGGGAACAGATCTGTGGGGGTGGGGATAGGAAATTAAAGAAAAGAAAAAAGAATGACCAAGACAAATGGTGAAAGTGTTTGTGTATGATCCTGAGATTATCTGGAGGTGAGAAGGTCATAGATGAGTTTTTTTTTTATTATTCAAAGGATGCTTCCTTGTGGTTTCAGATTCTGAATATTTCAATAAGCAAACTTTTCTACAGTCAATAGCCCCCGTAAAAAAATAATTAGTAACCTCCCCTTTTTTTTTGGCTAAGACTCGGGTTTGTCCCAAAATACTGACACTCAGGTTGAGGCCAATAAATACTCCTCAAATACATCCCTTCAATTCGTAAAATATATTATTTTAAATTATTTTAATCCCGAAAACAATATTTTATTTCCCTGAAATGTTACACCGTCGAATGGGGGGCATCGGCGGGGTACCCACTGTAAGTGCACGGCGGCGCCCCGGCCGTCAATCCGAGGCCAAAATACGGAAACGAAACTTTTTACGAAACATGTAAACCGGCACCACCGCGCACTATAAATCCCGGATCAGGCCATTAACATAGTCCTAGCTAACAAGAGAAGGGGTAGAGAGATATACCGAGCGATCCGTGTCCTTCGGTCTTCTCGTCGTCATCCCGATCTCCCCGCGGAATCTCCGGTCTTCATCTCCTCGTCGGAAGGGCACCATATCGCCGGGTTCTTTTACGGGCTCCCACCTCTGGACCGAGGCAACTCGGGCACGAAGTTGGCGAGCCGACGTGCCCAAGAAGTGCTGTAGATGAAGTGTAGAATCCATTTGTCTCTCGGGGTTAAGGAAGTTGCCATTTGGTGGAGGAAATGAACTTTGGAGAGAGGTGAGAAATATGTAGCATGCAAAGAATGAGATCAACATTTTTCCTCACAACCAAAAAAGGAAATCCCTCACTAGGAGGTGGCCGGCCTTGTCTTGTGAAGAATGAGGGGGAGAAAAACTCAAGGTGGGTGAGAAGCAATAATACTAGAGAGAGAGAAAAAGTTATCATGATGAATCATGATCACAAACCAAGTCTCACTCCAAATCAACCATCTCATCAAGCAAAGTCAAGCAATGATGACCCAAAGGATCAAGGTCAAACTAGAGCCATCATGAAGCAACTATTAACAAAGATCACCCTCCACAATGCCAATTTGCACATTTGCAAATAAGCCCTCCTCCACCAATTTTCAGCCAAGGAAAGAAACAAAGGAAAATGGCCGAAACGGAAAGCAAACTGGCAACTTCAAAAAAACTGATCCCGTAATAAATTACACGAAAACCCCGCGACTGTATATACATACCCGCATTTGTATTCCGACCGAATACAAATGCAATGAGACAAAATCTACACTGTACAATACTAGGATCCAGCTTAAACCAAAGCCCTCTAGTATTATCCATCTGATCATGATCCGTGCAATACCGCACGTACATGATCGAACCCTGCTATATCTCCATACGGACTCTACAGCGTTTCGCCCGAAACTTGAGAAAACGGTCTGTAGGGGACTCTAAAGACTCGTCAATACTTTGGTTGTGGATTTAACCACTAGTATGTCAGAGGTATTAGTCATACGTAACGGGCTACCAGGTATTGACCAAAAGGGACGTCGATGAGCGAACTCATCCTGACACCCTACTGATCCTGTCAGTGACAATATCCGTACAGTCCGGTCCGTTCGTCTATGAGCATCGCATGGCGGGCCTAGGGGGTTGGTAACAGTCAGACCCCCCAAAGCGGTACAAGTCGTGTCGGAGTGTAGCCCAGAACACCCTGAGATACTACTGGAATACCTACCAGTAAATCTCCTGCCTTGGCCAAGGACTTCGTGTAATGGCTCTCCAAGACACAGCGCGACCTCACCCCCAATACCGGGAGAGACGAACCCCTGTAGATCCGCTCACTGCCTCCATGTGGCTCGGGACTGTACCCAACTAAAACCTGTTTGCACGTCTTCTTTGAGCGTGGTAGGGTAGTAATCAAAGTACTGTGGGAACTCACACGAGACAAATGACGATCTCAGGTCGATGAACTAACCTGTACACATGTCACCAGGGAACTGCTATCTGACGTCAGGTATAAGACCAACTAGCATGTTCCCGGCGAGTCCTGTCCGGTGTACTCATAACCCAATGAGCACCTGTATACATCTTAGGTGAACCAACTGACATCAGTGGCTTGTGAGACCGACCACCGCCCCTCGTCGGGGTCTCTACTGTATACACTAGTCTACTCTGGAGTATCGATGCCCTGTCTCGAAACTCCCACGACTAGGGACCTTTTAAGGATGTTCTTATAGACCCCAGCTCCCACGTATATGATCGCCCTCATACTGCTGGCAGTCAAGCAAGAACCTAGGGGCTTTATCAACGTGTAATAGTGACCTGTAAGGTCACCTGAAGTAGTACACGATGGTAAACCCGATAGCATACTATCGTCTTGAGTAAGACTGTCCTACCGGCATAGGTCCTCCCTCAATCATTGCAATCACGTGCATATGATCCAATAATTGACTCTGAGGGCACTATCTCCAACAATCTCCCACTTGCACTCAAGGCTAATTATTGCGATGTCGCATACTCACAGCCCGTGTGATACCGAACACCCAACTCCTCTACTAATCAGTCTCATAAAACCCGTTTGCGAAACTATTGCGTTCGAGGAATAACCTCATTGAGCGGATCCTCCTTGATGTTTCTTTCTATGTCTCTCTATATCTCAAGTTCGCGGAGAAAGCCATCTTCCGAAATGAGCAATACCTGTCTTAGAATGTGTCTGGATGTCTGATGGGACCTAGCTCATAAATGAACTCCAAATCCAAACTTCTTAGACTGTATCGTCAACTGAAGTTAATCAGTATCCTGCGTCATGCCTCCCTCAGTATCCTCTTGGACCACCTGTCCAAAATACTGCCCCTTGTCAGAAGGAAAACTATAACTCTGACAACCTTTCTGTCATCCAGGTCACCTTGGAAGCCTGGAATGATAACTGTCTCCTGAATGAGCCTGTCGTTATCATATCCCTAGAACATCCACTTATGTTCTAAAACTGCTTCTGATTGTTTCTCCAGGATTGGATTAATATCAACTTATTGCATCTACTGCAAAAACAACATCTGGTGTGGTGCTCGACATCTCATTATTGACTCAATTGCCTAAGCAAGTGATCTGCCAATCATGCACATCCCTCTCCCCTTTAGTCTGTAAGACTCTTTTAGAGAGGGTGACTCCATCACCTGCAGGTATACTACCGTGCCAGGAGTCGTCCATTCTAAAAACTCTTAGAATGCTGTCTAAGTACCCTGATTGGGAAACCACCCAAATCTAGATCTATAGATCTAGTAACCAGAATGTCTTGATATTATATCCAAGTCCCATATGGAGAAACCATTGTGTGACAACCAAAGTATAACCGATCGTAGTATAGGAATATCACTTCCTACTCTGTGTATGTCATCTAAATACCAGGACATCACACCCTACTACCTTCTTAACAGATCCATCTCCTATTCTGATGAAGTCAAACCTATGACTGTCATATCAGAAATAGATGATCTATCTCCGCTACATCTGCTTTAGTCTATAAATAGACATATGCCACTTGTCCACCAATGCTTCCGCTGCTCCCACTGACTACGACAACCCTCTGGCAGAGTCATATACACGTACACTTCTAAAGCTAGTTTAGAACGACGCTATACTCATCCTCCTGCCGGGTCTCGCAGCCTGGAACAACAGCAATGACAAGTCTGGGTAAACAAGAACCTCCCTGTCACCGTCCTTGAGGCTACCGGAGTATCTCTCGGGTGCTTGAGGTTACCCACCGTATCTGCGGAGTGGCCAATGGAATGTCAAACCAGATTGAATCTTTAGGTTCTTATCAAATTTTCAGTAATCGTTTGCGGTTCTGGAATTACTTCCAGTTCTACCATACTCCTACTTCTGTTTTATGAAAAAATCCATTTTTGTTAAAACTGTGGCGAGTCAAGAACAATATCACTATTGATCTTCCAGATGGTAGAAAGTCAACCCTCGTCATAGCCTGGGTCAACCCACAAACAGCCATTACAGAAACGTGCCTTGAGTTATCCAGAGTCTGGTTTTAAGCATAAGCCGGACAACTCCCCGTACCTTAACATCGTTAAGATATGAACTGTTCTATATTCAATATTGAACCAGAGGCACTGATTTAATTGAACCAGATTCAAATCATGCAGCTGTCTCCAGTGCATGTTAACTAAATGGTAGGAGTCCGATCAGCGTTACTCAACTTAGGAATGCGTCCAGATATGAGTAACCTGAAAGAGAAGCAAGTTCTCTTAATCATTACTATCAACTGAATACTATACACAAGAATCTACATCTTCGATCACCTTGAAGAATCCCAATACTTGCAATACATGGTTCTCTACTTTAATCTTATACTTATAACTTCTCAAAACTTGGACCTTGTGTTTCTACGAAACACTTGTCTAAAACTAGAGAAGTCGTAAGTATACCGAGTATAGTACGAGGACCAACCCCTCTGTCCTAATGGACACTGGACAACATACAATACTCTGTATAAGTCTCTTGAGTCTGATAACTCTGTGTGTCGTAGGTTGAAAACTGTACCTATGGTTAAGATGAATTACACCGCTGTTTAATGCTCTTACCTAACCATCCACTGATATAGGTAAATGTCATAGACATAATTTCAAAAGGTTATATCTCACTCTATAAAAATAGTCGTACAGATATATCAATTTGAAATTGGTGCATAGCAACGGATATTCAAAACCAAATATTTGCGGACCGGCAAACACCCCAGGAGATTTCCTCAAATATCACCAATTACAACTAATTCCGATATAATGAGGACAATCACCTAATTCCCAATAACTTACTCCTACTCATCATCTGTAAAACCATACTGATGTGAGATTCATACCTGGTAAATACATATCCTGGAGCAAGTGTCTAATTGGGAAATCATTTTTCCTTTTAACAGTACACAGTGAAACTGAAACATTGAAATGTTTCGTAGGGGTATCCTGGTATTCCTAGTAATGTCTCTTCCATTATCCAGATTCACAACTGTAACCGTATATTTCTATGACATCTCTCCACATCCCTTCATATGTCTTTAGTCATTACCTTCTGCACACCCCTTTAGGCCAAATGGTTTTCTTCATTCCCTACCGTTCGGCACCAGCCTATGGTTTGGAAGAAGACTATCCAATAAGCATAATGGGTGTACTGTCCTAATCCTAGGAGCACTCGCAACGCGAGAGAATGTGAAGATAAAAGACACCTGAATAAACCTTATTCCTATTTCTCCTGAACCAGAATCCATTCCCGAACTGGAACAAGTTCTTTTCGAGTTCGTATATAACCATACGATGGAGTATCCAATAAACTGTGGATCTTCATAGTGATACGGAGTGTCCTGGAGAAATACAAAGGTGAAGTGGGAGTGGTAATGAAATACTTGGTTTGGTCGTGAATAGCACTCGCAATTTACTTTGCCCTCCTTCTAATCCCTTTATTTGTCTTAACTTAATACCTTCTGTACACCGTTTAGGCTAATTGGTTTTCTTCATTCCCTACCGTTCGGCACCAGCCTAAGGTTTGGAAGAAGACTATTCAATTTGCGTAATGGGTGTACTATCTCCTAAACCAAGGAGTACTCGCAACCTGAGAGAAGGTAAAAGGAAAAGACAACTGAATAGTCCTATTTGTTTTCTCCAGAACCGGAAACCATCCTCGAATAAATTCCTTCGAGTTCGTATATAACCATACGATGGTTTTGTCCAATGGAAGTAGACGTTCGTAGTAATACGGGGTGTCCTGGAGAAAAGGGTAAAAGTAGGAGTGGCAATGAGGTTTGCAACTCTGACAATCCAAAAGCCAGTGTTTAAGAAGGTTCGGTTAATTTTGGTCACTGAGTCATAGTCTTAGGGTCGGGTCATGGTCGCTGCCAAAGAGAGAGAGAAAAAAAACACACAACGTCCACTCTAACCTAGATCAGAATGGTTACCAATTTATCTAATCAGGAAAGCTCCCACTGTAACCTCAAATTCTCCTCCAAACCTAAAAGAAGAATTAGTCGAGGTCACCCGAGGAGTAAACCAACTCATCAGTGGGAATCGGGATCCAACTATCAACGCATGATAACGTGACGGAATCCGCTCACGTTATCACATTCCAGAAGGTATGCGCATATCTGGCAAGTTTCAGTTTCTTTAGAAACTCCCGATGTGATTTTTACCCCATACTCTTGTGACTTTGACTTTGGCCAACAAATCATAAGTCACATGTCAAGTTCTACCCGTCATTCTCCAGGTTAATTTGAACCCACCCGTACCTACCCTTGACTTTGTCCAACAAGGCAGTACGACTGTCCCAAACCAACGCATCTATCTATGCTGCATATGAATACCCAATAGCTACCAAATACTGTGCCTTGACTTTGGCCAAAAAACACAGCTTGAATACTATTGACTATCCATATGAAACAACGGAGGGCTACGAATGGTTTCTGGCGAAAACCTTTAACGTAATGAACTTGATATCGTTGAAGGAACCGGATAGCATTTATAAAAATATAGTGGCGAAAACCTTTGCTAAAGAGGTCACTCCCGGTGAAGGGATCTCGGCTCTTTCCCCGTAGAATGAGGTGCAGGATATTCCAACTGAATACCACGATGCAAAGCAAAAGTAGTCGGCTATACTGAAGTTATTGCCCTGACACAAACTTCTGTCTAAGGGGTCAATCCCGGTGAAGGGATCTCGTCCCTTGCCTCGTCGACTGAGGTGCTGGATATTCATAACCGAATACCACTGTGCAAAAAAAAAGTGAACATCCTTGCAATAACAGCTTTTTGAAAATTGTTCCAACAACATCAGAATAGGTTTGTTTAGCTTGCATTGATCCGAATCAACGCAGTCCCATCAATTGATCACACAAATAAAGAACGAAAATACGATGTACGTATATGCCATCCGCATTCGCCACTAGGTCCCGTCATTAACCGTTAGGTTACATAACTAACGACAGAGCGAGGACTGGACTAGCGCGGATGCAAAACATATACAACATCTACTGGTATATATGCTGGATATTCATAACCGAATACCACTATGTTCGCTCAAGGCGTGATAAAATGCAACATCACAGAAATGTAATAAGCATCACAGAACAATACAGATATCTGGGATCCCCGGGTTTCATAGAGCCGCTACTGAAACCCGACGTTCCTCTGGTCGTGTGGATAGCCTGTGCAATGAAATCCTAGACCCCTACGGGCGCGGCAAGTTACCTGCCAAAACCTGAAGCGAGGCAGACCCCTTCAGCAACGTGAATGGACCACCCAGCACTTCACGGAATCCGGTAACTTGGGCACCCCTCCTGGGTCAACCTGTACCCCCTACGATTGCGGCGAATAGCCCGCCAATTCTAGAGTAAAGCCCCCTCTGTCTCAATGCCATGAGATGCGGGCCCGTTACCCTCTAGAACCCGGCTATCCGTGCACCCCTCCGCGGGGTAATCTTAGTACAGAAAATAAAATATACATACAACGGGTACATCGACCTCACCCCGGTCGTGCCCCAAAAAAATAATGTACAAACAGGCAGTGACGGCAGTCCATATGTCGGACGCTCGCCCCGCAATATCAAATGTACATAAACAACCAAACTGTACTACCATTGCATCCAGGCTATCCCCCACGACCAATCCGCAACATCACAGCACAACACAGAACATCAACGTGAATGTCACGTTCGCAAATCCGTCTAAAAGGGCTATAGCAATTAGACAGGATTTACCGATCAAGTGACATTCACGGTCACAGATATAATGTAAATACTGTGAACTAACATGTTTAAAATTTTCGATCGATCAAATTTACCGAAGTGGGCCCCAAGCACTACTGTAGCACTCAAAGAAAATCTGGGCCCCAAAAGAATATACCAAAAACCCTATTTTCAATTCATAAAGCCACTGGAAAATTTTGGTACGGCGTTGACTTATTTCCACCGCGGAACCGCGGCCAAAACAGGGGTTTGGCCGCGTTTCCACGGTCATACAGTAGCATCACCTAATCAAAATTTTGCAGAATGCATAAAAAACCCTGCACAATTTTCTACAACACTCAAAATAATTTTTCCAACCAAAAAAAATTCGACAGAAAACTGATACTTGAAAACGCGGTTTTTGGAATATTTGTTCGATCGAAGTTTTAAACACACTAGAGCAAGCTAGACTAGGTTAATGGCGTGTCTCTGATACCATGTAAGTGCACGGCGGCGCCCTGACCGTCAATTCGAGGCCAAAAACGAAACTTTTTACGAAACATGTAAACCGGCACCACCGCGCACTATAAATCCCGGATCGGGCCATTAACATAGTCCTAGCTAACAAGAGAAGGGGTAGAGAGATATACCGAGCGATCCGTGTCCTTCTGTCTTCTCGTCGTCATCCCGATCTCCCCGCGGAATCTCCGGTCTTCATCTCCTCGTCGGAAGGGCACCACATCGCCGGGTTCTTTTACGGTCTCCCACCTCTGGACCGAGGCAACTCGGGCACGAAGTTGGCGAGCCGACGTGCCCAAGAAGTGCTGTAGATGAAGTGTAGAATCCATTTGTCTCTCGGGGTTAAGGAAGTTGCCATTTGGTGGAGGAAATGAACTTTGGAGAGAGGTGAGAAATATGTAGCATGCAAAGAATGAGATCAACATTTTTCCTCACAACCAAAAAAGGAAATCCCTCACTAGGAGGTGGCCGGCCTTGTCTTATGAAGAATGAGGGGGAGAAAAACTCAAGGAGGGTGAGAAGCAATAATACTAGAGAGAGAGATAAAGTTATCATGATGAATCATGATCACAAACCAAGTCTCACTCCAAATCAACCATCTCATCAAGCAAAGTCAAGCAATGATGACCCAAAGGATCAAGGTCAAACTAGAGCCATCATGAAGCAACTATTAACAAAGACCACCCTCCACAATGCTAATTTGCACATTTGCAAATAAGCCCTCCTCCACCAATTTTCAGCCAAGGAAAGAAACAAAGGAAAATGGCCGAAATGGAAAGCAAACTGGCAACTTTAAAAAAACTGATCCCGTAATAAATTACAGGAAAACCCCGCGACTGTATATACATACCTGCATTTGTATTCCGACCGAATACAAATGCAATAAGAAAAAATCTACACTGTACAATACTAGGATCTGGCTTAAACCAAAGCCCACTAGTATTATCCGTCCGATCATGATCCGTGCAATACCGCACGTACATGATCGAACCCTGCCATATCTCGATACGGCCTCTACAGCGTTTCGCCCGAAACTTGAGAAAACGGTCTGTGGGGGACTCTAAAGACTCGTCAATACTTTGGTTGTGGATTTAACCACTAGCACGTCAGAGGTATTAGCCATACGCAACGGGCTACCAGGTATTGACCAAAAGGGACGTCGATGAGCGAACTCATCCTGACACCCTACTGAGCCTGTCAGTGACAATATCCGTACAGTCCGGTCCGTTCGTCTTTGAGCATCGCATGGCGGGCCTAGGGGGTTGGTAAAAGTCAGACCCCCAAAAGCGGTACAAGTCGTGTCGGAGTGTAGCCCAGAACACCCTAAGATACTAATGGAATACCTACCAGTAAATCTCCTGCCTTGGCCAAGGACTTCGTGTAATGGCTCTCCTAGACACAGCGCGACCTCACCCACAATACCGGGAGAGACAAACCCCTGCAGATCCGCTCACTGCCTCCATGTGGCTCGGGACTGTACCCAACTAAAACCTTTTTGCACGACTTCTTTGATCCGTGGTGGGGTAGTAATCAAAGTACAGTGGGAACTCACACGAGACAAATGACGATCTCAGGTCGATGAACTAACCTGTACACATATCACTAGGGAACTACTATCTGACGTCAGGTATAAGACCAACTAGCATGTTCCCAGCGAGTCCTGTCCGGTGTACTCATAACCCAATGAGCACCTGTATACATCTTAGGTGAACCAACTGACACCAGTGGCTTGTGAGACCGGCCACCGCCGCTCGTCGGGGTCTCGACTGTATACACTAGTCTACTCTGGAGTATTGATGCCCTGTCTAGAAACTCCCACGACTAGGGACCTTTTAAGGATGTGCTTATAGACCCCAGCTCCCACGTATATGATCGCCCTCATACTGCTGGCAGTCAAGCAAGAATCCTAGGGGCTCTATCAACGTGTAATAGTGACCTGTAAGGTCACCTGAAGCAGTACACGATAATAAAGGTAAACCCGATAGCATACTATCATCTTGAGTAAGACTGTCCTACCGGTATAGGTCCTCCCTCAATCATTGCAATCACAAGCCTGTGATCCAATAATTGACTCTGAGGGCACTATCTCCAACACCCACCCCGGGGGGACACCATGAGGTGGCCCCCAAAGCAGGGCATACCCGAGAGCACCTGTTTCTGGTGCTCTCGGGTCACCAGCCCCCAAGGCCACCAAGTGGTGGTCTTGGGGGGTGGTCCCGGCCGTTGGTCCCCCCAAGGGTGTCCCCGGGGTGCACACGCTTCACCCCATGGCTTCTCGGTTCAAACCGTGAGCCCACGGGGTATGCAAACAACTCAAAACCTCACTTTTGAAAACTGTTTAACTACTCGGATACGAAGTTATACCTCATGATACACGTTCTTTGGGTATTCATCGCTGTCTTACTCATCGTCGTTGTCTCCAAGGATCGATCCGGATCGTAGCTTCTTGATCAGTCAAAAATAATGCATTTTTAACACGGCAATTTCCCTATCTATTGCACTCATCTAGAAGTGTTCGGTATTCATATTGCACATATTAGCAGAACAGTCCTGAAATACCGGAATGCATGTGTTAGACTTTTAAACCGGCACTTTAAGGGATATTGACTGTATTTTATGGCATCGCATCATCCCTATATTGCGCAACACTTGTCTTGAGAAATTGTGCACGAAATTGCAGGAACAAAGTCATTTTGCTGATCAAACATTACGCCAACTCAAAGACCTGAGACCTGGTAGCAATCAAGAGGGAAATATTAAATTCAACATATCAGATAAAGGCCCATAAGTCAGCCCAAGAATTACCATTGATGTTCCAAGCACCAAGGCCCTATAAGGACCGCGGATCCGCGGCCTAAGCAGCCTTGCGCCGCGGATCCGCCGCAGCTTAGCCAAGTCAGCTCCCCATTTTCAGTGCACAATTCTTCTCTCAGGGCCCACATTCTTTTCACATGCTTCAAATACCAGAAGAACCAAGCCACAAAGCTTCAGAAGCGCCGCGGTTCCGCGGCGGGAGCCTTCTTGCGCCGCGGATCCGCGGCGCTATGGTGGCTTCATCGGCTCAATTTTATACACGTGGCTATTTGTAACTTCCCAAGCTTCCAGAAGACTCCCGATTCTCCACGTGGCACATCTAGAAGGCTCGGCTTAACAAACTTCATCTAGAAGCTTCTCCTCAACAAACTTTTGGAGGGAAATTCAAATTTGAAATCCTAGATCTAGGGTTTTGATGGTCTATAAATAGGAGCCTAGATCTAGGGTTAAGAGTTGATCTCTCCTTCCCTAATCTTTAGTGGTTAAATTCTTCCTCACTCAACCATTAATCTCCATCTTCTTCCACAAGTCTAGTGACAAGACTTGTGCGAAACCCTAACCCTAAATACAATCCAAATTCAAGATCCCGAGTACCAAATCAAGCGTGAAGCCTTCAACCTTTTAGGAGCGGAGCCGATCATCAATCGAGCAAGTGGTCCAAGCCGATCCGCGACTCACGGAGACGAGCGAAGCCAAATCGACAATTGAGTTCTTCCTCTTGTAGTTCTTGAGCGATTGTAATGAAATTGTTGATATAAATAAAAGGTGAAATTCTTTAATCTCGCTTTCTTTAAATTCTTGCATCATGATTCGATCTCAATTTGTAATTGTGGTTCTTGTTGTGATGTTCGAGTAAAACTCCGCTCATAGCGGAGTCGAGACGATCAATAGAATGATGATGTAACAAATCTTAAAACGATTCTTAAGTCCTTCGAGTTTTGTAAACGCTAGTAAGTTCAAGAATCGATGACCTAGTTTCGTTGCGATGCTTTCTTGATTGTTATCGCTCGAAATTGGGGATCTACGATCGTTTCTTGAATTTACTAGAGACTAGAATGTGAATGATATCGACGAAGGAACAAGGGATAAATGATGAAACCCTAGTTTCACTAGAAATCCCTAATTCTCATCGATCATCATCGATCTAGTATCAATTCATCGAAAGATAAGAATACGTCATCGTGGGATTCCATCACATCTATAGATCCGATCGATTCCTACGAGCCTCATTTCGATTCTTGATATTTGGTTGGAAAAATCATTAAACTCTCAATTCTTGATTCTATCATTTTCTTGTTATTAGATCTATATTTTCTAATTCTTGAACTTCAACTATAAATCATGAATTGTTTGTTTTCGTTTCATTAAATTTTTGATTCAAATAAAACAAGATACGAACGAATCGCACAATCCCTGTGGACGATCCGCACTCGCTAACGCGCTACATCCGACACCGTTAATTGATTGCGGTCAAGAAAAAATTTTGGTTGTGATTTCTATACAATTTTCTTAAACACACAACACGAGAAATTCGAATCAATCAAATGGCGTTGTTGCCGGGGATCGCGCGCTAATTCGTTCTTTATTGAAATTTGAATTGAAAGATTTATTCCATTATAATTTTTAGATCAAAATTCGCGCAAACACTAATACGAGTTGTTGTGATTTGCTGCGAGGAAATCTAGAGCTTTCTGTGCAATTGGAGAATTCCAGCGGACTCAGGGGCTGAACAGAAGTTCTCTGTAAAAATCTTGTGCAAGGATCTTACCATAGCGCGGCGATTCCGCGGCATTAGAGCCCTATTGCGGCTGTTCCGCGGCCTCCCCAAGGCTTCACTGCTCCAAAATTTCTCAGGTAAATCCTCACTTTCTTATCTCTCTCTCAATCTGCTCCAATAACAATTTTGTACAGGTTTCTTTCCAAAAATCGCAGCACCGCGCAAAAAGCAAAATTAAATTGTGCTTATTTTGATTTTGTGGTTGTTTGCATAATTAATACGGACATTAAGGGGCAAAGACCAAATCCAGATTAGGTGGGGAGTTCATTACCCTTCCTAAGCCCCGAAAATCGCAAAATTGCATCCGCATTTACCCTCATTAATTAAAAAATATCTAGAGATGAATCTAAGGACCGTCGCGCTCACTTAGGATAGAAGAAGGCCGTGGGTAATTCATTGCTTATCCGCGTTTCTCTTGTGGTGTCTAAGGCGAGTGTGTCGAAGGCTAGTGGTTACTTAATTAGGCCCACTACTTACATAGTGGAGAACCTCCCACTTACCTGGCACTTACCTGGCTACAGGAGAGACAAAGAGGCAGTGGAGGATTTATCCTGTGTCTTGTCTTTTAGAAGTTAGGAGCGGTCTAGAGTTTGACCTAGGTGACCACTAGATTCTAGGGTTTTGCTTGTTGCATTTTGTGATTTGCATCAATTTTTTTTAAAATCCGTCCAATTTTCAAAACAAACACCGCATTCTTTCATCATTCCCCTAATTATAAATTCACGCTGCCACTTGTACTAACCCTTTTTAGTGCAAGATAGGCTGGACATGGGATTCTAGTGCCCGTTAAGTACGTGTTCCCTTGATCGACCCAAAAGTCGGTATTTCTACATTTACCCTTTCTTTTACCCACCACCACACCCACATCGATGGATCCATCTCCATCGAACTTCTTTTCCACTAATCTGCCGCCGTCCGTTAGTGCACAAAATCCACCTCGCATCTCTCTCCAAGAGAGGTGCTATCCAACACGCGGTCCCCTTTCCACCTGTATTTCCATTCCACCAGCCAACGGGGAAAATTTTCAAATAAAACCTTAATACATGAACCTTCTACCAAAATTTCACGGTCTCGAGTCTGAAGACGCATATGCTTTTATCACCAAATTTGAAAATGTATGCGCAATGATGGGTACCTCACAGCTTTCTATGGATGCTATGCGTCTATGTCTTCTCCCATTCACCTTGTGCGATATAGCCGAGAAGTGGCTGTATAACACTACCGCACATTCCACTTCAAACTGGGAAGAATTCGTCAAAGCATTCCTTAAGAAATTCTACCCACATCATAAAATAGCTCGAGTCCGTAGCGAAAAATCAATTCACCCAGCTTCCAAATGAACCATTTTCAAAATGTCTTGAACGCTTCAAGGATCTGTTAGTCCAATGTCCACATCACGGCATCCCGAGATGGGAACTGTGCCGAATCATTAATGAGGGCATTAATCCTAACACAAGACAGACCCTTGAATCCATGTGTCAAGGAAACTTCATGACCAAAGTTGATGGGGAAGCCTGGAAATTTCTAGAAGATTTCGCTGAAAAATCTTTACAGTGGGAGGGTGTGAGTCAATCGTCTAGGGATGGCAATGATATTTCCATAGGAGTTAGAGCTGACATTTCAGCTATACATAAGAAACTCAAGACTATGGAAAACAAATTTTTAGCTGCCGCCCTAAATCAAATGTCACTCTCCAAAACTGTGTGTGGATGCTGTTCTGATCCTTCTCACTTGACGGAAGAATGTCCGTTTCAAGGTCATGAGCATATCCATGCCGCATTTCAAAGACCTAGAAACGATCCATTTTCTTCCACATATAATCAGGGTTAGAGGAATCACCCTAACTTTGCTTGGAACTAATCACAATCTCAAAACACGGTTCCAACCCAAAACAATTTCCAAAGGGTCCCTCCACCACAACAGCAACCACAACTGCAATTGAGTCAGCACCCCTACCAATCACAAAACTTCCAAAATCCGGCCAACACTTTTGCACCACATGAAAACTCTTTGCAATTGACCGGTACAGATAATACCTCTTCACTAGCACAAACCTTGGACACTTTCATGAAACAATCCATCCAAGGGACGGCAAGTTTGCAATCTTCCGTTGAGAATGTGATGAAGATCATTGTCTCTCAAAATGAGAATATCAAATCGATGGAAGCATAAATTGCACAACTAAAAGCCGAAATGAGTGCAAGAGAGAAAGGGAAACTTCCAGCTCAACCTTTGCCCAATCCTGGCTATTCAAATCATGTGAGTGCAATCACGTTGAGATCTGGAAGAGTGCTTGACAATCACGTTGGGGAAGAGTTTGATGATACTGAAAAATCTATCAATAACACCCCGGCTGAGACCTTTCCTTACACTTCTACTTCTAATTCTAACCCCAGTTCTTCTACCCCACCACCTTATTGCAAGCCTATTCTTCGTTTCCCACAAGGCCCGCCACCTCAGCCCATATCTTCTAGTCTACCACCGACGATCCCTAACTCTATTCTGGGATCGAGTCCACACACACTTCCTTCTCCTATGATGGACCCAGCGCTTATTGCTAAAGCACCTTATCCTAATCGGTTAAGGGCTAACACATCGAGTCCACATATGGAGAAGATTATGGACATTTTAAAGCAAGTTAACATCAACATCCATCTCCTAGATGCCATCCAACAAGTTCCGTCCTATGCGAAAACTCTTAAGAACTTGTGCACTAGGAAGAGGAAGACTCAAGTGCCCAAGAAGATTTTTATGGCAAAGACAGTAGACACGGCTTTCCCCCAACAAGTGCCGAGGAAACGTAAGGACCCTGGCTGTCCTACTATTTCTATTTCTATTAGGGAAAAACACATCAACCGTGCTCTACTAGACCTTGGCGCTAGTGTTAACTTGCTTCCATACTCTGTTTATGAGCAACTAGGGATCGGAGAGTTGAAACCAGCCCATTGCACTCTCCAGATGGCTGACCGATCAATCACCAAACCTAGGGGTGAACTGGAGGATGTGTTAATAAAAATCGGGGAATTCATATTCCCTGTGGACTTTATTGTAATTGATACACAGCCTGTAGCGAACCCACGGAATCAAATTCCGGTGATTTTAGGTCGTCCATTTTTGGCCACCTCCAATGCTATCATCAACTGTAGAAATGGTTCTATGACCCTATCCTTCGGGAATAGGTCAATTGAGCTAAACATTTACAAGTTGGGAAGTGTACCCTCCGAACCTACTGCTCAGGTCTGTTCTGTCGACTTAATGGATGTCGACAGCAGCGAATTTGATGATCCTCCTGATACCGATCTTGACTCTTTTCATACGTTGTTGTTTGACCCAACTATGTATCATACACATACGGACTCTTCCACCGAGATGTCCGGGTCAACAATTAACACTGATTATGAACTGTTTTTAGAGTCTGAAGATCACCCCGCACTTTATGATGACATTATTCATCGGGGTATAGATGGAACTTTTGAGGAGATCTTCGCTGATGAACTCGCTTTTTTGAATGACACGGGTGTTGAGATAAATCATCTCCCAATCAATGAAATTGAACCTCCACCCCTTTTTCTGAACTGTACAAAGAATGCGAGTAATCAATCACATACACACATTCTTTTCCACCCCTCACCCTTTCCCCACTTCTTCTTCCACCAACCAGAGCACTGCATTGATAAAAATTTTGAATGGTTGGTGTTAACCTTCGGTCTTTGCAAAGCTTGGCATCGACCATTGATTTTTGACCCCCTCATGTGATTTTCAAAGATTAACATTGCATAACTCAAGTTTGGGGGGGGTATAATCTGGCTCTTGAAAAGAATTTTTTTTTACAAAATGATGAGCCAAGAATAAGGTTGGGGGAGGTTATTCACTTATATATTTTGCCCCCACTAATAAATTCCTCCCAAGCTTACAGGTTTTTCGAGATTTAGCGGATAGCAACAGTGAGGACACTGTTGAAAACAAGTTTGGGGGAGGTTTGTGCTTATTTTTGCATCATTTGCATCATACTTTGAATAAGCACAAAACATTTTTGAAAAGCTATAAAAATTTAAAAAATTTCAAAAGATAAAAATATTTTTTGTAAATAAATAAGATAATAAAAGTTTAGATAGTGAAAAATTACATCCATGAGATTGGAAAAATTTAAGAAAACCAAGAAAATTAGAAGTTTTCTTATACGAACTAGTAATAAGTAGTTATGAGCCGTTGTACCAAAGGTTAGTAAGATGAATGAAGTCACTAATCTGAGGATAAAAATAAGTCTGAAAAATAGTTTCTATTCTTGAAGCCAAACATTTTGAACGTTGATACCCTGCTATTCGCACTTACACACGTCTTAAAGCCTGGGATAGTAGAGGATACCTTGAAATGCTCTTGTCTTTAAGCCAAAAGTATGGAGGAAATAAAAAATGAAGAAAATATAAAGTGGTGAGAAAAATGAACACTGGTTTTTGTTATGGCCAAGGCAGCAATAAAAAAATATAGCGAGGGTGCCTCTTCACCTAGTACCCTAAGGCCAACTGGTCTGGGAGTCACTGCTAAGCCTTAGGTGGTGCAAGACGAGGAAAATATACCTAATAAGAAAGCACATGAGTAATCGGTCGGTTAGTACCTCAAGAAGTATTAACGGGCACATGAAAGTGTGTGAGCAATCTCATCTAAATATTCATTAATTAAAAAGTACTGAGGCTGATGGGCAAGAGTATGATAGCTTGAATTGAATTCTCCGGGTGTAGGGATGTCTTTATATACACGCAGGGTTATATGATCGATGTTTGGAAGAAAGATAGGAATGAAAAATAAGACGATGTTTTATTGAGGGAGGACGTGATTTCTAACATCTTTTCATGACTATTAAGATAGGGCTCATGACAACCGAAAAGCTAGCTTAGTTGGAAACCCTAATTTTCAAAGTCTTTCTTTTACAATTCTTTTCTTTAAATGTAATATTCATGATCTTTCTTTTATTATTGGATTTTGTGGGTGCAATCCGCTGAAAACCCTCAGGAGACAACACTCCTCCTCCTAGGGACACCTAGAGGTTTAAAGGCTTGTTGCACGTGCTCAGTGCAATCGTGTTGCCTACTAAATTGTGCTAGTTAGTTTTTCTCTTTCTTTATTTTCTCCTTCTCTTTTTAATAAAAAGTTCGCTCGAGACGATCGAAAATAAGTTTGGGGGAATTTGATCAGTCGAAAATACTGCATTTTAACACGGCAATTTCCCTATCTATTGCACTCATCTAGAAGTGTTACGTATTCATATTGCACATATTAGCAGAACAGTCCTGAAATACCAGAATGCATGTGTTAGACTTTTAAACTGGCACTTTAAGGGATATTGACTGTATTTTATGGAATCGCATCATCCCTATATTGCGCAACACTTGTCTTGAGAAATTGTGCAGGAAATTGCAGGAACAAAGTCATTTTGCTGATCAAACATTACGCCAACTCAAAGACCTGAGAACTGGTAGCAATCTAGAGGGAAATATTAAATTCAACATATCAGATAGAGGCCCATAAGTCAGCCCAAGAATTACCATTGAAGTTCCAAGCACCAAGGCCCTATAAGGACCGCGGATCCACGGCCTAAGCAGCCTTGCGCCGCGGATCCGCCGCAACTTAGCCAAGTCAGCTCCCCATTTTCAGTGCACAATTCTTCTCTCAGGGCCCACATTCTTTTCACATGCTTCAAATACAAGAACAACCAAGCCACAAAGCTTCAGAAGCGCCGCGGTTCCGCGGCGGGAGCCTGCTTGCGGCGCGGATCCGCGGCGGGAGCCTACTTGCGCCGCGGATCCGCGGCGCTATGGTGGCTTCATCGGCTCAATTTTATACACGTGGCTATTTGTAACTTCCCAAGCTTCCAGAAGACTCCCGATTCTCTACGTGGCACATCTAGAAGGCTCAGCTTAACAAACTTCATCTAGAAGCTTCTCCTCAACAAACTTTTGGAGGGAAATTCAAATTTGAAATCCTAGATCTAGGGTTTTGATGGTCTATAAATAGGAGCCTAGATCTAGGGTTAAGAGTTGATCTCTCCTTCCCTAATCCTTAGTGGTTAAATTCTTCCTGACTCAACCATTAATCTCCATCTTCTTCCACAAGTCTAGTGACAAGACTTGTGCGAAACCCTAACCCTAAATCCAATCCAAATTCAAGATCCCGAGTACCAAATCAAGCGTGAAGCCTTCAACCTTTTAGGAGCGGAGCCGATCTTCAATCGAGCAAGTGGTCCAAGCCGATCCGCGACTCACGGAGACGAGCGAAGCCAAATCGATAATCGAGTTCTTCCTCTTGTAGTTCTTGAGCGATTGTAATGAAATTGTTGATATAAATAAAAGGTGAAATTCTTTAATCTCGCTTTCTTTAAATTCTTGCATCATGATTCGATCTCAATTTGTAATTGTGGTTCTTGTTGTGATGTTCGAGTAAAACTCCGCTCGTAACGGAGTCGAGACGATCAATAGAATGATGATGTAAGAAATCTTAAAAAGATTCTTAAGTCCTACGAGTTTTGTAAACCCTAGCAAGTTCAAGAATCGATGACCTAGTTTCTTTGCGATGCTTTCTTGATTGTTATCGCTCGAAATTGGGGATCTACGATCGTTTCTTGAATTTACTAGAGACTAGAATGTGAATGATATCGACGAAGGAACAAGGGATAAATGATGAAAACCTAGTTTCACTAGAAATCCCTAATTCTCGTCGATCATCATCGATCTAGTATCAATTCATCGAAGGATAAGAATACGTCATCGTAAGATTCCATCACATCTATAGATCCGATCGATTCTTACGAGCCTCATTTCGATTCTTGATATTTGGTTGGAAAAATCATTAAACTCTCAATTCTTGATTCTATCATTTTCTTGTTATTAGATCTATATTTTCTAATTGTTGA
Source organism: Agapanthus africanus (assembly GCA_030015575.1). Taxonomy (NCBI): domain Eukaryota; kingdom Viridiplantae; phylum Streptophyta; class Magnoliopsida; order Asparagales; family Amaryllidaceae; genus Agapanthus; species Agapanthus africanus. Next base: position 202,854,175 of record JASDDO010000016.1, on the reverse strand, counting down.
ACTTCAACTATAAATCATGAATTGTTTGTTTTCTTTTCATTAAATTTTTGATTCAAATAAAACAAAATACGAACGAATCGCACAATCCCTGTGGACGATCCGCACTCGCTAACGCGCTACATCCGACACCGTTAATTAATTGCGGTCAAGAAATATTTTTGGTTGTGATTTCTATACAATTTTCTTAAACACACAACACGAGAAATTCGAATCAATCACTTCTTCGACGGCCTCCTCGAGTCAAAGACGATCCACCCAGGAATCTATAGACCGAGCTCTACCTCAAAACCGAGGTAACTAGGGCAACAAGCTTGCTAAAATTTATGGACTAGGTGATGTAGAGTATGAAGATGGATTTATTTGTCTCTTGAAACCCTAGGATTCTCAACACATGAGATCTTTTAGGGTTTGGTAGTGAGGAAGAAGAAGAGAGCTAGCATGAGAGCTCACTTGAGGAAAGAGAAAGCCTTTTTGATAAATGATAATTCTCACTGAAAATTGAGATGGCTACCTTGACATGACCACTATCATGGCATCAAAAAATCTCATCAAAATATCTCACAAAAATATCTAGGTCAAATAGTCAAACCAAGTCAAGTGGTCAAGCCAAGTCAAATGGTCATGTAAAGTCAAGTAGTCAAAACAAGTAGCCATGCCTCAATTATCATTTACAAAAAATAACAAATACTTTCCTCCACCTCATAATTGTTTTAATCAAGTAAATGGTCAAAACCTTAATGAGGTGTCTCCATCTGTGCTCCTCTCATCCGTATATACATACCCGCATTCGTGTTTCGAGAAACACGAATACAAAGAGACGAAATTGATCCATCAATATAATACTAGGATCCGGCTTAAACCAAAGCCTACTAGTATTATCCACCCGAACATCATACGTGCACAAGTGCACGTAAGTGATCGAAGCCCTACCGTAAAACTATACGGCCTCTACACCTGGATGACAGAGTGACTGTCAGAGTTATAGTTTTTCCTCTGACGAGGGGCAGTATTTTGGACAGGTGGTTCAAGCGGATACTGAGGGAGGCATGGCGCAGGATACTGATTAAGCTCAGTTGACGATAAAGTCTAAGAAGTTTGGATTTGGAGTTCATTTATGAGCTAGATCCCATCAGATATCCAGAAACATTCTAAGACGGGTATTGCTCATTTCGGGAGATGGGTTTCTCCGTGAACTTGAGATAAAGAGAGACATAGAAAGAAACATCAGAGCGGATCCATTCACTAAGGCTATTCCTCGAACGCATTAGTTTCGCAAATGGGTTTTGTGAGACTGATTAGTAGAGGAGTTAGGTGTTCGGTATCACACGGGCTGTGAGTATGCGACATCGAAATAATTAGCCTTGAGTGCAAGTGGGAGATTGTTGGATATAGTGCCCTCAGAGTCAATTATTGGATCACAGGCACGTGATTGCAATGATTGAGGGAGGACCTATGCCGGTAGGACGGTCTTACTCAAGATGATAGTATGCTATCTGGTTTATCTTTATCGTCGTGTACTACTTTAGGTGACCTTACAGGTCACTATTGCGCGTTGATAGAGCCCTTAGGATTCTTGCTTGACAGCCAGCAGTATGATGGACATCATATACGTGGGAGCTAGGGTCTATAAGCACATCCTTAAAAGGTCCCTAGTCGTGAGAGTTTTCGAGACAGGGCATCGATACTCCAGAGTAGACTAGTGTATACAGTCGAGACCCCGACGAGGGGCGGTGGCCTGTCTCACAAGCAACTGCTGTCAGTTGGTTCACCTAAGATGTATACAGGTGCTCATTGGGTTATGAGTACACCGGACAAGACTCGCCGGGAACATGCTAGTTGGGATTATACCAGACGTCAGATAGCAGTTCCCTGGTGACATGTGTACAGGTTTGTCCATCGACCTGAGATCGTCATTTGTCTCGTATGAGTTCCCACTATACTTTGATTACTACCCCACCACGAATCAAAGAAGTCGTGCAAACAGGTTTTAGTTGGGTACAGTCCCGAGCCACATGGAGGCAGTGAGCGGATCTGCAGGGGTTCGTCTCTCCCGGTATTGGGGGTGAGGTCGCGCTGTGTCTGGGAGAGCCATTGCACAAAGCCCTCGGCCGAGGCAGGAGATTTACTGGTAGGTATTCCAGAAGTATCTCAAGGTGTTCTGGGCTACACTCCGACACGATTTGTACCGCTTATGGGGATCTGACTTTTACCAACCCCCTTGGCCCGCCATGCGATACTCATAGACGAAAAGACCGGACTGTACGGATATTGTCACTGACAGGCTCAGTAGGGTGTCAGGATGAGTTCGCTCATCGACGTCCCTTTTGGTCAATACTGTTAGTGTATATGCCTTAGGGGCCATTATTGTATCATACTTGAATGTATATTACTTAATGGAAGCTTGGGATATTCACTGTTGTATATACAGTCTTGCTAAAAATGGTAGTATGCTACTTGGTTTGTGTCTACTTTAATATGTGCATATGTTTCTTGTAACGTATCACTTATACATATTAGTAGAGCCCAAAGGATCTTTGCTTGATTACCAGCGTTGTGATGGCAGTCACACTAGTGGGGGCTGGGTAGTCTATAAGCAACATCCTATACTTGTCCCTAGTCATAGGATTATCGAGACTGGGCATCGATACTCCAGAGTAAACTAGTGTGTACGCTTCTCATCCCAGTTGGGGAGATGGTCTGTCCCACAGCCGTCAGTACGTCGTACTGGAGATAGTATACAGGTGCTCGTTAGGTTACGGGTAGACCGGACAAGACTCGCAGGGGAACTGATTGGTTGGTATTATACCCGTCGTCAGTTAACAGTTCCCAGGTGACATGAGTACAGCATAGTCAGCAGACTTGACACTGCTACTTCGCCTCGAGTGTGTCCCACTATTCTTAGATTGCTACCCTACCACGGCTCAAAGGAGTCGTGCAAACAGGTAGCAGTTGGGTGCAGTCCCGAGCACTTAGAGGCACTGGCGGTTAGACAGGATTCGTCTCTCCCGGTATTGAGAGTTGATATCGCGCTGTGTCATAGAGCCATTACGCAAAGTCCCTGGCCAGGGCAAGCGAGATTTACTGGTAAGTTCCAGTAGTTTCTTAGGGTGTAATGGGCTACGCTCCGACACGACTTATACCGCTATTAGGGGACTGACACTTGCCGCCCCCTAGGCTCGATATGCGGTAGTCTTAGACGAACATACCGAACTGTACGGAGATTGTCACATCAGGCTCAGTAGGAGTTCGGATGGGTTTCCTTATCGGCCTTCTTATCGGCATCTACCTGGGGACCGTTACGTACAGCGAGTGCCGCTTGCGGTCTGTGGTTAAACCCACTGCCAGCGTAGTGTCGAGTCTTTAGAGTCCCACACAGAGGGTTTCCCTGCTCCAGGCGAAACGATAAATAGGTTGTATGGTTTTACGACAATGGTTCGGACGCATACGTGTTTAAACGCACGTACGACGTTCGGACAGTTTTTACTAGCCGGCTTTGGTTTAAGCCAGATTCTAGTATCAGGTTATTGGATTTATACAGTCCAAAGTTTTTCCGTGTTTTCACGGATTGGAGGGGCGTTCTCGTAATTTTCCGGGAAGCTTCTAGAAGCATGGTGACTTGGGGGTTAAGGTGGCATATGCATTAATTGGATTAATGAGTCTTGTAGTGATTCATACATTGAGTTAATGATTCATTTAATGTTTTATATGACTCATGTGGTGAATCACTTAGTGTATTAGTGAAACATGATGATATATTATTATTTGTTATTCATTTAATTACATGATATGTTTCATATATACACATATGACTTCATTCATCCAAAAGGATTCTTATCATCATGATCTCTCTCCTCAAGCTCTCTCATTCTTGAAACCCTAACCCTAACCTCCCATGTGTTGAGATTAGCTAGACTAATACATCTATAACCTCACTCTATATCCCCTAGGTAGCTTAGATTAGCACTTTGAGCAACTTAGTTATCTCAAGTTAGAGATTAAGCTTGGCGTAGGAGCTCTCGGGTGGATCGTCTTTGACTCGAGGAGGCCGTTGAGGTACCGATGTTCTAAGGAGCTTACGAGGAGTGGAAGACAGCGATGAAGACCCGAAGGACAAGTAATGTGAGGTATAACTTCGAATCCGAGTAGTTAAACCTCTCGTAGTTTGCTAGTAACGGTTTAGATACGATTCATGCACTCAAGTCCGTGTTACGAAGCTTTGATAATCGTTTTTCATATATTCCGCCTCCCCGCAAGTTCGTGGGGTGCGTGACATGGACTTACAGTGGTATCAGAGCCAACTAAACCATTACTAGCTTGTTAGCAACTAATTTGAACTTCGATCGACGGAAAACACGAAAACAACACCCCGAACACCCTAACGGTTTCTGTTGATTTTAAAAGTGTCAAAAAAATTATTTGATATACCTTAAAATTAACAGCAGGGTATTATAAGAATACTGGGAAAATACGAGCCCCTAACTCGGCAAGACGGCCGTGGATCCGCCGCAAGATGGTGCTTTTGGCCGCGGATCCGCCGCCGAGTCAACACCGAGTTGACTCGGATTTGCTCTGTTATTCATATATTTTGGTGTTTTTTTTTCCAGTATATTCTGTTTCTGCCCAGGTTACTTCTGTGCTGGCTTCCTTTTGGGGTGGACACGGAAAATGGTTGTTGATCGATATTCTAAGATATTTGCTAATTGGGTTTTTATCTGTAATGTTTAATGTGTTCGTAAACCTCCCCTAACTGCTAGTATGTCGATTGGCAGGGGGTTGCACATTTCTGTAATATTTACTATTTGTGTATATGGACTTGATTGGAATGTTGTGATGATTAGCCGGGGTTTGAGATGGGTTTAATATTCATTCATTTGATGTAAATGTAATATGATGTAATATTCTTTTGCGGGGCACATCCAGGTTGCGGTTGTAGCCACCGTTGTATTATTTCTTTTTACTGTTTTTGCTCCTAGGATAGACCCAAGGCGGGGTACACAAACTACCGGGTACGTTGAAGTGTTTAGTGGCCTACTCATGTTGTTGAGGGAGACCGCTTCACTTCGGATACTTGGCGGGTAGTTTGCCGTTCCCGTAGGGGTCTAGGGTTGGGGTAATGGCTATTCATCACAACTGTGTAATCCATTTTTTATTGCAGGCTCAAAGCAAATGCGGATTTCTAGTATATCCAATAAAGTTCATCAGTGATCTGGAATGCTTATTATTGTGTCTGACGAATGTACAATATCTATATATGATAGCTATTAGACGTCACTTATGTTTTACACCCGCGCTAGCCCAGCCCCCGCTCTGTCGTTAGTTAAGTAACCAAACGGGTGATGACGGGACCCCGTGGCGAATGCGGATGGCATAAGAGGACGTGGTATTTTCGTTGTTTTCTGCAATGATAGGATAAATAATGGGACGCATTATTATAATGCAAAGAAAATAAACCATAGTTTAATCGTTGGAACAAATTTAAAAGAAACCACTCGGTTATTTTAAAAGAGCAGAATTTTTAATTGCGGAGCTTTAACCACTCCTTTTAAAAAGCTATCAGGTTCCTTCGATTATATCAAGTTCACTACGTTCACGGTTTTGCTAAAACCATTCGTAGCCCTCCATCATTTCATATAGATAGTCAATAGTATTCAAGCTGTGTTTGTTGACTAAAGTCAAGGCACAGTGTTTGGTAGCTGTTGGATATTCATATGCAGCATAGATAGTTGCGTTGGTTTGGGACAGTCGTATTACCTTGTTTACTAAAGTCAAGGGTATGTACAGGTGGGTTCAAATTAACCTGGATAATGACGGGTAGAACTTGACAAGTGACTTATGATTTGTTGACTAAAGTCAAGGTCATAAGAGCATGGGGCAAAAATCCATATCGGGAATTTCTAAAGAAACTGAAATTTGCAGGAAGTTGCATACCATTTTGGAGTTTGATGAATGTTGGTAGGATTCCTTCAACATTATCATACGATGATATTTTGTATCCCGATCCTACTGTTAGTATATACTACTTATCAGGAGATTCGTCACTTAACGATCAATGCTATAAACCAAGTAGGTGTCGAGAAAGGTGTCAGCGGGGCTACGCCCCTAGAGAAAAGAGGTTTTTTAATTAAGGAACTTCGCGAAAGCGTTGGAAAACCTCCCTCGAAGTATCGACACTGACATGGCTGAACGGTTAAGCAAGAATTGTACGGTGAGAATAGTCCTGGCTAATTCTTCTTTTATGGCTTGAGGAAGGATTCAAGAAACAGTAGGAGCCATCATGTTTAGATAAATTAAAACCACACTAAACTTGCAAGAGCATCATGCTAAAAGTGTTTTCTTCTCTCTCTCTCTTAATTGCAGCGACCTTGTGACCACGACTAGGTTACATCTAGATAACAAATTGACTGAATCTGACTTATATGACTGGAAAAGGTCTGTTCAGATGTCCATTGCCTATGACAAGCTGGACCACCCTATTATTACTCAAGATCCCGCCGTCCTAGGTCCAGTTTCCACCGTCACGGATATGGATATCTGCCAGACAAGGGAAAAAGATATAGCGAAAGCCAAGTGCCTCGTGTTAGCTTCAGTTGATGGTGTATACCAGAAGCAGCACGAGAAGATAGACTAAGTTTCCATCTTTCTCCATAATAAAGATTTATATGAAGAGCAATCTCATATCGCAAGATATGAGACCTCGACCGAATTGATTCAAGCGAGGTTGGCTGTCGGGTCATCTGTAGGGGACAACGTCCTTACAATGACTAGCTATATTGATGATCTAAAGGACCTGCAGACTACGTTGGGAAACAGGTCAGATACTGACTTGGTTCTTCAGTCTCTGCCTTCTACCTTGAAAGAAACCAGGGATATAGAAGGAAAGAGAAAGGCAAAAGTTTCAGGACTGGATATAGTAAAAGAGGGACATTCCTATTGTTACAGGAATGAACATGGGCAGAAGGATTGCAGGGCTAGCAAAGCCAGTAGCCAGGATTCGAAGCATGTTGTGGCTTCGGCTTCAAGTGTGTTTGTAATTGAGAATTGTTTGTCAATTAACTCTACTTCCTGAGTACTAGATACCGGAGCAGGATCTCATATCTGTAATTCATTACATGCTTTGAGAAACCATAGAGTTATAAAGTTAGGTGATTGGTCTCTCAGAGTTGCAAACGGAATGAGCGTGGACGCTGAATCCGTGGGAGAATATCGCCTAAGTTTGACAAGTGGGCATATATTGATTCTACGTAACTGTTTGTATGTACCTAGTATGACTTGTAATATCATATCAGTGTCCTCACTTTCGAGAGAGGGATATGATTTTACATTCGTAAGAGATGTAGTTAACATCCACCTAAATCAAGTTTTGATTGGGTCCGGTACATTAGATAACGGTATATACGTATTAAGTCAAGCTCAAGTTTTCAATATCCAGAACACACTTAAAAGAAAGTCTCCAGAAATAAATCAGGCTTTCTTATGGCATTGTAGACTGGGTCACATCAATGATAGAAGGTTGACTAAGTTACATAGAGAAGGATATTTGAATCCGTTCGAATATCAATCTTATACTACTTGTGAATCTTGTCTAATAGGAAAGATGACAAAAACTCCGTTTACTGGACACGGAGTATGAGCGAGCGAGCTCTTAGGGATCGTACACAGTGATGTGTGCGGTCTAATGTCTACACATGCGCGAAGCGGTTATTCATACTTCATTAATTTTATGGACGACTTTTCAAGGTACGGATATGTCTTATTAATGAAACATAAATCTGAAGCCTTTGAAAAATTCCAGGAATACAAGAATGAAGTAGAAAACCAAACAGGCAAAAGTATCAAGACACTGAGATCTGATTGAGGTGGTGAATACTTAAGTGCTGAGTTCCTTGGTTACTTAAAAGAGAATGGAATTCTCTCTCAACTTACTCCTCCATACACACCACAACATATCGGTGTATCGGAGAGATGGAACTGAACCCTATTGGATATGGTACGTTCCATGATGAGTAACGCTGAGTTACCGCGATCATTCTGGGCATATGCACTAGAATCAGCTGCATATCTTTTGAACCGAGTTCCAACCAAGACTGTTCCTACCACACCATATCAGATGTGGAGTGGGAAGAAACCCTGTCTTAAGTATCTTAAGACATGGGGATGTCCAGCTTTTGTAAAGAAGCAGCATACGGACAAACTCGAGGCACGCTCAGTACAGTGTAAGTTTGTAGGATATCTAAAGAACTCCATGGGATATTCTTTCTATTACGCAGTGGAACAAAAGGTATTTGTTTCTCAACATGCCCACTTCTTGGAAACTGAATTTTTGGAAAATCAGAAGAGTGGGAGCGCAATAGAACTGGAAGAAATTCTAGAACCACAAGTTATTACTGAAAGCTTGGTAGAACCAGAGGTTTCAGAAGAAAGGGGCATCCCGACGCCACTCCGCAGGAGTGGTACGCAGTCTCATCCGCCCGAGAGATACTACGGTTTTCATATAGACGGGGATAGAGAGGATTTCACTATTGACTATGATGAGCCTATTAGCTTCTAGCAAGCTATTCAGAGCGGTGACTCAGTAAAATGGCTGGATGCAATGCGGACCGAAATGGAGTCCATGTACACTAACAAAGTATGGACTATGGACATTGCTCCAGATGGGGTAAAACCCGTAGGATGCAAATGGATCTTCAAAAAGAAGATTGGTGTAGATAGACAGGTTGAAACCTATAAGGCTAGACTTGTTGCAAAGGGTTTCCGTCAAAGACCTGGTTTGGACTATGACGAAACCTTTTCTCCAGTGGCTATGCTCAAATCCATTCAGATCCTTCTTGCTATTGCTGACTTCCACGATTATGAAATCTGGCAGATGGACGTAAAGACGGCCTTTCTAAATGGTAATTTAGAAGAGTGCGTCTATATGGATCAGCCAGAGGGATTCATTCAGAGTGGGAGTAGCGGTAAAGTATGCAAGTTGCTTAAATCCATTTATGGACTAAAGAAAGCATCACGGAGTTGGAACATCTGTTTTGATGATGCTGTCAAAGAATTGGACTTTATCAAAAATCCAGATGAACCATGCATATACAGTAAGATTGTAGGGAGAGCTGTAGTATTTCTCGTCTTGTACGTGGATGACATTCTCCTAATAGGAAATGATATTCCTATGTTACAGTCAGTCAAAAGATTCTTATCACGGAAATTCTCCATGAAAGACCTGGGTGATGCCACCTATATTCTAGGGATCCGGATCTTTCGAGATAGATTAAAGAGGATATTGGGACTTTCGCAGTCCAGGTACATAGACACCATAGTGAAGAGATTCAGTATGGATGATTCTAAGCGCGGTAACCTACCGGCTTGTCACGGAATCACCCTCTCCAAAGAGATGTCTCCCAAGACTGATTTGGAAAGGGATCGCATGTCGATTATACCCTACGCTTCAGCCGTAGGCTCTATAATGTTTGTGATGTTATGTACCAGACCAGATGTAGCATACGCAATGAGCGTTGTAATCCGGTATCAGGCAAACCCAGGGGAGAATCACTGGATAGCAGTAAAGAACATTCTCAAGTACCTAAGAAGGACTAAAGATATGTTCTTGGTGTATGGCGGAAAAGACCTCCAGATTGAGGCCTTTGCCGACTCCGGCTTCCAGAGTGACAAAGATGACTCCAAGTCCATGTCAGGTTATATCTTTACCCTCAATGGAGGGGCGGTCTGTTGGAAGAGTTCCAAACAGGAGACCGTTGCTGACTCAACGATGGAAGCGGTGTACATAGCTGCTTGCGATGCCGCAAAAGAAGCTGTCTGGATGAAGAAGTTCCTCACAGAACATCAGGTGGTTCCTACCAGTGTTGATCCAATACCTCTGTATTGTGACAACAACGGCGTTATAGCTTTAGCGAAGGAACCCAGGTCCCATCAGAAATCCAGACACATCTTAAGGCGGTATCACCTGATCAGGGAGATTGTAGATCGCCGGGAGATCGAGATAAAGAGAGTAGAGACGGAGAATAACATTGCTGATCCATTCACAAAGGCCATTCCTCAGACGCAGTTCAAGAGGCTATTCGAGATGATAGGTCTACGATATGCCAGCTCATGGCCCTAGTGCAAGTGGGAGATTGTTAGTGTATATGCCCTAGGGGCCATTATTGTATCATACTTGTATGTATATTACTTAATGGAATCTTGGGATATTCACAGTTGTATATACAATCTTGATAAAAATGGTAGTATGCTATTTGGTTTGTATTTACTTTAATATGTGCATATATTTCTTGTAACATATCACTTATTCATATTAGTAGAGCCCATAGGATCTTTGCTTGATTACCAGCGTTGTGATGGCAGTCACACTAGTGGGGACTGGGTAGTCTATAAGCAACATCCTATACTTGTCCCTAGTCGTAGGATTATCGAGACTGGGAATCGATACTCCAGAGTAGACTAGTGTGTATGCTTCTCATCCCAGTTGGGGAGATGGTCTGTCCCACAGCCGTCAGTACGTCGTACTAGAGATAGTATGCAGGTGCTCGTTAGGTTACGGGTACACCGGACAGGACTCGCAGGGGAAATGATTGGTTGGTATTATACCCGTCGTCAATTAATAGTTCCCAGGTGACATGAGTACAGCATAGTCCGCAGACTTGACACTGCTACTTCGCCTCGAGTGTGTCCCACTGTTCTTAGATTGCTACCCTACCACGGCTCAAAGGAGTCGTGCAAACAGGTAGCAGTTGGGTGCAGTCCCGAGCACTTGGAGGCACTGGCGGTTAGAAAGGATTCGTCTCTCCCGGTATTGAGAGTTGATATCACGCTGTGTCATAGAGCCATTACGCAAAGTCCCTGGCCAGGGCAAGCGAGATTTACTGGTAGGTTCCAGTAGTTTCTTAGGGTGTAATGGGCTACGCTCCGACACGACTTATACCGCTATTAATGGACTGACACTTGCCGCCCCCTAGGCTCGATATGCGGTAGTCTTAGACGAATAGACCGGACTGTACGGAGATTGTCACATCAGGCTCAGTAGGAGTTCGGATGGGTTTCCTCATCGGCCTTCTTATTGACATCTACCTGGGGACCGTTACGTACAGCTAGTGCCGCTTGCGGTCTGTGGTTAAACCCACTGCCAGCGTAGTGTCGTGTCTTTAGAGTCCCACACAGAGGGTTTCCCTGCTCCAGGCGAAACGATAAAGAGGTCGTATGGTTTTACGACAAAGGTTCGGACACACACGTGTTTAAACGCACGTACGACGTTCGGATAGTTTTTACTAACCGGCTTTAGTTTAAGCCAAATTCTAGTATCAGGTTATTGGATTTATACAGTCTAAAGTTTTTCCGTGTTTTCACGGATTGGAGGAGCGTTCTCGTAATTTTCCGGGAAGCTTCTAGAAGCATGGTGACTTGGGGGTTAAGGTGGCATATGCAATAATTGGATTAATGAGTCATGTAGTGATTCATACATTGAGTTAATGATTCATTTAATGTTTTATATGACTCATGTGATGAATCACTTAGTGTATTAGTGAAACATGATGATATATCATTATTTGTTAATCATATAATTATATGATATGTTTCATTTATACACATATGACTTCATTCATCCGAAAGGATTCTTATCATCACCTTCTCTCTCCTCAAGCTCTCTCATTCTTGAAACCCTAACCCTAACCTCTCATATGTTGAGATCAAGGATTAGCTAGACTAATACATCCATAACCTCACTCTATATCCCCTAGGTAACTTAGATTAGCACTTTGAGCAACCTAGTTATCTCAAGTTAGAGATCAAGCTTGGCGTAGGAGCTCTCGGGTGGATCGTCTTTTACTCGAGGATGCCGTTGAGGTGCCGTTGTTCCAAGGAGCCTACGAGGAGTGGAGGACAGCGATGAAGACCCGAAGGACAAGTAACGTGAGGTATTACTTCAAATCCGAGTAGTTAAACCTCTCGTAATTTGCTAGTAACGGTTTAGATACGATTCATGCGCTCATGTCCGTGTTACGAAGCTTTGATAATCGTTTTTCATATATTCCGCCTCCCCACAAGTTCGTGGGGTGCGTGACATAGACTTACAAGTACCTGGTAGCCCGTTACGTATGGCTAATACCTCTGACGTGCTAGTGGTTAAATCCACAGTGAAAGTATTGATGAGTCTTTAGAGTCCCCCACAGACAGTTTCTCAAGTTTCGAGCGAAACGCTGTAGAGGCCGTATGGATTTATGGCAGGGTTCGATCATATACGTGCGGTACTGCACGGATCATGATCGGACGAATAATACAAGCGGGCTTTGGTTTAAGCCGGATCCTAGTATTGTACAGTGTAGATTTTGTCTCATTGCATTTGTATTCAGTCGGAATACAAATGCGGGTATGTATATACAGTCGCGTGGTTTTCCTGTAATTTATTACCGGATCAGTTTTTTGAAGTTGCCAGTTTCCATTCCGTTTCGGCCAGTTTTCCTTTTTTCCTTCATGGCCGGATTTTTCTGATGGAGGGGCTAATTTGCAAATGTGCAAATTAGCAATTGTGGAGGGTTTATTTGTAAATGAGGGATTATGATGATAATAGCATCTTTGATTCTCTTGTGATCATTTCCTTGCATTAATGAGAAAGGATGAGATGAGAGTTGATTTTGATATTTGATGTGAGGCTTACTTTTTGAATTATGGCTACCATTTCCTTTTACTACACTCACCTCCCCTTCATGGTTTTTGATCTCTCTCATTCTTATCATATGGCCGGCCACTTCTTGAAGGAGAGAGGATTAATTTTTGGTGTGGTAAATTCTTGTTCTCATTTTTGCTTACACCAAAAATCTTAAGCTCATTTCCATATTTCATTCCTCCATCTAAAATAGCAACTTCAACTACCCCATTGGGACGAACTACTCTACACTAGCCTACAGCATTCTTGGACACGTCGGCTTGCCAACTTCGTGCCCGAGTTGCCTCGGTCCAGAGGTGGGTGCCCGTAAAAGAACCCGGCGATATGGTGCCCTTTCCGACGAGGAGATGAAGACCGGAGATTCCGCGAGGAGATCGGGATGGAGGCCGAAGACCGAAGGACACGGATCGCTCGGTATAGCTTTCTACCCATTCTCTAGATAGCTAGGTGTAGGTTAATGGTTACGATCCGGGTTTTTAGGATGCGGTTGTGCCGGTTTAAAGTCAAGAAAATTTTTCGTTTCCGCATTTTGGCCTCGGATAGACGGCCGGGGCGCTACCGTAGTCCTACAGTTTGGGTAATCATAAAGCTCCCTATCACCGTCTTTGAGGATACCGAAGTACCTCTCGGATGTCTGAGGTTACCCACCAAATCTGCGGAGTGGCTAATAGATCGTCAAAACCATTTGAATCCTCAGGTTCTATTCAATTTTCAGTAATCTTTTGTGGTTCTAGAATCACTTCCAGTTCTACCGTACTCCCACTAATGTTTTCTGAAAAGAATCCATTTTACCAAAACTGGTGGCGAGTCAAGAACAACATAACTATTGATCTTCCTGATGGTAGAAAGTTAACCCTCATCAAAGTCAGGGATAACCCACAAACTGCCATTACTGAAACGTGCATAGAGTTTATCCGGATTCTGGTTTTAAGCATGAGCCGGATAACTCCCTATACCTTAACATCGTTAAGATATGAATCCATTCTATATATCAAATATAGAAACAAAGGAACTAATTTAATTGGAACCAGATTCAAAAATCATGCAGCTGTTTCCATTGCATATCAACAAACTGGAAGGAGGCCAAGCAGCATTACTCATCTAGAGTAACCTGAAAGAGAAGCAAGTTCTCAAAACCATTACTTACAACGGAATGCCTAGCATAAATATCTACATCTTCGACTACCTCGAAGAATCCAAATACTACCAACAAATGGTTCTCTACTTTATTCTTATACCTATAACTTCTCAAAACATGGACCCTGTGTTTCAACGAAATACTTGTCTAAAACTAGAGAAATCAAAAGTAAAGAGAATATAGTACGAGTACCAACCCGTTGTTTTGCAACATATGGTTCTCTACTTCATTCTTATATCTATAACTTCTCAAAATCCGGACCTTGTATATCAACGAAATACTTGTCTAGAACTGGAGAAGTCGTGAGTAAATAGAATATAGTACAAGTACCATCCCCTTTTTCCTTACGGACACCGGACAACATACAATACTTTTTATAAGTCCCCTGAGTTCAATAACTCAAACCCTGTGCGTCGTAGGTTGAAAAACTGTACTATGCTTAAGAAGAATTATAACATTGCTGAATGCACCTTACATAATCACTAACTGATATAGGTAAATGTAATAGACATAATTTCAAAAAGTTATATCTCACCTTATAAAATAAACGTACAGATATATCAGTTTGAAATTGGTGCATAACAACGAATATTCAAAACCAAATATTTGCCGTCAGGCAAAACCCAGGTGATTTCCTCAAATATCACTAATTACAAAGAATTCTGATATATATTGAGGATCTTATCACCCAATTCCAAATATCTTACTCCCACTCATCATCCGTAATACCATACAGATGTGAGAATCAAATATGGTAAATACATACCCTGGAGTCAGAATCTAATTGGGAAAACAGTTTTCAATTAAAACTGCACGGTGAAACTGAAACATGAAAATGTTTCGAAGGGGTAGCCTGGTATTCCTAGTAATGCCACTTCCACTATCCTGATTCATGACAGTAACCGTATATTTCCTTGCCCTCACTCCAATCCCTTTATATGTCTTTATTTATTACTTTCTGTATACCATACTTAGGCTAATTGATTTTCTTCCTTCCCTACCTTTCGGCACAAGCCTAAGGTTTGGAAGAAGACTATCCAATAAGCCCAATAGGTGTACTCTCCTAATACCAAGAGCCCTCCCAACCTAAGAGAAGGTGTAAAAAAAAGACAACTGAATAATCCTATTCTATTTCTCCTGAACCAGAATCCATCCTCGAACTAGAACAAGTTCCTTCGACTTCGTATGTAACTATACGATGGCATATGCAAGCAATATGGATCTTCGTAGTGATACGAAGTGTTCTGGAGAAATCCAAAGGTGAAGTAGGAGTGGCAGGAGTATGCCCGGTTTTGTCGTGAATGATAGCAGTCGCAATTTCCATTGCCCTTACTCTAATCCCTTTATATGTCTTTACTTATTATCTTCTGTACACCACACTCAGTCTAATTGGTTTTTTTCCTTCCCCACCTTTCGGCACCTGCCAATGGTTTGGAAGAAGACTATCCAATAAGCGCAATAGGTGTACTCTCCTAATACCAGGAGCCCTCACAACTTGAGAGAAGGTAAAGGGAAAAGTCAACCGAATAATCCTATACAATTTCTTCAGAACCATAATCCATCCTCGAACTGGAACAAGCTCCTTCGAGTTCGTATGTAACTATACGATGGAATATCCAAGCTATATGGATTTTCCTAGTGATACGAAGTGTTCTGGAGAAATGCAAAAGGGATATAGGATTGGCAATGATATATGCGACTAACTGTTAATCCAAAAGCCAAAGTGTTTTAAGAAGGTTCGGTTAACTTGGTTCATGAATTTTAGTTTAGGGTCGGGTCATGGTCGCTGCCAAAGAGAGAGAGAAAAAAGAAACACTCAGCGTGCACTCTAACCTAGATCAGAATGGTTAATCACTTTATCTAATCAGGATGGCTCCCACTGTTTCCCCGAATCCTCCTTCAAACCCTTAAAGTAGAATTAGTCGGGATCATCTAAAATCACCCGAGGAGTAATCCTACTCATCAGTGGGAATCGGGATCCAACTATCATCGCATGATAACTTGATGGAATCCACTCAAGTCACTACACTCCAGAAGGTATGCGCATGCCTGGAAAGTTTCCTATATGTTTGAAACTCCCGATGTGATTTTTACCCCAAGCAGTTTATGACTGTCACAAAGGCCAACAAATCATAAACAATTAGTCAAGTTCAACCCGTCATTATCCTGGATTACTCTAGACCCACCCATACAAACCCTTGACAAAGGCCAACAAGGCTATACGACTGTCCTAGAAAATCGCAACTCTATGCAACATACAAGCAATATCTAGCTACCGTACACTACGCCTTGACAAAGGCCAACAAACGCAACACGAATACTAGGTACTACTCGTAAGAAATGGCGGAGGGCTACGACTGGTTTTTGGCGAAAAACATTTAACGTAATGAACTTGATATCGTTGAAGGAATCCAAGTGGTTTTACAAATATATAGTGGCGCAAACTTTCGCTAAAGACGTCACTCCCTATGAAGGGATCTCGGCTCTTTCCTCGTCGAATGAGGTGCAGGATATTCCAAACTGAATACTACGATGCAAAGCAAAAGAATTGACTATAGTGAAGTTATTACGATGAGGTAAACTTTTGCTCAAGAGGTTAATCCTGATGAAGGATCTCGGCTCTAGCCTCGTCGAATGAGGTGCAGGATATTCCCAATTGAATACCACTGTGCAAAGCAAAAGAAAACGTCTGTAATATCAGTTTTTTTAAAAAACTTGGTTCCAACAACATCAAATAGGTTTATTTTATCCTTGCGTTAATCAAAATTAACGCAGTCCCATCAATTAAACATATCACACCACAGAAAGAAATGAAAATAAAATGTACGTATATTCCATCCGCATTCGCCACTGGGCCCCATCATCACCCATTAGGTTACTTAACTAACGGCAGAGCGGGGGCTGGACTAGCACGGGTGCAAAACATATATAACATCTACTAGTATATATATAAATATATATAACATTTGTCCCAGGCATGATATAACCAACATCACAGAATCTGCCAGCAACACAGAATGGTGGATAATCCTGGAGCCTCGGGTTTCACTTGAGCCGCAAATGAGACCCGACGTTCCCTGTCGTGTGGATAGCCTGTGCAATGAAAACCTAGACCCCTACTAGTGCGGCAAGTTACCCACCAATCCCAGAAGTGAGGCAACCCCAATCAACAACATGAATGGGCCACCCAGCACTTCACGGAATCCGGTAACTTGGGCACCCCTCCGTAGGTCAACCTGTACCCGCTATGAGTGCGGCGAATAGCCCGCCAATTCTAGAGTAAGGTCCCCTCCGTCTCAACGCCATGAGATGCGGGCCCGTTGCCCTCTAGAGCCTGGCTATTCATTCACTCCACCATGGGTTAATCCTAGTACAGAAAAGAAAAATATATGTACAAGGGTGACATCGACCTCAATCCGGTCGTGCCCTAAACAAATAATATACAAACTGGCAGAGACGTCAGTCCACATGTCGGACCATCGCCCCGCAATATCAAATTGACAAATGAATCTAAACTATACAACTATCATTGCACCACTGGCTATCCACCATGACAATCCGACCACAACCTCCACACAACACAGAACATCAACGTGAATGTCATGTTCGCAAATCCGTCTAAAAGAACATATAGCAATTAGACGAGTTGTACCGCTTTACTGACATTCACGGTCGTAGATAGTATTGCATGTATTGAAACATATAAACGGTATTAAAATAGTGACTTCGAAACACTCTGTATTGCACGAAACAAAAGATAACAAAATATCCAACCTGGGCAAAAACAAACAATACATGACAACCAATATTCCAGAGACTAGTATACCCAAAAAAATTCAAGTCCCAATTCCAAACTAGGACAGGCTGGGCCGGGCTTTATTGCATTCTTGTCGGCTACATTTTGGCATTTAGGGCTCGTATTTTGAGGGTGCTCTAGTTATCACATAAATAGCCTTCTGCAATTGTGTAAAAATTTTTAGAAGACTCTGAAAAATTTGACAGAAACTGGAATATATCGCGTACTGTTTCGGAGTTGTTTCGGTTTTGATACTTTAAACATCGTTTAAACTCCTAGTAATGGGTTAATGGGTTGGCTCTGATACCATGTTGGGTTGTGCCAGTGCCGTGGACATCAAACCGTGGCCGATTGCGGAACAAAAATTTTCAAAACTGGCGCTAGAACAACCCGAAATACGGATCGACCATAAACCCTAAAGCTAGCAAACATAAAGAGAGTTAAGAATGGTTATACCGAATGATTCGTATCCTTCGGTCTTTAACCATCATCCCAAGCTCCTAGAGGCCTCCATGATCAAGCTTGATCTCCGATCTCCCTCCGTCGAAGATGATCCACCTGAGGATTTGTATTCCAAGCACCTACCTCAATAGCCGAGGTAACTAGAGTACCTAGTTCGCTAAACTAGAAAACCAAGAGGATGTAGAGTGTAGTAATGGATTAATTTGTCTCATAACACCCTAGGTTTCTCAATACTTGAGACTTGAAGGGTGGAGGTAGAAGAAGAATCTTGAGGATGAGAGTGTCAAGAAATCATCTCAAGTGATGAAAATGGCTAAGTGTTGTGAGCAATAATGAAGCCACTAATAAATATCTTAAGCCTCCAAAATATCTCACAACAAACAAATATCAAGCATGCTGGAATAGTAACCTTGAGTCACTACAAAGCCATGCTACAATAAATGCACACAGCACCTCATCCTCTCCACCTCATTAACCATTTAATCCTAAATGGTTAAAACTAAATGAGGTGGCATCTTTTAGAAGAACCTTGTAATAAATTACAAGAATACCCCTCATCCGTATATACAAACCCTATCCGTATTCCGAAAAATACGAATACAAAGAGACGAAAATAATCCATCAATTCAATACTAGAATCTGGCTTAAACCAAATCCCACTAGCATAATCCGTCCGAATCATGATACGTGCACAAGTGCACGCATATGATCGAACCCTGCCGTAAAACCATACGTCCTCTTCATTGTTTTGCCCGAAGCAGGGAAACCCTCTGTATGGGACTCTAAATAATCGTCAATACGCTGGCAGTAGGTTTAACCACAAGCACGTCAGCGGCATTAGCTGTACATAACGGCTACCCAGGTATTGAGCGAAAGAGAGGCCAACGAGCAAACTCATCTGAACCCCTACTGAGCCTGTCCGTGACAATATCCGTCCAGTCCGGTCTGTTCGTTTAAGAGTATCGCATATCGAGTCTAGGGGGCGGATAAATTCAGATACCTAATAACGAGACATTTTGTGTCGGTATGAAGCCCATCACCAACTGTGAAACTACTGATCTAAATCAGTAATTCTCGACTACCTTGGCCAAGGATTTCTGGTGATGGCCACCCATGCACAACGCGAAATCAACCCCCAATACCGGGAGAGACGAATCCCCGACGATCCGCTCACTACTTCCATGTGGCTCGGGACTGTACCCAACTAAAACCTGTTTGCACGACTCCTTTGAGCCATGGTAGGGTAGTAATCAAAACACAGTGGGAACTCACACGAGGCAAATGATGATCTCAGGTCGACAGACTAACCTGTACACATGTCACCTGGAAACTGCTATCTAACAATAGGTATACTACCAACTAGCAGGTTCCCGGCGAGTCCGTCCAGTGTACTCATAACCCAATGAGCACCTGTATACTATCATAAGTGAACAAACTAACACCAATGGCTTGTGATACCTTCGTCGGGGTCTCAATCAGTATACATAAGTCTACTCTGGAGTATCGATGCCCAGTCTCGATATTCCCATGACTAGGGACATTTAAGGATGTGCTTATAGACCACCCATCTCCCACGTATATGACCACCATCATAATGCTGGTAGTCAAGCAAGAATCCTATTGGCTCTATCAACATATAATAGTGATCTGTAATACCACTTAAAGCATGTACATGATGATAAAGACAAACCATATAGCATACTATCATTTTGAGTAAGACTGTTCTATCCGTATAGGTCCTCCCTCAATCATCGCAATCACATGTCTGCGATTCAATAATTGACTTGAGGTCACTATAGCCAATAGAGTTGATGTTGCGCTATGCTCGATTGGCTATAACAGGAAGTCCCTGGCCAGGGGTGTTGATGAGATTTACTGGTAAGTGTTATCGGTAGTTTCTCATACCGTTATAGGCCACACATCGGCATGAATTATCAAGTTATTGGGGTCTGACGATTCCACCCCGGGACTCGATATGCGACATATCAGACGAAGAGACTGGACTGTACGGTAAGTGTTACCTATAGGCTTCATGGGAGTATGGACAAGCTTTCTTGTTGATCTTCTATTCGCTCAATACCTAGGTAGCCGTTACATCCAGCTAGTATCGCTGACGGCTTGTAGGTGATTGATGTGATCATAACCTACTGCTGGCGTATTGACGAGTCTTTAGAGTCCCACATAGAAGTTTACTGGTTCAAGCGAAACAAAATAGGGTACATATGTTGATATGTGCGGTAGGCTGATTAAATACGAGTATGAGATACCGTATTCTAATCTGGCGGTTATTCTTTATCGGTTAGGTTATATGTGATATGACCGGATTATTGAATCAAGTGTTGATTTGATAATGTGATATACAGATAAATGATATTAGTCGGTTATATGTGATATAACCAGATTATTAAATCAAGTGTTGATTTAATAATATTATATATATTTATATTTGATATAATTATATATTAACTAATATTATTGCTCACTAATAATTTTCTTTATATATATATTTTATATATATATAAATATATATAATGAAGCATGGTTGATTTTCTATTTATTGGAAATGGAAATGTTGAGGTGGAAAATGAGGAGCATGGGTGAAGCATGGCTTTATAGTATTTGTATTGGTCTCTTATCACTATTGAAGCATGGTTCTATTTGTTTATTTGTGTCACGACCCGAAATAGCACGTGACTGGCACTTGAATCATGTGAAGTCTATAGGACCTTACCTAATTCATGTAAGCCAAAAGCCCAGAAATCTAAACCATTTAAAAGAAGAAGTAAAGGAAAACTTGTTTTAAAACAAGTGGTTTAACAAAATAAATGGCATTAAACATTTAAAAGCAAATCATATTTTCCCGAAAATTTCGGCAGAGTCTCCTTAGTAAATACTGGCCCTAAACGTGTACAACACATGAAATACATAGTAATGAAATAAGGCATCCCCAAGCGGGAGCTAGCTCTAAGACAAATGGCGGAAACAACCATGCAATGCAATATAATATTCAACGCCGAAGGGAGAGGATCAAAACTCAGAATGAAAACCATCATCATCAAGAAAACCAGAGAAAAACTATAATAATACAAGCGCGCGACTCTAAGGTCGAAAGAATATACAACCAGTCTTCTAAGTCTATAAATTAATACAAGTCTGGTTGATAGAGTTACTAGATACAACTGAAATAAATAAAAGTACTGCGGTGGTCACGATGCAAGTGAACCCACCTACCAAAACAATCACCCGGAAAGAAGCAGTGTGCCAGCAAAGCCGCCAAGGAAACCTGTACGGCAAAACCTGCAAGAAACTGTGGCACAACGGGGGTGAGTTTCCAACTCGTGAGTAGAAGACATCACCAAGCAGAAATCGCATGTATGACTCTATCCTAGGTCATACAATAATATCCTCATAATAATATAGCCTGAAGCATCTAGTAATGGCGAGGTAAACATCTACTATAGTGTAGTACCAAGTGCTCGTGACAGTGCCTCGGGTAGCAACATATCGTATATATGATGTACTGTAACGTTTCAAAATAATAAAATATGATTTTTGGGAATTTTTATAATTTAATATTATTTTAATGAATATTTTAATATTCCGGTATAATTAAATACAAATAAATGGGGAAAAATTATGGAAAATTCTAAAACAGGGTATTTTATGGAATTATGCCATTTTAAAGTGTAACTCTTTGAAAATCGTTTCGGTGAAATTTCGAAAAAATCGGTAAAATAAGGGGGTTTTCTGTAAAAAGTCAAAATACAAATATCTTATTATAAAAATTAAATATAAATATTCTAGCTATGTAATTGCTATTATTTGGTGCTTATTAAGCAGCTGGTGAAATTTCAAATTTCCTGAAAAAAAATATTATTTTATTATTATTTTAAGCCGTCACTAATACATTTAATTAGGGAAAATTACAAATCGGAATGAGTTGAAACAAATTTTGTGCATCATAAAACATTAAATAAAATTTTATTATGTGGTTTTTGGAACGAAATCATTTGCCAAAACGGTTTAGAAATTATTGAAGAAAAAAGGCTTTTTTTTAGCGTAAATGGATGCTTGGGGTATTGTATTTATCATTTTTCATCACCCCACACCCGTACCCACACCCACACACCCCCACTTACTCCTCCCCTTAGCCAAATTCAGCAGCCCTCAATTTTTCCCCACTTGGTTTGCAAAGGAAAGAAAAGGAAAAGAAAAGAAAAGAAAAGAGTAGAAAATGATATAAGTTGAGTTGACTTTGACTTGAAACAACTTTCCCCACCTCACTCTCTCTCCTCACTCACCCACTCCCCCCAAAATCTGGCCGAAACTGATCCATTAGCAGCAGCCCCCTCCCCCTCCCCAAGTTCTCACTCCATTTTTGCTTCAAAAATCCATAAAAAAGCTTCAAAATCCATACAATTTCAAAGCTTTTTTCCAAATCCAACACTTACCCATTATTCCTTAGCATTTCAAGCATGGATCCTTATGAAAAGAGAGCATTTTGGAGTGCCATGGATGCTTGTGGATCTTCATATGCTTTTGGGTATATTTCTAAACATTTTTTGTTGCTTAAATTGTTACTAATTTCTTAAGCTAATTTATTTAAGTGTTATTTGGATATGTGAGTTTAATTGCACGTTTTGGAATTCAAGAAAAGGGTTTGAATGCAAGTTAGGTTATTGTGAATTGGTGTATGGTTGTGATGGGTAGCTTACCATCTTAGAATTTGTAGAAAGTAATTTAGTAGTTAAATTTCATATTGTTGCATGGAAATGTCTAAATTAAGTTTTGTTTTTGCTAACTAGAGTTTTTGAAAAATTATCAAATGCTTAGATTAAAATATAATTAAGTGTTCATGTCATTATAACTATTATAATGAGTGGTTTAATGACTTTGGATCATGCAAAACGAAGCTTAATTGATGAATTGTGAATTTTGCTTTAAAGGGTGTTAAATTTGATATTTTGCAAACTAGGATTTTGGAAATTATGCAAATTTATGAGTTTAAATTATGGAAATGGTTTTTATGACTTATTTAAGATATTTAATAAATATATTGGCCGCTACATTCATTTAAACATCGTGTTTTGTACAAAAACGGCGAATTGTGCTTGCTAGATTTTCGGAAAAATGACTTTTTGAGTGAAATTGGCGTTTTTGTGAGTTTTAACCTAGTTTATATTAAAATTAGTGTTCGTGAATGTGCAAATGAGTGTATTTGGGTTTTTCTCGATGGTTTGGCGGTTGTACGCCGACGTCGAGGGTTTTTGGGTTTATTTGTGAAAGCAACCATAGGTTTTGACCTATGTGGGATTCGTGCGTCGTTTTGATCATGAGTCGGATTTTAATAAGATATGGTGCGTTATGATATGTAGGTACCCCCATGTGGACTTCGAGACGACAAGCAAGCGCGTTGCGATGTCGGCACCGGCGAGCGAGGACCAGGTGAGTAGATTTATATCTACGGGGAGAAGTCGGGTGGATGGCGTATAGCACCCCCGCAGTTCGTGTGATGTATACGGATACGTATACACACAGATATTGATTATATGTTGTTGAGATTATTGATGATAAGATGGATATTTGGTATTTTTGGATTGGTTTAGTGTATTTGCGAAACCCTAGAGTAGTGGTCGCACTCACACACGCACACACACACATACTTGCATACATTCTTCTTTTATATGTGCGTATATGGGAGTATATATTTATGTGTTCACATGGGTATGTGACTATGTGTTCATATACTGGATTTGAGGATAGCCTTTGGAATTTGAGATGAGTTGATGATATTGGGCCTGAGGCCAGAAGATCGGTGATGTGATTTGGTTCGTATTGAGATACGACATGATGTTTTAGCGGGTCTTTTGACGTAGCAATTCTTACACCTGTATGCATGCTTAGGCGGTATCAGTATTGTACTAGACGTAGGACATTGTCTCGGATCATGATATTTGATAAAGAAGATACCAGATGAATAGTGTGATTGAATGTGATATTAACCCGTACCCAGATTTGGGATGCCGTACGAAGGATTTACGTACGAGCTATATTGATGATTGATCCGCACTCTTGACTTGGGATGCCTGATTTTAGATATGGTATCGGATATGATATTATTGAGGCGGGATCACCGACTATACATATACAGGTATGTATATGTATCGACTCAGATGATAGGCGGTTTCCTTATCTGTAGTTCAGCTTGTTAGTTCAGCCGTATAGTTTAGTGTGGTTGTTAGATTAGATTAGATTTCTTACCTATTTCAAAAACTAACGAATCGTGGGCATTTTTAAAGACAGCCCAAGGGATCCTACGGATATTTCAAAAGACGTAGCTTTTCATAAAAACACCGTAGCCCCTATTTTCAAAACCCCATGATTCGTGTTATTTCAAAATGCACCATTCGTAGGACTTATATTAGATTATTGCAGATTAGTTATCGTTGTGTCTAGTATTCAGCTCCCGCACATTATTGCTGTTCGCTCTGCCTCGCATATTTATTTTGCTGCATATTCCATTATTGATATCATGCTGTTAGGACACCAGCACCATTACCGATGATGCGTATGTACCACGTACACCTACTTGCCGGCTCACACACATCTTCATCTGTAATTGCCATGTCACGTACACCTTAGAGAATATAATTGCTTGACTTAGATTGTTAGCTGGTAGTTTTGACATGATATTAGTGTACTTCCCTTATATGCCATATTAGACATTGTAGTTATTACCTACCACTTCATGCATACTGTTATTCCGTTGTTCATGCCTAGTTCATTATCATTGACATATGCACTTGTGATGATTTCTTGAGATTTATGATATTTCTGGATTTCGGGGAAAGCCGCAAAATTTACAACTTATGATCTTTTAAAATATAAAATGTTGCGGTTTTCTAGTGATGTAAAGTGTCGTCCACCATGAGTTTGCTGTGGTTTTGGAGATCCGTGTCGAGGAGTGGAGGAACCGTCACGGGTACATGGTGGGCCCGGTGCGGTGC
This sequence comes from Agapanthus africanus, assembly GCA_030015575.1. Taxonomy (NCBI): domain Eukaryota; kingdom Viridiplantae; phylum Streptophyta; class Magnoliopsida; order Asparagales; family Amaryllidaceae; genus Agapanthus; species Agapanthus africanus. Next base: position 202,829,105 of record JASDDO010000016.1, on the reverse strand, counting down.
CCGGGGCAAGATGAATGTGGTGATGACGTTGAGCCTGGCAGGGGAGCACTACCGACCGGTGATTTTACCTGACGCGTCGGATATCCGGAGGATACCGTCGTGGTCTTGAGATGGATGGTAGGGGCCGGTCTGGACTGACGGAGCCCTAGATATTGAGATTGAGACATTGATATTTCGAGACAGTGAGATTTATGTTTTGTGTCGATGCTAGACACTGTTGATACTGATTTCATTATGATACCTCGGTTTAAAAATACGAAGGAAATCTCACTAATTTATGAAAACAGTTTCTTCATTTACATGTACTCTGTTTTCATGCATTCATACCTCATTCATATGATATATTGCTACCTGAGGCACTGACACTGGCACATGAAATTACACTCGGGTTAGATATTACCCTAGCCATTGTTATAGGCTGCATGTTATACCTATATTTGAGGATATATTATGATCATTGACCTAGGTTGCGTTATTTATGTGATTTCTGTGCGTAGATGTTTTTCTATTCACGAGTTGGCAACTCACCCCCGTTGTGCCCCAGTTTCTTGCAGGTTTGCCGTACAGGTTTCATTACGGCTTTGCGGGCTCAGTTTCATTTGGGTGACTTGCTAGTAGGTGGGTTTTTCTTGTATCGTACCCATCATATTACCTTGTATAATACTATTCCGTTGTATCTAGTAAATTCCATTAACCAAACATGTATTTATTGAGATAGAGACCAGTGTTGGTTATTCTTTCGACCTTAGAGTCGCTCGCTATATTTCTGGTGGTTTTGAGTTTCCTTTTGAGTTTTGATCCTCGCCGTTGGCGTTGTATATTATATTGTTTGTGTGGTTGTGACCGTCGATTGACGAAGAGCTAGCTCCCGCTTGGGGATGCCCTTTTCTTGATTTCGTATACTATTCATGTTGTATCCCGTTTGGGGGCCAGTATTTACAAAGGAGACTCTGCCGAAATTTTCAGTAAATTTTTGATGTTTTAAAAACCGCATAATTCGGCTTATGCTATTGAAATTACTTGCTTTAAGTTGGTTTTTCCTGCACTCTACTATTTTCTTGGTTTGGATTTCTGGGTTTTCGGTTTACTTAGATTACGTACGCCTCAAGACGTTCGTAGTTTAAGTGCCGGTCATGTTCCGTAATTTCGGGTCGTGACATAAAGTTTTTATGATTTGTTTGACACTAATTTAGTGCTAATCGCGATTAAAAATCGCTAATCGGATTTTTGGCGTTTTTGTGCAAAACATGCACATATCATTTTGGACTTGTGTTACATTATTCTTACCATGGCTTTTACTTTGTGTCTACTATTTGAATGAGAAGGTTTTGGAAAGAAAAGAAATGGAAATTTGAATTTAGAATAGTGGGGTAGTAGGTGGGAGAGAGAGAGAGTGAGGTGAGGGGTCTTTTGACTTAGTCTCTCTTTCATTTCATCTCCCTCTCCTCTCCCTCTTCTGCTGCTGCAGCTCCCCCTCTTTCTCCGCCTCTTCAAGAACCCTCAAACACCATGAAAACAACACCAAAACACTACTCTCATTTCATTAAAAGTGTGCACGAGCTCAAGATCTACACATTGGACTAAGGAAGCAAGGGTTTTGGCCACTAGGGGAAACTCAAGAATTTTCTTGAGTTGACAAATGAGGTAATTTCTGGATCATTAGTTTAGTTTTAGCATTTCTTATACCCTCATGCAAGTTTTGAACCGATATGGTGAGTGTTTGTGGACTTAAAGAAAACCTAGTTAGGGTTTGAGGAAAAATTGAGTTGTGAAGTGAAACTAAGACTTGTTATGACCTTAGAATCTTGGTGTGATGTTGTATTGGACCCTAACCTTAAGGTTTAACCCAGAATACGGATTTAGTGATTCGATATCGGGGAAAACAGTAAATCTGGGAGTGTATTTAGGAATCTGCTATCACCCCGAGACCCCTGAAATAAAATTGATTTGACAGTGAGATGTGCAGGCACCCTGGAACCACCACACCAAGCCCTAGCCCCTAATTCATTTCTTGGGCCGCAGATTTAATCCCTATGGCCACAAATTGCGGCCAGAGCAGGAGGGAACCGTCTCGTTTTTGTTCTGTAGCCTTTTTCCCTATAAACTTGACCCTGGGTATGTCTAGTTTTGACTGATTCCAGTTAGGGTAAAATCTGGGTTGTTTTTCTTGAGTTGGCGTATGATTTATGACTTGTTTTAGCATGGATTTTGGTATTTGGTGATTCGTTTCTGTCGGGTGGCGTTTGGACGTCAACGAAAAGTGGATATTGAACGTGTTTACATGCGAGACGATAGGGTTTTACCTATGTGAGTAGCGTGTGCTATTTTGGTTTCCGATGTGATTTTCATGTGCTTTACCATTGTGATATACTTGTAGGTACCCTACATGATGTTGAGGCGAAGAAGATGAAGATGGCGACATCGGCATCGGCACATGAAAAGCAAGGTGAGTAGATTTATATCTACGGGGAGAAGTCGGGTGGATGGCGTATAGCACCCCCGCAGTCCGTGGTGATGTATACGAATACATATACACACATATATTTATTATGTGTTGTTAGGACTATTGATGGTAATAATGGAATTATTGATGATAAGGACGTATCGGTTTAGTAGTGTGAAACCCTAGAGTAGTGGGTGCACTCACACATACACACTTACACACATACTTGCATACATTCTTTCATTTATCTGTGCGCATATGATGTTGTGTATATGTACACATGGGTATGGGACTATGTGTTCATATACGAGATTTGAGGATGATACGTGGGATTGAGATGAGTCGATGAGATTCGATTGAGGCCGTGAGATTTGGCGACATGACAGAGTTCGTATTGGAGATGTGATATGATGGTAGTGATCCTGTTATGTGATGAGATAATGTATATATTGACTCAGATTTAGGTGGTTTTCATACCCCTCCCAATTGACTTGATTTTGGGTCCGTAGTTCTCATAGTAGGCGTTAGACTGACCCGAATCATACCTATTTCAAAACTAACGAATCGGGGATATTTTAAAGATAGGCAAAAAGGGATTCTACGGATATTTTCAAACGACACATCTTTTCATAAAACACCGTAGCCCTTATTTTACCAAAAACCCCGATTCGTCCTCTTTCAAAAGGCAAGGCTGCATGATATATTTATTGAGGCAGGTTCTTTACTGTTGCGCTGATTATTCGATTCCGCATATTCATGCTATTTACATTGCATTGCTTATGTTCACTGATATATTACAGTCATGCTGCTCGGACACCAGCACCATTATCGATGATGCGTATGTTCCACGTACATTGTTTGCCGGCTCACACACTTCATCATCGATAATTGCCATGTCACTACACTGTAGTACTGTTGCATTCAGGATATGATTCTTGCAAGACAGATTGATGTGCTTACATTCCTTTTACATGTCACATACATCATGCTTTATGATTATAGGCATTGAGAGTTGTTTCCATGATATTTCTGGATTTTGGGAACCGTGGGTATTTCAAAAGAGAATATGTCGTTGCTTTAAAAACCCGGTTACCCTTGATATGATATTTCAGTGCGTCCACCATGTGTTTTCTCGGTGCTGAGAGCGACATGTGAAACCCAATTCGAGGAGTGGATGAGCCGATTGCGGGTACATGGTGGACTCGGTATGGTTCCCCTCGGCAAGATGATCGAAGGATTTTGCCGATTGAGCCTGGAGGCGGGCGAGTACCTACCGGTGATTGGTTGGACCTGGCGGTTATCCGGAGGATACCAACCAGAGTCGGTAGATGGATATGGGCGTCCTGCTGGGGCCGGGGGCTGATTCCGCAGATGGAGCCCGATATATGAGGATTTACGTGCCGATGCTGGGCACAGTTTTCATGATGTTTTCGAGTGTCGATGCTGGGCACTCCGGTTCCATGATTTTGACGTGTCGCGAGGGACACAGGTGGGTTATATCCTCATATTTCCATGCATATGCTGATGATATTTAAATGCATGATGGTTATTATCATTGGGTGACGAGTGGACGGGATCCGCGTACATGCAGATTGATTTCATTGATTATACCTCACATTTATGATATGCTATTACCTGAGGCACTGGAACGAGCACTTGGCACTACACTCATGTATAGAGATTACATTGCCAGTTTAGCATGCTTCAGACTTGTTCATATTGAGGTTTATATATATATCTGATCGTATTGACCTAGGATGGGCCATACAATCGATCTCTGCTTGTAGATATTTTCTATTCACGAGTTGGCAACTCACCCCCGTTGTGCCACAGTTCTTGCAGGTTTTTGCCGTACAGGTTCTATAGCGGCATTTCTGGCACACTGCTTCCATATGGGTGACTTGCGTTGGTAGGTGGGTTCTTTTGTATCAGAACCGCCATTGTTCCTGTATTATTCATTGTATCTAGAAATTCCATCAACCAAAACTTGTATATTGTTTCAGACTTAGAAAACAGTGTTGTATTATTTCGACCCTAGAGTCATGCTTGTAGTATTACGGTTTTCTGGCTGTTTTGAGATTCTTTTTGGGTTTTGATCCTCGCTCTTTGGCACTGTATATTATTATTGCTTGTGTGGTTATGACCGTCGATTGACGAAGAGCTAGCTCCCGCTTGGGGATGCCTTTTATCATTTCATATATGTTATTCTTGTTGTACTCCGTCCGGGGCCAGTTTTTACAAAAGAAACTCTGCCGAAATTTTCTGAAAAGGTTACACATTTTAAAAATGCATATTCGGCTTAGTTATTTAAAAACTTTGATTTTCGAAACATGATTTCTTTACTTCTTAAACCAGTTTTCCTTATTTACTCTTTAAATGGTTTTAGATTTCTGGGCTTTTGGCTTACTTGGATCAGATGGGGTCCTATAGACTTCATATGGTTCAAGGGCCAGTCACGTGCTCTTTCGGGTCGTGACAAAGTTGGTATCAGAGTGCTAGGTTGACCTTGGTTCGAGTCTAAGTTTGACTATGTGGAGCCTAGGGCATTATTTATATACGGAACTTAGGCTTGACCTTACGGAACTTAGACTTAGTCGAGGGGGTATTATACCCGAACTTTCGTCGCATAGGATGACCCTTGGTTGATGGAGTAGGTAGCTTGAGTAGAGTGGCGTACCGTACGTATGTTCCGCGGCATACTTACGACACGCCACTCCGCTTAAGAAACCTTTGGATGTACATTTCCTTGCACAGTATTATATTCATTCCTATGATCTATCCTCATCGATACTGGTTATGGTTTTGCTGCCGCGATTGCACGGGCAGAGTGAGCTACGGCTCGAGTTGCGTCAGCATGAGCTCGTCGTGGATGAGGACTGACCAAGGCGTGATTCCAGAGACATACGATTGCATATTGAGGCGTCGTCTTATTGTGTTTTCGCGCCATGAGCGTTGGATTGATCGCTTTTACGAGATTTCCCGGATGTGCTGATCGGCACCAGAGGATTGAGCCACTGATAGAGAGGCCAGCCAGGATGTGATGACCGTTGATATATCGCTTATCTAGGACGATTGAGGCGCTGTTTAGCATATAGACGAATGAGCCAGTTGTTGCTGCGAATGATGAGATATCGCCCAGATGATTGGAGCTACTTCAGCATAAGCATATACTTAGAGATATGACGGTGAGTCGCTAATCACCGAGGATGAATGACTAGGAGATGTGGTTCATTCGCTTACCCCGATGCGAGGTCATCACGTCGATTGATTCCAGCTAGAGGCGACTTCACGCAGATTCGTTGAGAGTCGATTGAGACGTTCGAATGTCAGGAACCTATTTTCCAAGTTTATAGTATTCGGAAAGACGTGCAAGCGATTCTATGGACCCTCTAGAAGAATGAAACCCTAACTCGACATAATGACCGTGTGAAAGCCTTTGAACCTTAGGGTTTACTGCAGTTCTGCGGCGCCATTAGTGAGGCTTGGGTTTGCCCTTCTACGGCTGGACCACCGATGCTGTGGTATGTACTCGATACTATTAAACTGTACCCGAGATGTTGAGCTCTTGGAGGATTATGAGGTTCTGAAGAGTCGATCGGACGATTCGACATCATTCGGATATCATGTGATGGGACACTGCTTGGGTGACTCCAGATACGAGCATAGCCATTGGAGCGCAGTCTGTGTAGCCACGATGAGATGAGTCCGGATCAGTCGATATTGAAGCAGAGTGGAGTAAAGAGTTCACATGAGATTTCGACGAGATGACGTTCCACTCCGCTAACATCAGAGATGCGATATGCACGCTGAGGACGTGTTCGGCTAGATATCTTCTACTGAGTGATGAAGATACCGAGTTCGTGATTTCGAGTCCGTGTAAGGGACTTCGGATGGACCGTGGCCGAGGGCATTGCAGTGCGCAGATAAAGACGCGACGTCGAAATGGACGATGATACAGACAAGCGGGACAAGAAGTTCGTGCGAGATGCAGACGAGCTGTTATTACACCCCGTTAAGATTAAAGGTCGGATATGCATACAGAGGCACAGGGATGCGACCAGCTTTCGAGTAGATGTTGTACTAAGGACACAGATGTCCAGAGAGCGAGGAAAGATTACGCCAGAGTATCAGCCTCCGTACAGTTTGGCTTAGGCGAGATCAGAAGAGACCTTGAGCAGGATTCCTTCCAGTACACTGCTGCAATAAGATTTGCACCAGGAGCAGATATGTGATGTGCATTCAGAGGACCCGAGGTCGGGGCCAGAGATGTGCTGCTTTACGAGCGGTTGTGAGGATTTACCGAGAGATGACCAGAAAAGTTCCAGAATGGAATCGTTCCTGTTAGCACACCTGACCGGGCCGATGAGCCAATGGATTGCGAGATTGGTAATCCACAGGGAAGATAAGGATCCAGAGGCAGAGGACGCCAGCCGCGAGCAAGAGGCAAGTAGATATCTTGCGCCGCTAGCATTGGATGTACCGTCACTTTCTTGACGTCGAAGGAGGATATACCGACGACGGTATTTACGATTTGTGATTTTGTGATTTTGTGATTTGACTATCACGTATCCGTCACTTTGGATTTCGGTATTTTGGGCGATCTATTTGCATGATTTAGTCTTGATGACTGAGTTCCATGATATTTGATTTTGTGCACCATAGTTGCACTTACTGGGTATTTATACCTTGCGCATAGTTATTACTTTTGAGGTATTGATTGTGATTTCATGCCTATTTTATGCCGGTGATTTGATTTACGCTTCCAGCATAGTTTTCATGTACTTTTAGTGTTTTGATTTGATTTGTGCACGTTGATGCACGCGGTTGTGAGATTTTCCATCGCGGTACACCTGATTTTGATTAAGCCGCATTGTATATTGTTTCGTGCCTTGGCTGCAGCTGATTATGACTTCATGGATTTCATACGGTTGATTTGAGGTTGTGCATATATTATGCACACGATTTGATTTTGCACTCGGTATAGCTTATATGTGCTTGTAGTGCATTGATATGTGTTTTGTGCACGCAGTTGCCCACATTTATGATTTCCTTTATACCTGGGTACACTTGGTGTTGCTGCTTACGCATTTGAGTTATTGCTTGGTATTTGTGCATGGGATGCACCTGTTCTATACTTCGTGCGTTTGTCGCACCAGTTTTATGTTTCTTGCGTTTATCGCATCAGATTTATATTTCATGCCTTTGTTGCACTGGATTTATATTTTGTGCACTACGGTTGCACCTGACTTCGATTTGATGTCATTCGATATGTCGATTTTGACCCTGATATTGATGATTGATTCCTACACTCCGTGCTTTGATTGGACTTACGCATGTTCGGCGTTGCTATTGGATTTTGTGATTCCGTGCATATTGAGTGCGCAAGGTTTAGATTTTCATTCGTGCACGATGGATGCACCGACTTGGATTTTCGGGCATGTTGGGCGCATGTTTTAAGATACGATTTTGGTGCACACCAGATGCACTAAATCGAGATTCTTCGTGCATGTCAGATGCACCTGGTTTTACTGTCAGGCACACCGGTTTCCTATGACAGATACTTCGTGCACACCCGTTGCACCTAGATGTTGTTTTGTGCACCTGTATGGCACATATATGGATTTTGGATTTCCGTGCGCACTAGACGCACAGGGTGGTGTTATGTGCATTTTTGGGATTTATTCATTTTGGAGCAGTACCTTTTTGTGATATTGGATATTTGTTTTCACACTGAGCAGGACTAGTCAGAGGAAAGGACCTGGATATATTTTTCATGCATTGATAGTTATCGAAGGGATTTCCAAAGAGCGAGCTATAGTCTCGGCATATATACCTACGTGTCCGATATGACACGAAACGTTTTAAAAACAAGAAAATCCTTCTAAATTGTTTTCAAAATGGCGGAACGTACATAGTAAACAAAGGATATATACGTATATAGTTATTTTTCTTATGATAAACGTCCGCCACTGTGCAGTGTTACGTGCATCGCACGGCGATTTAAAAAAAAAGGATTTGGCATGCATTTACATCAGCTATTCACATGTATAGACTGGATGTCTACATGTATAGTTCTGATCTATATCATATTGGTTTTGTATTGGATTTGACATTTGTGTCTTTACCATGACTCCGATGATTGCGGGATGCTTGATGGAGTGTTGCTTTTGAGTTATCTGCTCAGTACTCATGCGCATGCATTGCGCTATGATGTTTTATGTATAGATGATTTCGGAGCCCCGATGACTTGGAATTTGTATTGAAATATTTTAGTATTGGGGGGTTTAAATTTAAATTCGGGGACCGAATTTCTTTAAGAGGGGTAGATTGTAACGTTTCAAAATAATAAAATATGATTTTTGGGAATTTTTATAATTTAATATTATTTTAATATTCCGGTATAATTAAATACAAATAAATGGAGAAAAGTATGGAAAATTCTAAAATAGGGTATTTTATGGAATTATGCCATTTTAAAGTTTTTATGATTTGTTTGACACTAATTTAGTGCTAATCGCGATTAAAAATCGCTAATCGGATTTTTGGCGTTTTTTTGCAAAACAAGCACATATCATTTTGGACTTGTGTTACATTATTCTTATCATGGATTTTACTTTGTGTCTACTATTTGAATGAGAAGGTTTTGGAAAGAAAAGAAATGGAAATTTGAATTTAGAATAGTGGGGTAGTAGGTGGGGGGGAGAGAGTGTTTGAGGTGAGGGGTCTTTTGACTTAGTCTCCCTTTCATTTCTTCTTCATTTTCTCTCCCTCTCCTCTCCCTCTTCTGCTGCTGCAGCTCCCCCTCTTTCTCCCCCTCTTCAAGAACCCTCAAACACCATGAAAACAACACCAAAACACTACTCTCATTTCATTAAAAGTGTGCACGAGCTCAAGATCTACACATTGGACTAAGGAAGCAAGGGTTTTGGCCACTAGGGGCAACTCAAGAATTTTCTTGAGTTGCCAAATGAGCTAATTTCTGGATCATTAGTTTAGTTTTAGCATTTCTTATACCCCCATGCAAGTTTTGAACCGATATGGTGAGTGTTTGTGGACATAAAGAAAACCTAGTTAGGGTTTGAGGAAAAATTGAGTTGTGAAGTGAAAATAAGACTTGTTGTGACCTTAGAATCTTGGTGTGATGTTATATTGGACCCTAACCTGAAGCTTTAACCCAGAATACAGATTTAGTGATTCGATATCGGGGAAAACAGTAAATCTGGGAGTGTATTTAGGAATCTGCTATCACCCCGAGACCCCTAAATTAAAATTGAGTTGACAGTGAGATGTGCAGGCACCCTGGAACCACCACACCAAGCCTTAGCCCTTAATTCATTTCTTGGGCCACAGATTTAATCCCTCTGGCCGCAAATTGCGGCCAGGGCAGGAGGGAACCGTCTCGTTTTTGTTCTGAAGCCTTTTGCCCTATAAACTTGACCCTGGGTATGTCTAGTTTTGACTGATTCCAGTTAGGGTAAAATCTGGGTTGTTTTTCTTGAGTTGGCGTATGATTTACGACTTGTTTTAGCATGGATTTTGGTATTTGGTGATTCGTTTCTGTCGGGTGGCGTTTGGACGTCAACGACAAGTGGATATTGAACGTGTTTACATGCGAAACGATAGGTTTTTACCTATGCGAGTAGCGTGTGCTATTTTGGTTTCCGATGTGAATTTCATGTGCATTAGCATTGTGATATACTTGTTGGTACCCTACATGATGTTGAGGCGAAGAAGATGAAGATGGCGACATCGGCATCGGCACATGAGAAGCAAGGTGAGTAGATTTATAACTACAGGGAGAAGTCGGGTGGATGGCGTATAGCACCCCCGCAGTCCGTGGTGATGTATACGAATACGTATACACACATATTTTTATTATGTGTTGTTAGGACTATTGATGGTAATAATGGAATTACTGATGATAAGGATGTATCGGTTTAGTAATGCGAAACCCTAGAGTAGTGGGTGCACTCACACATACACACATAATTGCATACATTCTTTCATTTATCTGTGCGCATATGATGGTGCGTATATGTACACATGGGTATGGGACTATATGTTCATATACGAGATTTGAGGATGATACGTGGGATTGAGATGAGTCGATGAGATTCGATTGAGGCCGTGAGATTTGGCGACATGACAGAGTTCGTATTGGAGATGTTATATGATGGTAGTGATCCTGTTATGTGATGAGATAATGTATATATTGACTCAGATTTAGGTGGTTTTCATACCCCTCCCGATTGACTTGATTGTTGGGTCCGTAGTTCGCATAATAGGCGTTAGACTGACCCGAGTCATACCTATTTCAAAACTAACGAATCGGAGATATTTTAAAGATAGGCAAAAAGGGATTCTACGGATAGTTTCAAACGACACATCTTTTCATAAAACACCGTAGCCCTTATTTTACCAAAAACCCCAATTCATCCTTTTTCAAAAGGCAAGGCTGCATGATATATTTATTCAGGCAGGTTCTTTACTGTTGCGCTGATTATTCGATTCCGCATATTCATGCTATTTACATTGCATTGCTTGTATTCACTGACATATTACAGTCATGCTGCTAGGACACCAGCACCATTATCGATGATGCGTATATTCCACGTACACTGTTTGCCGGCTCACACACTTCATCATCGATAATTGCCATGTCACTACATTGTAGTACTGTTGCATTCAGGATATGATTCTTGCATGACAGATTGATGTGCTTACATTTCTTTTACATGTCACATACATCATGCTTTATGATTATATGCAATGAGAGTTGTTTCCATGATATTTCTGGATTTGGGTACCGTGGGTATCTCAAAAGAGAATATGTAATTGTTTTAAAAACCTGGTTACCCTTGATATGATATTTCAGTGAGTCCACCATGTGTTTTCTCGGTGCTGAGAGCGACATGTGTAACCCGATTCGAGGAGTAGATGAGCCGATTGCGGGTACATGGTGGACCCGGTATGGTTCCCCTCGGCAAGATGATCGAAGGATTTTGCCGATTGAGCCTGGAGGCGGGCGAGTACCTACCGGTGATTGGTTGGACCTGGAGGTTATCCGAAGGATACCGACCAGAGTCGGTAGATGGATATGGGCGTCCTGCTGGGGCCGAGGGCCGATTCCGCAGATGGAGCCCGATATATGAGGATTTACGTGCCGATGCTGGGCACAGTTTTCATGATGCTTTCGAGTGTCGATGCTGGGCACTCCGGTTCCATGATTTTGACGTGTCGCGAAGGACACAGGTGGGTTATATCCTCATATTTCCATGCATATGTTGATGATATTTAAATGCATGATGGTTATTGTCATTGGGTGACGAGTGGACGGGATCCACGTACATGCAGATTGATTTCATTGATTATACCTCACATTTATGATATGCTATTACCTGAGGCACTGGCACGAGCACTTGGCACTACACTCATGTATAGAGATTACATTGCCAGTTTAGCATGCTCCAGACTTGTTCATATTGAGGTTTATATATATATCTGATCGTATTGACCTAGGATGGGCCATACATTTGATCTCTGCTTGTAGATATTTTCTATTCACGAGTTGGCAACTCACCCCCGTTGTGCCACAGTTCTTGCAGGTTTTTGTCGTACAGGTTCTATAGCGGCATTTCTGGCACACTGCTTCCATATGGGTGACTTGCGTTGGTGGGTGGGTTCTTTTGTATCAGAACCGCAATTGTTCCTGTATTATTCATTGTATCTAGAAATTCCATCAACCAAAACTTGTATATTGTTTCAGACTTAGAAAACTGTGTTGTTTTATTTCGACCCTAGAGTCGCGCTTGTAGTATTACGGTTTTCTGGCTGTTTTGAGATTCTTTTTAGGTTTTGATCCTCGCCCTTTGGCGTTGTATATTATTATTGTTTGCGTGGTTATGACCGTCGATTGACGAAGAGCTAGCTCCCACTTGGGGATGCCTTTTATCATTTCATATCTGTTATTCTTGTTGTACCCCGTCCGGGGCCAGTTTTTACAAAGGAAACTCTGCCGAAATTTTCAGGAAAGGTTACACATTTTAAAAATGCATATTCAGCTTAGATATTTAAAAACATTGATTTTCGAAACATGATTTCTTTACTTCTTAAACCAGTTTTCCTTATTTACTCTTTAAATGGTTTTAGATTTCTGGGCTTTTGGCTTACTTAGATCAGATGGGGTCCTATAGACTTCATATGGTTCAAGGGCCAGTCACGTGCTCTTTCGGGTCGTGACATGTACGAATGCATTACAAATGAAAACAGAATACATCATGAATGAGAAAACTTTTTTTCTTAATTTAGTGAGATTTCTGTATATAAAAATCAAGGTATCATCAATGAAATCAACATAGAATCCGTGTCAGGCATCGACACAAAATATATACATCCCAATATCTCGGGCTCCGGCAATCCGGACTGGCCCAAATCATAAAATATCAATATCTCATTGTCTTAATATCTCGGGCTCCGGCAATTCGGACTGTCCCCGGGCTCCGGTAATCTGGACTGGCCCATAATCAATTCTCACGACTACATCGGTATCCTCCGGATATTCGCCGTGTCACAAATAACCGGTCGGTAGTATTCCACTGCCAGGCTCAACGCCATCATCTGCGACCATATTGCCCCGGGGTACCGCACCGGGTCCACCATGCACCCGCAGACGGTTCCTCCTCCTCCTCGAATTGGGTGTATGATATCGCTCAAGAGCCGAGAAAAATCATGGTGGACACATCTCACATCATATCAGGAGAAAACCGCAAATTTTAACTTTTGAAATGAAAATGAGTTTATAAAATCCTTGTGGTTTCTCTGAATCCATAAATCTCATGGAAAATCCGAAATCCAATTCTGAAGAGTAAATAAACAATGAATTACCGTCATAAATCCCCATAATATTGCTTAACAAATGGATAAATACACATGCAAGGGTATCTAAGTAAAGAATGCAAATGTCTAATTTAGCACATGAAAGCACGCATACTATTAATATGTTGAAACTACCAGCTAGCTGGTTATATCGATGAAGTAATAAATCTAAACTGTACGTGTCATGGCAATTACCGATGATGATGTGTGTGAGACGGCAAGCAAGTGTTCGTAGACATACGCATCATCGGTAATGGTGCTGGTGTCCTGACAACATGGGTTCGTAATAAACAAAGGAATCATAAGTATAAGCATGCAATACGGTATGAACAACATGAATATATGGAACAAGATGTAGTAACTGTAACACACAGGAATATGAATTTATATATATACGAGTCATACAGTTTTGGCATTTGAAATAAGCACGAATCGTGGTTTTAGAAAATAGGGCTATGGTATTTTTAAGAAAAGGTACGTCCTTTGAAAAATCCGTAATATCCCTCGGGTTATCTTTAAAATACTCACGATTCGTTAATTTTGAAATTATGTATGACTCGAGCCCAGTCTAACATCTACCAAGTAAAACTACAGGACAAAGCTAAGAGACTAATCGAAAGGGTAAGGAAATCCATCTAAGTCCGAGTCGATATATCTAGTAGTCGGTGATCCCGCCTCAATAGCGTAATGTACGATAAAATATATAATACGACATCCTCGAGTCAAGAGTGCGGATCAATCATCATATTTATACATCATACGGAAAAATCCATCGTACGGCATCCTAAATCGGGGTACGGGTCAATTATCATATATAACACATTACTTATCTGGTATCATTATCATCATATTCTGAATTAGGGGTACTGATCTAAAGTCTAGTATATTCTGATACCATCAAACCTATATCCGCGTGTGAATAAAACACATCGCCCATCGATCCACTATACTATCATGTAGTTTATCATAACACGACCCAATTCACATCACCAATCTCACGGCATCATGCCCAATCACATCGACTCATCCCCAAGTATCTTATAATATCCTCATCATACGTGTATACGTATATGTATATATATATATATATAGCAACACATCCACATACATATATGTATATATATATACATATATCATATACACCAAAACATAACCTGTGTGTGCATGTGTGTGTGTGTATACCTTATTCTAGGATTCGCGACTAAGAACTAACTAAAAACGTTTCTTCCAATTACACTAAAACTAACACATGCACTCCTAAGATCTTTCTTGCTAATTATCCACGTTTCATAAAAACACGTATATAAATATATAACATATCACATGCTACACTACGAACTGCGGGGGTGCTATACGCCGTCCACCCGACTTCCCCCATAGATATACATCTACTCATCTTGATCCTTGCTTGCCAAAGTCGATGTCACCATTCTCTTCCTCGTCGTCCAATGTCCACGTGAGGGTGCCTATACATATAAACATAAAATATCGTAAACCGAAATCGCGCACGAAAACCAAAACGGCACACGTATCACGCATAGGTAAGAACCTATGGTCTACTCATGAAAAAGAACCAAATAACACCCGATATCGATGTACAAACGTCAAGTGACCGATACAAAACACAAATACCAAAACTTCAAGTCATGAACATCACGGAATTCAAAGCAGCAACTCAAGAAAATGGTCACGGATTTTGGTTCAGGTGAAATTGGGATAAACAAGCAGTACTGGGGTGTTGTATAGGGGGTATATGAACTACAGAACAAATCCTAGCACCAACACCTACAATTTGGCCGACCACATTGCCCCAGAAACCGGCCTGCTCAGCCAAGTATGCATGGATTGAGTTTGTATTGGCAGGGTGGCCTCCAAGTGTCCAATCTAGGTCAATGGAGTTGCTTATTTTTCTTGTAAAGATCTCAGGGTATCCCAGATTCCCTGTAGCCACTAATTATACACAAAACCGACATTTCGATATCTAATTCACATTGCATGGTCTAGGCTCTGTTTGGTCTAGGTTTTAGACACTAAGGGGGTTCTAGTCACTAATTACACCTCAAATGCACTATCTCAATTCAAATCAAACCCTGACCTCAACTTGGAATTTTCCAAGTTCACTAAACCTCACATAAACAATTGTAAACTGACATGGAAGCTAAAGGAACTTGATTACTAAACTAATGGTGAAACATTTACCTCATTTGGCAACTCAATAATTTTCTTGAGTTGCCTCAAGTCTTCAAAATCCCAACTTTCTTGGTTCCCCATGCTTGTAGTGAGCTTGTACACATTTTTAATGAAAGGGAATAGGTGTTTTGATGTTGAAATGTGGGTGTTATGAGGAGGTAGAGGTGGTGGAGGGAGATGGCAGCCATGAGGGAGGGAAGAGGAAGGAGAATGATGAAGGAGAGAATGAAGGAACAAAGAGGCATGGTTCACATGACCCCTCACCATCTCTCTCTCTCTTGCCCATACCTCATTCTTTAATCTTTTTCCTTTTTCTTTTCTTTTGCCTTTTTCTTTTAATTTAAAACCAAACACAAAACCATACACATATAAAAGAAAATATAAGATGCCATGGTTCATGCAAATTGAAAAATGTGTTTTGAAACATGTCATGGTTCATGTCATATGCACATAAACCGGTTTAACGCAAGATTAGTGAAAATAAATCGAGTTTAGCACTTAACCCTTTTACAAATGAGTATTTAAAAATCTATAAATGTTCATATCATATAAAACACCATCAATTCAATAATTCTTATCAATTTCCAAATATTTCTCAATTTATCGGCATATAATTATACCATATCATTAAAGTTAATCTCCACACATTAAAATATTCATAATATTTATTATTCAATTATATAAATTCCCAAATATAATATTTTATTTTTCTGAAATGTTACAGTCTTCCCCCCTTAAATAAATTCGGTCCCCGAATTTAAATTTAAACCCCCCAATTACTAAAACATTTCAGCAAAACATTCAAGTCGTCGGGGCTCCGAAATCATACATACATAAAACATATTATAGCGCAAAACATGCGCATGAAAAACGAGTATATAACTCAACTCAAAACTCCGTCAAGCTTCACGCAATCATCGGAGTCATGGTGAAGATACAAATGTCAAAGTCCAATATGAAAACCAACATGATATACATCAAAACTATAACATGCACATAGTACGCATTGTAATAAACTCGTAAAACATCTGAACAGAAATACATGCCAAACCCTCCTTTTTTTTCAAGTTGTTGTGCGATGCGCGTATCATGACACAAGTAGCGGACGTTTAGTGTAAGAAAATAACTCTATATACATATATATACTTTGTTTAACATACACGTCCTGACATTTTTGAAACAATTTAGAAGGGTTTCCTTTGTAAAGTGTTTCGTGTCATCTCGAACACATAGGAAAAATATTAAGACTATAGCTCCTTTTTGGAAATCCCTTCAGTAGCTATCGATGCATGCAAAAACATGTCCAGGTACTGTCCTCTGACTAGTCATGTTCAGTTACTATACCAAATAGTAAATATCATAAAACATACTGCTCCAAAAGAAACCAATCCCAAAATGCTAATAAAAATGCCACGTGCGTCTGGTGCGCACAGAAATCGAAATCAATGAATGTGCCAGACATGTGCACAGAAACCAAATCTAAGTGCAACGGGTGTGCATGAAAACACTTGTCAAGGGCAACGAGTGTGCCTGACGGCAATATCAGGTGCATCTGATATGCACGAAGAATCCCGATTTAGTGCGCGCCAAAATCGCATCAAGCGCGCCAAGTATGCGCAAAAATCCAACTTAAGTGCACAAGGTGCACGAAAACAAATATCGAATATCGCAATCTAAATTGACGGTATACAATATATCTCAACCCAAATTAGGTATACCGTGGTATATAATCTCACAACTACGTGCATCAGCGTGCACAAAATCGAATCAAAGTAATAAAAGTGCATGAAACTACACCGAAGGCACAAGTCAAATCACATACATACTATAGGCATGAAATCAAAATCAAATATCTCGAATGATATGAAATCCAAACCGAGTGCAGCTGTGGTGCACGAAAACTCAATCATGCAAATAAATCATCCAAATTACCGAAATCAAAAATGGCGGATACGTGATATTCGAATCACCAAATCACAACTCATAAACATTGTCGTTGATATGTTCTTGTTTCAAAGTCGAGAAGGTGTCGGTGCATCCAAAGCTAGCAGAGCAAGATATCTACTTACCTCCTTTTCATGGTCTAGCGCCTTGTGCCCTTAGGCTCTCGTCTCTCACTGCGAATTGCCAGTTACATAACTCATCGGCTCAACGGCCCAATATGGAACGATGACGGAAACAATCCTGCTCTGGAATATCCTCTAAAGATCTCTGGCCAACTATCATGGTCACTCACAACATGTCTCGTCGATGATTCCGAACACTGGCCTACTGGGTGTGCATAATACGACCGATCCTGGGTCCAAGTCTTCTCGTGTAGTATTCCAGAAAGATTCTATCAGGGTCTCTCCAGAATCTCGTTTCTGTCGAACTGCCCGGAAGTTATCACCATTTACTAAATCCATTTCTTGTTCCAGAATAGCTGTATACTCATCACGACTTCTTCTGAAAGATACATCCATATTCAACGCCTCAGCCCGCGTAACGCAGCTCTGGTGTCAACGGAGTGGAACGTCATCTCGTCAAAATCTCGCACGAACCTCTTACTCCACGTTTCTCTAATGTCGACTGATTCGGACTCGTCTCTTCATAGCGATATGGACTAGCTACAAACGGCTATACTCATATCTAGAGTCTCCCAAGTAATGTATCCCATCACATGATATCCGGACGACGTAAAACTTTTTGATCGATTCATCAAAGTCCCATAATTCCCCGAGAGCTCAACACTTGAGCACAGTTTAATAATATCCAGTACATGCCACAGTACCTATGGACCAGCCGTAGAAGAGCAAACCCAAGCCTCATTAATGGCACCGCGGAACTGCCGCAAACCCTAAGGTTCAAAAACGTTTCCATGTTCATTATGTCGAGTTAGGGTATCATTCTTCTAGAGGGTTCACAGAATTACTTGCATGTTTTTACGAATACCTTAAAGTTGGAAAATTGGATTTCTGACATTCGATCCTTTTCTATCGACTCTCAACGTACCTACGTGAAGTCTCCTCTAGCTAAAATCAATCAATCTGATGATCTCGCATAGGGGTATGTAAACGAACCACATGTCCTAGTCATTCATCCACGGGTGACAAGCGATCTTCTATCACATCTCTAAGTACAACTCGTGCTGCAATAGATTCAAACATATGGGACAATATCTTGTCAGTTGCAGCAAAAACTAGGTCATCCATACGCACGATAGACAATGCCTCCATCATCAAGAATAAACGGTGCATTGACGGTCATCACATTCTAGCCGGCCTCTAGCGGTAGCCCAATCATCTGGTGTGGATATCAAACGCTCGCGTCTACGAGAAACATAGTAAAACGACATATCGAACGCTCATGTCGCGAAAAACACAATAAAACGACACATCTATGCAAAATCGTGTGACACTGGAATCACGCCCTGGTCAGTCCTCATCAATGACGAGCTCATGCTGACCGCAACTCTAGCCGCAGCTCTATCTGCCCGTGCAACCGTGGTAACACAAACCGCAACCGATATCGATGAGGATAGATCAAGAAACTGTTGTGTATAGTGCCCTCAGAGTCAATTATTGGATCGCAGGCACGTCGTTGCAATGATTGAGGGAGGACCTATACCGGTAGGACAGTCTTACTCAAGAGGTTTGTATACTATCTGGTTTTTCTTTATCATCGTGTACATGCTTTAGGTGACATTGTAGTACACTATTACACGTTGTTAGAGAATAGTATGCTACCATGGTTGGTCTTTATCATCGTGTACTGCTTTAGGTGACCTTACAGGTCGCTATTACACGTTGATAGAGCCCCTAGGATTCTTGCTTGACTACCAGCAGTATGACGGCAATCATATACGTGAGGGTTGGGTAGTCTATAAGCACATCCTTAAAGTGGTCCCTAGTCGTGGGAGTTTCGAGACTGGGCATCGAAAATCCATTAGTAGACTAGTGTATACAGTCGAGACCCCGACGAGGGGCGGTGGCTGGTCTCACAAGCCATTGGTGTCAGTTGGTTCACCTAAGATGTATACAGGTGCTCATTGGGTTATGAGTACACCGGACAGGACTCGGCGGGAACATGCTACTTGGTATTATACCTAACGTCAGATAGCAGTTCCCTGGTGACATGTGTACAGGTTAGTTCATCGACCTGAGATCTTCGTGTGAGTTCCTACTGTGCTTTGATTACTACCTTACCACGGCTCAAAGGAGTCGTGCAAACAGGTTTTAGTTGGGTACAGTCCCGAGCCACATGGAGGCAGTGAGCGGATCGGCAGGGGTTTCGTCTCTCCCGGTATTGGGGGTGAGATCGCGCTGTGTCTAGGAAAGCCATTACACGAAATCCTTAGCCAAGGCAGGAGATTTACTGGTAGGTATTCCAGTAGTATCTCAGGGTGTTCTGGGCTACACTCCGACACGACTTGTACCGCTTTTGGGGGTCTGACTTTTACCAACCCCTAGGCACGCCATACGATGCTCATAGACGAATGGACCGGACTGTATGGATATTGACACTGACAGGCTCAGTAGGGTGTCAGGATGAGTTCGCTCATCGACCTCCCTTTTGATCAATACTTGGTAGCCCGTTACGTACGGCTAGTACCTCTGACGAGCTAGTGGTTAAATCCACAGCCAAAGTATTGACGAGTCTTTAGAGTACCCCACAGAAAGTTTTCAAGTTTCGGGTGAAACGTTGTAGAGGCCGTATGATATATGGCAGGGTCCGATCATATATGTGCAGTAGTGCACGGATCATGATCGGGCGGATCATACTAGTGGGCTTTGGTTTAAGCCGGATCTTAGTATTAGATTTGTTGGGTTATTTTAGTCTCATCGCATTCGCATTCAGTCGGAATGCGGATGCAGGTATGTATATACAGATGAGGGGTACTCTTGTGATCCGTCACGAGTTTACTTTAGTAAA
Organism: Agapanthus africanus; assembly: GCA_030015575.1. NCBI lineage: Eukaryota > Viridiplantae > Streptophyta > Magnoliopsida > Asparagales > Amaryllidaceae > Agapanthus > Agapanthus africanus. Next base: position 202,808,686 of record JASDDO010000016.1, on the reverse strand, counting down.
TGTCATTCTCTTTTTATTGTTGCAAACATTTGGATTAATGTTTGCATATGGAAATAATGAGCTCAAAACCATGATTAGGTGCATTAATTATGACATGGACAAGGGTAGTGACTCATGGTCTTATTCTTTGAACCATGTCATGTTTTGTGATTGATTTGTGAGGTAAAATGAGAGAGAGAGAGAGAAAAAGGGCAGCCATGTATATGGTTAGCTCTTGTATTATTTCATTCCAACTCTCTCACTCTCATTTTGATCTCAACACAAAAGAAAAAGAGAGGAAAGCTTCTTCTTCCTCCTCCTCTTTCTTGAGCTCATTATCTCTTCTCTAATGGCATCCACTAAATCCTCAAGAGAAAAAGTGATGACACACATTCTCTACATCGCCTTGGACACGTCTGCTAGCGAACTTCGCTCCCGAGTTGCTTCGGATGAAGAGAGAACCCGTAAAAAGACTCGAAGATGTGGTGCCCTTTCCGACGAGGAGATCGAGACCGGAGATGCCGCGAGGAGCTTGGGATGGTGGCCAAAGACCGAAGGACACGGATGGATCGGTATAGCTTTCCAACCCTTTCTCTAGTTGCTAGTTGTAGGTTAATGGTTCGATCCGGGTTTTAAACATACGATAGCGCCGATTTCTAGTTTGAAAAAGTTTTCGTTTCCGCATTTTGGCCTCGGACAGAAGGTCGCGGCGCTACCGTAGACTTACATGGTATCAGAGCCACGCCATTAACCTTTACTAGCTTGCTCTAACGTGTTTAAAACTTCGATCGGACGAAATTTCCAAAAACCGCATTTCCAATTGTGCAGTTTCTGTCGAAATTTTTTTGTCGTCTAAAAATTATTTTGAGTACGTCAGAAAATCATGCAAGCTTTTCTAAGACTACAGATGAAATTTGGTGAATTGATCGCACTGTAGCGCCGCGGAACCATGGAATTACCCTTGTTTTGGCCGCGGTTCCGCCGCACTCCTATAGCAACAATGTACCAAATTTCCTGCAGTGGACTCTGACTTGGAATTGTGGTTTCTGGTATTTTTTGTTTGGGCCCAGATTTGTCTGAGTACTGGGAATTGTGCTTGGGGCCCACTTCAGGAAATTTTGTTGATCGAAAATTTTAAACATGTTAGTTCACAGTATTTACATTATATCTGCGACCGTGAATGTCATTTGATCGGTAAATCTTTTCTATTTGCTATAGCCCTTTTAGAAGGATTTGCGAACGTGACATTCACGTTGATGTTCTGTGTTGTGCTGTGATGTTGCGGATTTGTCGTGGTGGATAGCCTGGATGCAATGGTAGTACAGTTTGGTTGTATTTGTACATTTGATATTGCGGGGCGAGCGTCCGACATGTGGACTGCCGTCACTGCCTGTTTGTATATTATTCTTTTGGGGCACGACCGGGCTGAGGTCGATGTACCCGTTGTATATTTTACTTTCTGTACTAGGATTACCCCGCGGTGGGGTGCACGGATAGCCGGATTCTAGAGGGCAACGGACCCGCATCTCATGGCTTTGAGACGGAGGGGGCTTCACTCTAGAATTGGCGGGCTATTCGACGCACTCGTAGGGGGTATAGGTTGACCCAAGGAGGGGTGCTCAAGTCACCGGATTCCGTGAAGTGCTGGGTGGTCCATTCACTTTGTTGAGGGGGGCTGCCTCGCTTCAGGTTTTGGCGGGTAACTTGCCGCGCCCGTAGGGGTCTAGGATTTCATTGCACATGCTATCCACACGACCAGGGGAACGTCGGGTTTCAATAGCGGCTCTATGAAACCCGGGGATCCCAGTTTATTTGTATTGTTCTGTGATGCTTATTACATTTCTGTGATGTTGCATTTTATCACGCCTTGAGCGATTATTATATATTTATATATATACTAGTAGATATTGTATATGTTTTACACCCGCGCTAGTCCAGTCCCCACTCTGTCGTTAGTTAAGTAACCTAACGGGTGATGACAAGACCCAGTGGCGAATGCGGATGGCATATACGTACATCGTGTTTTAGTTCTTTTGTGGTGTGATTAATTAATGGGACTGCATTGATTCGGATCAATGCAAGCTAAACAAACCTATTCTGATGTTGTTGGAACATTTTTCAAAAAGCTGCTATTGCAAGGATGTTCTCTTTTGTTTTGCACAGTGGTATTCAGTTGGAATATCCTGCATCTCATTCGACGAGGCAATGGCCGAGATCCCTTCACCGGGAGTGACCCCTTGGACAGAAGTTTGCGTCAGGGTAATAACTTCACTATAGCCTATTACTTTTTGGTTTGCATCGTGGTATTCAGTTGGAATATCCTGCACCTCATTCTACGGGGAAAGAGCCGAGATCCCTTCACCGGGAGTGACCTCTTTAGCAAAGGTTTTCACCACTATATTTTTATACAAAGCTATCCGGTTCCTTCAAGGATATTAAGTTCATTACGTTAAAGGTTTTTCTCCAAAAACCATTCGTAGCCCTCCGTCATTTCAGACGGGTAGCACTTAGTATTCATGCTATGTTTGTTGACCTTCGTCAAGGCATAGTGAATGGTAGCTGCTTGTTACCTTTCTGCTGCATAGATAGATGTGTTGGTTTGGGACAGTCGTATAGCCTTGTTGACCTTCGTCAAGAGCTTATACGGGTGGGTTCAAATTAACCTGGACAATGACGGGTATAACTTGACATGCGACTTATGATTTGTTGACCTTCATAAAGGTCATAAGAGCATGGGGTAAAAATCACATCGGGAGTTTCTAAAGAAACTGAAACTTGCCAGATATGCGCATACCTTCTGGAGTGTGATAATGTGAGTAGATTCCATCACGTTATCATGCGATGATAGTTGGATCCCGATTCCCACTGATGAGTTGGTTTACTCCTCGGGTGATCCCGACTAATTCTTCTTTAAGGTTTGGAGGAGAATTTGAGGTTACAGTGGGAGGTTTCCTGATCAGATAAATTGGTAACCATTCTGATCTAGGTTAGAGTGCACGCAGAGTGTTTCTTTTCTCTCTCTCTTTGGCAGCGACCATGGGTTGTCCCTAGATTATGACTCAGTGACCAAGTTAACCGAACTTTCTTAGAACACTAGCTTTTGGATTGTCTAAGTTGCATACCTCATTGCCACTCCTACTTTTACCCTTTTCTACAGAACACCCCGTATTACTACGAACATCCACTTCCATTGGATAAAACCATCGTATGGTTATATACGAACTCGAAGGAACTTGTTCCAGATTCGAGGATGGTTTCCGTTTCTGGAGAAAATGAATAGGACTATTCAGTTGTCTTTTCCTTTTACCTTCTCTCAGGTTGTGAGTGCTCCTTGGATAAGGACAGTACACCTATTACGCTAATTGGATAGTCTTCTTCCAAACCATAGGCAGGTGCCGAACGGTAGGGAAGGAAGAAAAGCATTTAGCCTAAAGAGGTGTACAGAAGGTATTAAGTAAAGACAAATAAAGGGATTAATAAGAGGGCAAAGTAAATTGCGACTGCTATTCACGAACAAACCAAGTATTTCTTCGCCAATCCTACATCACCTTTATATTTCTCTAGAACACTCCGTATCACTACGAAAATCCATAGTTATTTGGATACTCCATCGTATGGTTATATACGAACTCTAAGGGACTTGTTCCAGTTCGGGGATGGATTCTGGTTCAGGAGAAATAGGAATAAGGTTTTATTCAATTGTTTTTTATCTTCACCTTCTCTCAGGTTACGAGTACTCCTAGGACTAGGAGAGTACACCCATTAGGCTTATTGGATAGTCTTCTTCCAAACCATAGGCTGGTGCCGAACGGTAGGGAAAGAAGAAAACCATTTGGCCTAAAGGGGTATACAGAAGGTAATGACTAAAGACATATAAAAGGATTTTGAGAGATGGCAAAGAAATATACGGTTAAAGTTGTGAATCTGATAATGGAAGAGGAATTACTAAGAATACCCGGATACCCCTTCGAAACATTTACATGTTTCAGTTTCACTGTGTATTGTTAAAAGAAAACTGATTTCGCAATTAGCCCTTGCTCCAGAGTATGTATTTACCAGGTTTGATTGTCACATCTATATGATTTTACAGATGATGAGTGGGAGTAAGTTATTGGGAATTGGGTGATCATCCTCATTATATCGGGATTCGTTGTAATTGGTGATATTTAAGGAAATCGCCTGGGTTGTTTGCCGGACGACAAATATTTGGTTTTGAATATCCGTTGTTATGCACCAATTTGAAATTGATATATCTGTACGTTTATTTTTATAAAGTGAGATATATCTTTTTGAAATTATCTCTATGACATTTACCTATATCAGTGGATGGTTAGGTAAGGAGCATTAAACAACGGTGTAATTCTTCTTAACCATAAGTACAGTTTTCAACCTACGACACACAGGGAATGAGTTATAAGACTCAGAGGACTTATACAGAGTATTGTATGTTGTCCAATGTCCATGAGAACATAGGGGTTGGTACTCGTACTATATTCTGTTTACTTATGACTTCTCTAGTTCTTAGACATGTGTTTCGTAGAAATGCAAGGTCTAAGTTTTGAGGAGTTATATGTATAAGAATAAAGTAGAGAACCAGGTGTTGCAAGTATCAGAATTCTTCAAGGTGATCGAAGATGTAGATACTTGTGTATGGTATTCAGTTGATAGTAATGATTAAGAGAACTTGCTTCTCTTTCAGGTTACTCATAATTGGAAGCACTCCTAAGTTGAGTAATGTTGATCGGCCTCTCTCCATTTAGTTGACATGCACTAGAGACAGCTGCATGATTTGAATCTGGTTCCAATTAAATCAGTGCCTATGTTTCTATATTGGATATAGAATAGTTCATATCTTAACAATGTTAAGGTACGGGGAGTTGTCCAGCTTATGCTTAAAACCATACTCTGGATAACTCAAGGCACGTTTCTGTAATGGTTGTTTGTGGGTTGACCCAGGCTATGACGAGGGTTGACTTTCTACCATCTGGAAGATCAATAGTGATATTGTTCTTGACTCTCCACAGTTTTAGTAAAATGGATTTTTTCAGAAAACAGTAGTGGGAGTATGATAGAACTGGAAGTGATTCCAGAACCGCAAACGATTACTGAAAATTTGATAAGAACCTAAAGATTCAATCTGGTTTGACATTCCATTGGCCACTCCGCAGATATGGTGGGTAACCTCAGGCACCCGAGAGGGACTCCGGTAGCCTCAAGGATGGTGACAGGGAGGTTCTTGTTTACCCAGATTTGACACTACTGTTGTTCCAGGCTATGAGACCCGGCAGGAGGATGAGTATAGCGTCGTTCTAAACTAGCTTTAGAAGTGCACGTGTATATGACTCTGCCAGAGGGTTGTCGTAGTCAGTGGGAGCAGCGGAAGCATAGTGGACAAGTAGCTTATGTTTATTTATGGACTAAAGCAGATATAGCGGAGATAGATCATCTATTTCTGATGTGACAGTCATAGGTTTGACTTCATCAGAATAGGGGATGGATCTGTTAAGAAGGTTGTAGGGTGTGATGTCCTGGTATTTGGATGACATACACAGAGTAGGAAGTGAAATTCCTATGCTACGATCGGTTATACTTTGGTTGTCACACAGAGGATTCTCCACATAAGATATAGATATAATATCAGACATTCTGGTTACTAGATCTATGGTTTTAGATCTAGATTTGGGTGGTTTCCCAATCTGGGTACTTAGACAGCTTTCTAAAGGTGTTTTAGAATGGACGACTCCTAGCACGGTAGTGTACCTGCAGGTAATGGAGTCACCCTCTCTAAAGGTGTGTTACAGAATAAAGTGGAGAGGGATGTGCATGGTTGGCATATCACTTGGTTAGGAAATTGAGTCAATCATGAGATGTCAAGTACCACACTAGATGTTGTTTTTGCACTAGATGCAATAAGTTGATATTAATCCTATACTGGAGGAACGTTCGGAAGTAGTTTTAGAACATAAGTGAATGTTCTAGGGATATGATAACAACAGCCTCTTTTAGGAGACGGTTATCATTCCAGGTTTTCAAGGTGACCTGGATGACAGAGTGACTGTCAGAGTTATAGTTTTCCCTCAGACGTGGGGCAGTATTTTGGACAGGTGGTCCAAGCGGATACTGAGGGAGGCATGGCGCAGGATACTGATTAAGTTCAGTTGACGATACAGTCTAAGAATTTTGGATTTGGAGTTCATTTATGAACTAGGTCCCATCAGATATCCAGACATATTCTAAGACAGGTATTGCTCATTTCGGGAGATGGTTTTCTCCGTGAACTTGAGATAAAGAGAGACATAGAAAGAAACATTAGGGCCGATCCACTCACTGAGGCTATTGCACGAACGCAATAGTTTAGTAAATGGACTTTATGAGACTGATCAGTAGAGGAGTTGGGTGTTCGGTATCACAAAGGCTGTGAGTATGCGACATCGCAATAATTAGCTTTGAGTTCAAGTGGGAGATTGTTGGATATAGTGCCCTCAGAGTCAATTATTGGACCGCAGGCACATGGTTGCAATGATTGAGGGAGGACTTATACCGGTAGGACAGTCTTACTCGAGAGGTTTGTATACTATCTGGTTTGTCTTTATCATCGTGTACATGCTTTAGGTGACATTGTAGTTCACTATTACACGTTGATAGAGAATAGTATGCTACCATGGTTTGTCTTTATCATCGTGTACTGCTTTAGGTGACCTTACAGGTCGGTATTACACGTTGATAGAGCCTTTAGGATTCTTGCTTGACTACCAGCAGTATGACGGCGATCATATACGTGAGAGTTGGGTAGTCTATAAGCACATCCTTAAAGTGGTCCCTAGTCGTGGGAGTTTCGAGATTGGGCATCGATACTCCATTAGTAGACTAGTGTATACAGTCGAGACCCCGATGAGGGAAGGTGGCTGGTCTCACAAGCCATTGGTGTCAGTTGGTTCACCTAAGATGTATACAGATGCTCATTGGGTTATGAGTACACCGGACAGGACTCGGCGGGAACATGCTAGTTGGTATTATACCTGACGTCAGATAGCAGTTCCCTGGTGACATGTGTACAGGTTAGTTCATCGACCTGAGATCGTCGTGTGACTTCCTACTGTGCTTAGATTACTACCTTACCACGGCTCAAAGGAGTCGTGCAAACCGGTTTTAGTTGGGTACAGTCCCGAGCCACATGGAGGCAGTGAGCGGATCGGCAGGGGTTTCGTCTCTCCCGGTATTGGGGGTGAGATCGCGTTGTGTCTAGGAGAGCTATTACACGAAGTCCTTGGCCAAGGCAGGAGATTTACTGGTAGGTATTCCAGTAGTATCTCAGGGTGTTCTGGGCTACACTCCGACACGACTTGTACCGCTTTTGGGGGTCTGTCTTTTACAAACCCCTTAGGCCCGCCATGCGATGCTCATAGACGAACGGACCGGACTGTACGGATATTGTCACTGACAGGCTCAGTAGGGTGTTAGGATGAGTTCTCTCATCGACCTCCCTTTTGGTCAATACCTGATAGCCCGTTACGTACGGCTAGTACCTCTGACGAGCTAGTGGTTAAATGTTAGTTATATGTATGCCCTAGAGGCCATTACTATACATGAGATGTATATCGTAGTGGATGCTTGGACATATATAGGGAAGACTTTCTTGCTCGACATGATAGTATGCTATCTGGTTCCTCTTTACCTTAACATGTACACTGATTGTCTCTCTGTTACATGTTGGTAAAGCCCTTAGGATGTGTACTTGACTACCTGGACTATGATGTGGATCATACTAGTGGGGACATGGTAGTCCATAAGTACATCCTTCAAGGTCCCTAGTCGTGGGTGTATCGAGACGGGGCATCGATATACCAGAGTAGACTAGCGTATAGCTTCTCGAACCATGTAGATGGGCGATGGATGATCCCATATCCATTGGTGTTTGACATCAGAGATGATATACGGGTGCTCAGTGGAGACTGGGTACACTGGACAGACTCGCCGAGAACTCCCAGATGGTATTATACCTTACGTCAGATGGCAGTTCTCTGGTGACACTGGTACAGGTTAGTCTGTAGACCCGAGATCGTCATAGAGACTTGTGTGATTCCCACTGTGCTTTGATTTCCACTTTACCACGTCTAAGAGGGCATGCAAAACGGTGGTTTTTGGGTACGGTCCTGAGTCACATGGAGGCAATGAGCGATAGGAGGGGTTTCGTCTCTCCCGGTATTGGGGGTTGATGTTGCGCCATACTCGATTGGCCATAACAGGGAAGTCCTTGGCCAGGGCTGGTTTAGAGATATACTGGTAAGTGTTACCATTAGTTTCTCGACCCGTTATGAGATTCATATCTGTAAGTCGATGTAGTACACCCCAGTACTTGTGGGGAGGCGGAATTTTCAAAAAAACGATCATGTTTAAAGAACGAACATCGACTAACCGCTTGAATCGAAGCTAAACTATAAATAACCGTACACAAAGAGTTTCTTATCAATTGTGTTTAGGGATTATACCTAATGAAACCGGTCCTTCGTCTTTGTGTCCTCCTTTGTTCTCCTCGACCTTCTCTAGGTAGTAGACGATCCACCCGAGAGCAAAACACCAAGCTACACCTCTAACTTGAGGTAACTAATCTACTTTGATTGCTAATCAAAGAAGAAAGGATGATATAGAGTGAAGGTAATGGATGTTTAAGTCTAACTAAACCTTTGATCTCAACACATGAGGATTAAGGATTAGTCTCTTGAAGATGAGAGCTTGAGGAGAGAGAATGTGAGATGAGATAATGAGATGAGAGAGAGTGTATCATAATATATTATGAAGCATTCTTATTAAAGAATAATGAATAATAGAAATGAATAAGCATGCTTCATAAATGAAAAGAGGTGATTCATTAACATGAGTCATTAAGCATTTATGGTGCATTAATGATCATGATGAATCACCCTCATGACTCACTAATCTTATCCAAAGCTTATGTCACCTTAACCTCCTTAGTCACATCTTCTAGAAGCTTCTCGTACAATTACGAGAACGCCCCTCCAATCCGCAAAAATACGGAAAAACTTTAGACTGTAAAAATCCAATAACCGGATACCAGTAACTGGCTTAAACCAAAGCCGACTGGTAAAAACTGTCCGAAAGTCGTACGTGCGTAAACGCACGTATGCGTCCGAACCCTTTGTCGCAAAACCATGCGACCTCTATATCGTTTCGCCTGGAGTAGGAAACTCTCTGTGTGGGACTCTAGAGACTTGACAACTACGCTGGCAGTGGGTTTAACCACAGACCGCAAGCGGCACTAGCTGTACGTAACGGTCCCCAGGTAGTTGTCGATAAGAAGGCCGATGAGAAAACCCATCCGAACTCCTACTGAGTCTGATGTGACAATCTCCATACAGTCCGGTCCGTTCGTCCAAGACTATCGCATATCGGGCCTAGGGGGGCGGCAAGCGTCAGTCCCCTAATAGCGGTATAAGTCGTGTCGGAGGGAAGCCCATTACACCCTGAGAAACTACTGGAACCTACCAGCAAATCTCGCTTGCCCTGGCCAGGGACTTTGCGTAATGGCTCTCTGACACAGCACGATATCTACTCCCAATACCGGGAGGGACGAATCCTGTCTAACCGCCACTGCCTCCAAGTGCTCGGGACTGCACCCAACTGCTACCTGTTTGCACGACTCCTTTGAGCCGTGGTAGGGTAGCAATCTAAGAACAGTGGGACACACTCGAGGCGAAGTAGCAGTGTCAAGTCTGCGGACTATGCTGTACTCATGTCACCTGGGAACTGTTCACTGACGACTGGTATCAAACCAACCAACAGTTCCCTGTGAGTCCTGTCCGGTGTACCCGTAACCTAACGAGCACCTGCATACTATCTCCAGTACGACGTACTGACGGCTGTGGGACAGACCATCTCCCCAACTGGGATGAGAAGCATACACACTAGTCTACTCCGGAGTATCGATGCTCTGTCTCGATAATCCAACGACCAGGGACCTGAATAAGGATGTGCTTGTAGACTACCCAGCCCCCACTAGTGTGACTGCCATCACAACGCTGGTAGACAAGCAAGATCCTAAGAGCTCTATCAATACGTACACTCACATATTAAGATAGAAAAACCAAGTAGCATACTACCATGTTTAGCAAGACTGTTATATACATGTGAATATCCCAAGCTTCCATTAAGTAATATACAAGCTATTATGATACAGTAATGGCCTTCTAGGGCATAAACACTAACAATCTCCCACTTGCACTAAGGCCATGTACTGGCATATCGTAGACCAATAATCTCGAGCAGCCTCTCGAACTGAATCTGAGGAAGGGCCTTCGTGAATGGATCAGCAATGTTCTCTTCTGAAGCAACTCTCCGAACCTCGATCTCCTGACGATCAATGATCTCCCTGATCAGGTGATACCGCCTCAAGATGTGTCTGGACTTCTGATGGGACCTTGGTTCCTTCGCTAAAGCTATAGCTCCGTTGTTGTCGCAATACAGAGGTATTGGTTCAACTATGGTAGGAACAACCGGAAGTTCTGTTAGGAACTTCTTCATCCAGACTGCTTCTTTTGCGGCATCGCAAGCAGCTATATACTCCGCTTCCATCGTCGAGTCAGCAACGGTGTCCTGCTTGGAGCTCTTCCAGCACACCGCCCCTCCATTGAGGGTAAAGACATAACCCGACATGGACTTGGAATCGTCCTTATCACTCTGGAAGCCGGAATCAGCAAAGGCCTCCAACCTGAGGTCTTTTCCGCCGTAAACCAAGAACATCTCCTTAGTCCTCCTCAGGTACTTGAGAATGTTCTTTACTGCTATCCAGTGTTTCTCTCCTGGGTTTGACTGATACCGGCTTACCACGCTCAGTGCGTAAGCTACATCTGGTCTGGTACACAACATCGCATACATTATAGAGCCTACCGCAGAAGCGTAGGGTATAATAGACATGCGTTCCCTTTCCAAATCATTCTTGGGAGACATCTCTTTGGAGAGGGTGATTCCGTGACAAGCCGGTAGATTACCGCGCTTAGAATCTTCCATACTGAATCTTTTCAGTACAGTGTCGATATACCTGGACTGCGAAAGTCCCAACATCCTCTTGGATCTATCACGATAGATCCGGATCCCCAGAATATAAGAGGCATCACCCAGGTCTTTCATGGAGAACCTGTGTGACAAGAATCCTTTGACAGATTGTAGCATAGGAATGTCATTTCCTATCAATAGAATGTCATCCACGTACAAGACGAGGAATACGACACTTCTGGCCACAACTTTACTATATATGCACGATTCATCTGGATTTTTGATAAAGTCATATTCTTTGACTGTCTCATCAAAACAGATGTTCCAACTCCGCGATGCCTGCTTTAGTCCATAAATGGACTTAAGCAGCTTGCATACTTTCCCGCTGCTCCCACTCTGATTGAAACCCTCTGGCTGATCCATATAGACGCTCTCTTCTAAATTTCCATTTAGAAAAGCCGTCTTTACGTCCATCTGCCAGATTTCATAATCATGGAAGGCAGGAATAGCAAGAAGGACCCGAATGGATTTGAGCATAGCCACTGGAGAAAAAGTTTCGTCATAGTCCAAACCAGGTCTTTGACGAAAACCCTTTGCAACAAGTCTAGCCTTATAGGTTTCCACCTGTCCATCTACACCAATCTTTTTCTTGAAGATCCATTTGCATCCTATGGGTTTTACCCCATCTGGAGCAAAGTCCAAAGTCCATACTTTGTTGGTGTACATGGACTCCATTTCGGTCCGCATTGCATCTAGCCATCGTACCGAGTCGCCGCTCTGGATGGCCTGCTGGAAGTCAGTAGGTTCATCATCATCTATGATGCAATCCTCTCTATCCCCGTCTATGAGAAAACCGTAGTATCTCTCAGGCGGATGAAACGGCCTACTACTCCTGCGGAGGGGTGCGGGAATGTTCTGTTCTTCTTGAACCTCTGGTTCTACCAAACTTTCAGTAGCAGCTTGTGGTTCTGGAATTTCTTCCAGTTCTATTTCGCTCCCACTCTTCTGATTTTCTAAAAATTCAGTTTCTAAGAAGTGGGCATGACGAGAAACAAAAACCTTTTGTTCCTCTGCGTAATAGAAATAATATCCCTTGGAGTTCTTTGGATATCCCACAAGCTTACACAGTACTGATCGTGCCTCGAGCTTGTCCACATGCTGCTTTTTTACAAAAGCTGGACACCCCCATGTCCTAAAATGTTTTAGACAGGGTTTCTTCCCACTCCACATCTGATATGGTGTGGTAGACACAGTCTTGGTTGGAACCTGGTTCAAAAGATATGCCGCTGATTCTAGCGCATAACCCCAGAAAGATCGCGGTAACTCAGCATTACTCATCATGGATCGTACCATATCCAATAGGGTTCGATTCCGTCTCTCCGATACACCGTTGTGCTGTGGAGTGTATGGAGGAGTAAGCTGAGAGAGAATTCCTTTCTCTTTTAGGTAACCTAGGAACTCGGCACTTAAGTATTCTCCACCTCGATCAGATCTTAGTGTCTTAATACTTTTGCCTGTTTGGTTTTCCGCTTCACTCTTGAATTCCAGGAATTTCTCAAAGGCCTCTGATTTATGCTTCATTAAGAAAACATATCCATACCTTGAGAAATCATCTGTAAAAGTAATGAAGTAGGAATAACCACCTCTCGCATGTGTAGACATTGGACCACATACATCGCTGTGTATGAGTCCTAAGAGCTCGCTCGCTCTTACTCCTTGTCCAGTGAATGGAGTCTTTGTCATCTTTCCTTTGAGACAAGATTGACAAGTGTCATAAGATTGATATTCGAACGAGTCCAAATATCCTTCTCTATGCAACTTAGTCAACCTTCTCTCATTGATGTGACCCAGTCTACAATGCCATAAGAAAGCTTTATTTAAATCTGGAGACTTTCTTTTTAGTGTGTTCTGGACATTGAAAATTTGGAGTTGGTTTAAAACATATATGCCGTTATTTAGAGTACCGGACCCAATCAAACCATGATTAAGGTGGATGTTGACAACATCTCTTACAAACGTGAAATCATAACCTTTATTTGATAACAAGGAAACTGATATGATATTACACGTTAAGCTGGGTACAAAATAACAGTTATGTAAAACCAAAATGTGTCCACTCGTCAATCCTAGGTGATAATCCCCGACGGACGCAGCTCCCACGCTAGCTCCGTTAGCAACCCTGAGGATCATATCACCTTCCTTCAGCACTCTACGGTTTCTCAGTGCCTGCAATGAATTGAAAATATGAGATCCTGATCCGGTATCCAATACCCAGGAAGTAGAGTTGATCGACAGACAATTCTCAATTACAAACACACCTGAAGTCGAAGCCACAGCTTGCTTCGGTTCCTGGTTCTTGGCGTTCCACGCCTTGCAATCCTTCTTCCAGTGCCCTTTCCTGTGACAATGGAAGCACTCATCCTGACCAACTATCGGTACTGCTTTCTTTTTCTTTCCCTTCCCTCCCACCTTACTAACAACTCCTCTAGGTCTGGGTGCGGCCTTCTTCTTCCTTCCTTTGGCCCTAGCCTTGGACCCGGAAGAAGATGAACCGCCAACAAACATAGCGGGTGTTTCCCTTGATTTCTTCAAGGTGCCCTCTGCACTCCTTAACATGTTCAGGAGTTCCGGAAGTTCAACTTCTTTTCTTTGAAGGTTGAAGTTCACGATAAACTGGGCGTATGTGTGAGGAAGGGACTAGAGAATAAGGTCTGTATAGAGCTCATTATCCAAAGTCGTCCCAAGGTCTGCGAGCTCTTCTATATAGCTGATCATCTGCAGGACATGTTTACCTACTGATGACCCGACAGCCAACCTCGCTCGAAACAAGTTCTTAGAGGTCTCGTATCTTGCTATACGAGATTGCTCTCCATAAAGTTCCTTTGTATGGAGAAATATGCCATCTAGGGACATATCCTCGTTCCTCCTCTGATGTACATTGTCCATCGAGGCAAGCACGATGCACTTGGCTCTCGCGCAATCTAAATCCCAGGTTTTGCGGATTTCCTTATCCGCATTGCTGGATTTGGGACCAGGGACAGCAGGTGCCGTAGCGGTGAGGACGTACCCCAGTTTGTCATAGGTCAAAGCCATTTTGACATTCCGCAGCCAATCTTTATAGTTTGGCCCCGTCAGTATATTTTTCTCTAAAAGTAACTTAAGTCCAGTCATTTTCAGGGTCGCTGCAATTAGGAGAGAGAGAAGAAAACTCTTTAGCATGATGCTCTTGCAAGTTTAGAGTGGTTTTAGTTTATCTAAACTGGATGGCTCCCACTGTTTCTCGAATCCTTCCTCAAACCATAAAAGAAGAATTAGCCAAGACTATTCTCACCGCACAATACTTGCTTAACCGTTCAGCCAGGCCGGTGTCGATACTTCGAGGGAGGTTTTCCAACGCTTTCGCGAAGTTCCTTAATTAAATAACCTCTTTTCTCTGGGGGCGTAACCCCGCTGACACTTTTCTGGACACCTACTAGGTTTATTGCATTGATCGTTAAGTGACGAATATCCTGATAAGTAGCATATACTCACAGTAGGATTGGGATCCAAATATCATCGTCTGATAATGCTGTAGGAATGCTACCAACATTCATCAAACTCAAAATGGTATGCATCTCTTTGCAAATTTCAGTTTCTTTAGAAATTCCCGATATAGATTTTTGCCCCATGCTCTTATGATCTTGACTAAGGGCCAACAAATCATAAGTCACATGTCAAGTTCTGCCCATCATTATCCTGTTGATTTGAACCCATCCATATACTCTTGACTAAGGGCCAAACAAAGTAATACGACTGTCCCAAACCAACTCATCTATCTATGCAACAAATGAATACCCCAGCAGCTACCAATCACTATGTCTTGACTAAGGGCCAAACAAACATAGCTTGAATACTACTGACCATTCATAAGAAATGACGGAGGGCTACGACTGGTTTTGGCGAAACCGGGAACGTAGTGAACTTGATATAACCGAAGGAACCTGATAGATTTTAAAAGGAGTGGTTAAATCTCCGCATTTAAAAATATCTGTTTTTAAAATTAACTGAGTGGTTTCTTTTAAATTGTTCCAACGATTCAAACTTTGGTTTATTTTTCTTTGCATTATAGATAATGCGTCCCATCATTAACCTATCATTGCAGAAAACAACGAAAATACAACGTCCTCTTATGCCATCCGCATTCGCCACGGGGTCCCGTCATCACCCGTTAGGTTACTTAACTAACGACAGAGCGGGGGCTGGGCTAGCGCGGGTGTAAAACATAAGTGACGTCTAAATAGCTACAATAAATATAGATATTTTACATTCGTCTGACGCAATGATATACATTCCAGAACACAGATAAACAATATTGGATTTGCAAGCAATCTGTATTTCTTTTGAGCCTGCAAGAAAAGACAGATTACACAGTTGTGATGAATAGCCGTTACCCCACCCTCGTCCCCTACGGGTACGGCAAACTACCCACCCGGCAGTCTGTGTACCCCACCTTGGGTCAGTCCTAGGAGCAAAAACAGTAAAATGAAATAATACAACGGTGGCTACGACCGCAACCTGGAAGTGCCCCGCAAAAATAATATTACAACAAATTACATTTACAACAAATGAATTAAACAATAACCCATTGCTAACCCCGGCTATACACCACAACAGTCCAATACAGTTTATATGCACAAACAGATATAACCATTTCAGAAATGTGCAACCCCCTGCCAACCGACATACTAGCAGTTAGGGGAGGTTTACGAACACATTAAACAATCACAGATATAATCCAATATGCAAATACTGTACAATTTCGATCGATTAAACAACATCAATATTGCTCCAAAATCTGCTCTGTTAAACAGTAACCTGAGCAAATATTAAATATTCCAGAAAACCCCAAATATCACAGAGAAGCAACAGAAGAAAAATCGGCTCCTGACTCGCCAACTCGGCGGCGGAAGCGCGGCGACTCAGTAGGCTGAGGCCGCGGTTCCGCGGCGAGTTGGGCGATTCAGACGACTGTTTTTCTTGGGTGTTCTACTGGTGTCATGTCAAGCACTCTGAACTCACCTGAAAAATTTTTGGACATCATTTAAATTTCGACAGAAACTTGCATTTTTTAGGGTTTTCCGGCTTCGTTTTTCCGTTCGAAATTCGTACAAATTTGCAATTAAGTTATTTAGTGTTTAGCGAGGCTCTGATACCACTGTAAATAGATGTAGTACACCCCAGTACTTGTGGGAAGGCGGAATTTTCAAAAAAACGATCATGTTTAAAGAACGAACATCGACTAACCGCTTGAATCGAAGCTAAACTATAAATAACCGTACACAAAGAGTTTCTTATCAATTGTGTTTAGGGATTATACCTAATGAAACCGGTCCTTCTTCTTTGTGTCCTCCTTTGTTCTCCTCGACCTTCTCTAGGTAGTAGACGATCCACCCGAGAGCAAAACACCAAGCTACACCTCTAACTTGAGGTAACTAATCTACTTTGATTGCTAATCAAAGAAGAAAGGATGATATAGAGTGAAGGTAATGGATGTTTAAGTCTAACTAAACCTTTGATCTCAACACATGAGGATTAAGGATTAGTCTCTTGAAGATGAGAGCTTGAGGAGAGAGAATGTGAGATGAGATAATGAGATGAGAGAGAGTGTATCATAATATATTATGAAGCATTCTTATTAAAGAATAATGAATAATAAAAATGAATAAGCATGCTTCATAAATGAAAAGAGGTGATTCATTAACTTGAGTCATTAAGCATTTATGGTGCATTAATGATCATGATGAATCACCCTCATGACTCACTAATCTTATCCAAAGCTTATGTCACCTTAACCTCCTTAGTCACATCTTCTAGAAGCTTCTCGTACAATTACGAGAACGCCCCTCCAATCCGCAAAAATACGGAAAAACTTTAGACTGTAAAAATCCAATAACCGGATACCAGTAACTGGCTTAAACCAAAGCCGACTGGTAAAAACTGTCCGAAAGTCGTACGTGCGTAAACGCACGTATGCGTCCGAACCCTTTGTCGCAAAACCATGCGACCTCTATATGGTTTCGCCTGGAGTAGGAAACTCTCTATGTGGGACTCTAGAGACTTGACTACTACGCTGGCAGTGGGTTTAACCACAGACCGCAAGCGGCACTAGCTGTACGTAACGGTCCCCAGGTAGTTGTCGATAAGAAGGCCGATGAGAAAACCCATCCGAACTCCTACTGAGTCTGATGTGACAATCTCCATACAGTCCGGTCCGTTCGTCCAAGACTATCGCATATCGGGCCTAGGGGGCGGCAAGCGTCAGTCCCCTAATAGCGGTATAAGTCGTGTCGGAGGGAAGCCCATTACACCCTGAGAAACTACCGGAACCTACCAGCAAATCTCGCTTGCCCTGGCCAGGGACTTTGCGTAATGGCTCTCTGACACAGCACGATATCTACTCCCAATACCGGGAGGGACGAATCCTGTCTAACCGCCACTGCCTCCAAGTGCTCGGGACTGCACCCAACTGCTACCTGTTTGCACGACTCCTTTGAGCCGTGGTAGGGTAGCAATCTAAGAACAGTGGGACACACTCGAGGCGAAGTAGCAGTGTCAAGTCTGCGGACTATGCTGTACTCATGTCACCTGGGAACTGTTCACTGACGACTGGTATCAAACCAACCAACAGTTCCCTGTGAGTCCTGTCCGGTGTACCCGTAACCTAACGAGCACCTGCATACTATCTCCAGTACGACGTACTGACGGCTGTGGGACAGACCATCTCCCCAACTGGGATGAGAAGCGTACACACTAGTCTACTCCGGAGTATCGATGCTCTGTCTCGATAATCCAACGACCAGGGACCTGAATAAGGATGTGCTTGTAGACTACCCAGCCCCCACTAGTGTGACTGCCATCACAACGCTGGTAGACAAGCAAGATCCTAAGAGCTCTATCAATACGTACACTCACATATTAAGATAGAAAAACCAAGTAGCATACTACCATGTTTAGCAAGACTGTTATATACATGTGAATATCCCAAGCTTCCATTAAGTAATATACAAGCTAGTATGATACAGTAATGGCCTTCTAGGGCATAAACACTAACAATATCGGCATGACTTATCGGTTATTGGGGTCTGACGTTTACCTCCCCTAGACTTGATATGCGACATATCGGACGAGGAGACCGGACTGTACGGTAGTGTCACTGTCAGGCTTTTTGCAGGAGTTGGAGCGGGCTTGCTTGCTGATCTTCTGATCGCTCAATACCCGGGTAGCCGTTATGTCCAGCTAGTACCGCTGACTGCTTGTTGGTGTTTGATATGATCATCACCTACTGCCGGCGTATTGACGAGTCTTTAGAGTCCTACATAGAGGTTTTACTGGCTCAGGCAAAACGAAATAGGAGCGCATATGTGATATGTGCGGGACCGAGAATAATGCGAGTATGAGATACCGTATTCTATTCTCGCGATGTTTGTATCGATCGGTTATATGCGATATAACCAGGTTATCGAATCAAGGGTTGATTCGATAAGTCGACACATTGAATGTTAGTCGGTTATATGAGATATAACCGGATTATTAAGTAAAGTGTTGATTTAATAATTTAGTGTATGATTGTATATGTGATATACTAATTTATATTAACTAACATTGGTTCACTTAAGCATTTGTTTTTTCTCACTTGTACACAACTTAATATATATGTGATATATATTTATTTGTGTTCATTTTGTATCATGGTTGTTGATAGAACTTACATGGGTGTATGAGACATATACCATTATAATTTTATTGGTGGGGTTTTAATTTATACAAAGTAAATACAAAATTAGTGGATAATTGTTCAAGTGCATGAAGCTTCATGAAACTTGTGAGTGCATTGACCAAAGTCCACTAGTTTTGTTTTACTTAGGATTTTTATAAACCTAACCACTATAATTGTAAGTCCACGTTACCTCTCCTGGTACTTACGGGCTTGCGGAAATAATGAAAAACGATTTTTCAAGAGGTGGTAACATGGACTCAAAATACGGATCTTTATTAAACAACTATCTAACAAACCTAACAAGAGTTTTACCTACTCGGTTAGGGGGTTATACCTTTCTTGAACTCCTTCATCTTCAACTCTTTGCGGTGTACGGATCGGCCTCACCTCGTCGTCTCCTTGCGCCGAAGATGGATCCACCTGAAAACTTCTACCTTTGGCTTCTTCTTCGAACTTGAAGAAACTAGAACACTTGGTTTGCTAAACCTTGTGAACTAGGATGAGTAGAGAAGTGATATGGGTTTTCTTTTATCTCTAAGGCAATGTTTCTCAACTCATGACCGGGAGTTGCCTTGAGCTAGAGAGAGAGCAAGAGGGAGAGCAAGAGCAAGAGAGAGAAAGCAAATGAGAGAATGAGTAAGTCTTTTGCCATCCAAGCTCTCATAATCAAAAATCATCATAAAAAATAATAGTAATCAAGTATTATGTGATGGTTCAAGTCAAAATGGCCATATCATTTCATGCACTCATTTTGCAAGAAGAAACAAGCAAGCAAAAGTCTTTGCCATGAAATGATAGCCATTGTAATGATGATGGTCAACTAGTCCAACCTAGTCAACCGGTCCACAAAGTGAACAAGTCAACAAAGTCAACCCCTCAACAACCATGTCACTATAATACTTAATTAATATTATTGTTAATTATATTTCTTATTCTCATTAGGGTTTAACAAAAAGACAACAGTCAACAACCCCAATGAGAATCCTCTGCCTCTTTCTCTCTGTCAACTATGCATACACACCCGCATCCGCGTTCCGAGGAACACGAATACAAACGAGATAAAACCAATCCCAAATCGTACACTAGGATCTGGCTTAAACCAAAGCCCGCTAGTGTTAACTGTCCGGACACCAAACGTGCACAAGTGCACGGATGTGACCGAACCCTGTCGCAAAACCATGCGACCTCTACTCTCTTGCCTAAAGGCGAATAGCTTTCTGTGTGGGACTCTAAAGACTCGACACTACGCTGGTAGTAGGTTTAACCACAGACCGCAAGCGGCACTAGCTGTGCGTAACGGTCCCCGGGTAGATGACGACAAGAAGACTGACGAGGTGAAACCCATCTGAACTCCTACTAAGCCTGAATGTGACAATCTTCGTACAGTCCGGTCTGTTCGTCTGAGAACATCGCATGGTGGGCCTAGGGGGCGGTAAACGTCATTCCCCTAATAGCGGTACAAGTCGTGTCGGAGTGTAGCCCAGAACACCCTGAGATAACACTGGAAACCTACCAGTATATCTCGGTTGCCCTGGCCAGGGACTTTGTGTAATGGCTCTCCTAGACACAGCGCGATATCAACCCCCAATACCGGGAGAGACGAATCCTGTCTAACCGTCACTGCCTCCAAGTGCTTCGGGACTGCACCCAACTACTACCGGTTTGCACGACTCCTTTGAGCTGTGGTAGGGTAGTAATCTAAGTAAAGTGGGAACACACTCGAGGCGAAGTGACAGTGTCAAGTCAGCGGACTAAGCTGTACTCATGTCACCTGGGAACTGACAACTGACGATAGGTATAGTATCAACCAACAGTTCCCAACGAGTCCTGTCCAGTGTACTCGTAACCTAACGAGCACCCACATACTATCTCAAGTACGACGTACTGACGGCTGTGGGACCGACCATCTCCCACACTGGGATGAGAAACGCATACGCTAGTCTACTCCGGAGTATCGATGCCATGTCTCGATAGTCCTACGACTAGGGACCTGCATAAGGATGTGCTTGTGGATTACCTAGCCCCCACTAGTGTGACTGCCAACACAACGCTGGTAATTAAGCAAAGATCCTAAGGGCTCCACTAATGTGTATAGGTGATATACTAAAATAAACACATGTACACATTAAAGCAGAAACAAACCAAGTAGCATACTACTATGTTGAGCAAGATTGTCTATACAAGGTGAATATCCCAAGCTTCCATTAAGTAATATACAAACTAGTATGATACAGTAATGGCCTCTAGGGCATATACACTAACAATCTCCCACTTGCACCAAGGCCTTGTACTGGCATATCGAAGACCTATCATCTCGATCAGCCACTCGAACTGAGTCTGGGGTAAGGCCTTCGTGAATGGATCAGCAGTGTTATCTTCCGTAGCAACTCTCCGAACCTCGATCTCCTGGCGACCCACAATCTACCTGATCAGGTGATACCGCCTCAAGATGTGTCTGGATCTCTGATGGGACCTGGGTTCCTTCGCTAAAGCTATAGCCCCGTTGTTGTCGCAATACAGAGGTATTGGATCAACAATGGACGGAACCACCTGAAGTTCAGTTAAGAACTTCCTAATCCAGATAGCTTCTTTTGCGGCATCTTCAGCAGCGATATATTCCGCTTCCATCGTCGAGTCAGCAACAGTTTCCTGTTTGGAACTAGTCCAACACACCGCCCCTCCATTGAGGGTAAATACATAACCCGACATGGACTTGGAATCATCCTTGTCACTCTGGAAGCTGGAGTCAGCAAAGGCCTCGATCTGGAGGTCATTTCCTCCATACACCAAGAACATCTCCTTAGTCCTTCTCAGGTACTTGAGAATGTTCTTTACCGCTATCCAGTGTTTCTCCCCAGGGTTTGACTGATACCGGCTTACTACACTCAGTGCATAAGCTACATCTGGTCTGGTACACAACATCGCATACATTATAGATCCTACCGCAGAAGCGTAGGGTATAATAGACATGCGATCCCTTTCCAAATCAGTCTTGGGAGACATCTCTTTGGAGAGGGTGATCCCATGACAAGCCGGTAGATTACCGCGCTTGGAATCTTCCATACTGAATCTTTTCAGTATGATGTCGATGTACCTGGACTGTGAAAGTCCTAATATCCTCTTAGATCTGTCACGAAAGATCCGGACCCTCAGAATGTACGAGGCATCACCTAGGTCTTTCATGGAGAACCTGTGTGACAAGAATCCCTTGACAGATTGTAGCATAGGAATGTCATTTCCTATCATAAGAATGTCATCCACGTACAATACGAGGAATACGACAGTTCTTGTTACAAATCTACTATAGATGCATGGTTCATATGGATTTTTGATAAAGCCAAATTCTTTGACCGTCTCATCAAAACAGATGTTCCAACTCCGCGATGTCTGCTTTAGTCCATAGATGGACTTAAGCAACTTGCACACCTTTTGCTGCTCCCACTGTGAATGAAACCCTTTGGCTGGTCCATATAGACACACTCCTCTAAATTTCCATTCAGAAAAGCGGTCTTTACGTCCATCTGCCAAATCTCAAAATCATGGAAGGCAGCAATGGCAAGAAGGATCCGAATGGATTTCAGCATAGCCACTGGAGAAAAGGTTTCGTCATAGTCCAAACCAGGTCTTTGACGAAAACCCTTTGCAACAAGTCTAGCTTTATAGGTCTCAACCTGTCCATCTACACCAATCTTCCTTTTGAAGATCCACTTGCATCCTACGGGTTTTACCCCATCTGGAGCAACATCCAACGTCCATACTTTGTTGGTGTACATGGACTCCATTTCGGTCCGCATTGCATCCAGCCATTTTACCGAGTCAATGCTCTGAATGGCCTGCTGGAAGATAGTCGGCTCATCATAATCAATGATGCAATCCTCTTTATCCCCGTCTATGAGAAAACCGTAGTATCTCTCGGGCGGATGAGACTGCCTACTACTCCTGCGGAGCGGTGTAGGAATGTCATGTTCTTTTGAACCCTCTGGTTCTACTAAGCTTTCAGTAATAGTCTGTGGTTCTCGAATTTCTTCCAGTTCTATTTCGCTCCCACTTGTTTCCTTTCCTAAGAACTGGTGTTCCAGAAAATGGGCGTTACGAGAAACAATGATCTTTTATTCCTCTGCGTAATAGAAGAGATACCCCTTGGAGTTCTTTGGGTATCCCACAAACTTGCACAGTACTGAGCGTGCCTCGAGTTTGTCCGCATGCTGCTTTTTGACAAAAGCCGGACATCCCCAGATCTTCAGATATTGAAGATAGGGTTTCTTCCCACTCCATATCTCATATGGTGTGGTAGGCACAGTCTTAGTTGGAACTCGGTTCAAAAGGTATGCAGCTGATTCTAGTGCATATCCCCAGAATGATCGTGGTAACTCAGTGTTACTCATCATGGAACGTACCATATCCAATAGGGTCCGGTTCCGTCTCTCCGATACACCGTTATGTTGCGGAGTGTATGGAGGAGTAAGCTGAGAGATAATACCATTCTCTTTTAAGTATTCCAGGAATTCGGCACTTGAGTATTCACCACCTCGATCAGATCTTAGTGTCTTGATACTTTTGCCTGTTTATTTTTCTACTTCATTCTTATATTCCTGGAATTTTCCAAAGGCTTCGGATTTATGTTTCATTAAGAAGACATATCCGTACCTTGAAAAGTCATCCGTAAAAGTAATGAAGTAAGAATAACCGCTTCACGTATGTGTAGACATTGGACCGCACACGTCGCTGTGTACGAGTCCCAAGAGCTCGCTCGCTCTTACTCCGTGTCCAGTGATCGGAGTCTTTGTCATCTTTCCTTTGAGACAGGATTGGCAAGTGGCATACGATTGATATTCGAACGGATCCAAATATCCTTCTGTATGTAACTTCGTCAACCTTCTCTCATTGATGTGACCCAGTCTACAATGCCATAAGAAAACCTGGTTTGTTTCCGGAGACTTTCTTTTGTGTGTATTCTGGACATTGAAAATATGTGGTTGGTTTAGTACGTATATACCATTGCTTAATGTACCTGACCCAATCAAAACTTGATTAAGGTGAATGTTTACAACATTTCTTACAAATGCAAATTCATAACCTTCTTTAGATAATAAAGATACAGAAATGATATTACAAGTTGCATTGGGTACAAAATAGCAATTACGCAAAACCAAAACGTGTCCATCTGACAACCCTAGGTGATAGTCCCCCACGGACTCAACATCCATGCTAGCTCCGTTTGCAACTCTGAGGGTCATATCACCTGCCTTCAAAACCCTACGCTTTCTCAACGCCTGCAAAGAATTACAGATATGAGATCCTGATCCGGTATCCAATACCCAGGACGTAGAGTTTATTGATAGACAGTTTTCAATAACATGCACACCTGAAGCTGAAGCCGCAACATGCTTCAGATCCTGGGTTCTGGCCTTCCAAGCCCTGCAATCCTTTTTCCAGTGTCCACTCTTATGACAGTAAAAGCATTCTTCCTTTCCCACAAGCTTTCCCACCACCTTTGTTGCCTTTGTCTTTCCCTTCGTATCCACTTTACTAACACCGCCCCGTGGTTTGGCGAGGGCTTTCTTCTTCTTTCCCTTGGCTTTCGCCTTGGACCTAGAAGAGGAAGATCCTCCTACAAACAAAGTGGATGTTTCCCTACCTTTCTGTAGGGTGCCCTCTACACTCCTCAGCATGTTGAGGAGTTCTGAAAGTTCAACTTCTTTTTCTTGCAAGTTGAAGTTCAGGATAAACTGGGCGTAAGTGGAAGGAAGGGACTGGAGAATCAAGTCCGTATAGAGCTCGTTCTCTAACGTGGTCCCAAGGTCCGCGAGCTCCTCAATGAAGCCAATCATCTTAAGCACGTGTTCCGCTACCGATGATCCGACGGCCAACCTTGCCGAAAACAGCCTTTTCGACACTTCGTATCTGGCGATACGAGATTGCTCTCCATACAGTTCTTTTGTATGGAGAAATATGGATTCGAGGTCCATATTCTCGTGCCTCCTCTAATGTTCATTGTCCATAGAGGCAAGCACGAGGCACTTGGCCTTCACGCAATCGATTTCCCACGTCTTACGGATTTCCCTATCCGCGACGCTGGTTTTGGGACCTGGGACAGGGGGAGCTTTGGTGGTAAGGAGATACCCTAACTTGTCATAAGTGATTGCCATTTTGACATCCCTGAGCCAATCTTTGTAGTTTGGCCCTGTCAGTATGTTTTTATCTAGTAGTAACTTAAGTCCGGTCATGATGTTTGGTCGCTGCAATTAGGAGAGAGAGAAGAAACACTTTAGCATGATGCTCTTGCAAGTTTAGAGTGGTTTTTAATTTGTCTAAACAGGATGGCTCCCACTGTCTCTCGAATCCCTCCTCAAACCAAAAAGGAAGAATTAGTCAGGATCAATCTCACCGTACAATACTTGCTTAACCGTTCGGCCAGGCTGGTGTCGGTACTTCGAGGGAGGTTTTCCAACGCTTTCGCGAAGTTCCTTAATTAAATAACCTCTTTTCCCTGTGGGCGTAGCCCCGCTAACACCTTTCTAGACACCTACTTGGTTTATAACATTGATCGTTAAGTGAGAAATTTCCTGAGGCGTAGCATATACTCATAATAGGATCGGGATCCAAATATCATTGCATGACAAAACTGAAGGAATCCTACCAGAATCATCACACTCTAAATGGTATGCAGCGCTAGCAAGTTTCAGTTCTTTTGAAACTCCCGATGCAGATTTTTGCCCCATGCTCTTATGACCTTGGCGTGAGGTCAAAATGTCATAAGTCACATGTCAAGTTCTTCCCATCATTATCCAGGTTAATTTGAATCCACCCGTACCTACCCTTGACGTAGGCCAAAATGGCAGTACGACTGTCTCAAACCAACGCATTCTATCTATGCAACAGATAAATATCCGGCAGCTACCAATCACTATGCCTTGGCGTGAGGTCAAAATACATAGCTTGAATACTACCGAATATTTAACTGAAATGATGGAGGGCTACGGATGGTTTTGGCAAAACCGTGAACATAGTGAACTTGATATAATCGATGGAACGAGATAGCTTTTAAAAGGAGTGGCTTAAGCTCCGCGTTTAAAATTTCTTTTTGAAAAGAAACCGAGTGGTTTTGAAAGTGTTCCAACGATTCAACTTTGGTTTATTTTCTTGCATTAATTTAATGCGTCCCATCATTTAATCCTACCATTGCAGAAAAAAACGAAAATATGACGTACACTTATGCCATCCGCATTCGCCACGGGGCCCGTCATTACCCGTTAGGTTACTTAACTAACGACAGAGCGAGGGCTGGACTAGCGCGGATGCAAAACATAAGCAACGCCTAAATAATATCATA
This sequence comes from Agapanthus africanus, assembly GCA_030015575.1. Taxonomy (NCBI): domain Eukaryota; kingdom Viridiplantae; phylum Streptophyta; class Magnoliopsida; order Asparagales; family Amaryllidaceae; genus Agapanthus; species Agapanthus africanus. The sequence goes on along the minus strand of JASDDO010000016.1, from coordinate 202,782,608 downwards.
TATAGATATATAGCAATGATAGCCATTCCAGATCACAGATGAACACATTGGATATACTAGGAACCCGCAATTCGTACGAGCCTGTAACGAAAAACGGATTACACGGTCGCGATGAATAGCCAAAACCCAACCCTAGACCCCTACGGGTGCGGCAAACTACCCGCCAAATATCCGAAGCGGAGCAACCTCCCTCAACAACGTGAGTAGGCCACTCGGCACTTCGAGATACCCAGTAGTTTGTGCACCCTACCTTGGGTCTATCCTAGGAGCAAAAACAGTAAAAGAAATTATACAATGACGGCTACAACCCCATCCCGGTTCTGCGGCCATATAAATAATATTACATCAATTACAAATTTATATGAATTGAAAGAAAAAGAAAACTCTCATCTCACAACCCCCCGGCTATTCATCCGCGACAATCCAATAAATTCATATACACATACCATAAACATTATAGATCATAGATATGTATAACCCCTACTAATCGACGTATAGCGATTAGCAGACGTTCAATACATATAACACATCACAGATATATACCCGTCAGCTTAAGTCTTTAGAAGTTCGACCAAAATACGGATTTTGAGGCCCCAAAAACAAATTTTGCTTTCTGGAAAATCTGGGCTGAAAACACATACTGTAAAAATCCCAAAACACCCAAATGAATAAACTGCATGAAAAATCGTCCACGACCGAGTCAACTCGGCCGCGGATCCGCGGCGGGAGCAAGCTCCCGCCGCGGTTCCTCGGCGCGTTGATCGGTTCAGTGGACCATTTTTCTACAGTTTCATCTAAAAACCCTGAGCCGAATTTTAAGATAAGATTTATTATTTTTGGAACAGAAAAAAAATTCGGCAGAAAGTTGATTTTACGGGCGTGTTTCGTGACTTTTTCTACAATCGAACTTCTATTACTTTGCTAACATGTTAGATAGTGTTTAACTAGGCTCTCATACCACTGTAAGTCCACGTTACCTCTCCCGGTACTTACGGGCTTGCGGAAATGATGAAAAACAATTTTTCAAGAGGTGGTAACATGGACTCAAAATACAGATCTTTGTTAAACAACTATCTAACAAACCTAACAAGAGTTTTACCTACTCGGTTAGGGGGTTATACCGTTCTTGAACTCCTTCGTCTTCAACTCTTTGCGGTGTATGGATCGGCCTCACCTTGTCGTCTCCTTGCGCCGAAGATGGATCCACCTGAAAACTTCTACCTTTGGCTTCTTCTTCGAACTTGAAGAAACTAGAACACTTGGTTTGCTAAACCTTGTGAACTAGGATGAGTAGAGAAGTGATATGGGTTTTCTTTTATCTCTAAGACAATGTTTCCCAACTCATGAGAGGGAGTTGCCTTGAGCTAGAGAGAGAGCAAGAGGGAGAGCTCACGCAAGAGAGAGAAAGCAAATGAGAGAATGAGTAAGTCTTTTGCCATCCAAGCTCTCATAATCCAAAATCATCATAACAAATAATAGTAATCAAGTATTATGTGATGGTTCAAGTCAAAATGGCCATATCATTTCATGCACTCATTTTGCAAGAAGAAACAAGCAAGCAAAAGTCTTTGCCATGAAATGATAGCCATTCTAATGATGATGGTCAACTAGTCCAACCTAGTCAACCGGTCAACAAAGTCAACAAGTCAACAAAGTCAACCCCTCAACAACCATGTCACTATACTACTTAATTAATATTATTATTAATTATATTTCTTATTCTCATTAGGGTTTAACAAAAAGTCAATAGTCAACAGTCAACAGTCAACAACCCCAATGAGAATCCTCTGCCTCTTTCTCTCTGTCAACTGTGCATACACACCCGCATCCGCGTTCCGAGGAACACGAATTCAAACGAGATAAAACCAATCCCAAATCGTACACTAGGATCTGGCTTAAACCAAAGCCCGCTAGTGTTAACTGTCCGGACACCAAACGTGACAAGTGCACGGATGTGACCGAACCCTGTCGCAAAACCATGCGACCTGTCGCAAAACCATGCGACCTCTACTCTTTTTCCTAAATGCGAATAGCTTTCTGTGTGGGACTTTAAAGACTCAACACTATGCTGGAAGTAGGTTTAACCACAGACCGCAAGCGGCACTAGCTGTGCGTAACGGTCCCCAGGTAGATGCTGATAAGAAGACCGACGAGGTGAAACCCATCTGAACTCCTACTGAGCCTGAATGTGTCAATCTCCGTACAGTCCGGTCTGTTCGTCTGAGAACATCGCATGGCGGGCCTAGGGGGCGGGAAACGTCAGTCCCCTAATAGAGGTACAAGTCGTGTCGGAGTGTAGCCCAGAACACCCTGAGAAAACACTGGAAACCTACCAGTATATCTCGCTTGCCCTGGCCAGGGACTTTGTGTAATGGCTCTCCTCGACACAGCGCGATATCAACCCCCAATACCGGGAGAGACGAATCCTGTCTAACCGTCACTGCCTCCAAGTGCTTCGGGACTGCACCCAACTACTACCTGTTTGCACGACTCCTTTGAGCCGTGGTAGGGTAGTAATCTAAGTACAATGGGAACACACTCGAGGCGAAGTGACAGTATCAAGTCAGCGGACTAAGCTGTACTCATGTCACCTGGGAACTGACAACTGACGATAGGTATAGTACCAACCAACAGTTCCCAACGAGTCCTGTCCAGTGTACTCATAACCTAACGAGCACCCGCATACTATCTCAAGTACGACGTACTGACGGCTGTCGGAAAGACCGTCTCCCACACTGGGATGAGAAGCGCATACGCTAGTCTACTCCGGAGTATCGATGCCCTGTCTCGATGGTCCTACGACTAGAGACCTGCATAAGGATGTGCTTGTGGATTACCCAGCCCCCACTAGTGTGACTGCCATCACAACGCTGGTAATCAAGAAAAGATCCTAAGGGCTCCACTAATATGTATAGGTGATATACTAAAATAAACACATGTACACATTAAAGCAGAAACAAACCAAGTAGCATACTACTATATTGAGCAAGATTGTTTATACAAGGTGAATATCCCAAGCTTCCATTAAGTAATATACAAACTAGTATGATACCGTAATGGCCTCTAGGTCATATACACTAACAATAATTAGCCATGGTTATGTCTCTACATGAGTTAGTATATGATACCCACTCACCCATGGTTAGCTCTCTCTCTCTTGATTTGTTTTCATTCTCATTTTGAGCTCATCTTCTTCCTCCTTCAAATTCTTGCTAGGGTTTGATAAAGAGAGAGAAACATTGTGAGAAAAGAAATTCTAAAGTGTACCCATTTCCTATTTCATCATCTTCTACTAGACTAGCACTTTAGTTTAGGGTGTTTGCTTCACTAATTCTTTAGTTAGTGAAGTGGAAGCTTGAGTTCGTATTCCCTCGACGTAGATCATCTTCGGCCTCGAAGACTTCAGCAAAACCGTTGCCCTCTTCTCATGGAGCCGTCCAAGAGTCCGGGAGCATCGTGATCGCAGCGAAGGGACTACAACAAGGAGTTTTAGAAGTGAAGGACCGATCTACAAAGGTTGTATTTCTTATTCACTTAGTGTTAATGTGTTTAACATGCTAGTTTTCGCCTAATTATCTAGCAAAGATCTTGTTTAGGGTTGTTCGGCACGGATAAAATTTTAATCGGGCATGGGTGATGCCTTGTAGAACCTTATTAGAGTGCCAAGTAACCCTACAATGGTATCAGAGCCTAGCTAGAGCATTAGGCGACGTGTATACGAAATTAAAACTCCGAACGAACCCCGATACGTCAAAATGAACCCCTCTCTGGACATTTTTTTAAAACTGTGTTTTTCTGAATTAAAAATGCTTTAAAATACCAGCAGGGAAATATAAGCAAAACTGTAGAAAACGAGACAGTAATCCGTACAATTGGCAGCGGAACCGCGGCAATACCCTGCTTGAGCCGCGGATCCGCGGCCGTACAGAAGTCTTACTGCCTCGTTTTGGCACAGTAATATCCATAGGCAAAATTGCTTATTTCTGGGTATTTTTAATCTGACTCAAGTGTTGAGTGTTCTGGAGTTTATTTTGTATTTGTTGATTTGATCGGAAAATTTAATTTCGTTATGTTTTCCGTATATTTAGAAACTAATAAAAAGTTCGAACGGATATCAATAACTCACTTTTTCCCGACCCGAAAAATTTCCAAGTGTTGGATTTTTCCGTAGTTTAAGAACGTCTAAATCGTGCAAGTTACGCAATGGACCCTCTAGAGGACAACAAACCTTAACTCGATTATGTGACCGTCTTGAACTGCCTTTTGAACCTTAGGGTTTGGGGCAGTACGGCGTTGCCACATGTGAGGCGTTGGCTTGACCCTTCTATGGCTGGACCATTGGTACTGTGGCATGTGATGGATGTTTTTAAACTCCCCTCAAGTGTTGAGAACTATTTGGGAAAACTTGGGTGTTTGATCATTCGATCGGAAAGTTTAACATTGTCTATTTATCTGGATTGTGATACAATATTTGGAATCCATAAGTAGTTATGAGATAACTAATTTGAATGTTATAAACATAGCAATTTAGTCTCAAATGATCATTTGCCACGGAATTTTGATGTGTTCAAAAGTCCGTCGCAATTACGTAGCATACGCGGATAATCGCCAGGTAAACTTAATAGACAGCCACGCCCCAAAGCCCCGACCAAGTGACTGTAGGAGAACCCCGTGTAGGGTTCCTAGGCACACTAACAAGGTTCCACAAGGCATCTACCATGCCAAAATCAAATTTTTTATGTTCCGAACAACCCTATGCAAGATCGTTTACTAAAGATTAGGCGAAACTAAAAGCAAACAAACTACTTTGCTACTAAGTGAATGGGAATACAACCTTTGTAGATCCGGTCCATCACTTCTAAAGCTCCGTGTTAACGTCCCTTCGCTGCGATCATCTGGATCCCGGACCCTAGCGATGTTTTCATCGGAGAAATGAGGGGGCTAGGTCGTTGACTTCGAGGCCGAAGATGATCTACGTCGGGGAGACTCAAACTCAAGCTATTCCTTCACTTGGTCAAGAACTTTGTGAAGAGAACACCCTATACTACATGGCAAGTAGTAGAGGATGAAGAAATAGGAAGTGGGCTCAATTTAGAATTGTTTTTCTCACACTTTTTCTCATGGCACCATTGGAGCTAGCAAGCTTTTGATGGAGCTTGATGAAGAAGAAGAAGAAGAAAGAAGAAAGAATAAGGAATAATTGAATTCAAATGAAACTTAACCTTTTAATTATGGTACCATGGTTGAGTTAAGCCCTCATTCTTAACTCATGTAGAGAATTAACCAAAGTATTAGGTTAAAGGTTGGATTAACTAATATCCTAAGGAAATGACAAAAGAGTTGACTTTGTCAATTTATCTTCAAGCTTCATGAAGCTTGATAACTTTGAACAAAGTCTCATCTCTTTTGTTATTTGTTAGGAAATTAGCAAACCCTAATTTAACCTTGATTTGGTTTAAGTCTCATACACACAACTTGTATGTATCATCAAGAATGATACAAACATGTACACTTGCATATATCACATATAAACAATGTGCACAAACTAGTGAGAAAATCAATCTTAAGTGAACCAATACTAGTGAATGTAAAGTAATATATCAAATATATAATTATACATTAAATCATTAAATCAACACTTGATTTAACGATCCGGTCATAACCGACTAATATCTTGTGTAACAACTTATCGAATCAACACTTGATCCGATAACCCGGCTATATCGCATACAACCGATCAATGTTACAAATCGCGAGAATAGAATACGGTATCTCATATCGTATTAATCTCGGTCCGCACATATCTCATATGCGCTCCTATTTCGTTTCGCTTGAGCCAGGAAACCCCTGTGTAGGACTCTAAAGACTCGTCAATACGCCGGCAGTAGGTGATGATCATATCAAACACCCACAAGCCGCAAGCGGTCTGCTAAACGTAACGGCCACCCGGGTATTGAGCGATCAGAAGATCAACGAGCAAGCCTCCTCACACTCCTGTGAATCCAACCAGTAACACTTACCGCACAGTCCGGTCTGTTCCTCTGATATGTCGCATATCTCGCCTAGGGGTGGTAAACGTCAGACCCCAGTAGCTTGATAAGTCATGCCGATGTAAGGTCCATAACAAGCATGAAACTACTGATAACACTTACCAGTAAATCAGTGCAACCCTGGCCAGGGATTTCCAGTTATGGCCAGTCGAGCATAGCACAACATCAACCCCCAATACCGGGAGAGACGAATCCCCTCCTATCGCTCATTACCTCCATGTGAATCGGGACTGTACCAAAAACCACCTGTTTGCATGACTCAGTAGAGCCGTGGTAGGGTGGAAATCAAAGCACAATGGGAGACACACAAGACTCTATGACGATCTCGGGTCAACAGACTAAGCTGTACCAGTGTCACCAGAGAACTGCCATCTGACGAGAGGTATAATACCAGCTGGGAGTTCTCGGCGAGTCCGTTCAGTGTACCCAGTCACCACTGAGCACCCGTATACCATCTCTGATGCCAAACACCAATGGATATGGGATCATCCATCGCCCATCACATGGGTCGAGAAGATATACGCTAGTCTACTCTGGAATATCGATGCCCCGTCTCGATATTCCCACGACCAGGAACATTGAAAGATGTACTCATGGACTACCCAGGCCCCACTACTATGATCTACATCATAGTCCTGCAAGTCGAGTACACATCCTAAGGGCTTTATCAACACGTAACAGAGAGACAGTAAGTATACATGTTAAGATAAAGAGCAACCAGATAGCGTACTATCATGTCGAGGAGAAAGTCCTACCTATATATGTCCCAGCATCCACTACAATAGACATCTCATGTACAGTAATGGCCTCTAGGGCATACATATAACTAACAATCTCCCACTTGCTCTAGGGCTATTTGTAGAAGTGGTTGTAGTATCTCATACTCAACCATCCCATAAAAGTATCTCTCTGGGAAAAGGCCTTTGTGAGTGGATCTGCCGTGTTGTCCTCTGAGTCTACTCTCCTAACCTCGATCACCCTGGAGATCAACTATCTCAATGATCAGGTGATACTGCCTTGGAATATGTCTGGATCACTGATGGGACCGGGGTTCCTGAGCCAAAGCCACACTTCCATTGTCACACAATGGTAGGAACCTAGTTCATCTCATGAACTACTATACACCCAAACTTCCTCTTTGGTAGTATGTTTGATAGCGATGTCACCAGCCTTTATCATCTAGTTTGCCACGGTATCTCGCTTGGAAGTCTTCCAACATACCGTCCCTCCACTGAGGGTAAAGACAATGCCTGCGACTGACATTCAGTCGTCCTTATCACTCTGGAACTTTTCCAGTGATTCTCCCCAGGATCGATTGACACCATCTCACTATACCTAGTGAGAATCCTAATATCCATTTAGATCTATCTCATAGATATAAAACCTAGGAGGTATCACATAGATCCTATATGGAGAATCCTTGTGATAAGAGGAGATTGACCATGCGTAGCATAGGAAACTCATTTCCTATTAAGAGTATGTTATCCACGTACTCTACGAGGATCACCACCTTACTCTCTACTACCTTTTTGTATATACAAGGTTCATCTACCATTTTGATGAAGTCAAACTCTTTGACTATCGCATCAAAACAGACGTTCCAACTCCGCAATGCCTGCGTTATTCTGTAAAGCAACTTGCACACGTTTCCACTGCTCCCACTGTTTACGAAGCCCTCTGGCTGTGTCCTTATGGACGTTCTCTTCTAAATCTATATTTAGAAAAGCAGTCATGACACCCAACCACCAGATATCGTAGTCATGGTATGTAGCCATGTTAAGTAGGATCCGGATGGACTTAAGCATAGCCACTGGAAAAGGTTTCATCATTATCCACGCCTGGTCGATGACGAAAAACATTAACAAGTCTAGCTTTGAAAGTCTCAACTTTTCCATCTACACCAAGTAATCTTCTCAAGATATACTTGCTCCTGATGGGAATTTAACCCTTCAGATATTGCAACCAAAGTCCATACTTCGTTGGTGTACATGGATTCCATCTCAGATCGCTAAGCATCCAGCCATTCTTACAGAGTCCCCACTCTTGATGGCCTGCTCGAAACTAGTTGGGTCATCATCTCATTAAGCATTTCTCGCTCCCACTGTCATCGAGAAACCAAAGTACTACTCAGGCGGATGAGGAACCCTGCTAGATCGGCGGAGAGGCTGAGGTTCGTCGGAGACTATTGAATCCTTTGGTTCTATCAAATCATCAACTGTAGTTTGTATAACTGGAACTCCTTCCAATTCTACAAACTGACCTTGCCTCGATCTTGTCCGGATTTTGCTTTTGACATAGGCCGGACAATCCCAAATCTTAATTTACTTAAGAGATGGGTTCTTCCCATACCATATCTCATATGGAGTGGTAGGCAGTGATCTGATTCGAACCTAATTCAATAGGTATGCATCTTCTTAAGTGCTTAACCCCCAAAAGGAAATAGGTAACTCAGTAGTACTCATCATAGAGCGCACCATATCATATAGGGTGTGATTGCTCCGCCCCGATACACCATTGTGCTGTGGTGTATACAGAGGAGTAACACTGAGAGAGAATCTCATTCTCCTTTAGAATAGTCCAAGAATTCCATGCACAAGTATTCTCCTCCTTGATCTCATCATAGGGCATAATACTCATACCTGTATTGGTTCTCTACTTCTGACTTATATTCTTTGAACTTCTCAAAAGCTTCAGACATGTGTTTCAACAGGAACATGTGTCCGAATCTTGAGAGATCATCAGTGAATGTAAGGTAGTACAAAGAACCAGTCTTGGCATATGTAAACTGGAGATCTTTATACATCACTATGTATCAGTCCCAAGAGTTCACTAACTCTTTCTCAGTTTCAAGTAAACAGAGCTATGGCCATCTTATCTTTATGACATGACTGGCAAGTTTCACAATATTTAAATTCAAACTGATTTAAATATGTATCTAAATGTAACTTTAGCTAGTCGGGTCACATTGATATGACCTTGTCTACAATACCTTAAGAAGGATTCGTTCATTTCTGAACTCTTCCTCTTGTGTGTGTTCTATACGTTAAGAACTGTAGTCTGATTTAGAATGTATATGCTTTCAGATAACGTGACTGAACCGATCAACTCTTGATATAGGATATGTGCAAAACATTATCCAACAATACAAAATTATATCCTTCTTTAGTAATAAAGAGACTGATTTGATGTTGTATATCAGGTTCGGTATCTAATAACATTTGTTCAGAATCAATGTATTTGGAAATATAGGGTGATAGTGACCAACAGACTTGGCTGCAAAACTTGTACCGTTTTCTGTCTCATGAAACTTATCACCCGTTCTCAGTTCTCTACCTTTCTGTAGCCCATGTAACAGATTACATTTGTGGGATCCTGATCCGGTATCTAATACCCAGGACGTAGAGGATACAGAGAAACAGTTCTTTGTAATGAACACACCCGAAGAAGATTCATCATCATGCACTTTCTTCGTTTGGGCGGCACGGGAAATCTGGTATTCCCTTAATTCCTACTCGGTCTTATAAAAATTATAAGTTGGAGCGGGGCCAACATTCCCTAGCTCAGTATAACAAGCGGGTTCGGTCAATACATCCATATTATTATCTTGATTAAGGCGTGACATGGTCGCTACCTGGAGAGAGAGAGAGAAGAAAACACTCTGCGTGCGCTCTTGCAAGATCAGATTGGTAATATATTTTATCTAATCAGGATGGCTCCTACTGTTTTTATCAAATCTTCCTTCAAACCCTAAAAGGAAAGACTAGCCGGGATTAATTACACTCTACAAGTTCGCCAATCTTTCATCCAGGCCCGTGCCGGTACTTTGAGGGAGGTTCCCCGTGCTTTCGCACGGACCTAATTAAAATAAACCTCGTTTTCCCAGGGGCGTAACCCCGTTGACACCTTTTTAGACACCTACTTGATCGGCTAATTGTAATGTGCAAAACTCTCCGAGGAGTAACAATTACTCGCAGTGGGTATCGGGATCCAACTATCATATAGAAGGTATGCAATCTCGTTGCAAATTTCAACACTTGAAACTCCCGATACAGGTTTTTACCCCTAGCACTTATGACCTTAACTATGGTCAACAAATCATAAGCACTAGTCAAGTTCTACCCATCATTTCGTGATTAATTAGACCCACCCACATGACCCTTAACTAAGGTCAACAAAGTCACGCGACTGTCCTAACTAATCGCATCATATGCGGTGTAGGAAGACATCACTTAGCTACCGTACACTGTGCCTTGACTATGGTCAACAAACACAGCACGAATACTAAGTACTCTACTTCCTAAAATGATGGAGGGTTGCGGATGGTTTTTAGTAAAACCTTTAACGCTTTGAACTTGATCTCGCTGCAGAATCAAATGGTTTTTAAATGGAGTGTTTTTTAGGCTTTTACTAGTTTCGCTAAAGAGGTCACTCCCGGTAAAGGGATCTCGGCTCTTTCCTCGTCGAATGAGGTGCATGATATTCATAATACCACAATGCAAAGCAAGAACTAGAAAAGCAGTCAAAAAACAAACCGAAGGTTGTAGCATCTGCTAATTATTGCTAAAGAGGTCACTCCCGGTGAAGGGATCTTCGGCTCTTTCCTTATCGAATAAGGTGCTGGATGTTCTACAAGGAACACCGCTATGCAAAGAAACAACTAGAGCTACCTAATTTTTGAAATTTGATTCCACAACATCTTTTAGGTTTATTTTCTTTCATTAATCTCATTAATGAATTTCCTATCATTTAAGTCCACCTAAACATCACAGATAAATACAACGTACGCTTATGCCATCCGCATTCGCATCGATGTCCCGTCTGCACCGTTAGGTTTGGTAACTAACGGCAGAGCGGGGCAGGGCTAGTGCGGGTGTAAAACATAAGTAACGTCTATATAATATATCATATATACTATATACAGTATCAATCTGAACATATCACATGATCACATCATAGATAACGCAGCAGAAAATATCATATGAAATATTGGATATACTAGGACGTCCGTGTTTTATTTTGAGCCTGTATAAAACACGGATTCCACGGTCGTGATGAATAGCCAATCCCACACCCTTAGACCCCCTACGAGAGCGACAAGCAACCCTACCAATTCTAGAGTTAGGAGACCCGGACTCGACTCCTCGAGATGGTCTCCCACTGGACCCTAGAACCCGGTTACTTGTGCTCCTCTCCTTGGGTCCATCCTAATGCGGAAAAGTAAATAATATACAATGGTGACATCATCCTCAACCCGGAAGTGCCCCAATAAAAGAATACTACATACAATGCATTTTACATGAATGAAAATGAAAAACACTCATCTCACATAAAAAAAAACCCGGCTATTCAAACATGACGATCCAATATAACATATCCAGCAACACATAACATCACATATCATCAACGTAAGTAAATATGCCCATCCCAATTGTCGTTGATATATAGCAACGAAACCGGCGATATCACATATTACACTTACGGTCGCAGAAAATAAAGTGTAAAACTACAACAGTTGGAATCCACAACCTGCATAGACATCGCATGCCTAACCAAATGAATTCCTTAGATATCGCATGCCTAACAATTATAAACCCCGCATTTTAGTCTCATTATCGAAAACTCTTTTCAATATCAAGTCGGGAAATTCAACAAGATTCCCGACATCCTGATCGAATGCTCGTCGCAAACTTTAGTAGACGGCCGCACCCCCGGATGCCGTTGACGAAGTGCACTAAAGCGGAACACCGCTGCCGCGAGCACCCGAACGGATGCTTTTGGCGACGGGGTTCTCCTACAGTCACTTGGTCGGGGCTATGGGGCGTGGCTGTCTGTTAAATTTACCCAGCGAGTATCCGCGTACGCTACGTGATTGCGACAGACTTTTGATCACATCAAAATTCCGTGGCAACCGATCATCTGAGACTGAATTGCTAGATTTATAACATTCAAATTAGTTATCTCATAACTTCCTGTGGATTCCAAATATTGTATCACATTCCAGATAAATAGACAATGTTAAACTTTCCGATCGAATAATCAAACACCCAAGATTTCCCCAATATATCTCAACACTTGAAATCAGTTTAAAAACATCCATCACATGCCACAGTACCAATGGTCCAGCCGTAGAAGGGTCAAGCCAACGCCTCACATGTGGCACGCCGTACTGCCACAAACCCTAAGGTTCAGAGGCAGTTCAAGACGGTCACATAATCGAGTTAAGCTTTGTTGTCTTCTAGAGGGTCCACCGCGTTACTTGCACGACTTAGAACGTTCTTAAACTCGAGAAAAAATCCAACTTTTGAAAAAATTTCCGACTGGGGAAAAAGTGAGTTATTGATATCCGGTCGAACTTTTTAACAGTTTCTAAAAATTACCCGGACAAACTAAACAAAGTTAAATTATCCGATCGAATCAACGAGTCCCCAATACAACCCTAGAAAACTCAACACTTGAGTGGAATTAAAAAATTCCCAGAAAAAATTGCCAAGAAAGGACCTAAGAATAAATATATGAAATTCCAGGGACTAATTCACAATTTTGGCCGCGGAACCGCCGCCAAACCCTTGGTTTGACCGCGGTTCCGCGGTCATCTGAGCGAATTAGTGGGCCGTACTTCATAGTAATCCTTAGTTTTTCTGCTTATTTTTCTGAGCATTTTTAATTCATAAATAATCACATTTTTGGAAAATGTACAAAGAAGGGTTTTGATTAGGGTTTCGGGGTTCGACCGGGTTTCTAACTTCGTCTACACTTCGCCTAAAGCTCTAGCTAGGCTCTGATACCACTGTAGGGTTCCTAGGGACACTAACAAGGTTCCACAAGGCATCTACCATGCCAAAATCAAATTTTTTATGTGCCGAACAACCCTATGCAAGATCGTTTACTAGAGATTAGGAGAAACTAAAAGCAAGCAAACTACTTTGCTACTAAGTGAATGGGAATACAACCTTTGTAGATCCGGTCCTTCACTTCTAAAGCTCCGTGTTGACGTCCCTTCGCTGCGATCATCGGGATCCCGGACCCTAGCGATGGTTTCATCGGAGAAATGAGCGGGCTAGGTCGTTGACTTCGAGGTCGAAGATGATCTACGTCGGGGAGACTCAAACTCAAGCTATTCCTTCACTTGGTCAAGAACATTGTGAAGAGAACACCCTATACTACATGGCAAGTAGTAGAGGATGAAGAAATAGGAAGTGGGCTCACTTTAGAATTGTTTTTCTCACACTTTTTCTCATGGCACTATTGGAGCTAGCAAGCTTTTGATGGAGCTTGATGAAGAAGAAGAAGAAGAAAGAATAATGAATAATGAATAATTGAATTCAAATGAAACTTATCCTTTTAATTATGGTACCATGGTTGAGTTAAGCCCTCATGCTTAACTCATGTAGAGAATTAACCAAAGTATTAGGTTAAGGGTTGGGTTAACTAATATCCTAAGGAAATGACAAAAGAGTTGACTTTGTCAATGTTTCTTCAAGCTTCGTGAAGCTTGATAATTTTGACCAAAGTCTCATCTCTTTTGTTATTTGTTAGGAAATTAGAAAACCTTAATTTAACCTTGATTTGGTTTAAGTCTCATACACATAACTGGTATGTATCATCAAGCATGATACAAACATATACACTTGCATATATCACATATAAACAATGTGCACAAACTAGTGAGAAAATCAATCTTAAGTGAACCAATACTAGTTAATGTAAAGTAATATATCAAATATATAATTATACATTAAATCATTAAATCAACACTTGATTTAACGATCCGGTCATAACCGACTAATATCTTGTGTAACAACTTATCGAATCAACACTTGATCCGATAACCCGGCTATATCGCATACAACCGATCAATGTTATGAATCGCGAGAATAGAATACGGTATCTAATATCGTATTAATCTCGGTCCCGCACATATCTCATATGCGCTCCTATTTCATTTCGCTTGAGCCAGGAAACCCCTGTGTAGGACTCTAAAGACTCGTCAATACGCCGGCAGTAGGTGATGATCATATCAAACACCCACAAGCCGCAAGCGGTCTGCTAAACGTAACGGCCACCCGGGTATTAAGCGATCAGAAGATCAACGAGCAAGCCTGCTCACACTCTTGTGAATCCAACCAGTAACACTTACCGCACAGTCCGGTCTGTTCGTCTGATATGTCGCATATCTCGCCTAGGGGTGGTAAACGTCAGACCCTAGTAGCTTGATAAGTCATGCCGATGTATGGTCCATAACAAGCATGAAACTTCTGATAACACTTACCAGTAAATCAGTGCAACCTTGGCCAGGGATTTCCAGTTATGGCCAGTCGAGCATAGCGCAACATCAACCCCCAATACCGGGAGAGACCCTCCTATCGCTCATTGCCTCCATGTGAATCGGGACTGTACCCAAAAACCACCTGTTTGCACGACTCAGTAGAGCCATGGTAGGGTGGAAATCAAAGCACAGTAGGAGACACACAAGACTCTATGACGATCTCGGGTCAACAGACTAGGCTGTACCAGTGTCACCAGAGAACTGCCATCTGACGTGAGGTATAATACCATCTGGGAGTTCTCGGCGAGTCCGTTCAGTGTACCCAGTCACCACTGAGCACCCGCATATTATCTCTGATGTCAAACACACATGGATATGGGATCATCCATCGCCCATCACATGGGTCGAGAAGATATATGCTAGTCTACTCTGGAATATCGATGCCCCGTCTCGATATTCCTACGACTAGGAACATTGAATGGTATACTCATGGACTACCCAGGCCCCACTACTATGATCTACATCATAGTCCTGCAAGTCGAGTACACATCCTAAGGGCTTTATCAACACGTAACAGAGAGACAGTAAGTATACATGTTAAGATAAAGTGCAACCAGATAGCGTACTATCATGTCGAGCAAGAAAGTCCGACCTATATATGTCCCAGTATCCACTACAATATACATCTCATGTACAGTAATGGCCTCTAGGGCATACATATAACTAATACCCCGTCATCAAAAGCATCCGTTTGGGTGCTCGCGGCAGCGGTGTTCCGCCTTAATGCACTTCGTCGACGGCATCCGGGGGTGCGGCCGTCTACTAAAGATTGCGACGAGCATTCGATCAAAATGTCGGGAATCTTATTGAATTGCCCGACTAGATATTGAAAAGAGTTTTCGATTATGAGACTGAAATGCGGGATTTATAATTGTTAGGCATGTGATGTATAAGGAATTCATATGGTTAGGCATGTGATGTCTAAGGAGGTTGCGGATTCCAACTGTTGTAGTTTTACACTTTCTTTTCTGCGACCGTAAGTGTAATATGTGATATCACTGGTTTCGTTGCTATATGTCAACGACAATTGGGATGCGCATATTTACTTACGTTGATGACATGTGATGTTATGTGTTGCTGGATATGTTATATTGGATCGTCGCGTTTCTGAATAGCCGGGGGTTTTATGTGAGATGAGGGTTTTTATTTTCGTTCATGTAAAATTAAATGTATGTAATATTCTTTTATTGGGGCACTTCCAGTATGAGGTTGATGTCACCATTTGTATATTATTTACTTTTCCGCACTAGGATAGACCCAAGGAGGAGAGCACAAGTAACCGGGTTCTAGAGTCCAGTGGGAGACCAACTCGAGGAGTCGAGTCCGGGTCTCCTAACTCTAGAATTGGTAGGGTTGCTTGCCGCTCTCGTAGGGGTCTAGGGGTGTGGGTTTGGCTATTCATCGCGACCGTGGAATCCGTGTTTTATAGAGGCTCAAAATAAAACACGGACGTCCTAGTATATCCAATGTTTCATATGTTTCTTCTGCTGCGATATCTGTGATTTGATCATTTAATATGTTGTGATAAATACTGTATATAGTATATATGATATATTATATAGATGTTACTTATGTTTTACACCCGCGCTAGCCCTGCCCCGCTCTGCCGTTAGTTACCTAACCTAACGGTGCACGAGGCGACATCGAGGCGAATGCGGATGGCATAAGTGTACGTCGTATTTATCTGTGATGTTTAGGTGACTTAAATGATGGGACTTCATTAATGTGATTAATGAAAGAAAAGAAACCTAAACGATGTTATATAATCAAATTTTCAAAAAGGGTAGCTACAGTTTTTGCTTTGCATAGCGATATATATGATATATCCTGCATCTTATTCGATGAGGAAAGTGCCGAGATCCCTTCACAGGGAGTGACCTCTTTAGCAAAACTGGCAGATGCTACAACACTCGGTTTGTCTTTTGATTGCTTTTAGAGTTTTGCTTTGCATAGTGATATATATGATATATCATGCACCTTATTCCATAAGGAAAAAGCCGAGATCCCTTC
Source organism: Agapanthus africanus (assembly GCA_030015575.1). Classification (NCBI taxonomy): domain Eukaryota; kingdom Viridiplantae; phylum Streptophyta; class Magnoliopsida; order Asparagales; family Amaryllidaceae; genus Agapanthus; species Agapanthus africanus. The sequence continues at coordinate 202,766,222 of JASDDO010000016.1, read as the reverse complement.
ACCGGGAGTGACCTCTTTAGCAAAACTAATGAAAGCCTCAAAATCACTCCATTTCAAAATTCACTCGATTCTACAACGATATCAAGTTCATTACGCAATAGGTTTTCAGAAAAACCTGTCGTAGCCCTCCGTCATTTCGGATAAGTCCTACTTAGTATTCGTGCTACGTTTTTTGACCTCCGTCAAGGCGTAGTGTGCGGTAGCTAACTAGTATTTATCTGCTTATGCATATGATGCAGATTGGATTAAGGTAGTCGTACGACCTTGTTGACCTCCGTCAAGGGTCGTGCGGGTGGGTTTGATTCAATCAAGAAATGACGGGTTGAACTTGACTTGCACCCTGTGGTTTGTTGACCTCCGTCAAGGTCATAGGATGCTTGGGGCAAAAATATTATCGGGAATTTCAAGTGTTGAAATTTGCAATGAGATTGCATACCTTCTATGAGATAGTTGGATCCCGATACCCACTGCGAGTAATAGTTACTCCTGGGAGAGTTTTACACAGGACAATTAGCCGATCAAGTAGGTGTCTAGAAAGGTGTCAACTGGGTTACGCCTCTGGGAAAACGAGGTTTACTTTAATTAGGTCCGTGCGAAAGCACGGGGAACCTCCCTCAAAGTACCGACACTGGCCTGGCTGAAAGATTGGCGAAATTGTAGGGTGTAATTAATCCCGGCTTGTCTTTCCTTTTAAGGTTTGAAGGAAGATTTGATAAAAACAGTGGGAGCCATCCTGATTAGATATATTAGATAACCAATCTAATCTTCCAAGAGCATACGCTGAGTGTTTTCTCTCTCTCTCCTGGTAGCGACCATGTCACGCCTTAATCAAGATAATAATACAGATGTGTTGACCGAACCCGCTTGTTATACTGAGCTGGGGAACGTTGGTCCCGCTCCAACTTATAATTGTTATAAGAAAGAGCAGGAAATAGGGGATTACCAGAATTCCCGTGCCGCCCAAACGAAGAAAGTGCATGCTGATGCATCTTCTTCGGGTGTGTTCATTACAGAGAACTGTTTCTCAGTATCCTTTACATCCTGGGTATGTGATACCGGATCAGGATCCCATATATGTAAATTGTTACATGGGCTACAGATAGGTAGAGAACTGAGAACGGGTGATAAGTTTCATGGGATAAAATGGTGCAAGTGTTGCAGCCAAATCTATTGGTAGTTATCACCCTGTATTACCAGAATACATTGATTCTGAACGAATGTTATTAGACACCGGACCTGATATACAACATCATATCAGTCTCTTTATTAGTAAAGAAAGGATATAATTTTGTATTGTTGGATAATGTTTTGAACATTTCCTATATCAAGAGTTGATCGGTTCAGGCACGTTATCTAAAAGCATTGAAGTTCTAAATCAAACTACAGTTCTTAGTATACAGAACACACACAAGAGGAAGAGTTCAAAAATGAACGAATCCTTCTTAAGGTATTGTAGACTAGGTCATATCAATGCGACTCGACTAGCTAAAGTTACATTTAGATGCATATTTAAATTAAGTTTGAATTTACATCTTGTGAAACTTGTCGGTCATGTCACAGAGATAAGATGATCATAGCTCTGTTTTTAGGAAACAGAGAAAGAGTTAGTGAACTTTTGGGATGATACATGTTGATGTATGAAGGTCCCATGTCTACACATGCCAAGACCGGTTCTTTGTACTTCATTACTTTCTCTGATGATCTCTTAAGATTCAGACATACGTTCCTCTTGAAACACAAGTCCGAACCTTTTGAGATATTCACAGAATATAAGTTAGAAGTAGAGAACCAAAACGGGTATAAGTATTATGTCCTTTGATGTGATCAAGGAGGAGAATACTTGAGCACAGAATTCCTGGATTATTCTAAAGGAGAATGAGATTCTCTCTCAGCATTACTCCTCCGTATACACCACAGCACATCGGTGTATCGGGGCGGAGCAATCACACCCTATGTGATAAGGTGTGCTCTATGATGAATACTACTGAGTTACCTATTTCCTTTTGGGAGTTATGCACTGGTGAAGCTACATACCTATTGAATGGCGTTCCATCCAAATCAGGTACCTACCACTCCATATGTGATATGGTAAGGGAAGAGCCCGTCTCTTAAGTCAGTTAAGATTTGGGGTTGTCCGGCCTATGTCTAAAAGCATAATCTGGACAAGCTCGAGGTAAAGTCAGTTCTATAGAAGTTTGTTGGATATCCCAAGCATTCGCAAGGGAATATCTTCTACCTAACCGAGGAACAAAAGATGTTTTGTTTCTCAACATGCCACCTTTGTGAAAAGAAATTTCTTATGAAGAAATTAGTGGACATGAGGTAGAACTGGAAGGAGTTCCAGCTATATAAACTGCAGCTGATGATTTGGTAGAACCAAAGAATTCAATAGTTTTTAACGAACCTCAGCCTCTCCGCCGATCTAGTAGGTTTCCTCACCCACCTGAGAGATACTTCGGTTTCTCTATGACAGTGGGAGCGAAGAATGCATCATGAGATGATAACCCAACTAGTTTCAAGCTGGCCATCAGGAGTGGGACTCTGTAAGAATGACTGGATGCTTAACGATCTGACATGAAATCCTTATACACCAACAAAGTATGGACTTTGGTTGCTTTATCTGAAGGGTTAAATCCCCATCAGGAGCAAGTATATCTTGAGAAGATTACTTGGTGTACATGGAAAAGTTGAGACTTTCAAAGCTATGCTTAAGTCCATCCAGATCCTACTTGCCACGGATACATACCATGATTACGATATCTGGCGGTTGGGTGTCATGACTGCTTTTCTAAATGATGATTTGGAATAGAGCGTCTATAAGTACACAGCCAGAGGGCTCCGTAGATAATGGGAGCAGCGGAAACGTGTGCAAGATGTTTTATGTGATAAAGCAGGCATTAAAGAAATTTCTCATTTAGTTACGTACCTACTTAAAAAAGAATAAACCGCAATTCCAAGATCTTATATCTTCTACCAAGACATTCACCGAGCAAGCGGAAACTCTTTTGAAGGAAGCTATTCAGGAACATATCGAACTGTTTCTACTTGAGGAACAAGCATGAATTTATCATTCTAATTCTATTCTTAGTACAAGAGTTATGCTGAACAACAAAGTTTTATTTTGGAGAAACACCATCATTATGGGAATGTACGCGCGGAAGAAAAATTACGCCAATCCATTGAGATATGGTATGCCATAAGTGAATATTTGAGACAAGAAATGAATCCTAATTTTCGGATGACTGATCCATCTAATCCAGTTCATCTAATGTCCTTTTCGGGAGCTCGAGGAAATGCATCTCAGGTACATCAATTAGTAGGTATGAGAGGATTAATGTCGGATCCCCAAGGACAAATGATTGATTTACCCATTCAAAGCAATTTGTGCGAAGGACTTTCTTTGACAGAATATATAATTTCCTGCTACGGAGCTCGAAAAGGAGTCGTGGATACTGATGTACGAACATCAGATGCTGGATACCTAACGCGTAGACTTGTTGAAGTAGTTCAACACATCATTGTACGTAGAACAGATTGTGGTACTATCCGATGTATTTCTGTGAGTCGTAATGGAGTCATAGACAGTCAAGTGAAATCCAATCCACGAAATAATTTGATTTATGGATAGCATCATTGTGGTAAAGGTCGTAATGCCAGAGGCATCATTACCGCAAGGCATAGAGGGGGAGGTCATAAGCGTCTATACCGTAAAATCGATTTTCGACGGAATGAAAAAGACATATCTGATAGAATCGTAACCATAGAATACGACCCTAATCGAAATGCATACATTTGTCTCATACACTATGGGTATGGTGAGAAGAGATATATTTTACATCCCAGAGGGGCTATAATTGGAGATACCATTGTTTCTGGTACAGAAGTCCCTATATCAATGGGAAATGCCCTACCTTTGAGTGCGGTTTGAACTATTGATTTACGTAATTGGAAGTAACCAATTAGGTTTACGACGAAACTTAGAAATCAATCACTGATCCAATTTGAGTACCTCTATGGGATACGGAGTTGGAACGTCTGTTTTGATGTGGTAGTCAAAGAGTTTGACTTCATCAAAATGGTAGATGAACCTTGTATATACAAGAGGGTAGTAGGGAGTATGGTGGCGATCCTCGTAGAGTATGTGGATGACATACTCTTGATGGGAAAGGAGTTTCCTATGCTACGCTCAATCAATCTCCGCTTACCAGAATGATTCTCCATATAGGATCAAAGTGATACCTACTAAATCCTGGGTTTTGGATCTATGAGATAGATCTAATTAGATGTTAGGATACTCACTAGTTGTAGTGAAATAGTATCAATTGATCCTGGGGAGAATCACTGGAAAATTTCCATGGTGATAAGGTCGACTGAATGTCAGTCACAGGCATTGTCTTTGCCCTCAATAAAGGGACGGTATGTTGGAAGAGATCCAAGCTAGATATCATGGCATACTATACGATTAAAGGCAAGACACATCGCTACCAAAGATACTACCAAAGAGGCAGTCTGGGTGTATATTAGTTCATGAGATGAACTTCGTTCCTACCATTGTGAGACAATGGAGTTGTGGCTTATGCCTAGAAACACCCGTCCCATCAGTGATCCAGACATATTCTAAGAAAGTGTCACCTTATCATGGAGATGGTGGATCTCCAGGTGATCGAGGTCAGGAGAGTAGACTCAGAGGACAACACGGCGGATCCACTCACAAAGGCCTTTTCCCAGAGAGAGACTTTTATGGGATGGTTGAGTATGAGATACTACAACCACTGTTATCAGATGTCCCTAGTGCAAGTGGGAGATTGTTAGTAATATGTATGCCCTAGAGGCCATTACTATACATGAGATGTATATCGTAGTGGATGCTTGGACATATATAGGGAGGACTTTCTTGCTCGACATGATAGTATTGTTAGTGTATATGCCCTAGAGGCCATTACTCTATCATACTAGTTTGTATATTACTTGATGGAAGCTTGGGATATTCACCTTGTATTGACAATCTTGCTCAAAATAGTAGTATGCTACTTGGTTTGTTTCTACTTTAATGTGTACATGTGTTTCTTATAGCATATCGCCTTTACACATTAGTGGAGCCCTTAGGATCTTTGCTTGATTACCAGCGTTGTGATGGCAGTCACACTCGTGGGGGCTGGGTAATCCACAAGCACATCCTTATGCAGGTCCCTGGTCGTAGGACTATCGAGACAGTGTAGGGTTACTAGGCACACTAACAAGGCTCTACAAGGCATCGACCATGCCAAAATTAAATTTTTATGTGCCGAATAACACTAAGCAAGATCGTAAACTAGAGATTAGGTGAACAAATGAGCAAGTAAACAACTTTACACTAAAGAGAACGCGATATACAACCTTTGTAGATCGGTCCTCCACTTCAATTGCTCCTTGTTGAAGACCCTTCGCTGCGATCAAGGTTCTCCCGGGCTCTTGCATGGCTTCACGACGCGAAGGATGCGACCTTGCTTGAAGTCTCCGAGGCCGAAGATGATCTACGTCGAGGGAATTCCGACTCATGCTTCCACTTCACTAACTTGAGAATTAGTGAAGCAAACACCCTATACTAAAGGGCTAGTCTAGTAGAGGATGGAGAAATAGGAAGTGGGTTCTCTTTAGAATTTTGTTTCTCACTTTCTTTCTCACTTTAGATCAAACCCTAGCAAGCTTTTCTCTTGCTCAATGAAGAAGAAGATGATGAACAAAAGAAAAGAAATGAGGATAATGATTAAGTGAGAAAGGTAACCATGGTGAGTGAGTATCATATACTAACCCTTGTAAAGCTATAACCATAGCTAATTTGATTATGGTTGGGTTAAAAGGAATCTAAGGTAAAGACAAAGCTAGTAGACTTTGTCAAAGCAAAGTAAGCTTCTACAAGCTTCATGCTTATTCCAAAACTCTACTAATTTTGTAATTATCTTAAATAAACATAACCCACCATAATTCATAGAATGGTGTATGTCTCATACACACATGTCTAGTGTATCAACAACCATGATACAAATATATAACACATTTTAATATATATATCATATATATATAGTAAAGATGTGTGAAAGTGAGAAAAACCCTAAAGTGAACATGTGTTAGTAAATGTAAATTAGTATATCTAATATACAATTATACACTTAATTATTAAATCAACACTTGACTTAATAATCCGGTCATATCTCATATAACCGGCTAACAATCATTGTATCGACTTATCGAATCAACACTTGATTCGATAACCCGGTCATATCATATATGACCGACCGATACAAAAAGTCGCGAGAATAGAATACGGTATCACATACATGCATTTATTCTCGGTCTCGCACATATCACATACGTGCTCCTATTTCGTTTCGCCTAAGCCAGTAAAACCTCTGTGTAGGACTCTGAAGACTCGTCAATACGCCGACAGTAGGTGATGATCACATCACGCACCCACAAGCCGTCAGCGGTACTAGCTGTATGTAACGGCTACCCGGGTATTGAGCGATCAGAAGATCGGCAAGAAAGCCCGCTCCAACTCCTGTGAAAGCCTGCCGGCAACACTTCCCGTACAGTTCGGTCTCCTCGTCTGATATGTCGCATATTAAGTCTAGGGGTGGTAAACGTCAGACCCCAATAACCGATAAGTCATGCCGATGTGAGGCTCATAATGGGTCAAGAAACTACTGGTAACACTTACCAGTAAATCTCTAATCAGCCCTGGCCAGGGACTTTCCTGTTACGGCCTATCAAGCACAGCGCAACATCAACCCCCAATACCGGGAGAGACGAAACCCCTCCTATCGCTCATTGCCTCCATATGACTCGGGACTGTACCCAAAAACCACCGTTTTGCATGCCCTCATGGACGTGATAAGGTGGAAATCAAAGCACAGTGGGAATCACACAAGACTCTATGATGATCTCGGGTCTACAGACTAACCTGCACAATTGTCACCAGAGAACTGCCATCTGACGTGAGGTATAATACCATCTGGGAGTTCTCGGCGAGTCCGTCCAGTGTACCCAGTCTCCACTGAGCACTGTTCATATCAGATTTTTGCATTTTTATACCGCCCAATTTTTATCATATTGCTTATCGGTAGGTACTCTTGAGCCGTGTTTGCTAGTCAATTGCAGGATGCAGGTTATCGGCTTTAAACGGTGAAATCCATGGAAAAGCACGACAAAATCCGGATTACTGCCAACCACAGATGAAACACGGGTCTCCGCTCTCTATCCGTATATTGTCGCACACCAGTTTAAGAGACAAAATGGCAAATCAATGTCATTTTCATGCACAAGGCTCAATGGCAACACAAGATCCAAGAAATCTACGCGGAGCTCAAGGAAATCATGACAAAAAGATCCACATCAAATCACCTTTTGATTTGCTAAAATTCTGGAAAAATCGTGAAGAAATTCTGAGAAAAAACATATACCAGACTGAAGGGCACTGCAAAACAGGAGAAGCCACCAAAAATGAAGTCCCAATACTCTACTATGGCCGCGGAACCGCGGCCTAAGCATGTTTAGACCGCGGAACCGCGGCCGTACGGTGGCGGCAGTAGGTGGGCTTTTAGGGGTATTTTGGTCTTTTCATGAGGAGGCCGATTTTTGCCCTAGGTTTCTAGTTTCCTGCCTATAAATAGTCCAGAACTTGTCAAAGCCAAGGGTCCATAATCTTGTATTTAGATTTTAGGTTATATGTTGTTGTTCTTCTTCCTCCTCTCATCTTTTCTCCATTAAAAAACTTGTAGTGAGCTTTTGTGAGTGAAGAATGAATAAAGGAGTTCTTGTTCTTACCATGCTTGTCTTTTTATTTTGTTAACTATTATTGCTTGTAATTTTCATTTGCTAATTTAGTTGTTGTTATTTGTGTTTGTTTCTTTCTTGTTCTCTTTTCCTTTATCCTTAAACAACCATGATACTTACGCTTGATCCTTGCCGAGGTGAGGTCGCAAATAGCTAGTTGTAATCTTCTAACCTCTTTCTTTCTATCTTCCTCCTTTGTTTTATTTTCATTTTTCTTGTAATGTGTGAGTAGTTTCTGTAGGGTTCCTAGGAACACTCAAGAGGTTCCACAAGGAATCAACCATGCCAAACAAAAATTTTCCGGTGCCGAGAAACCCTAAACTAGATCGTTAACTAGAAATTAGGCGAAACAACAAGCTAGTAAACTGCTTTACTAATAAGTGAATGGAAATACAACCTTTGTAGATCTGCTCCACCATTTCTTTAGCTCCGTGTTGACGTCCCTCCACTGTGATCATCGGGATCACGGACTCTAGCTATGGTTTCGTCGGAAAAATGATCGTGCTAGGTCATTGACTTCGAGGCCGAAGATGATCTACGTCGAGGCGACTCAAACTCAAGCTCCATCTTCACTAGGTCAAGGAACTTGTGAAGAAAACACCCTCTACTACATGGCAAGTGATAGAGGATGAAGAAATAGGAAGTGGGTTCACTTTGGATTTGGATTTCTCACTTGGAATCATCACTTGGAAAAATCTAGCAATGGTTTCTTCTCTTCATGAAGAAGATGAAGAAAAAAGAAAAGGAATTATCAATTATCCAAAAAGAAAATCAAGTGATGGTTATCATAATGCAACCATGGGTGAGTTTAACTAGTGTAGAGACTAAACTAGGGTTTAGGTGAATGGTTAGGTTTAGGAAAGAAACAAAATGGTCAAAGCTTCAAAGCTTCATGAAGATTCAAATAAAATCCAAAGAAAGCCACCATTTTATTTCTTGCCAAAAAGAATAAATAAATAAAACAAGTAATTAAGAAAAGATAACAAAACCCTAACCATTAACCTAAACATGGTTTAAATCAAACATACACCCAAGTTTGCATGTATCATCAAACATGATACAATCAAGTGCACAAATATATATCATATATACAATGTGCACATTCTAGTGAGAAAATAATCTTAAGTGAACCAATACTAGTTAATGTAAAGTAATATATCAAATATATAATTATACATTAAATCATTAAATCAACACTTGATTTAATGATCCGGTCATACTTCATATAACCGACTAATATCAAGTGTATTAATGTATCGAATCAACACTTGATTCGGTAACCCGGCTATATCTCATATAACCGTCCAATTATACAAATCGTGAGAATAGAATACAGTATCACATAGTGGTATTATTCTCGGTCCCGCACATATCTCATATGCGCTCCTATTTCGTTTCGCTTGATCTAGGAAACCTCTGTGTAGGACTCTAAAGACTCGTCAATACGCTGGCAGCAGGTGATGATCATATCAAACACCCACAAGCCGCAAGCGGTCTGCTAAATGTAACGGCCACCCGGGTATTGAGCGATAAGAAGATCAACGAGCAAGCCCGCTCACACTCCTGTGAATCCGACCAGTAACACTTAACGTACAGTCCGGTCTCGTCGTCTGATATGTCGCATATCTTGCCTAGGGGTGGTAAACGTCAGACCCCAATAGCTCGATAAGTTGTGTCGATATGAGGTCTATAACAGTTTGAGAAACTACTGGTAACACTTACCAGTAAATCTCAGCAACCCTGGCCAGGGATTTCCGGTTATAGCCAATCGAACACAGCGCAACATCAACTCCCTATACCGGGAGAGACGAATCCCCTCCTATCGCTCATTGTCTCCATGTGATTCGGGACTGTACCCAAAAACCACCGTTTTGCACGCCCTCTTGGATGTGGTAAGGTGGAAATCAAAGAACAGTGGGAATCACACAAGACTCTATGACGATCTCGGGTCAACAGACCACTCTGTACCAGTGTCACCAGAGAACTACCATCTGACATGAGGTATAATACCATCTGGGAGTTCTCGGCGAGTCTGTCCAGTGTACCCAGTCTCCATTGAGCACCCGTATATCATCTCTGATGTCAAACACCAATGGATATGGGATCATCCATCGCCCATCTATATGGGTCGAGAAGCTACACGCTAGTCTACTCTGGTATATCGATGCCCCGTCTCGATACACCCACGACTAGGGACTTTGAAGGATGTACTTATGGACTACCACGTCCCCACTAGTATGATCCGCATCATAGTCCAGGTAGTCAAGTGCACATCCTAATGGCTTTACCAACATGTAACAGAGAGACAATCAGTGTACACGTTAAGGTAAAGAGCAACCAGATAGCATACTATCATGTCGAGCAAGAAAGTCCTCCCTATATATGTCCAAGCATCCACTACAATATACATCCTATGAATAGTAATGGCCTCTAGGGCATACATATAACTAACAATCTCCCACTTGCACTAGGGCCATCTGTCAGCAGTGGTTGTAGTATCTCATACTCAACCATCCCATAAAAGTCTCTCTCTGGGAAAAAGGCCTTTGTGAGTGGATCCGCCGTGTTGTCCTCCGAGTCTACTCTCCTAACCTCGATCCCTTGGAGATCAACCATCTCCATGATCAGGTGATACTGCCTTAGAATATGTCTGGATCACTGATGGGATGGACGTTCCTTGGCATAAGCCACAACTCCATTGTTACACAATGGGAGGAACTAGGTTCATCTCATGAACTAATATACACCCAGACAGCCTCTTTGGTAGCATCTTAAGTAGCGATGTATCCAGCCTTTATCATCTAGTAAGCCACGGTATCTAGCTTGGAACTCTTCCAACATACCGTCCCTTTACTAAGGGTAAAGACAATGCATGTGACTGGCATTCAGTTGTCCTTATCACCCTGGAACCTTTCCAGTGATTCTCCCCAGGATCAACCGATACCATCTCACTACAACTAGTGAGTATCCTAACATCCAATTAGATCTATCTCATAGATCCAAAACCCAGGATTTAGGAGGTATCACTTTGATCCTATATGGAGAATCCTTGTGATAAGCGGAGATTGACCGAGCGTAGCATAGGAAACTCCTTTCCCATTAAGAGTATGTCATCCATGTACTCTACGAGGATCACCACCATACTCCCTACTACCTTTTTGTATATACAAGGTTCATCTACCATTTTGATGATGTCAAACTTTTTGACTAACACATCAAAACAGACGTTCCAACTTCGCGATGCCTGCTTTATCGCAAAAAACATCTTGCACACGTTTCCGCTGCTCCCACTGTTTACGAAGCCCTCTGGCTGTGTACTTATAGACGTTCTCTTCTAAATCAATATTTAGGAAAGCAGTCATGACACCGAACCACCAGATATCATAGTCATGGTATGTAGCCGTGGCAAGTAGGATCTGGATGGACTTAAGCATAGGTCCCAGAAAAGGTTTCATCATTAGCCACAACTGGTCTATGATGCAAACCTTTAACGGGTCTAGCTTTGAAAGTCTCAACTTTTCCATCTCAGATCACTAAGCATCCAGCCATTCTTACAGAGTCTCACTCCTGATGGCCAGCTCGAAACTAGTTGGGTCATAATCTCATGATGCAATCCTCGCTCCCACTGTCATAGAGAAACAGAAGTATCTCTCAGGTGGGTGAGGAACCCTACTAGATCGGCGGAGAGGCTGAGGTTCGTTGGTAACTATTGAATCCTTTGGTTCTACCAAATCATTAGCTGCAGTTTGTATAGCTGAAACATTTCCAGTTCTACATAACAGATCTTGCCTCGAGCTTGTCCGGATTTTGCTTTTAGACATAGGCCGGACAACCCTAAATCTTAACTTACTTAAGAGATAGGTTCTTCCCATACAATATCTTATATGGAGTGGTAGGCACTGATTTGATTTGAACCCAATTTAATAGGTATGCAACTTCTCAAGTGCATAACTCCCAAAAGGAAATTGGAAACTCGGTAGTACTCATCATAGAGCACACCATATCACATAGGGTGCAATTGCTCCGCCCCGATATACCATCGTGCTATGGTGTATACGGAGGAGTAATGCTGAGAGAGAATCTCATTCTCTTTTAGAATAGTCCAAGAATTCCGTGCTCAAGTATTCTCCTCCTTGATCACATCAAAGGACATAATACTTATACCCATATTTTGGTTCTCTACTTCTAACTTATATTCTATGAATATCTCAAAAGGTTCGGACTTGTGTTTCAACAGGAACATATGTCTGAATCTTGAGAGATTATCAGAGAATGTAATGAAGTACAAAGAACCGGTCTTGGCATTTATAGACAGGGGACTTACATACATCAACATGTATCATCCCAAGAGTTCACCTAACTCTTTCTCTATTTCCAGTAAACAGAGCTATGGTCATCTCATTTTTGTGACATGACTGGCAAGTTTCACAAGATGTAAATTCAAACTAATTTAAATATGCATCTTAATGTAACTTCAGCCAGTCGGGTTGCATTGATATGACCTAGTCTACAATACCTCAATAAGGATTCGTTCATATCTGAACTCTTCCTCTTGTGTGTGTTCCGTATACTAAGAACTGTAGTTTGATTTAGAACATCAATGCTTTTAGATAACGTGCCTGAACCGATCAACTTTTGATATAGGAAATGTTCAAAACATTATCCAACAATACAAAATTTTATCGTTTCTTTACTAAAAGAGACTGATATGATTTTGTATATCAGGTTCGGTATTTAATAGCATTTGTTTAGAATCAATGTACTGATAATACAGGGTGACAGTGACCAACAGACTTGGCTGCAACACTTGCCCCGTTTTCTGTCTTATGAAACTTATCACCCGTTCTCAGTTCTTTACCTATCTGTAGCCCATGTAACAGATTACATATGCGGGATCCTGATGCGGCATCATATACCCAGGATGTAAAGGACATTGAGAAACAGTTCTCTGTAATGAACACACCCTAAGATGATGCATCGGTATGCACTTTCTTCGTTTGGGCGGCACGGGAATTCTGGTAATCCCCAATTTCCTGCTCTGTCTTATAACAATTATAAGTTGGAGCGGGACCAACGTTCCCCAGCTCAGTATAACAAGCGGGTTCGGTCAATTTATCCGTTTTATTATCTTGATTAAGGCGTGACATGGTCGCTACCTGGAGAGAGAGAGAAGAAAACACTCTGCGTACGCTCTTGCAAGATCAGATTGGTTATTATTTTATCTAATCAGGATGGCTCCCACTGTTTTTATCAAATCTTCCTTCAAACCCTAAAAGGAAAGACTAGCCGGGATTAATTACACGCTACAAGTTCGCCAATCTTTCAGCCAGGCCAGTGTCGGTACTTTGAGGGAGGTTCCCTGTGCTTTCGCACGGACCTAATTAATGTAAACCTCGTTTTCCCAGAGGCGTAACCCCGTTGACACCTTTCTAGACACCTACTTGATCGGCTAATTGTAATGTGTAAAACTCTCCCAGGAGTAACAATTAATCGCAGTGGGTATCGGGATCCAACTATCTCCTAGAATGTATGCAATCTCATTGCAAATTTCAACACTTGAAATTTCCAATAATATTTTTCCCCTAACGTGTTATGACCTTGACGAAAGCCAACAAACTATAGCCCGCTAGTCAAGTTCAACCCATACATTTCTTGACTGAATTAAACCCACCCGCATGACCCTTGATGAAAGCCAACAAAGCCGTATGACTACCCTAATCCAATCGCATCGTATGCTGCAGATAAGCAGCATATAGCTACCGCACACTGCACCTTGACGAAAGCCAACAAATGTAGCACGAATACTATATACAACTTATCTGAAATGACAGAGGGCTACGACAGGTTTTTCTGAAAACCTATTGCGTAATGAACTTGATATCGTTGTAGAATCAAATGATTTTAAAATGGAGTGTTTTTGAGGCTTTTCTAGTTTTGCTAAAGGGGTCACTCCCGGTGAAGGGATCGTCGGCCCTTTCCTCATCGAATAAGGTGCAGGATATATCATATATACCGCTGTGCAAAGCAAAAAACTATAGAAGCAATCAAAAGACAAACCGAGGGTTGTAGCATCTGCCGGTTATTGGTAAAGGAGTCACTCCCGGTGAAGGGATCTCGGTAATTTCCTTATCGAATAAGGTGCAGGATGTTCTACAAGGAACACCGCGATGCAAAGCAAGAACTGTAGCTACCTGTTTTTTTTTGAAAATTCGATTCCACAACATCTTAGGTTTCTTTTCTTTCATTAATCATATTAATGAAGTCCCATCATTTAAGTTACCTAAACATCACAAATAAATACGACGTACACTTATGCCATCCGCATTCGCGCTAGCCCTGCCCCGCTCTGTCGTTAGTTACCTAACCTAACGGTGCACGAGGGGACACATATAACCGACTAATATCAAGTGTATTAATGTATCAAATCAACACTTGATTCGGTAACCCGGCTATATCTCATATAACCGTCCAATGATACAAATCGCGAGAATAGAATACAGTATCACATAGTGGTATTATTCTCGGTCCCGCACATATCTCATATGCGCTCCTATTTCGTTTCGCTTGAGCCAGGAAACCTCTGTGTAGGACTCTAAAGACTCGTCAATACGCCGGCAGCAGGTGATGATCATATCAAACACCTACAAGCCGCAAGCGGTCTGCTAAACGTAACGGCCACCCGGGTATTGAGCGATCAGAAGATCAACGAGCTAGCCCGCTCACACTCCTGTGAATCCGACCAGTAACACTTAACGTACAGTACGGTCTCGTCGTCTGATATGTCGCATATCTTGCCTAGGGGTGGTAAACGTCAGACCACAATAGCTCGATAAGTCGTGTCGATATGAGGTCTATAACAGTTCGAGAAACTACTGGTAACACTTACCAGTAAATCTCAGCAACCCTGGCCAGCGATTTCCGGTTATAGCCAATCGAACACAGCGCAACATCAACTCCCTATACCGGGAGAGACGAATCCCCTCCTATCGCTCATTGCCTCCATGTGATTCGGGAGTGTACCCAAAAACCACCGTTTTGCACGCCCTCTTGGACGTGGTAAGGTGGAAATCAAAGCACAGTGGGAATCACACAAGACTCTATGACGATCTCGGGTCAACAGACTACTCTGTACCAGTGTCACCAGAGAACTGCCATCTGACGTGAGGTATAATACCATCTGGGAGTTCTCGGAGAGTCCGTCCAGTGTACCCAGTCTCCACTGAGCACCCGTATATCATCTCTGATGTCAAACACCAATGGATATGGGATCATCCATCACACATCTATATGGGTCGAGAAGCTACACGCTAGTCTACTCTGGTATATCGATGCCCCGTCTCGATACACCCACGACTAGGGACTTTGAAGGATGTACTTATGGACTACCACGTCCCCACTAGTATGATCCGCATCATAGTCCAGATAGTCAAGTGCACATCCTAAGGGCTTTACCAACATGCAACAGAGAGACAATCAGTGTACACGTTAAGGTAAAGAGCAACCAGATAGCATACTATCATATCGAGCAAGAAAGTCCTCCCTATATATGTCCAAGCATCCACTACAATATACATCCTATGTATAGTAATGGCCTCTAGAGCATACATATAACTAACAGTTTCCATACTTGTTAGTGTAGGATAAGGAAAGTTTGAGAGAAGGAAATCTCTCTCACTCTTTCCTTGCCCAACATCTTAAATCGAACTCCCGTTAATTGAACCACAATCCGCTCCCTACGGCACCCTATCCTACATGATAGCGGTGATTCCGTAGTGAGACCGGTTGTGGTTGAATTAACCGGAGGTTAAGGCTAAGAGCCAAGAACGGACGGACAAGTACCAAAAGGAAGAACTTATGCGTTGGAAAGCCTAGCTTATACTCGCAAGTTCCTTCCTAGTCGTGCTAATCCCCGTTGTTGCCGATTACCGTAACACCGATATTAAGAGTGGCAACGAAAGAAGTGAGCGACTCCTAACTCAAACTAACCTAATCCTAACCCTAACAAGCTCTCTATATATATCATTTTAGCACATAGTTAACCTAAAAACAAACCTGGAAAATTGGACTTAACTCGTTAAAGCACATAGAAAAAGATTCACATCTCCCTGCGGACGACCCGTACTCAACCGGCTAGCTACAAGCGAAACCGTCTTGATTGCGGTAACAAACTTAGCATGCAAAAACTCTACCAATCAAATGGCGCCGTTGCCGGGGAGACGGTAGTTTATTTCTTTATGTAATTTCGGGTTAATTTGTGAATATAAATATAACCGAAAAACAAAACAAAAAAAATATATACATTGTAAAAAACCATCTTGTTATTTTTGATTAGTTTTTGTGCAAGTGTGCAGGATAAAACGAAGTTCAAGTTCAGTGCCAAAGACGTGGGAAGTTAGACCCATATCTTTGGGGCTACACCGCGGGTGAACAAGACGGAAAAGACGGTCTACTGAAAAATTCTGGAGCAGATACAGTGAACAAATCAAGATTCAGGACATCCAGACAACAAGAGGACAGCCAGGGAAGCATCTACAACCAAACTGAAGCTTCAAGGACACCATAAAGCCGCGGAACCGCGGCATAAGCGTGCTTAGGCCGCGGAACCGAGGCGGTTTGGTGGAATCAACCGCCCAAAATTCCCTGTAAGTCTCTCTAACTCTTTCCCACTCCTCTGAACTCCACTGAACTGTGTTTTCTGCAGCATTCTTTGCGCAAACTCTCTTCCCCCTTCCAATAAATTGTTTTTATGCAGGATTCTTTGCGCCGCGCTAAAATAAAAATTGTTTGCAGTTGATTGTTACTGCTTTGCATATATTAATACGGACTTTAAGGGGCTTGAAACCAATTCAGATTGGGTGGGGATTTCATCACCCTTCCCAGGACCCCAGAAATCACAAAAAGCATATGCATTGACCATTGCTTAAATTAAAAAATACTAGACTCAGCCCTAAGGACTTCGTGCTCAATAAGACAGAGGACTAGTTACAGGCATCGGCCGTTTATCCTATCCTGACTTTTGCGGTGTCTAGGCAAGTGTGTCCAAGGAAAGTGGTTACTTAATTAGGACCACTACTTACGTAGTGGGGAGCCTCCCACTTACCTGGCACTTACCTGGCCGCAATTGTTGGAGAAGAGGCGGTTTGAGGTCCTATTTCTAGCCCTTTGGAACAGTTAAGAGCTGTCTAGCTGACCTAGGTGACCCTAGATCTAGGTGTGATTGTGCATATCTTGTTTGTGATTGCTTGAAGCCGTAAGCCCGTACATATTTCTGTAAAGCTCTTTCTAAAAAAAAGAAAAAAAAACACAAAACCAAAAACTTTTATAAAAACTTGCCCTTTGTCGCCAGAATCCATTTTTTCACCCACCACCCATCGTATTTCTCCATTGACGTTTTCTTACCCTCACCTTCTCCGCTTTGACTATACTAAACTCGTTTAGTGTATGTCCGCTTGGACTCGGGACACTAGCGCCCGCCTAGTCCGCGTTACGTTAGTCGCTACCGACTACGCGATCGACTCAGACGTCGAAACTCCGTCCACGCCTCTTTCACCCTTACCTTTGCCGGCCAACTCCGACGTTGACCGGAATTCTGTTCATACATCTTCACCTTCACCATCACCAACCTCTTCTTCCGCAATGTCAGGATTTAATCCAAACATCTCTTTGACTACCCCAGGATTGACTCCACCTCCTACGGAGGCAACTAACCCACCACCACCGCCTGTTGTAGCGCCGCAGCGAATCGCGCTCCAGGATTGTTTCTATCCCACCCGTTCTGCACTTCCCACCTGTCTTTCTCTTCCACCGGCCAATGGGGATAACTTTGAAATTAAGCCCTACTTCATTAACATGCTTCCGCGATTTCATGGGCTTGAATCTGAAGATGCCTATATCTTCATCAACAAGTTCCAAAATGTTTGTGCCATAATGAAAACCACCCAGCTGTCGGACGATGTTATACGGCTACGGGTCATTCCGTTCACTTTATGCGATCTTACTGAAAAATGGCTGTATAGCACCGCTTCCCACTCCATAACCAGTTGGGACGAGTTTGTGAAAGCGTTTCTCAAGAAATTTTATCCGAATCATAAAACCGCAAGGATCCCTAACGAAATCAACCAATTCTCTCAGCTTCCTTCTGAACCCTTCTGGAAGTGCTTTGACCGGTATAAAGACCTTCTTGTTTAGTGTCCTCACCATGGTATCGAGAAATGGCAACTTTGCCAAACCTTATACGAGGGCCTGAACCCAGCAACCAAGCAGTTGTTGGAAACCATTTGTCAGGGCCACTTCCTATCGAAATCTGACGAGGAAGCGTGGTAATTCTTCGACGACCTTGCGGAACAAACGCTACAATGGGAGAGCACCAGACCGACTTCTTCTTCTTCTACCTCCACTTCTACCGGTCAGTCTAGGGTAGGAATTCACCAACTTGATGTCTCTATTGCAATGAAAGCTGAAATGGCTGCAATAACGAGAAAACTTGAAGCGATAGAGAGCAAATTTTCTTCTCCTGCTCCTGCCCCTGTTCTTCCCCTTCGTACCATTTGCGCTTGTTGTTCCGATCCTTCTCACTTAACCGAAGAGTGTCCTTACAATCCACCATCTCAAGGACAGGATCAGGTTAATGCTGCATTTCAGCAAAGACCGAGGAATGATCCATACTCTTCCACCTACAATCCCGGTTGGAGGAACCACCCCAATTTCGCCTGGAATCAGAATCAGAATCAATTCCAAGGCAACAATTTCCAGAGGCCACCTCCTCCACAACAACAAGCGCAACAACAAACTCAACATCAGTTTCAGCAGCCCTTCCAACCCCAACCTTTTCAAAATCAGACGAACAGCATTGCACCCAACAATTCTTTTCCCCAAAACAACTTTGTTCCGTCAAACAACGATAAAGTTTCCTCGCTAGAACGAAGTCTGGAGGCGTTCGTTTAACAATCGACACAATCCACCGCCAACATCCAGTCGTCTATTCAGTCTTTGGTGTAACACACTGCTGCACACAGGCAAAGCATCAAGACCATCGAGGCCCAGATTGCACAGCTGAATGCGGCGTTAAGCGAGCGAGAGAAGGGAAAGCTTCAATCTCAACCACTCCCAAATCCCGGTCACCCATATAATGTACATGTTGCTCTTGAACAACAGAACCATAATGTGAGTGTCGTGACTACGTTGAGATTAGGAAGGATGCTGCACAACAACATCGGAACAACAATTGAGGATAATGAAACCCCGGCCGCTTCTTCTTCTTCTTCTTCTCCTTCCTCGTCTTCTGAGCCTATTCTTCATTCTTCAAAAGGCTCTTCTTCTTCTGCTGCTCTGAACGGACCCACTTCTCACTCCACGAAAACACCAGCTCTGGGATCCGTTCCAACTCCACAATCTCCTCCACAAGCATTGGACTCAACCAATTTTAAAAACGTTCCATTTCCAAACCGGTTGAGGTCCAATAAACAAAATCCATAAATGGAGAAGATTCTGGAGTTATTTAAGCAGGTTAACATTAACATTCCTCTTTTAGATGCTGTCCAACAAGTCCCGTCCTACGCGAAAATCTTAAAGGACTTGTGCACGAAAAAGTGGAAGTCTCAGGTACCCAAGAAAGTTTTCTTGGCTAGTGCTGTGAGTGATGCTCTTACCCAATCTTTACCACAAAAACGGAAGGACCCGGCTGTCCTACGATTTCTATTACCATTGGGGATAAAAACATCAACCGCGCACTATTAGATCTTGGTGCCAGTGTTAACCTGCTTCCGTACTCAGTATATGAGCAACTAGGTGTAGGAGAGCTGAAACCCACACACTGCACTCTCCAAATGGCCGACCGATCGATCACCCATCCTAGGGGTGAGCTAGAGGATGTGTTAATCAAGGTCGGGGACTTCATATTCCTCGTTGACTTCATTGTATTAGACACACAGCCTGTAGCTAACCCCCGGAATCAAATTCCGGTGATACTCGGTCGCCCATTCCTTGCAACCTCGAATGCTGTGATCAATTGTCGCAATGGTTCGATGAACCTATCTTTTGGAAACATGACAATTGAACTCAATATTTTTAGGTTGGGGAATCAGCCCTCCGAACCTAATGCTCATATACTAGACGTTTGCTCAATCTAGGAGATCACCCCTGAAGAGTGTGAATTCGAGGAGTTTTTGTTCGATCACGATAACCTTAACGCCACTAGTGCGTTTCTCTTCGAACCTGCTGTTGTTTCTGCGCCCGACAACGACTACGAGTGTTTCACGTTCTCGAACGATCTTAGCCGCTCACCACCCGAGTTTGAATCCTTCGAATTTCCTGATGAGTCACTTGAACCATCCAACTCGGTCGCTTACACTCGTTTTGAACCTTTGCTGGAATCCTTTGAGTTCGAGACCTTTTCACCATTCTTGCCTTCAATCGTTTCACCTCCAACGCTCGAACTCAAGCTTTTGCCGTCGCACCTTAAGTACGCTTACTTGGGTGAGAACGAGATCCTCCCTGTTATATCTTGGCTTCTCTAGCTCCAGAGCAAGAGAAAGCCCTTCTTGCTGTCTTGCACAGCAATAGGCAAGCTTTTGGCTGGTCCATGGCGGACATCAAGGGGATTAGTCCCCTGATCGTTGAACATCACATTCATCTGATCGATGATGCCAAACCAGCCAGAGATCCTCAAAGGAGACTCAACCCAGTCATGAAGGAGGCTGTGAAAAAGGAAATCGTGAAGTGTCTGGATAGTGGTATCATTTACCCTATCTCTGATAGCCAGTGGGTTAGCCCCATTCACGTTGTCCCCAAGAAGTCAGGCATAACGGTCATTACTAACGAGGCGAATGAGTTAATCCCTACTCGCACCCAAACTGGGTGGCGAGTCTGCATCGATTACAGAAAACTCAACGCCGCTACGCGGAAAGACCACTTTCCGCTACCTTTCATTGACCAAATGCTTGAACGATTGGCCGGACACGAGTACTACTGCTTTCTTGATGGCTACTCCGGCTATAATCAGATTCCCATCGCCGAAAAAGACCAGGACAAGACCACATTCACTTGTCCTTTCGGCACGTTTGCATATCGTCGCATGCCCTTTGGGTTATGCAATGCGCCCGCTACCTTCCAGCGGTGTATGATGGGAATCTTCTCAGACATGGTGGAAAAATTCCTGGAGATCTTCATGGACGATTTCTACATCTTCGGCGATTCCTTCAACGAGTGTTTGCTGCATCTTGACGCTGTCCTTACCCGATGTAAGGACAAGAACCTCACTTTAAATTGGGAGAAGTGCCACTTCATGGTGCGCGAAGGTATTGTCTTAGGACATATCATTTTGCAAAATGGCATAGAGGTTGACAAAGCAAAGATTGAGGTCATTTCCAATCTCCCTCCTCCCAAATGCGTCAGAGACATCCGAGCCTTCCTTGGCCATGCCGGTTTCTATAGACGGTTCATCAAGGACTTTAGCGAGATTGCTAGGCCCTTGACTCTTCTACTGGCAAAGGACACGCCATTCGACTTCAACTCGAGCTGTGTGACTGCATTCGAGTCATTAAAAAGCTCACTCACTTCTGCTCCCGTTCTTTCTTCACCTGACTGGACGCACCCATTTGAGATTATGTGCGATGCATCCGACTTTGCCATTAGTGCTGTCCTTGGAAAACACATCAACAAGATGCTGCACGTAATCTATTATGCTAGCCGAACCCTGAACGACGCCCAACTTAATTATACAACAACCGAGAAGGAATTCTTAGCTGTTGTATTTGCTTTAGAAAAGTTCAGGCCCTACCTCATCGGCTCTCCAGTCATTGTCTACACAGACCATTCTGCTCTGCGCCATCTTTTTGCGAAGAAAGATGCCAAATCTCGGCTAATACGTTGGATCCTCTTGCTTCAAGAGTTTGACCTTGTCATTAAGGACAAAAGAGGATGAGAAAAAGTAGTCGCCGACCATCTCTCGCGACTTCCTTCTTCGCCGTCGCCTCAACTTCCGATCAACGACGTTTTTCCGGATGAACAGCAGCTCTTGACAGTATCTCGCGAACCCTGGTTCGCAGATATTGTGAATTATTTGGCCACAGGGTTATTACCGACTGAATGGTCAAGTCAGGACAGACTTCGATTCTTATCCCAAGTAAAACACTTTTACTGGGACGAACCTTATCTGTTCAAGTACTGTCCCGACCAGATTATTCGTCGGTGTGTCCCTGACGAGGAATTCAAGAGTGTGCTGTCATTTTGCCACGATCAAGCATGTGGCGGGCATTTTGGCCCCAGAAAGACAGCTGAGAAGATCTTGCAATGTGGTTTCTACTGGCCACAACTCTTCAAAGACGCTCATGACTATTGCAAGACTTTCTCCCAGTGCCAACACTTGGGCCGGATATCCAGGAGGAACGAGATGCCGCTCCAACCAATCTTGGTTGTGGAGATTTTCGACGTTTGGGGGATAGATTTCATGGGGCCGTTTCCCAGCTCTTTCGGGAACCTGTACATCCTTCTCGCTGTTGATTACGTCTCTAAGTGGGTCGAGGCTGTGCCCACCCGGACTAACGACAACAAGGTTGTCGTTAGGTTTCTTAAAGAAAACATTTTCTCCCGGTTTGGGCACCCTCGAGCGATCATTAGCGACAATGGAACTCATTTCTGCAATAAAACTTTCGAGGCCTTGATGCGAAAATATTCCATTAATCATAAGCTATCTACGCCCTACCACCCCCAAACCTGTGGGCAGGCCGAAGTTTCAAATCGGCAAATCAAGCAGAACTGGAGAAGACGGTTTCCAAGAACCGTAAGGATTGGTCGCTGAAACTCACTGATGCCCTTTGGGCATTTCGAACCGCTTATAAGACCAATCTTGGCATGTCTCCCTATCGACTTGTGTACGGAAAGGCTTGCCACCTACCTGTCGAAATAGAGCATCGCGCATTTTGGGCGATAAAAGAGCTGAATCTGTCTCTCGAAGATACGGGCAGCCATCGGAAGCTGCAATTGAACGAATTGAGCGAGCTTAGGGATGAGGCTTACGATAACGCGGTTGTCGTTAAAAACCGAATGAAGGTGTTTCACGATAAACACCTTTTACGCAAAACCTTCGTACCTGGTCAGCAGGTATTGCTTTACGACACCCGGCTACACTTCCATCCAGGAAAGCTCAGATCTCGCTGGAAAGGGCCGTATTTTGTGTGGAATGTGTATCCGCAGGGCGCTGTGGATTTGGAGAATCCAAAGGACGGTTCATTTTTCAATGTGAACGGACACCGACTAAAACCGTACCTTAGCGCCGAACCAACAGAGGAGCTCCTGGTCTTACAGGAGCCGGTTTACCTTGCATAATCTTCCTCTGCCTACCACCAAACTTCGGTTATCCAGCCAAGAACAGTGGACACTGTTCCAAATAAGTTTGGGGGTATGTATATACCTTTTTGTATTTATTTGTGGATATTCTTTTCCATTTTTACTCTTTAAAAACATTAAAAAATAAAAAATAAAAAATTTGTATATCTAATCGACAATTTTGACCCTTCAAATGATCTCTTCAAGCAATGACAGTGAGGACACTGTCCAGTTTAAGTTTGGGGGTACGCTCGGTACGCATTTCTAACCTTCGCATTCATATTTATATTTTGCATCTGCATATTAAAATCCATAAAAATCAGAAAATTTTCTAAAAACATAAAAACTTTTCTGTCAAGTTAGCTAGTGGGAGAACTCTGATTCAACATTTCGACGGTTTTGTTTGATAAGATAAGAATTACTAAATCTTATTTTTAGATTTTGAAAACCTGAAAGATGGCTCTCCTTTGAAGTTAACTATAGCTGATATACGTCTTTACATCACACTACACGTGTCGTGAGTTTTGGAATTAGATGACCAGTCTTTTATGTCTAAAAACTTTTAAATGGATCAATGATTTTCTGAGGATCAAATAGGTTTGTTCAGAAATAAGTAATATCAAGAATAGTTTATGAAGTGAAGTGAATATGAAGGAATGTTATTGATGCCTTAATTGGAACTAAGTCTGAAAAATAACCCATCTGGAGCTTGATTGGAATGATTACACACCGAACCCACTAAACACGTCTTTTATCCAAAAAATAATTGAACTGCCGGTTATATCTCCGTTCGTATTGAATCATCATGATTTTCATGCCAAACTGTCTTTTGTTTTTGGACCTAGGTAACTTGAGTAATTAAGTCCGCTGGGGTGTTTCTACACCTAATGCCCTAAAACCAACTGGTTTGGGTGCATTGGCCCAAAGCTCGCTAAGAAGCCTAGAAAGTCCAGATTAAAACAAAGTCAAGCAAGTGTTCTCTCCGAGTTAAAATTCCTAAAGGTTTTTTGTGTGAGAATAATCTTGACAAAAGACAAGTTTTTATAAAAAATATTTCTAGCGGAGATATGAAGGTTTTATTCTAGGATAAAGACTATTGCACGTTCACAGAGGTGTGTATGAAATGAAAACAAGAAAAAGGTGGAGTGAAAAATAAGACCTAGTTTCCTGTTAAGGAAGATAGAAATTCTGAAGTTGAAACTTTACCGGAAAACGAAACTTGAAAAATGCTTAACTCTTTATAAAACTTATGTGATCCTTTTAAAATTTTATCTGGGCTTTATTGTATGACATGATGACTTTATTCGACCCTTCTGGAACTTAACGACACTATTTGCACTGCACGTAAAGACATATAAAATCTTAAGTTAAATAAGAAGCGAGATGTGAAAAATAAAGGTTCGATAGTCTAGACTTAGGATAATAGAATTGTTATTTTCTGAAACAAAACTTTAGGGGTTTGAATCATTGTAATTTTTCAAAACTAGCTTGACCGGATTTTGTGGGTAGTATCCGCTGAAAACCCTCAGGAGACAACACTCCTCCTACTAAGGACACCTACAGGTTTAACGGCTTGTTGCACATGCTCAGTGCAATCGCGTTCCCTGCGAAAGTGAGGTTAGGATTTTTTGTGAATAAATTGGCTTTGCTCGGGACGAGCAAATGATATGTTTGGGGGTATTTGTTCATATCAGATTTTTGCATTTTTATACCGCCCAATTTTTATCATATTGCTTATCGGTAGGTACTCTTGAGCCATGTTTGCTAGTCAATTGCAGGATGCAGGTTCTCGGCTCTAAATGGTGAAATCCATGGAAAAGCACGACAAAATCCGGATTACTGCCAACCACAAATGAAACACGGGTCTCCGCTCTCTATCCGTATGTTGCCGCACACCAGTTTAAGAGACAAAATGGCAAATCAATGTCATTTTCATGCACAAGGCTCAATGGCAACACAAGATCCAAGAAATCTACGCGGAGCTCGAGGAAATCATGACAAAAAGATCCACATCAAATCACATTTTGATTTGCTAAAATTCTGGAAAAATCGTGAAGAAATTCTGAGAAAAAACATATACCAGACTGAAAGGCACTGCAAAACAGGAGAAACCACCAAAAATGAAGTCTTAATACTCTACTATGGCCACGGAACCGCGGCCGTACGGTGGCGGCAGTAGGTGGGCTTTTAGGGGTATTTTGGTCTTTTCATGAGGAGGCAGATTTTTGCCTTAGGTTTCCAGTTTCCTGCCTATAAATAGTCCAGAACTTGTCAAAGCCAAGGGTCCATAATCTTGTATTTAAATTTTAGGTTATATGTTGTTGTTCTTCTTCCTCCTCTCATCTTTTCTCCATTAAAAAACTTGTAGTGAGCTTTTGTGAGTGAAGAATGAATAAAAGAGTTCTTGTTCTTACCATGCTTGTCTTTTTATTTTGTTAACTATTATTGCTTGGAATTTTCATTTGCAAATTTAGTTGTTGTTATTTGTGTTTGTTTCTTTCTTGTTCTCTTTTCCTTTATCCTTTAACAACCATGATGCTTACGCTTGATCCTTGCCGAGGTGAGGTCGCAAATAGCTAGTTGTAATCTTCTAACCTCTTTCTTTCTATCTTCCTCCTTTGTTTTATTTTCATTTTTCTTGTAATGGATGAGTAGTTTCCATACTTGTTAGGGTAGGATAAGGAAAGTTTGAGAGAAGGAAATCTCTCTCACTCTTTCCTTACCCAACATCTTAAATCGAACTCCCATTAATTGAACCACAATCCGCTCCCTACGGCACCCTATCCTACATGATAGCGGTGATTCCGTAGTGAGATGATTGTGGTTGAATTAACCGGAGGTTAAGGCTAAGAGCCAAGAACGGATGGACAAGCACCAAAAGGAAGAACTTATGCGTTGGAAAGCCTAGCTTATACTCGCAAGTTCCTTCCTAGTCGTGCTAATCCCCGTTGTTGTCGATTACCGTAACACCGATATTAAGAGTGGCAACGAAAGAAGTGAGCGACTCCTAACTCAAACTAACCTAATCCTAACCCTAACAAGCTCTCTATATATATCATTTTAGCACATAGTTAACCTAAAAACAAACCTGGAAAATTGGACTTAACTCTTTAAAGCACATAGAAAAAGATTCCCATCTCCTTGCGGACGACCCGTACTCAACCGGCTAGCTACAAGAGAAACCGTCTTGATTGCGATAACAAACTTAGCACGCAAAAACTCTACCAATCAAGCACCCGTATACCATCTCTGATGTCAAACACCAATGGATATGGGTTCATCCATCGCCCATCTCATGGGTCACGCTAGTCTACTCTGGTATATCGATGCCCCGTCTCGATACACCCACGACTAGGGACCTTGAAGGATGTACTTATGGACTACCATGTCCCCACTAGTATGATCCGCATCATAGTCCAGGTAGTCAAGTACACATCCTAAGGGCTTTACCAACATGTAACTATAAGATAGTATAAAGAGACATGTATACATGTTAAAGTAAAGAGCAACCAGATAGCATACTATCATATCGAGCAAGAAAGTCCTCTCTATATATATGTCCAAGCATCCAATATAATATACATCATCTGTACAATACTGGCCTCTAGGGCATACATACAACTGTTGGAGATAGTGCCCTCAGAGTCAATTATTGGATCACAGGCACGTGATTGCAATAATTGAGGGAGGACCTATCCCAGGAGGACAGTCTTACTCAAGATGATAGTATGCTATCTGGTTTATCTTTATCATCGTGTACTGCTTTAGGTGACCTGACATGTCGCTATTACACATTGATAGAGCCCCTAGGATTCTTGCTTGACTACCAGCAGTATGATGGCGATCATATACGTGGGAGCTGGTAGTCTATAAGCACATCCTTAAAAGGTCCCTAGTCGTAGGAGTTTCGAGACAGGGCATCGATACTCCATTAGTAGACTAGTGTATACAGTCGAGACCCCGACGAGGGGCGGTGGCCGGTCTCACAAGCCACTGGTGTCAGTTGGTTCACCTAAGATGTATACAGGTGCTCATTGGGTTATGAGTACACCGGACAGGACTCGCCGGGAACATGCTAGTTGGTCTTATACCTGACGTCAGATAGCAGTTCCCTGGTGACATGTGTACAGGTTAGTTCATCGACCTGAGATCGTCATTTGTCTCGTGTGAGTTCCCACTGTACTTTGATTACTACCCTACCACGGCTCAAAGGAGTCGTGCAAACAGGTTTTAGTTGGGTACAGTCCCGAGCCACATGGAGGCAGTGAGCGGATCTGCAGGGGTTCGTCTCTCCCGGTATTGGGGGTGAGGTCGCGCTGTGTCTAGGAGAGCCATTACACAAAGCCCTCGGCCGAGGCAGGAGATTTACTGGTAGGTATTCCAGTAGTATCTCAGGGTGTTCTGGGCTACACTCCGACACGACTTGTACCGCTTTTAGGGGTCTGACTTTCACCAACCCCCTAGGCCCGACATGCGATGCTCATAGACGAACGGACCGGACTGTACGGATATTGTCACTGACAGGCTCAGTAGGGTGTCAGGATGAGTTCGCTCATCGACGTCCCTTTTGCTCAATAGCTGGTGGCCCGTCACGTATTGGCTTATACCTCTGACGTGCTAGTGGTTAAATCCACAGCCATAGTATTGACGAGTCTTTAGAGTCCACCACACATTCAGTTACTCATGTTTCGGGCGAAACACTGTAGAGGCCGTATGGAGATATGGCAGGGTCCGATCAGATACGTGCGGTATTGCACGGATCAGGATCGGACAGTTTTGTACTAGTGGCCGTATAGTTATATGGCAGGGTTCGATCTGATACGTGCGGTATTGCACGGATCAGGATCGGACGGATATTACTAGCCGGCTTTAGTTTAAGCCGGATCCTAGTTTAGTACAGTGTAGATTTTGTCTCATTGCATTTGTATCCGGTCGGAATACAGATGCCGGTGTGTATGCACAGTATCGGGGTTTTCCTGTAATTTATTACGGGACCAGTTTTCTGGAGTTGCCAGTTTGCATTCCGTTCCGGCCGGTTTTCCTTTGTTCTTTCCCGGCCGAACCTTTTGATGGAGGGTGTTATTTGCAAGTTTGCAAATAACACATTGTGGAGGGTTTTCATGCAAATGGTTTGATTATGAAAGCATCTTTTTTATTCCTTTCTTTTCTATCATCATTTCTTGTAAAAGGTGATTAGGATTGATTTGTGTTTGATGTGAGATTGTGATGATGATGTTTGGATATGGTCACCTTTCTCTTTCTCCTACACTCACCTCTTTTCTTGTTATGGTTTGCATTCCATTCCTCCACCATTCTCACTAGATGAAAAAAAGGGTTCACTTGAGAGAAAAGGATGAGAGAGTTCATTTTGGTTATGTGAGGAATTCTTCATCTCATCTTCTTCTTGCTAGAAAATTGAAAGCACCAATTTTCTTTACCACTTCCTCCATCCATCAATGGCAACTACATAAACTCCAAGAGACAAAGTATCTACACTACATTCTACAGCAAACCTTGGGCATGTCGACTTGCCGGCTTCATGCTCGAGTTGCCTCGGTATTGAGGCGGGAGCCCGTAAAAGACGCAGGCGATGTGGTGCCCTTCCGGCGACGAGGCGACGACATGGAGACAGGACTTTCCGTGGGAGATCGGGACGATGAAGAGAAGACCGGAGGACTCGGATCACTTGGTATACTTCTCTTCCTATCTCTTGTTAGCTAGTATAGGTTAATGGTTAACGATCCGGGTTTTATTGTCCGCGGTAGCGCCAGTTTCCAAGTAAGGAAAATTTTTGATTCCGCATTTTGGCCTCGGTAAGACGGCCGGGGCGCTGCCGTGGCGCAACATGGTATCAGAGCCACGCCATTAACCTTTTCTAGCTTGCTCTAATGTGTTTACAAGTTCGATCGATCGGATTTTCCAAAAACCACATTTCCATGTCGCACTTTCTGTCGATTTTTTCCTTGCTCTAAAAATTATTTGGTACATTGGAAAATTACGTGCAGGGTTTTTTATGAATTCTGTGAAAATTTGGTACGCTGATGTTACTGTAGCGCGGCGGTTTAGCGGCCAAAACCACGTTTTGGCCGCGGAACCGCCATCGTTTTGTGGCCAAACCGTACCAAATTTCTACAGTGGTTTACTGACATGAAAATAGGGTTTCTGGTATATTCTTTTTGGGCCCAGATGTTTTTGAGTGCTACAGTTGTGCTTGGGGCCCACTTCGGAAAATTCAGTCGATCGAAAATTTTAAACATGTTATTTCACAGTATTTACATTATATCTGCGACCGTGAATGTCATTTGATCGGTAAATCCTGTCTAACTGCTATAGCCCGGTTAGACAGATTTGCGAAAGTGATTTTCACGTTGATGTTCTGTGTTTATGCTGTGATGTTGCGGATCGGTCGTGGGGATAGCCTGGATGCAATGCTAGTACAGTTTTGTTTTATATGTACATTTGATTTTGCTGGGCGAGCGTCCGACATGTGGACAGCCGTCACTGCCTGTTTGTATTATTCTTTTGGGGCACGACCTGATTGCGGTCGATGTACCCGTTGTACGTATATTTTACTTTCTGTACTAGGATTACCCCGCGGAAGGGTGCACGGATAGCCGGGTTCTAGAGGGCAACGGGCCCGCATCTCATGGCATTGAGACGGAGGGGGCTTCACTCTAGGATTGGCGGGCTATTTGCCGCACTCGTAGGGGGTACAGGTTGACCCGGGAGGGGTGCCCAAGTTACCGGATTCCATGAAGTGCTGGGTGGTCCATTCACGGTGCTGAAGAGGGCTGCCTCGCTTCAGGTTTTGGCGGGTGACTTGCCGCGCCCGTAGGGGTCTAGGATTTCATTGCACAGGCTATCCACACGACCAGGGGAACGTCGGGTTTCAGCAGCGGCTCTGTGAAACCCGGGGCTTCCAGATATCTGTATTGTTCTGTGATGCTGTATATTTCTGTGATGTTGCATTTTATCACGCCTTGAGCGAAAATAATATATTTGTATATATATTAGTAGATGTTGTATATGTTTTACATCCGCGCTAGTCCAGTCTCCGCTCTGTCGTTAGTTAGCTAACCTAACGGGTAATGACGGGACCCAGTGGCGAATGCGGATGGCATATACGTACATCAGTATATTTTCGTTCTTTGTGGTGTGATCAATTGGTGGGACTGCGTTGATTCGGATCAATGCAAGATAAACAAACCTATTCTGATGTTGTTGGAACACTTTTTCAAAAAGCTGTTATTGCAAGGACGTTCACTTTTGTTTTGCATCGTGGTATTCATTTGGAATATCCTGCTCCTCAGTCAACGAGGCAAGGGCCGAGATCCCTTCACCGGGAGTGACCCCTTGGACAGAAGTTTGCGTCAGGGCATTAACTTCACTATAGCCGATTACTTTTTGCTTTGCATCGTGGTATTCAGTTGGAATATCCTGCACCTCATTCTACGGGGAAAGAGCCGAGATCCCTTCACCGGGAGTGACCTCTTTAGCAAAGGGTTTTCATCACTATATTTTTATAAAAGCTATGCAGTTCCTTCAACGATATCAAGTTCATTACGTTAAAGGTTTTTCGCCAAAAACTAGACGTAGCCCTCCGTCATTTCTTACAAGTATTACTTAGTATTCGCGCTGCGTTTGTTGACTCCGTCAAGGCGTAGTGTACGGTAGCTAAGTGGTGCTTGTTTGTTGCATAAATGGGATTGGTTAGGACAGTCGTGCGGCCTTGTTGACTCCGTCAAGGGCACGTACGGGTGGGTTTAATGCAATCCAGATAATGACAGGTTGAACTTGACTAGGACTCTTTGATTTGTTGACTCCGTCAAGGTCACTTGGGTCCTAGGGGTAAAAATCCACATCGGGGTTTTCAAAAGTACTGAAACTTGCCAGGCATGCGCATACCTTCTGGAGTGTGGTGACGTGAGCGGATTCCGTCACGTTATCATGCGATGAGAGTTGGATCCCGATTCCCACTGATGAGTTGGTTTACTCCTCGGGTGATCCCGACTAATTCTTCTTTCAGGTTTGGGGAAGAATTTGACTTTACAGTGGGAGGTTTCCAGATTAGATAAAGTGATAACCATTCTGATCTAGGTTAGAGTGCACGCCGAGTGTTTCTTTTCTCTCTCTCTTTGGCAGCGACCTTTGACCCGACCCTTGACTATGACTCAGTGACCAAGTTGACCGAACCTTCTTAACACTGGCTTTTGGATTGTCAGAGTTGCAAACCTCATTGCCACTCCTACTTTTACCCTTTTCTCCAGGACACC
Source organism: Agapanthus africanus (assembly GCA_030015575.1). Classification (NCBI taxonomy): domain Eukaryota; kingdom Viridiplantae; phylum Streptophyta; class Magnoliopsida; order Asparagales; family Amaryllidaceae; genus Agapanthus; species Agapanthus africanus. The sequence continues at coordinate 202,734,813 of JASDDO010000016.1, read as the reverse complement.
CCGTATTACTACGAACGTCCACTTCCATTGGACAAAACCATCGTATGGTTATATACGAACTCGAAGGACTTCCAGGATGGTTTCTGGTTCTGGAGAAAACGAATAGGATTATTCAGTTGTCTTTTCCTTTTACCTTCTCTCAGGTTGCGAGTACTCCTTGGTTTAGGAGATAGTACACCTATTACGCAAATTAGATAGTCTTCTTCCAAACCTTAGGCTGGTGCCGACCGGTAGGGAATAAAGAAAACCAATTAGCATAACGATGGTGTGCAGAAGGTATTAAGTTAAGACAAAGCAAGGGATTAGTGAGAGGGCAAAGTAAATTGTGACTGCTATTCACGATCAAACCAAGTATTTCTTCGCCAATCCGAAAATCACCTTTGTATTTCTCCAGGACACTCCGTATCACTACGAAGATCCACAGTTTATTGGATATTCCACCGTATGGTTATATACGAACTCGAAAGGAACTTGTTCCAGTTCGGGGATGGATTCTGGTTCAGGAGAAATAGGAATAAGGTTTATTCGGTTGTCTTTTATCTTCACCTTCTCTCGCATTGCGAGTGTTCCTAGGACTAGGACAGTACACCCATTATGCTTATTGGATAGTCTTCTTCCAAACCATTGGCTGGTGCCGAACGGTAGGGAAGGAAGAAAACCATTTGGCCTAAGGGGTGTGCAGAAGGTAATGACTAAAGACATATAAAGGGATTTGGAGAGGTGGCAAAGAATTATACGGTTATAGTTGTGAATCTGGATAACGGTAGAGGCATTACTAGGAATACTAGGATACCCCATCGAAACATTTCAATGTTTCAGTTTCACTGTGTACTGTCAAAGGAAAACTGATTTCCCGATTAGACACTTGCTCCAGGGTATGTATTTACCAGGAATGATTCTCACATCTGTATGGTTTTACAAATGATGAGTGGGAGTAAGTTATTGGGAATTAGGTGATCGTCCTCATTATATCGGGATTCGTTGTAATCGGTGATATTTGAGGAAATCACCTGGGTTGTTTGCCGGTCGGCAAATATTTTTTTTTGAATATCCGCTGTTATGCACCAATTTCAAATCGATATATCTGTACGTCTATTTTTATAGAGTGAGATATACCTTTTGAAGTTATGTCGATGACATTTACCTACATCAGTGGATGGTTAGGTAAGGAGCATTAAACAGCGGGGTAATTCTTCTTAACCATAAGTACAGTTTTCAGCCTACGACACACAGTGAATGAGTCATCAGACTCAAGGGACTTATACAGAGTATTGTATGTTGTCCAGCGTCCATCAGGACAGAGGGGTTGGTCCTCGTACTATATTCAGTTTACTTATGACTTCTCTAGTTTTTAGACAGGTGTTTCGTGGAAACACAGGGTCTGAATTTTGAGAAGTTATAGGTATTTGAATAAAGTAGAGAACCAAGTATTGCAAGTATCGGGATTCTTCAAAGTGATCGAAGATGTAGATACTTGTGTATGGTATTCAGTTGATAGTAATGGTTAAGAGAACTTGCTTCTCTTTCAGGTTACTCATAATTGGAAGCACTCCTAAGTTGAGTAACGCTGATCGGCCTCCTTCCATTTAGTTGACATGCACTAGAGACAGCTGCATGATTTGAATCTGGTTCAATTAAATCAGTGCCTCTGTTTCTATATTGGATATAGAACAGTTTATATCTTGACATTGTTAAGGTACGGGGAGTTGTCCGGCTTATGCTTAAAACCAGACTCTGGATAACTCAAGGCACGTTTCTGTAATGGGTGTTTGTGGGTTGACCCAGGCTATGACGAGGGTTGACTTTCTACCATCTGGCAGATCAATAGAAATATTGTTCTAGACTCGCCACAGTTTTATTAAAAATGGATTTTTTCAAAAAACAGTAGTGGGGGTATGGTAGAACTGGAAGTAATTCCAGAACCACAAACGATTACTGAAGATTTGATAAGGAACCTAAAGATTCAATCTGGATTGACATTCCATTGGCCACTCCGCAGATACGGTGGGCAACTTCAGGCACCCGAGAGGTACTCCGGTAGCCTCAAGGACGGTGACAGGGAAGTTCTTGTTTACCCACACTTGCCATTGCTGTTGTTCCAGGCTGCGAGACCCGGCAGGAGGATGAGTATAGCGTAGTTCTAAACTGGCTTTAGAAGTGTACGTCTGTATGACTCTGCCAGAGGGTTGTCGTAGTCAGTGGGAGCAGCGGAAGCATTGGTGGACAGTTGGCTTATGTCTATTTATAGACTAAAGCAGATATAGCGGAGATAGATCATCTATTTCTGATGTGAAAGTCATAGGTTTGACTTCATCAGAATAGGGGATAGATCTGTTAAGAAGGTAGTAGGGTGTTATGTCCTAGTATTCGATGACATACACAGAGTAGGAAGTGATATTCCTATACTACGATCGGTTATACTTTGTTCGTCACACAGTGGTTTCTCCACATAGGACTTGGATATTATATCGTACATTCTGGCTACTAGATCTATGGTTTTAGATCTAGATTTGGGCGGTTTCCCAATCAGGGTACTTAGACAGCATTCTAAGAGTATTTAGAATGGACGACTCCTAGCACGGTAGTGTACCTGCAGGTAATGGAGTCACCCTCTCTAAAGGTGTCTTACAGACTAAAGGGGAGAGGATGTGCATGATTGGCAGATCACTTGCTCAGGCAATTGAATCAATCATGAGATGTCAAGTACCACACCAGATGTTGTTCTTGCAGTAGGTGCAATAAGTTGATATTCATCCAATCCTGGAGAAACAATCGGGAGCAGTTTTAGAACATAAGTTGATGTTCTAGGGATGTGATAACAGCAACCTCCTTTAGGAGACAGTTATCATTCCAGGCTTCCAAGGTGACCTGGATGGCAGAGTGGCTGTCAGAATTATAGTTTTCCCTCTGACGAGGGGCAGTATTGTGGACAGATGGTCCAGGTAGATACTGAGAGAAGGCATGGCGCAGGATACTGATTAAGTTCAGTTGATGATACAGTCTAAGAAGTTTGGATTTGGAGTTCATTTATGAGCTAGGTCCCATCAGACATCCAGACACATTCTAAGACAGGTATTGCTCATTTCGGGAGATGGTTTTCTCTGCGAACTTGAGATATAGAGATACATAGAAAGAAACATCACAGCGGATCCACTCACTGAGGCTATTCTTCGAACGCCATAGTTTCGCAAACGAGATTTGTGAGACTGACTAGTAGAGGAGTTGGGTGTTCGGTATCACACGGGCTGTGAGTATGCGACATCGCAATAATTAGCCTTGAGTGCAAGTGGGAGATTGTTGGAGATAGTGCCCTCAGAGTCAATTATTGGATCACAGGCACGTGATTGCAATGATTGAGGGAGGACCTATCCCAGGAGGACAGTCTTACTCAAGATGATAGTATGCTATCTGGTTTATCTTTATCATCGTGTACTGCTTTAGGTGACCTGACATGTCGCTATTACACGTTGATAGAGCCCCTAGGATTCTTGCTTGACTACCAGCAGTATGATGGCGATCATATACGTGGGAGCTGGTAGTCTATAAGCACATCCTTAAAAGGTCCCTAGTCGTAGGAGTTTCGAGACAGGGCATCGATACTCCATTAGTAGACTAGTGTATACAGTCGAGACCCCGACGAGGGACGGTGGCCGGTCTCACAAGCCACTGGTGTCAGTTGGTTCACCTAAGATGTATACAGGTGCTCATTGGGTTATGAGTACACCGGACAGGACTCGCCGGGAACATGCTAGTTGGTCTTATACCTGACGTCAGATAGCAGTTCCCTGGTGACATGTGTACAGGTTAGTTCATCGACCTGAGATCGTCATTTGTCTCGTGTGAGTTCCCACTGTACTTTGATTACTACCCTACCACGGCTCAAAGGAGTCGTGCAAACAGGTTTTAGTTGGGTACAGTCCCGAGCCACATGGAGGCAGTGAGCGGATCTGCAGGGGTTCGTCTCTCCCGGTATTGGGGGTGAGGTCGCGCTGTGTCTAGGAGAGCCATTACACAAAGCCCTCGGCCGAGGCAGGAGATTTACTGGTAGGTATTCCAGTAGTATCTCAGGGTGTTCTGGGCTACACTCCGACACGACTTGTACCGCTTTTGGGGGTCTGACTTTCACCAACCCCCTAAGCCCGACATGCGATGCTCATAGACGAACGGACCGGACTGTACGGATATTGTCACTGACAGGCTCAGTAGGGTGTCAGGATGAGTTCGCTCATCGACGTCCATTTTGGTCAATAGCTGGTGGCCCGTCACGTATTGGCTTATACCTCTGACGTGCCAGTGGTTAAATCCACAGCCATAGTATTGACGAGTCTTTAGAGTCCACCACACATTCAGTTACTCAAGTTTCGGACGAAACGCTGTAGAGGCCGTATGGAGATATGGCAGGGTCCGATCAGATACGTGTGGTATTGCACGGATCAGGATCGGACAGTTTTGTACTAGTGGCCGTATAGTTATATGGCAGGGTTCGATCTGATACGTGCGGTATTGCACGGATCAGGATCGGACGGATATTACTAGCCGGCTTTGGTTTAAGCCGGATCCTAGTTTAGTACAGTGTAGATTTTGTCTCATTGCATTTGTATCCGGTCGGAATACAGATGCGGGTGTGTATGCACAGTATCGGGGTTTTCCTGTAATTTATTACGGGACCAGTTTTCTGGAGTTGCCAGTTTGCATTCCGTTCCGGCCGGTTTTCCTTTGTTCTTTCCCGGCCGAACCTTTTGATGGAGGGTGTTATTTGCAAGTTTGCAAATAACACATTGTGGAGGGTTTTCATGCAAATGGTTTGATTATGAAAGCATCGTTTTTATTCCTTTCTTTTCTATCATCATTTCTTGTAAAAGGTGATTAGGATTGATTTGTGTTTGATGTGAGATTGTGATGATGATGTTTGGATATGGTCACCTTTCTCTTTCTCCAACACTCACCTCCCTTCTTGTTATGGTTTGCATTTCATTCCTCCACCATTCTCACTAGATGAAAAAAAGGGTTCACTTGAGAGAAAAGGATGAGAGAGTTCATTTTGGTTATGTGAGGAATTCTTCATCTCATCTTCTTCTTGCTAGAAAATTGAAAGCACCAATTTTCTTTACCTCTTCCTCCATCCATCAATGGCAACTACATAAACTCCAAGAGACAAAGTATCTACACTACATTCTACAGCAAACCTTGGGCATGTCGACTTGCCGGCTTCATGCTCGAGTTGCCTCGGTATTGAGGCGGGAGCCCGTAAAAGACGCAGGCGATGTGGTGCCCTTCCGGCGACGAGGCGACGACATGGAGATAGGACTTTCCGCGGGAGATCGGGACGATGAAGAGAAGACCGGAGGACTCGGATCACTTGGTATACTTCTCTTCCCATCTCTTGTTAGCTAGTATAGGTTAATGGTTAACGATCCGTGTTTTATTGTCCGCGGTAGCGCCAGTTTCCAAGTAGGGAAAATTTTTGATTCCGCATTTTGGCCTCGGTAAGACGGCCGGGGCGCTGCCGTGGCGCAACAACAACTAACAATCTCCCACTTGCACTAGGGCCTGGTGCTATAGTATCGCATACCGAGCATCCCGAAGAGTCTCTTCAACCTGTATCTGGGGAATGGCCTTCTTGAGTGGATCCGCAGTGTTGCTCTTCGTGTCAACCCTCCTGACCTCGATCTCCCGGCGATCAACTATCTCCCGGATCAGGTGATACCGCCTCCGAATATGCCTGGATCGCTGATGGGACCTGGGTTCCTTGGCAAAAGCCATCGCTCCATTGTTATCGCAATACAAAGGTATTGGATGCTCAATGGATGGAACCACTCCAAGTTCAGTGATGAACTTCTTCATCCAGACAGCCTCTTTGGCAGCATCGTTGGCAGCGATGTATTCAGCCTCCATCATCGAGTCTGCCACGGTTTCCTGCTTGGAACTCTTCCAGCTAACCGCCCCTCCGTAAAGGGTAAAGACAAATCCCGACTACGACTTAGAGTCGTCCTTATCACTCTGGAAGCTCGAATCGGTAAAGGACTCCACTTGGAGTTCTCCGTTACCATACACCAAGAGCATCTCTTTAGTCCTTCGTAAGTACTTGAGAATGCTCTTCACAGCTGTCCAGTGACTCTCTCCAGGATCAGCTTGATACCTACTCACTACACTTAGTGAGTATGCTACATCGGGTCTGGTACATAGCATCGCGTACATGATAGAGCCTACTGCCGAAGTATAGGGTATCCCTTGCATGCGAGCTCTTTCCAAATCAGTCTTGGGAGACATCTCTTTGGAGAGAGTGAGCCCTGAGATCGTGGGTAAAAACCCACGTTTGGACTCTTCCATACTAAACCTCTTTAGTATAGTTTCAATGTACCTGGATTGGGACAATCCCAATATCCTTTTAGATCTATCTCTATAGATCATAATTCCTAATATGCAGGAGGCATCACCAAGATCTTTCATTGAGAATATTTGTGATAAGAAGAGCTTCACCGATTGCAGCATAGTAATGGCATTTCCTATCAAGAGTATGTCGCCACGTACAATACGAGGAAGACAGCCTTACTCTATGCCACCTTCTTGTAAATACAAGGTTCATCTACGTTTTTGACGAAATCAAACTCTTTGATAACGACGTCAAAGCAGATGTTCCAACTCCGCGATGCTTTCTTCAATCCATAAATGGATTTAAGCAGCTTGCACACCTTCCCGCTGCTTCCACTATCTACGAAGCCCTCTGGCTGAGTCATGTACACGCACTCTTCTAAATCACCGTTTAGAAAGGCGGTCTTAACATCCATTTTCCAGATTTCGTAGTCATGATATGCAGCGATGGAAAGCATGATCCTGATGGATTTAAGCATAGCCACTGGAGAAAAGGTTTCGTCATAGTCCACACCTGGTCTTTGACGAAAACCCTTTGCAACAAGTCTAGCTTTGAAAGTCTCCACTTTCCCATCTACACCAAGTTTTTTCTTGATGATCCACTTGCTCCCAATGGGTTTTACCCCTTCAGGAGCAACTTCCAAAGTGCACACTTTGTTGGTGTACATGGATTCCATCTCGGACCGCATTGCATCCAGCCATTTCACTGAGTCCCCACTCGTGATGGCCTGCTCGAAGCTAGTTGGGTCATCATCAACCATGATGCAATCCTCGCTCCCACCATCTATGAGAAAACTGTAGTATCTTTCAGGTGGGTGAGGAACCTTACTAGATCGGCGGAGAGGCTGAGGTTCGTTGGGAACTACCGAATCCTCTGGTTCCACTAAATCTTCAGTTTGAGTTTGTGTAGCCGGAATTTCTTCCAGTTCTACCTGGTCGCCACTAATTTCTTTTGTAAGAAATTCCTTTTCTAAAAAGGTGGCATGTCGAGAAACAAACACTTTTTGTTCCTCAATATGGTAGAAAAGATATCCATGTGAATGTTTGGGATATCCCACAAACTTGCATAGAACTGACCGTGCCTCGAGTTTGTCCGGATTTTGTGTTTTAACATAGGCCGGACAACCCCATATCTTAACACGTTTAAGACATGGTCTCTTCCCACTCCATATCTCATATGGTGTGGTAGGTACAGATTTAGATGGAACTTGATTCAATAGGTATGCCGCTGTCTCCGGCGCATACCCCCAGAAGGAAATAAGTAACTCAGCTGTGCTCATCATAGAGCGCACCATATCTAATAGGGTGCGGTTCCTCCGTTCAGATACACCGTTGTGCTGTGGTGTATATGGAGGAGTCAGCCGAGAGAGAATCCCATTCTCTTTTAGGAAGTCCAGGAATTCATTGCTCGAGTATTCACCTCCTCGATCAGATCGAAGGATTTTAATACTTTTCCCGGTTTGGTTCTCGACTTCTTGTTTATATTCTCTAAATTTCTCAAAAGCTTCTGATTTGTGTTTCCATCAGGAACACATATCCGAATCTAGAAAGATCGTCAGTGAATGTAATGAAGTACGCAGAACAATTCCTGGCATGTGTAGACATGGGGCCGCATACATCACTATGTACCAGTCCCAAGAGTTCCGTAACTCTCTCTCCGTGTCCCGTAAACGGAGTTTTGGACATCTTGCCTTTGAGACATGATTGGCAAGTGTCATAAGATGAAAATTCAAACGGATTCAAATATCCATCTTTATGCAACTTAGCTAGTCGTGTCGCATTGATGTGACCCAGTCTACAATGCCACAAGAAGGATTCGTTCATTTCTGAACTCTTCCTCTTGTTTGTGTTTGTTATGATCAGAACTGTTGATTGATTTAGAACATAAATGCCATTGCACATCGTGCCTGATCCAACCAACTTTTAGTTTAGGAAAATGTTCATAACATTATCCTGTAATACAAAATTATATCCCTCTTTACTCAACAAAGAAACTGATATAATGTTGCATATCTGGTTCGGCAAGAAATAGCATTCGTTCAGAATCAATGTATTACCAGTTGGCAATACAAGGTGATATTCCCCGACGGTTTTAGCTACAACAATTGCACCGTTTCCAACCCTTATGTTTTTATCACCTTCTCCAAGTTCTCTACCTTTCCTAAGCCCATGTAACGGATTACATATATAGGATCCTGACCCGGTATCTAATACCCAGGACGTAGAGGAAATGGAGAAACAATTCTCTGTAACGAACACACCCGAAGAAAATGCATCAACATGTACTTTCTTCATACGGGTGGCATGGGAATCCTGGTATTCCCCTATATCCTGATCAGTCTTATAACTCTTATAAGAAAGAACGGAACCAACGTTCCCCAGCACAGTATAACATGCGGGTTCGGTCAATACATCCATATTATTATCTTGATTAAGGCATGATATGGTCGCTACCTGGAGAGAGAGAGAAGAAAAAACACTTTAGCGTATGCTCTTGCAATATCAGATTGGTTATTATCTTATCTAATCAGGATGGCTCCCACTGTTTTTCTCAAATCTTCCTTCAAACCCTAAAAGGAAAGACTAGCCGGGATTAATTACACCCTACAACTTCGCCGATCTTTCAGCCATGCCAGTGTCGGTACTTTGAGGGAGGTTCCCCGTGCTTTCGCACGGACCTAATTAAAGTAAACCTCGTTTTCCCAGAGGCGTAACCCCGTTGACACCTTTCTAGACACCTACTTGATCGGCTAATTGTCCTGTGTAAAACTCTCCCGGGAGTAATAATTACTCGCAGTGGGTATCGGGATCCAACTATCTCATAGAAGGTATGCAATCTCATTGCAAATCTCAACACTTGAAATTCCCGATAATATTTTGCTCCTAACCCCTATGACCTTGACAAAGGCCAACAAATCATAGGATGTTAGTCAAGTTCAACCCGTCATTTCTTGATTGAATCAAACCCACCCGCACGACCCTTGACAAAGGCCAACAAGGTCGTACGACTACCCCAAAACAATCTGCATCATATGCATAAGCAGATAAGCACCAGATAGCTACCGCACACTACGCCTTGACAAAGGCCAACAAACGCAGCACGAATACTAAACAGTTCTTATCTGAAATGACGGAGGGCAACGACAGGTTTTTCTGAAAACCTATTGCGTAATGAACTTGATATCGTCGTAGAATCATGTGAATTTTGAAATGGAGTGATTTTGAGGCTTTTATTAGTTTTGCTAAAGAGGTCACACCCGGTGAAGGGATCTCGGCTCTTTCCTTATGGAATAAGGTGCAGGATATATCATATATATCACTATGCAAAGCAAAACTCCAAAAGCAATCAAAAGCAAACCGAGTGTTGTAGCATCTGCCAGTTTTACTAAAGAGGTCACTCCCGGTGAAGGGATCTCGGCTCTTTCCTCATCGAATAAGGTGCAGGGTATATCATATATACCGCTATGCAAAGCAAAACTGTAGCTACCCTTTTTATTTGAAAATTTGATTCTACAATATCTTTTAGGTTTCTTTTCTTTCATTAATCACATTAATGAAGTCCCATCATGTAAGTCACCTAAACAGCACAGATAAATACGACGTACACTTATGCCATCCGCATTCGCCTCGATGTCCCCTCGTGCACCGTTAGGTTTGGTAACTAACGGCAGACCAGGGCAGGGCTAGCGCGGGTGTAAAACATAAGTAACGCCTATATAATATATCATATATACTATATACAGAATTTATCACAGAACATCAAATGATCACATCACAAATATTGTAGCAGAAGAAACATATGAAACATTGGATATACTAGGACGTCCGTGTTTTATTTTGAGCCTCTATAAAACACGGATTCCACGGTCGCGATGAATAGCCAAACCCACACCCCTAGACCCCTACGAGAGCGGCAAGCAACCCTACCAATTCTGGATTTAGGAGACCCGGACTCGGCTCCTCGAGTTGGTCTCCCACTGGACTCCAGAACCCGGTTACTTATGCTCTCCTCCTTGGGTCTATCCTAGTGCGGAAAAGTAAATAATATACAAAAGGTGACATCAACCTCATCCTGGAAGTGACCCAATAAAAGAATATTACATACAATTATATTTTACATGAATAAAAATAAAAACTCTCATCTCACATAAAAGAAACCCCGGCTATTCAAAACGCGATGATCCAATATAACATATCCAGCAACACATAACATCACATGTCATCAGCGTAAGTAAATATGCGCATCCCAATTGTCGTTGACATATAGCAACGAAACCGGCGATATCACATATTACACTTACGGTCGCAGAAAATAAAGTGTAAAACTACAACAGTTGGAATCCGCAAACTCTTTAGACATCGTTTGCCTAACCAATTATAAACCCCGCATTTTAGTCTCATTATCGAAAACTCTTTTCAATATCAAGTCGGGCAATTCAACAAGATTCCCGACATTTTGATCGAAAGCTCGTCGCAAACTTTAGTAAACGGCCGCAACCCCGATACCGTCGACGAAGTGCACCAAGGCGGAACACCGCTGCCGTGAGCACCCGAACGGATGATGTCGGCGACGTGGTTCTCCTATAGTCACTTAGTTAGGGCTATGGGGCGTGGCTGTCTATTAAGTTTATCCGGCGAGTATTCACGTACGCTACGTGATTGCGACGGACTTTTGATCACATCAAAATTCCGTGGCAACCGATCAAGTGAGACTAAACTGCTATGTTTATAACATCCAAATTAATTATCTCATAACTACTTGTGGATTCCAAATATTGTATCACATTCCAGATAAATAGAAAATGTTAAACTTTTCGATCGAACAATCAAACACCCAAGTTTTCCCGAAACAGCTCAACACATGAAATAAGTTTTAAAACATTCACTTCATGCCTCAGTACCAACGGTCCAGCCGTAGAAGGGTCAAGCCAACGCCTCACATGTGGCACGCCGTACTGCCCCAAACCCTAAGGTTCAAAGGGCAGTTCAAGACGGTCACATAATCGAGTTAAGGTTTGTTGTCTTCTAGAGGGTCCATCGCGTTACTTGCACTACTTCGAACGTTCTTAAACTACGGAAAGATCCAACACTTGGAAATTTCCCGACAGGGGAAAAAGTGGGTATTTATATCCGGTCAAACTTTTTAACATGTTCTAAAATACCCGGAAAAACATACAGACGAAGTTAAACTTCCCGATCGAAACACCGAGTCCCCAATACAACCCAGAAAACTCAACTCTTGAGTAAAGATTAAAATTACCCATAAAACACAGGAGTCAAATAGAAACATTATTGTGCAAAGCTTGGTCAACGAAGCAACAGTATGGTCGCGGAACCGCCGCTCCACGTGGGGTACGGCCGCGGTTCCGCGGCGCATTGATGGATTTAGGACCACGTTTTGCACAGTAATTCTTATAAAACCCTGCTGATTTTTTTGAGTATTTTTAATTCAGAAAATCCACAAATTCAAAAAATGTACAGAGAAGGGTTCCGTTTAGGGTTTCGGGGTTCGATCGGACTTCTAACATCGTCTACACTTTGCCTAAGGCTCTAGCTAGGCTCTGATACCACTGTAGGGTTACTAGGCACACTAAGAAGGCTCTACAAGGCATCGACCATGCCAAAATTAAATTTTTATGTGCCGAATAACACTAAGCAAGATCGTAAACTAGAGATTAGGCGAAAAAATGAGCAAGTAAACAACTTTACACTAAAGGGAACGCGATATACAACCTTTGTAGATCGGTCATCCACTTCAATTGCTCCTTGTTGAAGACCCTTCGCTGCAATCATGGTTCTCTCGGGCTCTTGCATGGCTTCACGACGCGAAGGATGCGACCTTGCTTGAAGTTTCCGAGGCCGAAGATGATCTACGTCGAGGGAATTCCGACTCAAGCTTCCACTTCACTAACTTGAGAATTAGAGAAGCAAACACCTTATACTAAAGGGCTAGTCTAGTAGAGGATGGAGAAATAGGAAGTGGGTTCTCTTTAGAATTTTGTTTCTCACTTTCTTTCTCACTTTAGATCAAACCCTAGCAAGCTTTTCTCTTGCTCAATGAAGAAGAAGATGATGAACAAAAGAAAAGAAATGAGGATAATGATTAAGTGAGAAAGGTAACCATGGTGAGTGAGTATCATATACTAACCCTTGTAGAGCCATAACCATAGCTAATTTGATTATGATTGGGTTAAAAGGAATCTAAGGTAAAGACAAAGCTAGTAGACTTTGTCAAAGCAAAGTAAGCTTCTACTAGCTTCATGCTTATTCCAAAACTCTACTAATTTTGTAATTATCTTAAATAAACATAACCCACCATAATTCATAGAATGGTGTATGTCTCATACACACATGTCTAGTGTATCAACAACCATGATACAAATATATAACACATTTTAATATATATATCATATATATATAGTAAAGATGTGTGAAAGTGAGAAAAACCCTAAAGTGAACATGTGTTAGTAAATGTAAATTAGTATATCTAATATACAATTATACACTTAATTATTAAATCAACGCTTGACTTAATAATCCGGTCATATCTCATATAACCGGCTAACAATCATTGTATCGACTTATCGAATCAACAGTTGATTCGATAACCCGGTCATATCATATATGACCGACCGATACAAAAAGTCGCGAGAATAGAATACGGTATCACATACATGCATTTATTCTCGGTCTCGTACATATCACATACGTGCTCCTATTTCGTTTCGCCTAAGCCAGTAAAACCTTTGTGTAGGACTCTAAAGACTCGTCAATACGCCGGCAGTAGGTGATGATCACATCACGCACCCACAAGCCGTCAGCGGTACTAGCTGGACGTAACGGCTACCCGGATATTGAGCGATTAGAAGATCAGCAAGCAAGCCCACTCCAACTCCTGTGAAAGCCTACCGGCAACACTTCCCGTACAGTCCGGTCTCCTCGTCTGATATATCGCATATCAAGTCTATGGGTGGTAAACGTCAGACCCCAATAACCGATAAGTCCTGCCGATATGAGGCTCATAACGGGTTGAGAAACTACTGGTTACACTTACCAGTAAATCTCTAATCAGCCCTGGCCAGGGACTTTCCTGTTACGGCCTATCGAACACAGCGTAGCATCAACCCCCAATACCGGGAGAGACGAAACCCCTCCTATAGCTCATTGCCTCCATGTGACTCGGGACTGTACCCAAAAACCACCATTTTGCACGCCCTCATGGACGTGGTAAGGTGGAAATCAAAGCACAATGGGAATCACACAAGACTCTATGACGATCTCGGGTCTACAGACTAACCTGCACAAGTGTCACCAGAGAACTGCCATCTGACGTGAGGTATAATACCATCTGGGAGTTCTCGGCGAGTCCGTCCAGCGTACCCAGTCTCCACAGAGCACCCGTATACCATCTCTGATGTCAAACACCAATGGATATGGGAGCCCATCTCATGGGTCGAGAAGCGTATACGCTAGTCTACTCTGGTATATCGATGCCCCGTCTCGATACACCCACGACTAGGGACCTTGAAGGATGTACTTATGGACTACCATGTCCCCACTAGTTTGATCCGCATCATATTCCAGGTAGTCAAGTACACATCCTAAGGGCTTTACCAACATGTAACTATAAGACAGTATAAAGAGACATGTATACATGTTAAAGTAAAGAGCAACCAGATAGCATACTATCATATCGAGCAAGAAAGTCCTCTCTATATATATGTCCAAGCATCCAATATAATATACATCATCTGTACAATACTGGCCTCTAGGGCATACATACAACTAACAGACAGGGCATCGATACTCCGGAGTAGACTAGCGTATGCGCTTCTCATCCCATCTTGTGAGATGGTCTGTCCCACAGCCGTCAGTACGTCGTACTTGAGATAGTATGCGGGTGCTCGTTTGGTTACGAGTACACTGGACAAGACTCGTCGGGAATTGTTGGTTGGTATTATACCTATCGTCAGTTATCAGTACCCAGGTGACATGAGTACAGCTTAGTCCGCTGACTTGACACTATCACTTCGCCTCGAGTGTGTTCCCACTGTTCTTAGATTGCTACCCTACCACGGCTCAAAAGAGTCGTGCAAACAGGTAGCGGTTAGGTGCAGTCCCGAAGAACTTGGAGGCAGTGACGGTTAGACAGGATTCGTCTCTCCCGGTATTGGGGGTTGATATCGCGCTGTGTCTAGGAGAGCCATTACACAAAGTCCCTGGCCAGGGCAAGTGAGATAGACTGGTAGGTTTCCAGTATTATCTCAGGTGTTCTGGGCTACACTCCGACACGACTTGTACCGTTATTAGGGGATTGACGTTTACCGCCCCCTAGGCCCGCCATGCGATACTCTTAGATGAACAGACCGGACTGTACGGAGACTGTCACATTCAGGCTCAGTAGGAATTCAGATGGGTTTACCTCGTCAGTCTTCTTATCGGCATCTACCTGGGGACCGTTACATACAGCTAGTGCCGCTTGCGGTCTGTGGTTAAACCCACTGCCAGCGTAGTGTCGAGTCTTTAGAGTCCCACATAGAGTGTTATTCGCCTTTAGGAAAAACGAGTAGAGGTCGCATGGTTTTGCGACGGGGTTCGTTCATATCCGCGCACTTGTGCACGTTTGGTTTCCGGATAGCTTATACTAGCGGGATTTGGTTTAAGCCAGATCCTAGTATATGTTTTGGGATTTGTTTTATCTCATTGTATTCGTGTTCCTCGGAACACGGATACGTGTGTGTATGCACAGTTGACTGAGGCAGAGGCAGAAGACTTTCATTAGGGTTGATGACCATTGTCTTTTTCTTAACCCTAATGTTTATATGTGAAATATGATTATTAATATTAATTAATTATAATTGTGTTATGGTTAGAGTTGTTGACCATTTGACTATGGTTGACATATTGACCTATGTTGACAATTTGACCATCATCATTTCATATGAAAGATGCTCTTTGATTCTTGCAAAAGTAATTAATGTGAAATGATAATGGTCATTTCAAGATTAACCATCACAATTATTTTTAGTTAATTATTTAATTATCATAATTCACATATATGTGAGAAAGTTGGCTTTATCTTTTCAATTCTATCATTCTCATTCGCTCTCATCCTCTTCCTCACTCTCAAAGCTCTCCCTTCTCATGAGTTAAGAACCATTGAGCTTGAGATAAAACTTTCAAAATTACACTCTACCCTTTCTAAGGTTCTAGGTTTAGCACACCAAGCACCTTAGTTACTTCTAGTTTGAGGTAGGAGCCAAAGGTAGAGGCCCTCGGGTGGATCTTTCTTCGGCAAGAGAAGGCAACGAGGACAACCCGTTCATCCCACTCCAAGGAGCAAGAAGAGAAGGACTTCGAGACTTAGGTATGACCCTTTAACCGAGTAGCTAACTCTTTTAGATTGGTTGTTAGTTTATGTTTAGCAAAGATCCTCCTTTAGTTAGTCCATGTTGCCTAGAGTTGTAAAAATCGAATTTTTATACCGTTTCCGCCTCCCCGTAAACACTGGGGTGGGCAACGTGGACTTACAGTGGTATCAAAGCCTAGCTAAACACAAACTAGCAAGTTAGCAAAGTATCTAGAACTTCGATCGAACAAAAAACCGCAAAACACCCCGTAAAATTCAATTTTCTGCCGATTTTTATTTCTGCTTAAAAAATAATAAATCATGTATTTAAAATCGGCTCAGGCTTTTTATAGAACAGGCAAGAAAAACGATCCAGTGAGTCGACCAACTCACCGCGGATCCGCGGCAAGAGTTTTCTCCTGCCGCGGATCCGCGGCCGAGTTGACTCGGCCGTGGATCTTTTCCCCTGCAGTTTTCTTCTGCTGGTGTTTTGTGATTTTTGAGATGGTTTGTTTCTGCCCAGAATTTCCAGAGAATAAGTTTGTTTTTGGGGTGGTTACAAATCCGTATTTTGATCGATTTTCTGTAGACTTTGGCTAATGGGTTATATCTGTGATGTGATATATGGATTGAACGTCTGCTAATTGTTATACGTCGATTAGTGGGGGTTATACATATCTGTGATCTGTAATGTTGGTGGTTTGTGTATATGAATTCGTTGGATTATCGCGGATGAATAGCCGGGGGGGTTGTGAGATGAGAGTTTTCTTATTCTTTCAATTCATGTAATAAGTAAATTGATGTAATATTATTTATATGGCCGCACAACCGGGATGGGGTTGTAGCCGTCATTGTATAATTTCTTTTACTGTTTTTGCTCCTAGGATAGACCCAAGGTGGGGTGCAAAAACTACCGGGTATCTCGAAGTGCCGAGTGGCCTACTCACGGTGTTGAGGGAGGTTGCTTCGCTTCGGGTACTTGGCGGGTAGTTTGCCGCACCCGTAGGGGTCTAGGGTAGGGTTTGGCTATTCATCGCGACCGTGTAATCCGCTCTTCGTTACAGGCTCGTACGAAATGCGGATTCCTAGTATATCCAATGTGTTCATCTGTGATCTGGAATGGCTATCATTGCATGTGACGAATGTATATATCTATATATGATATCTATTTAGGCGTTGCTTATGTTTTGCATCCGCGCTAGTCCAGCCCCCGCTCTGTCGTTAGTTAAGTAACCTAACGGGTGATGACGGGACCCCATGGCGAATGCGGATGGCATAAGCGTACGTCATATTTTCGTTTTTTCTGCAATGGTAGGATTAATTGATGGGACGCATTAAAATTAATGCAAGAAAATAAACCAAGTAAAAGTCGTTGGAACACTTTCAAAACCACTCGGTTCTTTTCAAAAACAACTTTTAAACGCGGAGCTTGAACCACTCCTTTTGAAAGCTATCTCGTTCCTTCGATTATATCAAGTTCACTACGTTCACGGTTTCGCCAAAACCATTCGTAGCCCTCCGTCGTTTCACATGGATGGTCAATAAGTATTCAAGCTATGTTTGTTGGCCAAAGTCAAGGCATAAGGATTGTAGCTATTGGGTATTCATGTGCAGCATAGATAGATGTGTTGGTTTGGGACAGTCGTACTTCCTTATTGGCCAAAGTCAAGGGTATGTGCGGGTGGGTTCAAATTAACCTGGAGAATGACGGCTAGAACTTGACATGTGACTTATGATTTGTTAGCCAAAGTTAAGGTCATAAGAGCATGGGGAAAAAATCCACATCGGGAGTTTCAAAAGAAACTGAAACTTGCTAGCGCTGCATACCATTTGGAGCGTGATGATTCTGGTAGGATTACTTCAGTTTTGTCACGCGGTGATATTTGGATCCCGATCCTACTGTGAGTATATGCTACTCCTCAGGAACTTTCTCACTTAACGATCAATGCTATAAACCAAGTAGGTGTCTAGAAAGGTGTTAGCGGGGCTATGCCCACAGGGAAAAGAGGTTATTTAATTAAGGAACTTCGCGAAAGCGTTGGAAAACCTCCCTCGAAGTACCGACACTGGCCTGGCTGAACGGTTAAGCAAGAATTGTATGGTGAGATTGATCCCGACTAATTCTTCCTTTATGGTTTGAGGAGAGATTCGAGAGACAGTGGGAGCCATCCTGTTTAGACAAATTAAAAACCACTCTAAACTTGCAAGAGCATCATGCTAAAGTGTTTCTTCTCTCTCTCCTAATTGCAGCGACCAAACATCATGACTGGACTTAAGTTACTACTAGATAAAAACATACTGACAGGGCCAAACTACAAAGATTGGCTCAGAAATGTCAGAATGGCAATCACTTATGACAAGTTGGGGTATCTCCTTACCACCAAAGCTCCCCCTGTCCCAGGTCCCAAAACCAGCGTCGCGGATAGGGAAATCCGTAAGACCTGGGAAATCGACTGCGTGAAGGCCAAGTGCCTCATGCTTGCCTCTATGGACAATGAACATCAGAGAAGGCATGAGAATATGGACCTCGAATCCATATTTCTCCATACAAAAGAACTGTATGGAGAGCAATCCCCTATCGCCAGATACGAAGTGTCGAAAAAGCTGTTTTCGGCGAGATTGGCCGTCGGATCATCGGTAGCGGAACACGTGCTTAAGATGATTGGCTACATAGAGGAGCTCGCAGACCTTGGGACCATGTTGGAGAATGAGCTCTATACGGACTTGATTCTCCAGTCCCTTCCTTCCACTTACGCCCAGTTTATCCTGAACTTCAACTTGCAAGAAAAGGAGGTTGAACTTTCAGAACTCCTCAACATGCTGAGGAGTGCAGAGGGCACCCTACAGAAAGGTAAGAAAACATCCACTTTGTTTGTAGGAGGATCTTCCTCTTCTAGGTCCAAGGCGAAAGCCAAGGGAAAGAAGATGAAAACCCCCTCCAAACCAAGGGGCGGTGTTAGTAAAGTGGATACGAAGGGAAAGGCAAAAGCAACAAAGGTAGCGTGAAAGCTTGTGGATAAGGAAGAGTGCTTTTACTGTCACAAGAGTGGACACTAGAAGAAAGATTGCAAGGCTTGGAAGGCCAGAAACCAGGATCTGAAGCAAGTTGCGGCTTCAGCATCAGGTGTGTATGTTATTGAAAACTGTCTATCAATAAACTCTACTTCCTGGGTATTGGATACCGGGTCAGAATCTCATATCTGTAATTCTTTGCAGGCATTGAGAAAGCGTAGGTTTTTGAAGGCAGGTGATATGACCCTCAAAGTTGCAAACGGGGCTAGCATGGATGCTGAGGCCGTGGGGGACTATCACCTGGGAATGTCAGATGGACATGTTTTGGTTTTACGTAATTGCTATTTTGTACCCAATGCAACTTGTAATATCATTTCTGTATCTTTAATATCTAAAGAAGGTTATGAATTTGCGTTTGTAAGTAATGTTGTAAACATTCACCTTAATCAAGTTCTGATTGGGTCAGGTACATTAAGCAATGGTATATACGTATTAAACCAACCATAGATTTTCAATATCCAGAATACACACAAAAGAAAGTCTCCGGAAACAAATCAGGCTTTCTTATGGCATTGTAGACTGGGTCACATCAATGAGAGAAGGTTGACGAAGTTTCATACAGAAGGATATTTGGATCCGTTCGAATATCAATCATATGCAACTTGTCAATCCTGTCTCAAAGGAAAGATGACAAAGACTCCGTTCACTGGACACGGAGTAAGAGCGAGCGAGCTTTTGGGACTCGTACACAGCGACGTGTGCGGTCCAATGTCTACGCATGCACGAAACGGTTATTCTTACTTCATTAATTTTACGGATGAATTTTTCAAGGTACGGATATGTCTTCTTAATGAAACATAAATCCGAAGCCTTTGGAAAATTCCAGGAATATAAAAATGAAGTAGAAAAAAAAACAGGCAAAAGTATCAAGACACTGAGATCTGATCGAGGTGGTGAATACTTGAGTGCCGAGTTCCTGGATTACTTAAAAGAGAATGGAATTCTCTCTCAGCTTGCTCCTCCATACACTCCGCAACATAACGGTGTATCGGAGAGACGGAACCGCACCCTATTGGATATGGTATGTTCCATGATGAGTAATGCTGAGTTACCGCGATCATTCTAGGGATATGCACTAGAATCAGCTGCATACCTTTTGAACCGAGTTCCAACTAAGACTGTGCCGACTACACCATATCATATATGGTGCGGGAAGAAACCCTATCTTAATCACATTAAGACATGGGGATGTCCAGCTTTTGTCAAAAAGTAGCATGCGGACAAACTCGAGGCACGCTCAGTACAGTGCAAGTTTATGGGATATCCAAAGAATGCCATGGGATATTTCTTCTATTGCGAAGAGGAACAAAAGGTTTTTGTTTCTCATCATGCCCACTTCTTGGAAACTGAGTTTTGGAAAATCAGATAAGTGGGAGCGCAATAGAACTGGAAGAAATTCCGGAACCACGGGCTATTACTGAAAGCTTAGTAGAACCAGAGGGTTCGAAAGATCAGGACATTCCTGCGCCGCTCCGCAGGAGTAGTAGGAAGTCTCATCCGCCCGAGAGATACTACGGTTTTCTCATAGACGGGGATGGAAAGGATTGTATCATTGATAGTGATGAGCCGACTAGCTTCCAGCAGGCCATTCAGATCGTTGACTCGGTAAAATGGCTGGATGCAATGCGGACCGAAATGGAGTCCATGTACACCAACGAAGTATGGACGCTGGACGTTGCTCCAGATGGGGTAAAACACGTAGGATGCAAGTGGATCTTCAAAAGGAAGATTGGTGTAGATGGACAGGTTGAGACCTATAAAGCTAGACTTGTTACAAAGGGTTTTCGTCAAAGACCTGGTTTGGACTATGAAGAAACCTTTTCTCCAGTGGCTATGCTGAAATCCATTCGGATCCTTCTTGCCATTGCTGCCTTCCACGATTATGAGATTTGGAAGATGGACGTAAAAACCGCTTTTCTAAATGGAAATTTAGAGGAGTGTGTCTATATGGACCAGCCAGAGGGTTTCATTCAAAGTGGGAGCAGCGGAAAGGTGAGCAAGTTGCTTAAGTCCATCTATGGACTAAAGCAGGCATCGCGGAGTTGGAACATCTGTTTTGATGAGACGGTCAAAGAATTTGACTTTATCAAAAATCTAGAAGAACCATGCATCTATAGTAAATTTATAGCAAGAACTGTAGTATTCCTCGTTTTATACGTGGATGACATTCTCTTGTTAGGAAATGACATTCCTATGCTACAATCTGTCAAAGGGTTCTTGTCACACAGGTTCTCCATGAAAGACCTGGGTGATGCCTCTTACATTCTGGGAATCCGGATCTATCGTGATAGATCCAAGAGGATATTAGGACTTTCACAGTCCAGGTACATCGACACCATACTGAAAAGATTCAGTATGGAAGATTCCAAGCGCGGTAATCTACCGGCTTGTCACGGGATCACCCTCTCCAAAGAGATGTCTCCCAAGACTGATTTGGAAAGGGATCGGATGTCTATTATACCCTACGCTTCTGCGGTAGGCTCTATAATGTATGTGATGTTGTGTACCAGACCGGATGTAGCTTATGCACTGACTGTGGTAAGCCGGTATCAGTCAAACCCTGGGGAGAAGCACTGGATAGCGGTAAAGAACATTCTCAAGTACCTGAGAAGGACTAAGGAGATGTTCTTGGTGTATGGCGGAAAAGACCTCCAGATCGAGGCCTTTGCTGACTCCAGCTTCCAGAGTGACAAGGGTGATTCCAAGTCCATGTAGGGTTATGTCTTTACCCTCAATGGAAGGGCGGTGTGTTGGAAGAGTTCCAAACAGGAAACCGTTGCTGACTCGACGATGGAAGCGGAATATATCGCTGCTGCAGATGCCGCAAAAGAAGCCATCTGGATAAGGAAGTTCCTGACAGAACTTCAGGTGGTTCCGTCCATTGTTGAACCAGTACCTCTGTATTGCGACAACAACGGGGCTATAGCTTTAGCGAAGGAACCCAGGTCCCATCAGAAGTCCAGACACATCTTGAGGCGGTTTCACCTGATCAGGGAGATCGTGGGTCGCCAGGAGATCGAGGTTCGGAGAGTTGCTACGGAAGATAACACTGCTGATCCATTCACGAAGGCCTTACCCCAGACTCAGTTCGAGCGGCTTATCGAGATAATAGGTCTTCGATACGCCAGTACATGGCCTTAGTGCAAGTGGGAGATTGTTAGTGTATATGCCCTAGAGGCCATTACTGTATCATACTAGTTTGTATATTACTTGATGGACGCTTGGGATATTCACCTTGTATTGACAATCTTGCTCAAAATAGTAGTATGCTACTTGGTTTGTTTCTACTTTAATGTGTACATGTGTTTCTTATAGCATATCGCCTTTACACATTAGTGGAGCCCTTAGGATCTTTAACTTGATTACCAGCGTTGTGATGGCAGTCACACATCGTGGGGGCTGGGTAATCCACAAGAACATCCTTATGCAGGTCCCCTAGTTTGTAGGACTATCGAGACAGGGCATCGATACTCCGGAGTAGACTAGCGTATGCGCTTCTCATCCCAGCTTGGACGGTCCTGTCCCACAGCCGTCAGTACGTCGTACTTGAGATAGTATGCGGGTGCTCGTTAGGTTACGAGTACACTGGACAACACTCGTCGGGAACTGTTTGGTTGGTATTATACCTATCGTCAGTTATCAGATCCCAGGTGACATGAGTACAGCTTAGTCCGTTGACTTGACACTATCACTTCGCCTCGAGTGTGTTCC
Organism: Agapanthus africanus; assembly: GCA_030015575.1. Lineage (NCBI taxonomy): Eukaryota > Viridiplantae > Streptophyta > Magnoliopsida > Asparagales > Amaryllidaceae > Agapanthus > Agapanthus africanus. The sequence goes on along the minus strand of JASDDO010000016.1, from coordinate 202,712,309 downwards.
CACTGTTCTTTAGATTGCTACCCTACCACGGCTCAAAGGAGTCGTACAAACAGGTAGCAGTTGGGTGCAGTCCCGAAGCACTTAGAGGCAGTGACGGTTAGACAGGATTCGTCTCTCCCGGTATTGGGGGTTGATATCGCGCTGTGTCTAGGAGATCCATAGGAGATCCATTACACAAAGTCCCTGGCAAGGGCAAGTGAGATAGACTGGTAGGTTTCCAGTGTTATCTCAGGTGTTCTGGGCTACACTCCGACACGACTTGTACCACTATTAGGGGACTGACGTTTACCGCCCCCTAGGCCCGCCATGTGATACTCTTAGACGAACAGACCGGACTGTACGGAGACTGTCACATTCAGGCTCAGTAGGAGTTCAGATGGGTTTACCTCGTCAGTCTTCATATCGGCATCTACCTGGGGACCGTTACATACAGCTAGTGCCGCTTGCGGTCTGTGGTTAAACCTACTGCCAGCGTAGTGTCGAGTCTTTAGAGTCCCACACAGAGGGTTATTCGCCTTTAGGAAAACGAGTAGAGGTCGCATGGTTTTGCGACGGGGTTCGTTCACATACGCGCACTTGTGCTTGTTTGGTGTCCGGACAGCTTATACTAGCGGGATTTGGTTTAAGCCATATCCTAGTATATGTTTTGGGATTGGTTTTATCTCATTGTATTCGTGTTCCTCGGAACACGGATACGGGTGTGTATGCACAGTTGACTGAGGCAGAGGCAGAGGACTTTCATTAGGGTTGATGACCATTGTCTTTTTCTTAACCCTAATGTTTAAATGTGAAATATGATTATTAATATTAATTAATTATAATTGTGTTATGGTTAGGGTTGTTGACCATTTGACTATGGTTGACATGTTGACCTATGTTGACAATTTGACCATCATCATTTCATATGAAAGATACTCTTTGATTCTTGCAAAAGTAATTAATGTAAAATGATAATGGTCATTTCAAAATTAACCTTCACAATTATCTTTAGTTAATTATTTAATTATCATAATTCATATATATGTGAGAAGGTTGGCTTTATCTTCTCAATTCTATCATTCTCATTCTCTCTCATCCTCTTCCTCTCTCTCAAAGCTCTCCCCTCTCATGAGTTGAGAACCATTGAGCTTGAGATAAAACCTTCAAAATTACTCTCTACTCTTTCTAAGGTTCTAGGTTTAGCACACCAAGCACCTTAGTTACTTCTAGTTTGAGGTAGGAGCCAAAGGTAGAGGCCCTCGGGTGGATCTTTCTTCGGCAAGAGAAGGCGACGAGGACAACCCGTTCATCCCACTCCAAGGAGCAAGAAGAGAAGGACTTCGAGACTTAGGTATAACCCTTTAACCGAGTAACTAACTCTTTTAGCTTGGTTGTTAGTTTATGTTTAACAAAGATCCTGCTTTAGTTAGTCTATGTTGCCTAGAGTTGTAAAAATCGAATTTTTATACCGTTTCCGCCTCCCCGTAAGCACCGGGGTGGGCAATGTGGACTTACAAGTATGCTATCTGGTTACTCTTTACCTTAACGTGTACACTGATTGTCTCTATATTACATGTTGGTAAAGCCCTTAGGATGTGTACTTGACTACCTGGACTATGATGTGGATCATACTAGTGGGGACATAGTAGTCCATAAGTACATCCTTCAAGGTCCCTAGTCGTGGGTGTATCGAGACGGGGCATCGATATACCATAGTAGACTAGCGTATAGCTTCTCGACCCATGTAGATGGGCGATGGATGATCCCATATCCATTGGTGTTTGACATGAGACATGATATACGGGTGCTCAGTGGAGACTGGGTACACTGGACGCCGAGAACTCCCAGATGGTATTATACCTTACGTCAGATGGCAGTTCTCTGGTGACACTGGTACTGGTTAGTCTATATACCCAAGATCGTCATAGAGTCTTGTGTGATTCCCACTGTGCTTTGATTTCCACCTTACCACGTCCAAGAGGGCGTGCAAAACGGTGGTTTTTGGGTACAGTCCCGAGTCACATGGAGGCAATGAGCGATGGGAGGGGTTTGGTCTCTCCCGGTATTGGGGGTTGATATTGCGCCATGCTCGATTGGCCATAACAGGGAAGTCCCTGGCCAGGGCTGGTTTAGAGAAATACTGGTAAGTGTTACCATTAGTTTCTCGACCCGTTATGAGCCTCATATCGGCATGACTTATCGGTTATTGGGGTCTGACGTTTACCACCCCTAGACTTGATATGCGACATATCAGACGAGGAGACCGGACTGTACGGTATTGTCACTGTCAGGCTTTTTCCAGGAGTTGGAGCGGGCTTGCTTGCTGATCTTCTGATCGCTCAATACCCGGGTAGCCGTTACGTCCAGCTAGTACCGCTGACGGCTTGTAGGTGTTTGATATGATCATCACCTACTGTCGGTGTATTGACGAGTCTTTAGAGTCCTGCATAGAGGTTTTACTGGCTCAGGCAAAACGAAATAGGAGCGCATATATGATATGTGCGGGACCGAGAATAATGCGAGTATGAGATACCGTATTCTATTCTCGCGATGTTTGTATCAATCGGTTATATGCGATATAACCAGGTTATCGAATCAAGGGTTGATTCGATAAGTCGACACATTGAATGTTAGTCGGTTATATGAGATATAACCGGATTATTAAGTCAAGTGTTGATTTAATAATTTAGTGTATAATTGTATATGTGATATATAATTTACATTAACTAACATTGGTTCACTTAAGCATTTGTTTTTTCTCACTTGTACACAACTTAATATATATGTGATATATATTTATTTGTGTTCATTTTGTATCATGGTTGTTGATACAACTTACATGGGTGTATGAGACATATACCATTATAATTATATTGGTGGGGTTTTAATTTATACAAAGTAAATACAAAATTAGTGGATAATTGTTCAAGTGCATGAAGCTTAATGAAGCTTGTGAGTGCATTGACCAAAGTCCACTAGTTTTGTTTTACTTAGGATTTTTATAAACCTAACCACTATAATTAGCCATGGTTATGTCTCTACATGAGTTAGTATATGATACCCACTCACCCATGGTTAGCTCTCTCTCTCTCTCTCTCTCTCTTGATTAGTTTTCATTCTCATTTTGAGCTCATCTTCTTCCTCCTTCAAATTCTTGTTAGGGTTTGATAAAGAGAGAGAAACATTGTGAGAAAAGAAATTCTAAAGTGTACCCATTTCCTATTTCATCATCCTCTACTAGACTAGCACTTTAGTTTAGGGTGTTTGCTTCACTAATTCTTTAGTTAGTGAAGTAGAAGCTTGAGTTCGTATTCCCTCGACGTAGATCATCTTCGGCCTCGAAGACTTCAAGCAAAACCGTTGCCCTCTTCTCATGTAGCCGTCCGAGTGTCCGGGAGCATCATGATCGCAGCGAAGGGACTACAACAAGGAGCTTTAGAAGTGAAGGACCGATCTACAAAGTTTGTATTTCGTATTCACTTAGTGTTAATGTGTTTAACATGCTTGTTTTCGCCTAATTATCTAGCAAAGATCTTGTTTAGGGTTGTTCGGCACGTATAAAATTTTAATCGGGCACGGTTGATGCCTTGTAGAACCATATTAGAGTGCCAAGTAACCCTACATTAAATCCACGGCCAGAGAATTGACGAGTCTTTAGAGTCCCCCACAGAAAGTTTTCAAGTTTCGGGCGAAACGTTGCAGAGGCCGTATGATATATGGCAGGGTCCGATCATATACGTGCAGTAGTGCACGGATCATGATCGGGCGGATCATACTATTGGGCTTTGGTTTAAGCCAGATCATAGTATTAGATTTGTTGGGTTACTTTAGTCTCATCGCATTCGCATTTAGTCGGAATGCGGATGCAGGTATGTATATACAGGTGAGGGTACTCTTGTGATCCGTCACGAGTTTACTTTAGTAAATGCCATTCTCTTTATATTGTTTCAAACATTTAGATTAATGTTTGCATATGGAAATAATGAGGTCAAAACCATGATTAGGTGCATTAATTATGACATGGACAAGGGTGGTGACTCATGATCTTATTCTTTGAACCATGTCATGTTTAGTGATTGATTTGTGAGGTGAAATGAGAGAGAGAGAGAGAAAGGGCAGCCATGTATATGGTTAGCTCTTGTATTATTTCATTCCAACGCTCTCACTCTCATTTTGATCTCAACACAAAAGATAAAGAGAGGAAAGCTTCTTCTTCCTCCTCCTCTTTCTTGAGATCAGTATCTCCTCTCTAATGGCATCCACTAAATCCTCAAGAGACAAAGTGATGACACACATTCTCTACATCGCCTTGGACACGTCGGCTAGAGAACTTCGTGCCCGAGTTGCTTCGGACGAAGCGGGAGCCTGTAAAAAGACTTGAAGATGTGGTGCCCTTTCCGACGAGGAGATCGAGACCGGAGATGCCGCGAGAAGCTTGGGATGGTGGCCAAAGACCGAAGGATACGGATCGATCGGTATAGCTTTCCAACCCTTTCTCTAGTTGCTAGTTGTAGGTTAATGGTTCGATCCGGGTTTTAAGCATACGATAGCGTCGGTTTCTAGTTTGAAAAAGTTTTCGTTTCTGCATTTTGGCCTCTGACAGACGGCCGCGGCGCTACCGTAGACTTACAGAAACTGTTAGTTATATGTATGCCCTAGAGGCCATTACTGTACATACGATGTATATTGTAGTGGATGCTTGGACATATATAGGGAGAACTTTCTTGCTCGACATGATAGTATGCTATCTGGTTACTCTTTATCTTGACATGTACTCTAATTGTCTTTATGTTACATGTTGATAAAGCCCTTAGGAAGAGTACTTGACTACCAGGACTATGATGCGGATCATACTAGTGGGGACAGAGTAGTCATTAAGTACATCCTTCAAATGTTCCTAGTCGTGGGAGTACCTGTAGGGTTCCTGGGCACACTAATGAAGTCTCACAAGTGATCAAACATGCCCAATTCAAATTTTTCATGTGCCTACAAACCCTAATACGGATCGTTAACTAGATAATAAGGCGATACAATGCGAGTTAACTACTTTAACTAAGAGGAAAGTAATTACAACCTTTGTAGATCCGGTCCTCCACCTCTCTAGCTCCATGTTGACGACCCTCCGCTGTACCCTACGGATCCCGGACCCTCGCAGTGGTTTCATCGAAGAATTGATCGGGCTAGGTCGTCAACTTCGATGCCGAAGATGATCTACGTCGAGGAAACTCAAGATCAAGCTCCAACTTCACCAAGTCATGAAACTTGTGAAGAAAACACCCTATACTACTTGGCAAGTGGTAGAGGATGAAGAAATAGGAAGTGGGTTCACTTTAGAATTGGATTTCTCACTCTTTTTCTCAAGTTGCCATTGATGGAAGCAAGCTTTTCTTCTTGTTGATGAAGAAGAAGAAGAAGAAGAAGAAAGAATATGATAAGTATTATTCTAAATAGAAAATAAAATGAATACTTATCATATAGCAACCATAGTTAGGTGTAGAGAATAAACCATGGTTAGGTTGAATGGTTAGGTTTAGGGCTAAGAGACAAAATGGTCAAAGCTTCAAAGCTTCATGAACTTTCAAGAAAGAAACAAACTAAGCCACCATTTCATTCTTGCCCCAAAAAAGAATAATGAATAAATAAATAAATAAATAAGCAAGTAAATAAAACCCTAACCAGTAACATAACCATGGTTTAAACTAAACATACACCCAATCATTCATGTATCATCAAACATGATACAATCTTGTGCACAAAAATATATCACATATACAATGTGCACATCAAGTGAGAAAATCCTTTTAAAGTGAACAAATACTAGTTAATGCAAAGTAATATAACAAATATATAATTATGCATTAAATCATTAAATCAACACTTGATTTAACGATCCGGTCATATCGAATATGACCGACTAATATTCAATGTATCGGCTTATCGAATCAATCCTTGATTCGATAACTAGGTTATATCGCATACAACCAATCGATACATTCATCGCGAGAATAGAATACGGTATCACATACACGCATTATTCTCGGTCCCGCACATATCTCATATGCGCTCCTATTTCGTTTCGCTTGAGCCAGAAAACCTCTGTGTAGGACTCTAAAGACTCGTCAATACACCGGCAGCAGATGATGATCATATCAAGCACCCATAAGCCGCAAGCAGTCTGCTAAACGTAACGGCCACCCGGGTATTGAGAGATCAGAAGATCGACGAGCAAGCCCGCTCACACTCCTGTGAATCCAACCAGCAACACTTACCGTACAGTCCGGTCTCGTCGTCTAATATGTCGCATATCTTGCCTAGGGGTGGTAAACGTCAGACCCCAGTAGCTCGATAAGTCGTGTCGATATGAGGTCTATAACAGTTCGAGAAACTACTGGTAACACTTACCAGTAAATCTCAGCAACCCTGGCCAGGGATTTCCGGTTATAGCCAATCGAACACAGCGCAACATCAACTCCCTATACCGGGAGAGACGAATCCTCTCCTATCGCTCATTGCCTCCATGTGATTCGGGACTGTACCCAAAAACCACCGTTTTGCACGCCCTCTTGGATGTGGTAAGGTGGAAATCAAAGCACAGTGGGAAACACACAAGACTCTATGACGATCTCGGGTCTACAGACTAACCTGTACCAGTGTCACCAGAGAACTGCCATCTGACGTAAGGTATAAAACCATCTGGGAGTTCTCGGCGAGTCCGTCCAGTGTACCCAGTCTCCACTGAGCACCCATATATCATCTCTGATGTCAAACACCAATGGATATGGGATCATCCATCGCCCATCTGTATGGGTCGAGAAGGTATACGCTAGTCTACTCTGGTATATCGATGCCCCGTCTCGATACACCCACGACTAGGGACTTTGAAGGATGTACTTATGGAATACCATGTCCCCACTAGTATGATCTGCATCATAGTCCAGGTAGTCAAGTACACATCCTAAGGGCTTTACCAACATGTAACAGAGAGACAATCAGTGTACACGTTAAGGTAAAGAGTAACCAGATAGCATACTATCATGTCGAGCAAGAAAGTCCTCCCTATATATGTCCAAGCATCCACTACAATATACATCCTATGTACAGTAATAGCCTCTAGGGCATACATATAACTAACAATCTCCCACTTGCACTAGGGCCATCTGTAGCAGTGGTTGTAGTATCTCATACTCAACCATCCCATAATAGTCTCTCTCTGGGAAAAGGCCTTTGTGAGTGGATCCGCCGTGTTGTCCTCTGAGTCTGCTCTCCTAACCTCGATCCTCTGGAGATCAACTATCTCCACGATCAGGTGACACTGCCTTAGAATATGTCTGGATCACTGATGGGACGGATGTTCCTTGGCATAAGCCATAACTCCATTGTCACACAATGGGAGAAACTAAGTTCATCTCATGAACAAATATACATCCAGACTGCCTCTTTGGTAGCATCTTAAGTAGCGATGTCACCAACCTTTATCGTCTAGTTTTCCACGGTATCTAGCTTGGAACTTTTCCAACATACCGTCCCTCTACTGAGGGTAAAGACAATGCCTGCGACTGACATTCAATCGTCCTTATCACCCTGGAACCTTTCCAGTGATTCTCCCCAGGATCAATTGATACCATCTCACTGCAACTAGTGAGAATCCTAGCATCCAATCAGATCTATCTCATAGATCCAAAACCCAGAATTTAGGAGGTATCACTTTGATCCTATATGGAGAATCATTGTGATAAGCGGAGATTGACCGAGCGTAGTATAGGAAACTACTTCCCTATCAAGAGTGTGTCATCCATGTACTCTACGAGGATCACTACCATACTCCCTACTACCTTTTTGTATATACAAGGTTCATCTACCATTTTGATGATGTCAAACTGTTTGACTAACTCATCAAAACAGATGTTCCAACTCCGCGATGCCTGCTTTATCATATAAAACATCTTACACACGTTTCCGCTGCTCCCACTGTCTACGAAGCCCTTTGACTGTGTACTTACAGACTCTCTCTTCTAAAACATCATTTAGAAAAGCAGTCATGACACCCAACCGCCAGATATCGTAGTTATGGTATGTAGCCGTTACAAGTAGGATCTGGATAGACTTAAGCATAGCTACTTAGAAAAGGTTTCATTATAATCCATACCTGGTCAATGATGCAAACCTTTAACAAGTCTAGCTTTGAAAGTCTTAACTTTTCCATGTACACCAAGTAATCTTCTCAAGATATACTTGCTCCTGATGGGGATTTAACCCTTCAGGTAAAGCAACCAAAGTCCATACTTTGTTGGTGTATAAGGATTCCATCTCAGATCGATAAACATCCAGCCATTCTTACAGAGTCCCACTCCTGATGGCCAGCTCGAAACCAGTTGGGTCATCATCTCATGATGCCATCCTCGCTCCCACTGTCATAGAGAAACCGAAGTATCTCTCAGGTGGGTGAGGAACCCTACTAGATCGGCGGAGAGGCTGAGCTTCGTTGGAATCTACTAAATCCTTTGGTTCTATCAAATCATCTGCTGTAGTTTGTATAGTTGGAACGTTTCCAGTTCTACAGAACTGACCTTGCCTCGAGCTTGTCCGGATTTTGCTTTTAGACATAGGCCGGACAACCCCAAATCTTAACTGACTTAAGAGATGGGCTCTTCCATTACCATATCTCATATGGAGTGGTAGGCAACTGATTTGATTGGAATCCTATTCAATAGGTATGCAGCTTCTCAAGCGCATAACTCCCAAAAGGAAATAGGTAACTCAGTAGTACTCATCATAGAGCACACCTTATCATATAGGGTGTGATTGCTCCGCCCCGATACAACGTTGTGCTGTGGTGTATCCGGAGGAGTAATGCTGAGAGAGAATCTCATTCCCCTTTAGAATAGTCCAGGAATTCCATGCACAAGTATTCTCCTCCCTGATCTCATCATAGGACATAATACTTTTTCCCGTATTTTGGTTCTCTACTTCTAACTTATATTCTATGAATATCTCAAAAGGTTCGGACTTGTGTTTCAGCAGGAACATAGGTCTGAATCTCGAAAGATCATCAGAGAATTTAATGAAGTACAAAGAACCGGTCCTGGCATGTGTAGACAGGGGACCTTACATACATCATCATGTATCAGTCCCAAGAGTTCACAAACTCTTTCTCTGTTTACAGTAAACAGAGCTATGGTCATCTTATCTTTATGACATGGCTGGCAAGTTTCATAAGATGTAAATTCAAACTGATTTAAATATGCATCTAAATGTAACTTTAGCTAGTCGGGTCACATTGATCTGACCTAGTCTACAATACCTCAAGAAGGATTCGTTCATTTCTGAACTCTTCCTCTTGTGTGTATTCTATATACTAAGAACTGTAGTTTGATTTAGAACATCAATGCTTTTAGATAACGTGCCTGAACCGATCAACTTTTGATATAGGAAATATTCAAAACATTATCCAACAATACAAAATTTTATCATTTCTTTACTAATAAAGAGACTGATATGATTTTGTATATCAGGTTCGGTATCTAATAACATACGTTCAGAATCAATATATTTGTAATAGAGGGTGACAGTGACCAACAGACTTGGTTGCAACACTTGCACCGTTTTCTGCCTCATGAAACTTATCACCCGTTCTCAGTTCTCTACCTTTCTGTAGCCCTATGTAACAGATTACATATACGGGATCCTGATCCGGTATCACATACCCAGGACGTAAAGGATACTGAGAAACAGTTCTATGTAACGAACACACCCGAAGATGATGCATCAACATGCACTTTCTTCGTTTGGGCGGCACGGGAAATCTGGTATTCCCCAATTCCTGCTCTGTCTTATAACAATTATAAGTTGGAGCGGGACCAACGTTCCCCAGCTCAGTATAACAAGCGGGTTCGGTCAATATATCCGTTTTATTATCTTGATTAAGGCGTGATATGGTCGCTGCCTGGAGAGAGAGAGAAGAAGACACTCAGCGTATGCTCTTGCAAGATCAGATTGGTTATTATTTTATCTAATCAGGATGGCTCCCACTGTTTTTATCAAATCTTCCTTCAAACCCTAAAAGGAAAGACTAGCCGGGATTAATTACACGCTACAAGTTCGTCAATCTTTCAGCCAGGCCAGTGTCGGTACTTTGAGGGAGGTTCCCCGTGCTTTCGCACGGACCTAATTACAGTAAACCTCATTTTCCCAGAGGCATAACCCCGTTGACACCTTTCTAGACACCTACTTGATCGGCTAATTGTAATGTGTAAAACTCTCCCAGGAGTAACTCTTACTCGCAGCGGGTATCGGGATCTAACTATCTCATAGAAGGTATGCAATCTCATTGCAAATTTCAATACTTGAAATTCCCGATAATTTTGCCCCTAGCACCCTATGACCTTGACGGAGGTCAACAAACCATAGGCTACTAGTTAAGTTCAACCCGTCATTTCTTGATTGAATCAAATCCACCCGCACAACCCTTGACGGAGGTCAACAAGGTCGCACGACTACCCTAATCCAATCTGCATCATATGCATAGGTAGATAAATACTAGTTAGCTACCGCACACTACGCCTTGACGGAGGTCAACAAACGTAGCACGAATACTAAGTAGGACTTATCTGAAATGACGGAGGGCTACGACAGGTTTTTCTGAAAACCTATTGCGTAATGAACTTGATATCGTTGTAGAATGAAATGATTTTGAAATGGAGTGTTTTTTAGGCTTTTCTAGTTTTGCTAAAGGGGTCACTCCCGGTGAAGGGATCGTCGGCCCTTTCCTCGTCGAATGAGGTGCGGGATATATCATATATATCACTGTGCAAAGCAGAAACTATAGAAGCAATCAAAAGAAAAACCGAGGGTTGTAGCATCTGCCAGTTATTGCTAAAGGGGTCACTCCTGGTGAAGGGATCTCGGCCCTTTCCTCATCAAATAAGGTGCAGGATGTTCTACAAGGAACACCGCGATGCAAAGCAAGAACTGTAGCTACCTGGTTTTGAAAATTCGATTCCACAACATCATTAGGTTTCTTTTCTTTCATTAACCACATTAATGATGTCCCATCATTTAAGTACCTAAACATCACAGATAAATATAACGTACGCTTATGCCATCCGCATTCGCCTCGATGTCCCGTCTGCACCGTTAGGTTAGGTAACTAACGCCAGAACGAGGCAAGGCTAGCGCGGGTGTAAAACATAAGCAACGTCTATATAATATATCATATATAATATCTATCTGAACATTTCACATGATCACATCACAGATAACGCAGCAGAAAGTATCATATGAAATATTGGATATACTAGGACGTCCGTGTTTTTAATACGAGCCAGTATAAAACACGGATTCCACGGTCTTGATGAATAGCCAATCCCACACCCCTAGACCCCTACGAGAGCGGCAAGCAACCCTACCAATTCTAGGGTTAGGAGACCCGGACTCGACTCCTCGAGATGGTCTCCCACTGGACCCCAGAACCCGGTTACTTGTGCTCCCCTCCTTGGGTCTATCCTAATGCGGAAAAGTAAATAATATACAAATGGTGACATCATCCGCAACCTGGAAGTGCCCCAATAAAAGAATATTACATACAAGTTTTTACATGAATGAAAATGAAAAACACTCATCTCACATGAAAAACCCCCGGCTATTCAAACACGGCGATCCAATATAACATATCCAGCAAAAACATTTTGCAAACTAGCAATTCAAACATTTTGCAAACGGATTTTGGAATTTTGGTCGATCGGAAATGTAAACACATTAAACAAAGCTAGACTAAGTTAATGGCGAGGCTCTGATACCACTGTAAGTGCACGGCGGCGCCCCGGCCGTCAATCCGACGGCCAAATGCGGAAGCGGTGATAAACTTTAATTTTGCAAACTAGCAGACCGGCAACACCGCGCACTAAACACCCGGATCGAACCATTAACTAGTCCTAGCTAACTACAAGATGGGTTAGAGATATACCGAGTGATCCGAGTCCTCCGGTCTTCTCGTCGTCGTCCCGATCTCCTGCGGAATGTCCGGTCGTCGCCTCCTTGCCGGAAGGGCACCACATCGCCTGCTTCTTTTACGGGCTCCCGCATCTATATCGAGGCAACTCGGGCTGAAGCTGGCAAGTCGACATGCCCAAGATTTGCTGTAGAATGTGTAGAGTTGTGTCTCGTTTGGGGTTTTGTTGCCTTTGTAGATGGAGGAATGAGGTTAAGAAAAATGGTGCTTTCATTTTTCCATGCAAGGAAATTGAGATGAAGAAAATTGCCACAAGATCAAAAATGAAACTCTCTATCTCTCCTTCAAATTGTGGCCGGCCCCATACTCAAGGAAATGGTGGAGGGAATTATACAAGGGAGGTGAGTGTAGTAAAAGGAAAGAGGTGACCACATCAAAAGCCATGATAACAAAACTCAAATCAATATCTAATCCTTTCTCATCACAAAAAGCAAAGGAAAAGACTAAGAAAGCATCTCATGATTATGAACCATCATGAAGCCCCACAAATGCATAAAACCCCTCCTCAATAAGTTATTTGCAAACTTGCAAATAACCCCTTCCATCGGAAAGTCCGGCCGGGAAAGAACAAAGGAAAACCGGCCGGAACGGAATGCAAACTCGCAACCTCAGAAAACTGATCCCGTAATAAATTACAGGAAAACCCCGATACTGTGCATACACACCCGCATCTGTATTCCGACCGGATACAAATGCAATGAGACAAAAACACACAGTACTATACTAGGATCCGGCTTAAACCAAAGCCGGCTAGTAATCTCCGTTCGATCCTGATCCGTGCAATACCGCATGTATCCGATCGAACCTTGCCATATATCTATACGGCCTCTAGTACTAACCGTCCGATCCTGATCCGTGCAATACCGCACGTATCTGATCGGACCCTGCCATATCTCCATACGGCCTCTACAGCGTTTCGCCCGAAAGCTTGAGTAACTGAAAGTGTGGTGGACTCTAAAGACTCGTCAATACTATGGCTGTAGATTTAACCACTAGCACGTCAGAGGTATAAGCCAATACGTGACGGGCCACCAGCTATTGACCAAAAGGGACGTCGATGAGCGACCTCATCCTGACACCCTACTGAGCCTGTCAGTGACAATATCCGTACAGTCCGGTCCGTTCGTCTATGAGCATCGCATGGCGGGCCTAGGGGGTTGGTAAAAGTCAGACCCCCAAAAGCGGTACAAGTCATGTCGGAGTGTAGCCCAGAACACCCTGAGATACTACTGGAATACCTACCAGTAAATCTCCTGCCTTGGCCAAGGACTTCGTGTAATGGCTCTTCTAGACACAGCGCGAACTCACCCCCAATACCGGGAGAGACGAACCCCTGAAGATCCGCTCACTGCCTCCACGTGGCTCGGGACTGTACCCAACTAAAACCTGTTTGCACGTCTCCTTTGAGCGTGGTAGGGTAGTAATCAAAGTACAGTGGGAACTCACACGAGACAAATAACGATCCTCAGGTCGATGAACTAACATGTACACATGTCACCAGGGAACTGCTATCTAACGTCAAGTATAAGACCAACTAGCATGTTCCCGGCGAGTCCTGTCCGGTGTACTCATAACCCAATGAGCACCTGTATACATCTTAGGTGATCCAACTGACACCAGTGGCTTGTGAGACCGGCCACCGCACCTCGTCGGGGTCTCGACTGTATACACTAGTCTACTCTGGAGTATCGATGCCCTGTCTCGAAACTCCTACGACTAGGGACCCTTTAAGGATGTGCTTATAGACTACCAGCTCCCACGTATATGATCGCCCTCATACTGCTGGCAGTCAAGCAAGAATCCTAGGGGCTCTATCAACGTGCAATAGCGACCTGTCAGGTCACCTAAAGCAGTACACGATGATAAAGGTAAACCAGATAGCATACTATCATCTCGAGTAAGACTGTCCTACCGGGATAGGTCCTCCCTCAATCATTGCAATCACGTATCTGTGATCCAATAAATGACTCGGAGGGCACTATCTCCAACAATCTCCCACTTGCACTCAAGGCTAATTATTGCGATATCGCATACTCACAGCCCGTGTGATACCGAACACCCAACTCCTCTACTTGTCAGTCTCACAAAACTCGTTTGCGAAACTATTGCGTTCGAGGAATAGCCTCAGTGAGTGGATCCGCTTTGATGTTTCTTTCTATGTCTCTCTATATCTCAAGTTCGCGGAGAAACCCATCTCCCGAAATGAGCAATACCTGTCTTAGAATGTGTCTGGATGTCTGATGGGACCTAGCTCATAAATGAACTCCAAATCCAAACTTCTTAGACTGTATCGTCAACTGAACTTAATCAGTATCCTGCGCCATGCCTCCCTCAGTATTGCCTTGGACCATCTGTCCAAAATACTGCCCCTCGTCAGAAGGAAAAACTATAACTCTGACAACCTCCCTGTCATCCAGGTCACCTTGGAAGCCTGGAATGATAACTGTCTCCCGAATGAGGCTGTCGTTATCATATCCCTAGAACATCCACTTATGTTCTAAAACTGCTTCCGACTGTTTCTCCAGGATTGGATCAATGTCAACTTATTGCATCTAGTGCAAGAACAACATCTGGTGTGGTACTTTGACATCTCATGACTGACTCAATTGCCTAAGCAAGTGATCTGTCAATCATGCACATCCCTCTCCCCTTTAGTCTGTAAGACACCTTTAGAGAGGGTGACTCAATCACCTGCAGGTACACTACCGTGCCAGGAGTCGTCCATTCTAAATACTCTTAGAATACTGTCTAAGTACCCTGATTGGGAAACCACCCAAATCTAGATCTAAAACCATAGATCTAGTAACCAGTATGTCTGATATAATGTCCAAATCCCATATGGAGAAAACACTGTGTGACGACCAAAGTATAACCGATCGTAGTATAGGAATATCACTTCCTACTCTGTATATGTCATCCAAATACCATGACATCACACCCTACTACCTTCTCAACAGATCCATCCCCTATTCTGATGAAGTCAAACCTATGACTGTCACATCAGAAATTGATGATCTATCTCCGCTATAACTGCTTTAGTCTATAAATAGACATAAGCCATCTGTCCACCAATGCTTCCGCTGCTCCCACTGACCATGACAACCTTCTGGCAGAGTCATATAGACATACACTTCTAAAACTAGTTTAGAAAGACGCTATACTCATCCTCCTGCCGGGTCTCACAGTCTGGAACAACAGCAATGGTAAGTCTGGGTAAACAAGAACTTCCCTGTCACCGTCCTTGAGGCTACCGAAGTACCTCTCGGGTACCTGAAGTTACCCACCTTATCTGCGGAGTGGCCAATGGAATGTCAAACCAGATTGAATCTTTAGGTTCCTATCAAATCATCAGTAATCGTTTGTGGTTCTGGAATCACTTCCAGTTCTACCATACTCCCACTGCTGTTTTCTGAAAAAATCCATTTTTATTAAAACTGTGGCGAGTCTAGAACAATATCGCTATTGATCTTCCAGATGGTAGAAAATCAACCCTCGTCTTAGCCTGGGTCAACCCACAAACAGCCATTACAGAAACGTGCATTGAGTTATCCAGAGTCTGGTTTTAATCATAAGCCAGACAACTCCCCGTACCTTAACAACGTTAAGATATGAACTGTTCTATATCCAATATAGAACCAGAGACACTGATTTAATTGAACCAGATTCAAATCATGCAGCTGTCTCCAGTGCATGTCAACTAAATGGAAGGAGGCCGGTCAGCGTCACTCAACTTAAGAATGCTTCCAATTATGAGTAATCCGAAAGAGAAGCAAGTTCTCTTAATCATTACTATCAACTGAATACCATACACAAGTATCTACATCTTCGATCACTTTGAAGAATCCCGATACTTGCAATACCTGGTTCTCTACTTTATTCAAATACCTATAACTTCTCAAAATTCAGACCCTGTGTTTCCACGAAACACCTGTCTAAAAACTAGAGGAGTCATAAGTAAACCGAATACAGTACGAGAACCAACCCCTCTGTCCTCATGGATGCTGGACAACATACAATACTCTGTATAAGTCCCTTGAGTCTGATAACTCATTCACTGTGTGTCGTAGGTTGAAAACTGTACTTATGGTTAAGAAGAATTACACCGCTGTTTAATGCTCCTTACCTAACCATCCACTGATATAGGTAAATGTCGTAGACATAATTTCAAAAAGGTATATCTCACTCTATAAAAATAGATGTACAGATATATCAATTTGAAATTGGTGCATAAAAGCGGATATTCAAAACCAAATATTTGCCGACCGGCAAACAACCCAGGTGACTTCCTCAAATATCACCGATTACAACGAATCCCGATATAATGAGGATGATCACCCAATTCCCAATAACTTACTCCCACTCATCATCTGTAAAACCATACAGATGTGAGAATCATACCTGGTAAATACATACCCTGGAGTAAGTGTCTAATCGGGAAATCAGTTTTCCACTAACAGTACACAGTGAAACTGAAACATTGAAATGTTTCGTTGGGGTATCCTAGTATTCCTAGTAATGCCTCTTCTATTATCCAGATTCACAACTGTAACCGTATAATTCTTTGCCACCTCTCTAAATCCCTTTATATGTCTTTAGTCATTACCTTCTGTACACCCCTTTAGGCCAAATGGTTTTCTTCCTTCCCTACCGTTCGGCACCAGCCTATGGTTTGGAAGAAGACTATCCAATAAGCATAATGGGTGTACTGTCCTAATCCTAGGAGCACTCGCAACGCGAGAGAAGGTGAAGATAAAAGACACCTGAATGTACTTTATTCCTATTTCTCCTGAACCAGGATCCATCCCCGAACTAGAACAAGTTCCTTTCGAGTTCGTATATAACCATACGATGGATTATCCAATAAACTGGGATCTTCGTAGTAATACGGAGTGTCCTGGAGAAATACAAAGGTGATTTAGGATTGGCGAAGAAATACTTGGCTTGTTCGTGAATAGCAGTCGCAATTTACTTTGCCCTTTTACTAATCCCTTTCTTTGTCTTAACTTAATACCTTATGTACACCGTTTAGGCTAATTGGTTTTCTTCATTCCCTACCGGTCGGCACCAGCCTAAGGTTTGGAAGAAGACTATCCAATTTGCGTAATAGGTGTACTACTCCTAAACCAAGGAGTACTCGCAACCTGAGAGAAGGTGAAAAGAAAAGACAACTGAATAGTCCTATTCATTTTCTCCAGAACCGGAAACCATACGATGGTTTTGTCCAATGGAAGTGGACGTTCGTAGTAATACGGGGTGTCCTGGAGAAGAGGGTAAAAGTAGGAGTGGCAATGAGGTTAGCGACTCTGACAATCCAAAAGCCAGTGTTAAGAAGGTTCGGTCAACTTGGTCACTGAGTCATTGTCTTAGGGTCGGGTCAATGGTCGCTGCCGAAGAGAGAGAGAAAAGAAACACTCAGCGTGCACTCTATCCTAGATTAGAATGGTTATCACTTTATCTAATCAGGAAACCTCCCACTGTCATCTCAAATTCTCCTCCAAACCTGAAAGAAGAATTAGTCGGGATCACCTGAGGAGTAAACCAACTCATCAGTGGGAATCGGGATCCAACTATCATTGCATGATAACGTGACGGAATCCGCTCACGTCATCACACTCCAGAAGGTATGCGCATATCTGGCAAGTTTCAGTTCTTTTGAAACTCCCGATGTGATTTTTACCCCATGCTCTTATGACCTTGACTTTGGCCAACAAATCATAAGTCACATGTCAAGTTCTACCCGTCATTCTCCAGGTTGATTTGAATCCACCCGTACCTACCCTTGACTTTGGCCAACAAGGCAGTACGACTGTTCCAAACCAACGCATCTATCTATGCTGCATATGAATAACCAACAGCTACCAAACACTGTGCTTTGACTTCGGCCAACAAACACAGCTTGAATACTATTGACTACCCACATGAAACGAAGAAGGGCTACGAATGGTTTCTGGCGAAAACCTTTAACGTAATGAACTTGATATCGTTGAAGGAACGGATAGCTTTTTAGAAAATATAGTGACGAAAACCTTTACTAAAGAGGTCACTACCGGTGAAGGGATCTCGGCTCTTTCCCCGTAGAATGGGGTGCAGGATATTCCAAATGAATACCACGATGCAAAGCAAAAGCAATCGGCTATAGTGAAGTTATTGCCATGACGCAAACTTTTTGTCCAAGGGGTCACTCCCGGTGAAGGGATCTCGGCCCTTGCCTCGTCGACTGAGGAGCAGGATATTCCAAATGAATATCACGATGCAAAACAAAAGAGAACGTCCTTGCAATAATAGCTTTTTGAAAAGTGTTCCAACAACATCAGATTAGGTTTGTTTTAACTTGCATTGATCCGAATCAACGCAGTCCCATCAATTGATCACACCACAAAGAACGAAAATATACTGATGTACGTATATGCCATCCGCATTCGCCACTGGGTCCCGTCATTACCCGTTAGGTTAGCTAACTAACGACAGAGCGGGGACTGGACTAGCGCGGATGCAAAACATATACAACATCTACTAATATATATATACCAATATATATAATATTTCGCTCAAGGCGTGATAAAATGCAACATCACAGAAATGTACAGCATCACAGAACAATACAGATATCTGGGATCCCCGGGTTCCACAGAGCCACTACTGAAACCCGATGTTCCCCTGGTCAAGTGGATAGCCTGTGCAATGAAATCCTAGACCCCTACGGGCGCGGCAAGTTACCCGCCAAAACCTGAAGCGAGGCAGCCCCCTTCAGCAACGTGAATGGACCACCCGGCACTTCACGGAATCCGGTAACTTGGGCACCCCTCCTGGGTCAACCTGTACCACCTACGAGTGTGGCGAATAGCCCGCCAATTCTAGAGTGAAGCCCCCTCCGTCTCAATGCCATGAGATGCGGGCTTGTTGCCTTCTAGAACCCGGCTATCCGTGCACCCCTCCGCGGGGTAATCCTAGTACAGAAAGTAAAATATACATACAACTGGTACATCGACCGCAACCTGGTCGTGCCCCAAAATAATAATACAATCAGGCAGTGACGGCAGTCCACATGTCGGACGCTCGTCCCGCAATATCAAATGTACATAATATAACAAAAACTATACTAGCATTGCATCCAGGCTATCCCCCACGACCAATCCGCAACATCACAGCATAACACAGAACATCAACGTGAAAGTCACGTTCGCAAATCCGTCTAACCGGGCTATAGCAGTTAGACAGGATTTACCGATCAAGTGACATTCACGGTCGCAGATATAATGTAAATACTGTGAACTAATGTGTTTAAAATATTCCGATCGATCAAATTTTAACAAGTGGGCCCCCAAGTACTACTGTAGCACATCAAGAAATTCTGGGCCCAAAATTAATATTCCAAAACCCCTATTTTTAACCTAGAAAGCGACTGCAAAAATTTGATACAGCGAAGACACCAATGTGCGGCGGAACCGCGGCCCAAAGGGGGGTTTGGCCGCGGTTCCGCGCTTTAGTGGTCAATTCACTGTGTCGAATTTCTACAGAGTGCTTATAATTTCCAGTACATCACTTTTCTACAACCTGAAAAAATTTTCGACTCCAAAAAATTTCAACAGAAAACTGATGTGAACAAAAACGCGGATTTTGGAATTTTGGTCGATCGGAAATGTAAACACATTAAACAAAGCTAGACTAAGTTAATGGCGAGGCTCTGATACCACTGTAAGTGCACGGCGGCGCCCCGGCCGTCAATCCGACGGCCAAATGCGGAAGCGGTGATAAACTTTAATTTTGCAAACTAGCAGACCGGCACCACCGCGCACTAAACACCCGGATCGAACCATTAACTAGTCCTAGCTAACTACAAGACGGGTTAGAGATATACCGAGTGATCCGAGTCCTCCGGTCTTCTCGTCGTCGTCCCGATCTCCTGCGGAATGTCCGGTCGTCGCCTCCTTGCCGGAAGGGCACCACATCGCCTGCTTCTTTTACGGGCTCCCGCCTCTATACCGAGGCAACTCGGGCATGAAGCTGGCAAGTCGACATGCCCAAGATTTGCTGTAGAATGTGTAGAGTTGTGTCTCTTTGGGGTTTTGTTGCCTTTGTAGATGGAGGAATGAGGTTAAGAAAAATGGTGCTTTCATTTTTCCATGCAAGGAAATTGAGATGAAGAAAATTGCCACAAGATCAAAAATGAAACTCTCTATCTTTCCTTCAAATTGTGGCCGGCCCTATACTCAAGGAAATGGTGGAGGGAATTATACAAGGGAGGTGAGTGTAGTAAAAGGCAAGAGGTGACCACATCAAAAGCCATGATAACAAAACTCAAATCAATATCTAATCCTTTCTCATCACAAAAAGCAAAGGAAAAGACTAAGAAAGCATCTCATGATTATGAACCATC
This sequence comes from Agapanthus africanus, assembly GCA_030015575.1. Taxonomy (NCBI): domain Eukaryota; kingdom Viridiplantae; phylum Streptophyta; class Magnoliopsida; order Asparagales; family Amaryllidaceae; genus Agapanthus; species Agapanthus africanus. Next base: position 202,691,946 of record JASDDO010000016.1, on the reverse strand, counting down.
ATGAAGCCCCACAAATGCATAAAACCCCTCCTCAATAAGTTATTTGCAAACTTGCAAATAACCCCTTCCATCGGAAAGTCCGGCCGGGAAAGAACAAAGGAAAACCGGCCGGAACGGAATGCAAACTCGCAACCTCAGAAAACTGATCCCGTAATAAATTACAGGAAAACCCCGATACTGGGCATACACACCCGCATCTGTATTCCGACCGGATACAAATGCAATGAGACAAAAACACACAGTACTATACTAGGATCCGGCTTAAACCAAAGCCGGCTAGTAATCTCCGTTCGATCCTGATCCGTGCAATACCGCATGTATCCGATCGAACCTTGCCATATATCTATATGGCCTCTAGTACTAACCGTCCGATCCTGATCCGTGCAATACCGCACGTATCTGATCGGACCCTGCCATATCTCCATACGGCCTCTACAGCGTTTCGCCCGAAAGCTTGAGTAACTGAAAGTGTGGTGGACTCTAAAGACTCGTCAATACTATGGCTGTGGATTTAACCACTAGCACGTCAGAGGTATAAGCCAATACGTGACGGGCCACCAGCTATTGACCAAAAGGGACGTCGATGAGCGACCTCATCCTGACACCCTACTGAGCCTGTCAGTGACAATATCCGTACAGTCCGGTCCGTTCGTCTATGAGCATCGCATGGCGGGCCTAGGGGGTTGGTAAAAGTCAGACCCCCAAAAGCGGTACAAGTCGTGTCGGAGTGTAGCCCAGAACACCCTGAGATACTACTGGAATACCTACCAGTAAATCTCTTGCCTTGGCCAAGGACTTCGTGTAATGGCTCTCCTAGACACAGCGCGAACTCACCCCCAATACCGGGAGAGACGAACCCTTGAAGATCCGCTCACTGCCTCCACGTGGCTCGGGACTGTACCCAACTAAAACCTGTTTGCACGTCTCCTTTGAGCGTGGTAGGGTAGTAATCAAAGTACAGTGGGAACTCACACGAGACAAATGACGATCCTCAGGTCGATGAACTAACCTGTACACATGTCACCAGGGAACTGCTATCTGACGTCAAGTATAAGACCAACTAGCATGTTCCCGGCGAGTCCTGTCCGGTATACTCATAACCCAATGAGCACCTGTATACATCTTAGGTGATCCAACTGACACCAGTGGCTTGTGAGACCGGCCACCGCACCTCGTCGGGGTCTCGACTGTATACACTAGTCTACTCTGGAGTATCGATGCCCTGTCTCGAAACTCCTACGACTAGGGACCTTTTAAGGATGTGCTTATAAACTACCAGCTCCCACGTATATGATCGCCCTCATACTGCTGGCAGTCAAGCAAGAATCCTAGGGGCTCTATCAACGTGCAATAGCGACCTGTCAGGTCACCTAAAGCAGTACACGATGATAAAGGTAAACCAGATAGCATACTATCATCTCGAGTAAGACTGTCCTACCGGGATAGGTCCTCCCTCAATCATTGCAATCACGTACCTGTGATCCAATAATTGACTCTGAGGGCACTATCTCCAACACTATGGAGCGAGGCTGTCTATTAAGTTTACCCGGCGAGTATCCGCGTACACTACGTGATTGCGACGGACTTTTGATCGCATCAAAATTCCGTGGAAACCGATCAAGTGAGACTAAACTGCTATGTTTATAACATTCATTCAGTTATCTCATAACTACTTGTGAATTCCAAATGTTGTATCACATTCCGGATAAATAGAAAATGTTAAACTTTCCGATCGAACATTCGAACACCCAAGTTTTTCCGAAACAGCTCAACACATGAAATATGTTTTAAAACATTCACTTCGTGCCTCAGTACCAACGGTCCAGCCGTAGAAGGGTCAAGCCAACGTCTCACATGTGGCACGCCGTACTGCCCCAAGCCCTAAGGTTCAAAGGGCAGTACAAGACGGTCACATAATCGAGTTAAGGTTTGTTGTCTTCTAGAGGGACCATCGCGTTACTTGCACTACTTAGAACGTCGTTAAACTACGGAAAAATCCAACATTTGGAAATTTCCCGGCAGGGGAAAAATTGGGTATTTATATCTGATCGAACTTTTTAACATATTCTAAAATTATCCGGAAAAACACATAGACAAAGTTTGACAATCCGATCGAATCTACGAACTCCCAATGCAACCCAGAATACTCAACTCTTGAGTAAGATTTAAAAAATCCCAGAAAATCCAGAACCAAAATATAGGAATTACTATGCAAACATTATTGGGAGAGGCTACCGTACGGCCGCGGAACCGCCGCACGAGCCATGCTCGTGCCGCGGAACCGCGGCGGTTTAGATGATTCAGGAGCTCCGTTTTGCACCATAATTCTTATAACTTCCTGCTGAATTTTTTAAGAATTTTTAATCTGGAAAAAACCCAGTTTTTAAAAAATGTCCAGAGAGCATTTTGGACTTAGGGTTTCGATTCGATCGGACTTCTAACTCCGTCTACGCATCGCCTAAGGCTCTAACCAGGCTCTGATACCACTGTAGGGTTCCTGGGCACACTAATGAAGTCTCATAAGTGATCAAACATGCCCAATTCAAATTTTTCATATGCCTACAAACCCTAATACGGATCGTTAACTAGATAATAAGGCGATGCAATGCGAGTTAACTACTTTAATTAAGAGGAAAGTGATTACAACCTTTGTAGATCCAGTCCTCCACCTCTCTAGCTCCATGTTGACGACCCTCCGCTGTACCCTACGGATCCCGGACTCTCGCGGTGGTTTCATCGAAGAATTGATCGGGCTAGGTCGTCGACTTCGATGCCGAAGATGATCTACGTCGAGGCAACTCAAGATCAAGCTCCAACTTCACCAAGTCATGAAACTTGTGAAGAAAACACCCTATACTACTTGGCAAGTGGTAGAGGATGAAGAAATAGGAAGTGAGTTCACTTTAGAATTGGATTTCTCACTCTTTTTCTCAAGTTGCCATTGATGGAAGCTAGCTTTTCTTCTTGTTGATGAAGAAGAAGAAGAAGAAAGAATATGATAATTATTATTCTAAATAGAAAATAAAATGAATACTTATCATATAGCAACCATAGTTAGGTGTAGAGAATAAACCATTGTTAGGTTGAATGGTTAGGTTTTGGGCTAAGAGACAAAATGGTCAAAGCTTCAAAGCTTCATGAACTTTCAAGAAAGAAACAAACTAAGCCACCATTTCATTCTTGCCCCCAAAAAAGAATTAATGAATAAATAAATAAATAATTAAGCAAGTAAATAAAACCCTAACCATTAACATAACTATGGTTTAAACTAAACATACACCCAAACATTCATATATCATCAAACATGATACAATCTTGTGCACAAAAATATATCACATATACAATGTGCACATCAAGTGAGAAAATCCTTTTAAAGTGAACAAATACTAGTTAATGCAAAGTAATATATCAAATATATAATTATGCATTAAATCATTAAATCAACACTTGATTTAACGATCCGGTCATATCGCATATGACCGACTAATATTCAAAGTATCGGCTTATCGAATCAATCCTTGATTCGATAACTAGGTTATATCGCATACAACCAATCGATACATTCATCACGAGAATAGAATACGGTATCACATACACGCATTATTCTCGGTCCCGCACATATCTCATATGCGCTCCTATTTCGTTTCGCTTGAGCCAGGAAACCTCTTTGTAGGACTCTAAAGACTCGTCAATACGCCGGCAGCAGATGATGATCATATCAAGCACCCACAAGCCGCAAGCGGTCTGCTAAACATAACGGCCACCCGGGTATTGAGCGATCAGAAGATCGACGAGCAAGCCCGCTCACACTCCTGTGAATCCAACCAGCAACACTTACCATACAGTCCGGTCTCGTCGTCTGATATGTCGCATATCTTGCCTAGGGGTGGTAAACGTCAGACCCCAGTAGCTCGATAAGTCGTGTCGATATGAGGTCTATAACAGTTCGAGAAACTACTGGTAACACTTACCAGTAAATCTCAGCAACCCTGGCCAAGGATTTCCGGTTATAGCCAATCGAACACAGCGCAACATCAACTCCCTATACCGGAAAAGACGAATCCTCTCCTATCGCTCATTGCCTCCATGTGATTCGGGACTGTACCTAAAAACCACCGTTTTGCACGCCCTCTTGGACGTGGTAAGGTGGAAATCAAAGCACAGTGGGAATCATACAAGACTCTATGACGATCTCAGGTCTACAGACTAACCTGTACCAGTGTCACCAGAGAACTGCCATCTGACGTAAGGTATAAAACCATCTGGGAGTTCTCGGCGAGTCCGTCCAGTGTACTCAGTCTCCACTGAGCACCCGTATATCATCTCTGATGTCAAACACCAATGGATATGGGATCATCCATCGCCCATCTGTATGGATCGAGAAGGTATACGCTAGTCTACTCTGGTATATCGATGCCCCGTCTCGATACACCTACGACTAGGGACCTTAAAGGATGTACTTATGGACTACCATGTCCCCACTAGTATGATCTGCATCATAGTCCAGGTAGTCAAGTACACATCCTAAGGGCTTTACCAACATGTAACAGAGAGACAATCATTGTACACGTTAAGGTAAAAAGTAACCAGATAGCATACTATCATGTCGAGCAAGAAAGTCCTCCCTATATATGTCCAAGCATCCACTACAATATACATCCTATGTACAGTAATGGCCTCTAGGGCATACATATAACTAACAGTACCGAGACAGGGCATCGATACTCCAGAGTAGACTAGCGTATGCGCTTCTTGACCCATATGATGGGCGATGGATGATCCCATATCCCTTGGTGTTTGACATCAGAGAAGGTATACGGGTTTTCAGTGGAGACTGGGTACACTGGACGGACTCACCGAGAACTCCCAGATGGTATTATACCTCACGTCAGATGGCAGTTCTCTGGTGACACTGGTACTGGTTAGTCTGTAGACCCGAGATCGTCATAGAGTCTTGTGTGATTCCCACTGTGCTTTGATTTCCATCATACCACGTCCAAGAGGGCATGCAAAACGGTGGCTTTTAGGTACAGTCCCGAATCACATGGAGGCAATGAGCGATAGGAGGGGTTTCGTCTCTCCCGGTATAGGGAGTTGATGTTGCGCTGTGCTCGATTGGCCATAACTGGAAATCCCTGGCCATGGTTGTTGAGATTTACTGGTAAGTGTTATCAGTAGTTTCTTGAACTGTTATGGACCTCATATCGACACGACTTATCAAGCTACTGGGGTCTGACGTTTACCACCCCTAGTAGAGATATGCGACATATCACACGAAGAGACCGGACTGTACGGGAGTGTTACTGATTGGATACGCAGGAGAATGTACAGTCTTGCTTGTTGATCTTCTGATCGCTCAATACCTGGGTAGCTATTACGTTTAGCTAACCGCTTGTAGCTTGTGGGTGTTTGATATGATCATCACCTACTGCCGGCGTATTAACGATTCTTTACAGTCCTACACAGTGGTTTCCTGGCTCAGGCAAAACGGAGTAGGAGCACATATGTGATATGTGCGGGACCGAGAACAATACGAGTATGTGATACCGTATTAGATTCTCGCGATATGTGATATCGGCCGGGTATATGTGATATAGCTGGGTCATCGGATCAAGTGTTGATTCGATGAACTGATGCATATTATATTAGTCGGTTATTTATGAAATATCCGGATTATCGGATTAAGTGTTGATTCGATAATTTAATGTATAATTATATATTTGATATATTATATTACATTAACTAATATTAGCTCACTTAAAAATTCTTTTTCTCACTTGGATAATACATTAATATATATGTGATATATGTTAATTGTATTATTTTATTTTGTTACAATAAATATTGTATATGTGATATATAATATTGTAACATGTTAGGGTTACAAATGCAACATGTTTTGTGGAGTTTAAATGTGGTTAGGGTTTGGATTAGGGTTAAGCTTGCATGAAGCTTTCAAGAAGCTTCTTGAAGCTTTGACTTTGACTTGTGATATTTTGTGTAGATATTTATTAACCCAACTCAAACCCTTTACTATAGTTAATTCTCTACATGGGTTAAGTCTTCATTCTTAACCCATGGTTGCATTTCTAACCACACACTTGATTTCATTATTCATCACAAATGGATTTGCTTCTTCTTCTTCTTCTTCCTCTTGATGAAAAGTTTTCTAGCTTTTTGTAAAGTGATGATAATGAGTGAGAAATTGAAAACAAAAGAGAGCTAAATTTCTACTTCATCATCCTCATCTATTCTAACCACTTAGACTAGGGTGTTTGCTTTGCTAATACTTGATTAGCAAAGAAAGATCTTGGGTTTGAGTTTCTTCAAGGTAGATCATCTTAGTTATTGAAGATCGGAAGCAATCTTGCATCTTTCTCTTCATGGAGCATCTCTAGAGTTCGGGTACATGATGATCGCGGCGAAGGGACCTCAACACGGAGCTTATGAAGTGAAGGAACGGACTACAAAGGTTGTAATCCCGAACTCTTAGAAGTAAAGTTGTTTACTTGCTTTGTTTACCCTAAGTATCTAGTTAAGATCTTGGTTAGGGTTTGTTTAGCACCCAAAAAATTTCAATATAGCATGTTTGATGCTTGCTAAAACCTTCACAAGGTGCTATACTAACCCTACAGTGGTTTCAGAGCCAAGCTTGAGCATTAGGCGTAGTGTAGACGAAGTTTAAAGTCCGATCGAACCCCGAAACCCCGATATGAACCCCTTCTCTGGAAATTTTTTCAAAAGTGGAAATTATTCATATTAAACATACTCAGAAAATCATGCAGGGAATTCTAAGAATTACTGTGAAGTACAAAGCCATAACTCCATCAAGGGACCGCGGAACCGCGGCCAAACCATGCGTTTGGCGGCGGTTCCGCGGCCAACTTTGGGAGTTGGGGGCTAATACTTCAGGGGTTTATTCTTGGGTACTTTTTCATGCTTCTGAGAATTTTTTAATTCTACTCAAGTGTTGAGCTTTCTGGGAAATATTGGGAACTCGTTGATTCGATCGGAAATTTTAACTTCGTTTAAGTTTTTCCGGGTAATTTAGAACGTGTTAAAAAGTTCGAACGGATATCAATAACTCACTTTTTCCCCTGTCGGAAAACTTTCAAGTGTTGGATTTTTCCTGAGTTTAAAACTTTCAGAAAATCATGCAAACGAATTTGTGGACCCTCTAGAATAACATAACCTTAACTCGATTATGTGACCGTCAAAACCGCCACTGAACCATATGGTTTATGGTAGTTTAGCGTTGCCACATGTGAGGCGTTGGTTTGACCCTTCTACGGCTGGTTCATTGGGGCTGTGACATGTTCTGGGTTTTTTTTTGAACTCCGCTGGAGTGTTGAGCTATTTGGGAAATCTTGGGTGTTTGATCATTCCATCGGAAAGTTTAACATTGTCTATTTATCTGGAATGTGATACAATATTTGGAATCCACAAGTTGTTATGAGATAACTAATTTGAATGTTATAAATCTAGCAGTTTAGTCTCAGATGGTCGGTTGCCACGGGATTTTGATGCGATCAAAAGTCCGTTGCAATCACGTAGCGTACGCGGATACTCGCTGGGTAAACTTAATAGATAGCCACGCCCCCATAACCCCGACCAAGTGACTGTAGGAGAACCCCGTCGCCAAAAGCATCCGTTCGGGTGTTCGCGGCAGCGGTGTTCCGCCTTATTGCACTTCGTCGACGGTATCGGGGGGTGCGGCCGTCTACTAAAGTTTCCGACGAGCATTCGATCAGAATATCGGGAATCTTGTTGAATTGCCCGACTAGATGTTGAAAAGTGTTTTCAAGATTGAGACTAAAATGCGGGGTTTATAATTGTTAGGCATGCGATATCTAAGAAATTCATTTCGTTAGGCATGAAATCCAAAGTATGAGATACGTTGGGATTATGATGTCTAAGGTGGTTGCGGATTCCAACTGTTGTAGTTTTACACTTTCTTTTCTTTGACCGTAAGTGTAATATGTGTTGTATCGCCAGTTTCGGTGCTATATGTCAACGACAACTGGGATACGCATATTTACTTACGTTGATGATATGAGATATTATGTGTTGCTGTGATATGTTATATTGGATCGTCGTGTTTTGAATAGCCGGGGGTTTTATGTGAGATGAGAGTTTTTCATTTTCATTCATGTAAAATTCATTATATGTAATATTCTTTTATTGGGGCACTTTCAGGTTGAGAATGATGTCACCATTGTATATTATTTACTTTTCCGCATTAGGATAGACCCAAGGCGGGGAGCACAAGTAATCGGGTTCTAGGGTCCAGAGGGAGACCATCTCGAGGAGTCGAGACCGGGTCTCCTAACTCTAGAATTGGTAGGATTGCTTACTGCTCTCATAGGGGTCTAGGGGTGTGGGATTGGTTATTCATCGCGACCGTGGAATCCGTGTTTTATACAGGCTCGTATTAAAAACACGGACCTCCTAGTATATCCAGTATTTCATATATGTTCTTCTGCTGCAATGTTCTATGATGAGATCATATTACTGCCTGAGACGAATGTTTATATTATATATATGAAATATATATTATATATTGTTGATTTCGTTTCATATCTGATGCTTGTGAAGCATAATAAAATGGGACTTCATTAATGAGATTAATGAAACTAAAAGAAACCTAAAAATGTTGTAGAAACTTGTCTCGAAAACAGGTAGCTCTAGTTGTTGCTTTGCATAGCGGTATTCCTTGTAGAATATCCAGCACCTTATTCGATAAGGAAAGAGCCGAGATCCCTTCACCTGGAGTGACCTCTTTAGCGAAACTAGCAGATGCTACACACTCGGTTTGTCTTTTGATTGCTTCTATAGTTTTGCTTTGCACAGCGGTATTTGTGAAATATCCTACACCTTATTCGATAAGGAAAGAGTCGAGATCCCTTCACCGGGAGTGACCTCTTTAGCAAAACTAGTAAGAGCCTCAAAAACACTCCTTTTCAAAATCACTCGATTCTACAACGAGATCAAGTTCATTACGCAAAAGGTTTTCTTAAAAACCTGTCATAGCCCTCCGTCATTTCAGATAAGTCCTACTTAGTATTCGTGCTACGTTTGTTGACCTCCGTCAAGGCTTAGTGTGCGGTAGCTGACTAGTATTTATCTGCTGCATATGATGCGATTGTTTTAGGGTAGTCGTGCGGCCTTGTTGACCTCCGTCAAGGGTCGTGCGGGTGGGTTTAATTCAATCAGGAAATGACGGGTAGAACTTGACTAGCAGCCTATGGTTTGTTGACCTCCGTCAAGGTCATAGGACGCTAGGGGTAAAATATTATCGGGAATTTAAAGTGTTGAAATTTGCAATGAGATTGCATACCTCCTATGAGATAGTTGGATCTCGATACCCGTTGTGAGTAAGAGTTACTCCTGGGAGAGTTTTACATATTACAATTAGCCGATCAAGTAGGTGTCTAGAAAGGTGTCAACGGGGTTACGCCCCTGGGAAAACAAGGTTTATTTTAATTAGGTCCGTGTGAAAGCACGGGGAACCTCCCTCAAAGTACCGGCACTAGCCTGGCTGAAAGATTGACGAACTTGTAGCGTGTAATTAATCCCGGCTAGTCTTTCCTTTTAAGGTTTGAAGGAAGATTTGACTAAAACAGTGGGAGCCATCCTGATTAGATATATTAATAACCAATCTAATCTTGCAAGAGCATACGCTGAGTGTTTTCTTCTCTCTCTCTCTAGGTAGCGACCATGTCACGCCTTAATCAAGATAATAATACGGATGTATTGACCGAACCCGCTTGTTATACTGCGCTGGGGAACGTTGGTCCCGCTCCAACTTATAATTATTATAAGACAGAGCAGGAAATAGGGGATTACCAGAATTCCCGTGCCGCCCAAACGAAGAAAGTGTATGCTGATGCATCTTCTTCGGGTGTGTTCATTACCGAGAACTGTTTCTCAGTATCCTTTACGTCCTGGGTATGAGATACCGGATCAGGATCCCACATATGTAATATGTTACATGGGCTACTGATAGGTAGAGAACTGAGAACGGGTGATAAGTTTCAAGATTTAGAAATGGTGCATGTGTTCCAGCCAAGTTTGTTTGCAGTTATCACCCTGTATTACCAAATACATTAATTCTGAACTAATGTTATTAGATACCGAACCTGATATACAACATCATATCAGTCTCTTTATTAGTAAAGAAGTATATAATTTTGTATTTATGGATAATGTTTTGAACATATCCTATATCAAGAGTTGATCGGTTCAGGCACGTTATCTAAAAGCATAGACGTTCTAAATCAAACTACAGTTCTTAATGTACAGAACACACACATGAGGAAGAGTTCAAAAATGAACGAATCCTTCTTGAGGTATTTGTAGACTAGGTCATATCAACTGCGACCCGACTAGCTAAGTTACATTTAGATGCATATTTAAATCTGTTTGAATTTACATCTTGTGAAACTTGCCAGTCATGTCACAAAGATAAAATGACCACAGCTCCGTTTATTAGAAACAAAGAAAGAGTTAGTGAACTCTTGGGATTGATACATGATGATGTATGAAAGATCCCCTGTCTACACATATCAGGACCGGTTCTTTGTACTTTATTACATTCACTGATTATCTCTCAAGATTCGGACATATGTTCCTGTTGAAACACAAGTCTGAAGCTTTTGAGAAATTCAATGAATATAAGTTAGAAGTAGAGAACCAAACGGGTATAAGTATTATATCCTTTGATGTGATCGGGGAGGAGAATACTTCAGCATGAAATTCCTGGACTATTCTAAACGAGAATGAGATTCTCTCTCAGCATTACTCCTCCGTAAACACCACAGCACATCGGTGTATCGGGGCGGAGCAATTGCACCCTATATGATATGGTGTGCTCTATGATGAGTACTACTGAGTTGCCTATTTTCTTTTGGGGTTATGCACTTGAGAAGTTGCATACCTATTGAATAGAGTTCCAACCAAATTAGATGCCTACCACTCCATATGTGATATGGTATGGAAAGAGCCCATCTCTTAAAAATGTTAAGATTTGGGGTTGTCCGGCCTATGTCTAAAAGCAAAATCCGGACAAGCTCGAGGCAAGGTCAGTTCTGTGGAAGTTTGTTGGATATCCCAAGCATTCGCAAGGGAATATCTTCTACCGAACCGAGGAACAAAAGGTGTTTTATTTCTCGGCATGCCACCTTTTTGAGGAAAAAGGGGAATTTCTTGTGAAGAAATTAGTGGTCATGAGGTAGAACTGGAAAGAGTTCCAGCTATACAAACTGCAGCTGATGATTTGGTAGAACCGGGGGATTCAATAGTTTCCAACGAACCTCAGCCTCTCCGCCGATCGGGTAGGGTTCCTCATCCACCTGAGAGATACTTCGGTTTCTCTATGACAGTGGGAGTGAGGATTGCATCATGAGATGGTGACCCAACTTGTTTCGAGCAGGCCATCAAGAGTGAGGACTCTATGAGTATGGCTAGATGCTTAGCGATCTAAGATGGAATCCATATACACCAACAAAGTATGGAATTTAGTTGCTTTATCTGAAGGGTTAAAGCCCCATCAGAAGCAAGTATATCTTGAGAATATTACTTGGTGTACATGGAAAAGTTAAGACTTTCAAAGCTATGCTTAAGTCCATACAGATCCTACTTATCATTGCTACATACCATAACTACGATATCTGGCGGTTGGGTGTCATGACTACTTTTCTAAATACTTATTTAGAAGAGAGCATCGATAAGTACACAGCCATAGGGCTTCGTAGACAGTGGGAGCAGTGGAATGGTGCGCAAGTTGTTTTATGGGATAAATCAAGCATCGCGGAGTTGGAACATCTGTTTTGATGTGGTAGTCAAGAAGTTTGACTTCATCAAAATGGTAGATGAACCTTGTATATACAAAAATGGTAGTAGGGAGTATGGTAGTGATCCTCGTATAGTACGTAGATGACATACTTTTGATAGGGAAAAAGTTTCCTATGCTACGCTCAGTCAATCTCCTCTTATCACAAGGATTCTCCATAAAGGATCAACGTGATACCTCCTGAATCCTGGATTTTGGGTCTATGAGATAGATCTAAATGGATGTTAGGATTCTCACTAGGTGTAGTGAGATGGTATCAATCGATCCTGGGGAGAATCACTGGAATGGTTCCAGGGTGGTAAGGTAGACTGAATGTCAGTCACAGGAATTGTCTTTACCCTCAGTGGAGGGACGGTATGTTGGAAGAGTTCCAAGCTAGATACTGTGACATACTAGACGATTAAGGCAGGATACATCGCTACCAAGGATGCTACAAAAGAGACAGTCTGGATATTTATAAGTTCATGAGATGAACTTCGTTCCTACCATTGTGTGACAATGGAGTTGTGGCTTATGCCTAGGAACCCCCCCATCAGAGATCCAGACATATTCTTATGCAGTATCGCCTGATCAAGGAGATGGTTGATCTCTAGGGAGATCGAGGTTAGGAGAGTAGACACAGAGGATAACAGCGCGGATCCACTCACAAAAAAGCCTATTTCACAGTAGAGACTTTTATGGGATGGTTGAGTATGAAATACTTCAACCACAACTGATTGTTGGGTATGCGATACCACAACAGATGGCCCTAGTTCAAGTGGGAGATTGTTAGTTATATGTATGCCTTAGAGGCCATTATTGTACATACGATGTATATTGTAGTGGATGCTTGGACATATATAGGGAGGACTTTCTTGCTCGACATGATAGTATACTATCTGGTTACTCTTTATCTTAACATGTACCCTGATTGTCTCTATGTTACATGTTGATAAAGCCCTTAGGATGAGTACTTGACTACAAGGACTATGATGCAGATCATACTAGTGGGGACAGAGTAGTCATTAAGTACATCCTTCAAATGTTCCTAGTCGTGGGTGTACCGAGACAGGGCATCGATACTCCAGAGTAGACTATCGTATGCGCTTCTTGACCCATATGATGGGCGATGGATGATCCCATATCCATTGGTGTTTGACATCAGAGAAGGTATCGGGTGCTTAGTGGAGACTGGGTACACTGGACGGACTCGCCGAGAACTCCCAGATGGTATTATACCTCACGTCAGATGGCAGTTCTCTGGTGACACTGGTACAGGTTAGTCTGTTGACCCGAGATCGTCATAGAGTCTTGTGTGATTCCCACTGTGCTTTGATTTCCATCATACCACATCCAAGAGGGCGTGCAAAACGGTGGCTTTTGGGTAAAGTTCCGAATCACATGGAGGCAATGAGCGATAGGAGGGGTTTTGTCTCTCCCGGTATAGGGAGTTAATGTTGCGCTGTGCTCGATTGGCCATAACTGGAAATCCCTAGCCAGGGTTGTTGAGATTTACTGGTAAGTGTTATCAGTAGTTTATTGAACTGTTATGGACCTCGTATCGACACGACTTATCAAGCTACTGGGGTCTGATGTTTACCACCCCTAGGCGAGATATGCGACATATCAGACGAAGAGACCGGACTGTACGGGAGTGTTACTGATTGGATTCGCAAGAGAATGTACAGGCTTGCTTGTTGATCTTCTGATCGCTCAATACCTGGGTAGCTGTTACGTTTAGCTGACCGCTTGCATCTTGTGGGTGTTTGATATGATCATCACCTACTGCCGGCGTATTGACGATTCTTTAGAGTCCTACACAGAGGTTTCCTGGCTCAGGCAAAACGGAAAAGGAGCACATATGTGATATGTGCGTGACCGAGAAAAATACGAGCATGTGATACCGTATTAGATTCTCGCGATATGTGATATCGGCCGGGTATATGTGATATAGCCGGTTCATCGGATCAAGTGTTGATTCGATGAACTGATACAGATTATATTAGTCGGTTATTTATGAAATAGCCGGATTATCGGATCAAGTGTTGATTCGATAATTTAATGTATAATTATATATTTGATATATTATATTACATTAACTAATATTAGCTCACTTAAAGATTCTTTTTCTCACTTGGATAATACATTGATATATATGTGATATATGTTAATTGTATTATTTTATTTTGTTACAATAAATATTGTATATGTGATATATAATATTGTAACATGTTAGGGTTACAAATGCAACATGTTTTGTGGAGTTTAAATGTGGTTAGGGTTTGGATTAGGGTTAAGCTTGCATGAAGCTTTCAAGAAGCTTCTTGAAGCTTTGACTTTGACTTGTGATATTTTGTGTAGATATTTCTTAACCCAACCCAAACCCTTTACCATAGTTAATTCTCTACATGGGATAAGTCTTCATTCTTAACCCATGGTTGCATTTCTAACCACACACTTGATTTCATTATTCATCACAAATGGATTTGCTTCTTCTTCTTCTTCCTCTTGATGAAAAGTTTTCTAGCTTTTGTAAATTGATGATAATGAGTGAGAAATTGAAAACAAAAGAGAGATAAATTCCTACTTCATCATCCTCATCTATTCTAGCCACTTAGATTAGGGTGTTTGCTTTGCTAATACTTGATTAGCAAAGCAAGAGCTTGGGATTGAGTTTCTTCAAGGTAGATCATCTTAGTTATTGAAGATCGGAAGCAAGCTTTCATCTTTTTCTTCATGGAGCCTCTCTAGAGTCCGGGTACATGATGATCGCGGCGAAGGGACCTCAACACAGAGCTTATGAAGTGAAGGAACGGACTACAAAGGTTGTAATCCCGAACTCTTAGAAGTAAAGTTGTTTACTTGCTTTGTTTACCCTTAGTCTCTAGTTAAGATCTTGGTTAGGGTTTTTTTAGCACCCCAAAAATTTCAATATAGCATGTTTGATGCTTTCCAAAACCTTCACAAGGTGCTATACTAACCCTATAGAAACAAATAGAATACTGTGCAAAGAAATGTATATCCTAAGGCTTCTTAAGCGGAGTAGCGTATCGTAAGTATGTCGTGGAACATACACTAAGTACGTCACTCTACTCAAGTCACCTACTCCATCAACCAAGGTCAACCTATGCGACGAAAGTTCGGGTCTAATACCCCCTGGACCAAGTCTAAGTTCCGTAAGGTCAAGCCTAGATTCCGAATAAAAATATACGCCCTAGACTCCGCATAGTCAAACATAGACTCGAACCAAGGTTAAACCTAGCGCTATGATACCAACTTTGTCACGACCCGTAATAGCACGTGACTGACACTTGAATCATGTGACGTCTTTAGGACCCCACCTAATTCAAGTAAGCGAAAAGCCCAGAAATCTAAACCATTTAAAAGAAGAAGTAAAGGAAAACTTGTTTTAAAGCAAGTGGTTTAAAAAAATAAATGGCATTAAACATTTAAATGCAACATCATATTTTCCCGAAAATTTCGGCAAAGTCTCCGTTGTAAATACTGGCCCCAAACGAGTACAACACATGAAATACATAGTAATGAAATAAGGCATCCCCAAGCGGGAGCTAGCACTACGCCAAATGGCGGAAACAACCACACAATGCAATATAATATACAACGCCAAAGGGCGAGGATCAAAACTCAGAATGAAAACCATAATCATCAAGAAAACCAGAGAAAAACTATAATAATACAAGCGTGCGACTCTAAGGTCGAAAGAATATACAACTGGTCTTCTAAGTCTATAAATTAATACAAGTCTGGTTGATGGAGTTACTAGATACAACTGAAATAAATAAAAGTACTGCGGTGGTCACGATGCAAGTGAACCCACCTACCAAAGCAATCACCCGGAAAGAAGAAGTGTGCCAGGAAAGCCGCCAAGGAAACCTGTACGAAAAAACCTGCAAGAAACTGTGGCACAACGGGGGTGAGTTGCCAACTCGTGAGTATAAGACATCACCGAGCAGAATTCGCATGTATGACTCTATCCTAGGTCATACAATAATATCCTCATAATAATATAGCCTGAAGCATCTAGTAATGGCGAGGTAAACATCTACTATAGTGTAGTAACAAGTGCTCGTGTCATTGCCTCGGGTAGCAACATATCGCATATATGATGTACGAATGCATTACAAATGAAAACAGAATACATCATGAATGAGAAAACTGTTTTCTTAATTTAGTGAGATTTCTGTATATAAAAATCGAGGTATCATCAATGAAATCAACATAGAATCCGTGTCAAGCATCGACACAAAATATATACATCCCAATATCTCAATATCTCGGGCTTCGGCAATCCGGACTGGCCCAAATCATAAAATATCAATATCTCAATGTCTCAATATCTCGGGCTCCGGCAATCCGGACTGGCCCCGGGCTCCGGCAACCCGGACTGGCCCATAATCAAATCTCACGACTACGTCCGTATCCTCCGGATATCCGCCATGTCAAAAATAACCGGTCGGTAGTGTTCCCCTGCCAGGCTCAACGCCATCATCTGCGACCATCTTCCCCCGGGGTACCGCACCGGGTCCACCATGCACCCGCAGACGGTTCCTCCTCCCCATCGAATCGGGTGTATGATATCGCTCAAGAGCCGAGAAAACTCATGGTGGACACATCTCACATCATATCATGAGAAAACCGCAAATTTTATCTTTTGAAATGAAAATGAGTTTATAAAATCCTTGCGGTTTCTCCAAATCCAGAAATCTCATGGAAAATCAGAAATCCAATTCTCAAGAGTAAATAAACAGTGAATTACCGGCATAAAGCCCCAAAATATTGCATAACAAATGGATAAATACACATGCAAGGGTATCTAAGTAAAGAATTCAAATGTCTAATTTAGCACATGAAAGCACGCATACTATTAATATGTTGAAACTACCAGCTAGCAGGTTATATCGATGAAGTAATAATTCTAAAGTGTACGTGTCATGGAAATTACCGATAATGATGTGTGAGCCGGTAAGCAAGTGTTCGTAGACATACGCATCATCGGTAATGGTGCTGGTGTCATGACAATATGGGTTCGTAATAAACAAAGGAATCACAAGTATAAGCATGCAATGCGGTATGAACAACATGAATATATGGAACAAGATTGTTTACCACCGGAAATCGGGAAAGACTGACGGCTTGCCTGAATCTGGAGGCAGATGCTATTTGGTTTTATCCGTCCACCTCTCCGAAGATTCCAAGTTGATTTATGGCACCGTGTATCGGAGGTTTAGACGGATGCGGCCGATGTAGCAGACTTCATCAGATTCCCCCTCATCTGAGGGGTTTTTGATTGTGGGGACGCTCTTCCCTGCAGGCGCAAGCCCCTACAGTTAATTACGCTACCGCACAGCGGTAGCAACTTTCTCCTTCTCCAAAATTTCACTTCGTGTCGTGGGTGTTTATTTTGTTTGTGGTTGCCCGTGGATTGTATACGGAGACTAATTTATGTTGTCGCCCGCAGGACGTGGATTAGTCCAAATCCATATTTTCTTAGATTTGGGTTTGGTGTTTTAGTTTAAGGATACGTTAGCCCTATTTAAGGCTAAGATCAACTTAAACTTTCGTTAAGTATACGTTAGCCTAATCTCCAGACTAAGATCAACTTAACGGGATCGTTTGGATCTGACAGGAGAGCAATTGGCTCTATTATTTAGTTTAATGAAGTTACAGTCGATTTCTAGTTTAGGGACATGGTGGTCCATGTTCCAGTTTATGGACGTGGGGGTCTATTTTATTTGTGGCCGTCGGGACCCGTCACCTCTCTGACGTCGTCGAAGGATTACAACGATAAGTGTCAAAGGAGTTCGGAGATGTACCCTTGAACCGGATGTAAATTGATTTAAGGGAGAAGCCGTGCTCGGTCAATTTAATTTGAGGACTTACGGCCATGATTGGGCTAAGTCCAGTTGAGAATATTCGACGTTTTATCTTCGGCCTATTAGGCCTGTGCTAGGGTTTTGCCCCTGTTTAATAATGCACTGCATTTTCTTTTGGCCTGCTAGGCCTTTTTGATTTGGGCTCTGTGTTAGTTGTATGTATGCCCTAGAGGCCAGTATTGTACAGATGATGTATATTATATTGGATGCTTGGACATATATAGAGATGACTTTCTTGCTCGATATGATAGTATGCTATCTGGTTACTCTTTATCTTAACATATATACTAGTCTTTTTAAACTGTCTTATAGTTACATGTTGGTAAAGCCCTTAGGATGTGTACTTGACTACCTGGACTATGATGCAGATCATACTAGTGGGGACATGGTAGTCCATAAGTACATCCTTCAAGGTCCCTAGTCGTGGGTGTATCGAGACGGGGCATCGATATACCAGAGTAGACTAGCGTATACGCTTCTCGACCCATGAGATGGGCAATGGATGACCCCATATCCATTGGTGTTTGACATCAGAGATGGTATACGGGTGCTCAGTAGAGACTGGGTACACTGGACGGACTCACCGAGAACTCCCAGATGGTATTATACCTCACGTCAGATGGCAGTTCTCAGGTGACACTTGTGCAGGTTAGTCTGTAGACCCGAGATCGTCATAGAGTCTTGTGTGATTCCCACTGTGCTTTGATCTCCACCTTACCACGTCCATGAGGGCGTGCAAAACGGTGGTCTTTGGGTACAGTCCCGAGTCACATGGAGGCAATGAGCGATAGGAGGGGTTTCGTCTCTCCCGGTATTGGGGGTTGATGTTGCGCTGTGCTCGATTGGCCGTAACAGGGAAGTCCCTGGCTAGGGCTGATCAGAGATTTGCTAGTAAGTGTTACCGGTAGTTTCTCGACTTGTTATGAGCCTCACATCGGCACGACTTATCGGTTATTGGGGTCTGACGTTTACCACCCCTAGACTTGATATGCGACATATCAGACGAACAGACCGGACTGTACGGTAAGTGTTACTGGTTGGATTCACAGGAGTGTGAGCGGGCTAGCTCGTCGATCTTCTGATCGCTCAATACCCGGATGGCCGTTACGTTTAGCAGACCGCTTGCGGCTTGTGGGTGCTTGATATGATCATCATCTGCTACCGGAGTATTGACGAGTCTTTAGAGTCCTACACAGAGGTTTCCTGGCTCAAGCGAAACGAAATAGGAGCTCATATGAGATATGTGCGGGACCGAGAATAATGCGTGTATGTGATACCGTATTTCATTCTCGCGATGAATGTTTCGATTGGTTGTATGCGATATAACCTAGTTGTCGAATCATTGATTCGATAAATCGGTACATTGTATACTAGTCGGTTATGTGCGACATGACCGGATCATTGAATCAAGTGTTGATTTAATGATTTAATGTATAATTATATATTTGATATATTAATTTGTATTAACTAGTATTGGTTCATTTTAAAAGGATTTTCTCACTTGAAGTGCACATTGTATATGTGATATGCTTTTGTGTGCACTTGATTGTATCATGTTTGATGATACATATTTACTTGGGTTTGTGCAAAGAATTAAACCATGGTTATGATAATGGTTAGGGTTTTGAGTTATTCATCTATTTATTTATCCATTCTTTATTTATTTAAATGGATAAAAGAAAAGAAAATGTTTTCTTTTTATCATGAAGCTTGTTGAAGCTTCATGAAGCATTGACTAAAGAGACTATTTTGTCTTCATGCTTAACCCTAACCATTCCCACTTACCATGGTCTATTCTCTACACTTAAACTTAGTTAGGATATGATAAGTATTGATTTCTTTTCTATTATGGAAATAACTTATCATATTCTTTCTTCTTCTTGATCATCTTCTTCTTCAAGAAAAGCTTAAGCCCATCAATGGCAACTTGAGTAAAAGTGAGTGAAATCCAATTCTAAAGTGAACCCACCTCCTATTTCTTCACCCTCTACCTCTTGCCAAGTTGTTTTGGGTGTTTTCTTCACAAGTTTCACAACTTGGTGAAGTTGGAGCTTGAACTTGTGCAACCTCGACGTAGATCATCTTCGGCACGAAGCCGAAGACCTAGTCCGCCCAATTCTCCGATGAAGCCGACGTTTGAGTTCGGGATTCGAGATGGACAGCGAGAGGACGCCTACGTGGAGCTTACGAAGTGGATATCCGGATCTACAAAGGTTGTAGCCTCTCTCCTTTAGTTAAGTTGTTAACTAGATTCGTATTTCGCCTAGATTTCTAGTCGACGATCCGTATTAGGGTTTCTCGGCACCCATAAAATTTGAAATTGGCATGGTTGATGCCTTGTGAGACCTCTATAGTGTGCCTAGGAACCCTACACTCTGTCCATTTATTTATGATGCAGAGCATCTATCATTGTTGGGGGTCTGCCCTTTTTAAAATAATGCATAACATTTTATTAGGCCTGTTAGGCCTTTTTTAATTGGGCTTGGCCCTTCTGTAAATAATGCAGTGCATTAATTACTTGACAGCGGCTTGTCAGGCGCTTTGCGCCAATTATTGAGCGCAAGTGCTTGTGGTGGTGACACGTGTCACACTCTGGTGAGCGCAAGCGCAACAGCGCAGTGCGCTGCGCCAGTGCGCTGCGCTATTGCGCTGCTGACACGTGGCGCGCTCTAGTGCGTTGCGCCAACTTCAGAGAGCAATGCTCTATCTTAAAAGCGCATAGCGCAAGTGGTTCTGGAGCTGACACATGGCGCTCTCTGGTGTCTTGCGCCAACCCAGGAGCGCAACAGTGCAGATTTGCAAGTGCAAGGCACTATTTTAATTTCGTGATCCAAGAAAAGAATCTTTAAGATTCCAGAACCAATGGTTCATAAAAAAGCAAGGCTTTTGTTATTTATTATATTTTTTATTGAAGATCCTTGATCTTGTTCTTAGATCAATTATCTATTCAGAAGAAATTCTTCTTTTTATAAAGGTTTTACCTTTCTTCTTCTTTCTGAATTCTTCTCAGAGTTCTTTAGAGGAGTTATCTCTTTGTTTCTTGAATTTCTCTCTTCTCTGTGTTGTCCTCTGGAGTTGGGGTCTAGGGGCCTTTATATAGTGCCAATGATTTGTTGAATTAGTTAGAGAGATCTTTCTCTGAGTGATTTGGGGATTTTTTCCCACCGTTGGATCATTGATCCAAGAGCTTCTGTTTTGCAGAAGGCAATCTTCTTGTTTTTAACAAGATTGAGAAAGATCTTTCAGAATTTTAATTCTGTTTGGCGCAAACGCTCCTGCGCTTTACACGTGTCGCGCAGCGCAACTGCGCTGCCACGTGTCGCGCAGCGCAGAGCGCAGCGCATCTGCGCTGGCGCAACTGCGCTGCCACGTGTCGCGCGGCGCAACTGCGCTGCCACGTGTCGCGCGGCGCAACTGCGCTGCCACGTGTCGCGCAGCGCAGAGCTGTGCAAAACGGGATTTTTCCATATTAAAAATGCTTAAAAAATTCAGCAGGGAAATCTAAGAATTACGATGCAAAATTTATCCTATGAACAGTAAATAGTGCGGCGGAACCGCGGCAGAAGCTTGGCTTCTGCGGCGGTTCCGCGGCAACATGATGACATCATCACTCCCGTTTTGCACAGTAATTACTATTTTATTATGCTGAATTTTCTGGGAATTTTTATTTTGACTCAAGAGTTGAGTGTTCTGGGGTTGTATTGGGAATCGACGATTCGATCGGATTATCAAATCTTGTCTATGTGGCTTTCCGGATAACTTTAGAATATGTTAAAAGGTTCGACCAGATAAAAATACCCAACTTTTCCCCTGCCGGAAAATATCCAAGTGTTGGATTTTTGTGTGGTTTAAGGACGTTCTAAGTAGTGCAAGTAACGCGATGGTCCCTCTAGAAGACAACAAACCTTAACTCGATTATGTGACCGTCTTGAACTGCCCTTTGAACCTTCGGGTTTGGGGCAGTACGGCGTGCCACATGTGAGGCGTTGGCTTGACCCTTCTACGGTTGGACAGTTGGTACTGAGGCATGAAGTGAATGTCTTTGAACCTATTTCATGTGTTGAACGGTTTCGGGAAAACTTGGGTGTTCGAATGTTCGATCGGAAAATTTAATATATTCTATTTATCCGGAATGGGATACAATAATTGGAATTCACAAACGGTTATGAGATAACTGAATGAATGTTATAAATCTAGCGGTTTAGTTTCACTTGATATTGAAAAGAGTTTTCGATAATGAGACTAAAATGCGGGGTTTATAACTGTTAGGCATGTGATGTCTAAGTATTTCATTTGATTAGGCATGTGATGTCTAAAAGGATTGCGGATTCCAACTGTTGTAGTTTTACACTTTCTTTTCTGTGACCGTAAGTATAATATGTGATATCGCCGGTTTCGTTGCTATATGTCAACGACAATTGGGATGCACATATTTACTTACGTTGATGACATGTGATGTTATGTGTTGCTGGATATGTTATATTGGATCGTCGTGTTTGAATAGCCGGGGGTTTTTCTGTGAAATGGGTGTTTTTCATTTTCATTCATGTAAAAACTTGTATGTAATATTCTTTTATTTGGGGCACTTCCAGGTTGCGGAAGTTGTCACCTTTTGTATATTATTTACTTTTCCGCATTAGGATAGACCCAAGGAGGGGAGCACAAGTAACCGGGTTCTGGGGTCCAGTGGGAGACCAACTCGAGGAGTCGAGTCCGGGTCTCCTAACCCTAGAATTGGCAGGGTTGCTTGCCGCTCTCGTAGGGGTCTAGGGGTGTGGGATTGGCTATTCATCACGACCGTGGAATCCGTGTTTTATACTGGCTCGTATTGAAAACACGGACGTCCTAGTATATCCAATATTTCATATGATATTTTCTGCTGCGATATCTGTGATGTGATCATGTGATGTTCTATGATAGATACTTTATATAGTATATATGATATATTATATAGATGTTACTTATGTTTTGCACCCGCACTAGCCCTGCCCTGCTCTGTCGTTAGTTACCTAACCTAACGGTGCACGAGGGGACATCCAGGCGAATGCGGATGGCATAAGTGTACGTCGTATTTATCTGTGATGTTTAGGTATTTAAATGATGGGACTTCATTAATGTGATTAATGAATGGAAAGAAACCTAAGATGTTGTAGAATCAAATTTTAAATAAAACAGGTAGCTACAGTTCTTGCTTTGCATAGCGGTATATATGATATACCCTGCACCTTATTCGATGAGGAAAGGACCGAGATCCCTTCACCGGGAGTGACTCCTTTAGCAATAACTGGCAGATGCTACACACTCGGTTTGACTTTTGATTGCTTCTATAGTTTCTGCTTTGCACAGTGATATATATGATATATCCCGCACCTCATTCGACGAGGAAAGGGCCGACGATCCCTTCACCGGGAGTGACCCCTTTAGCAAAACTAGAAAAAGCCTCAAAATCAGTCCATTTTAAAACTTCATTTGATTCTACAACGATATCAAGTTCATTACGCAATAGGTTTTCAGAAAAACCTGCGTAGCCCTCCGTCAATTCAGATATGTAATATTCAGTATTCGTGCTACGGTTGTTTGGCATGCGTCAAGGCGTAGTGTACGGTAGCTGATTATTACTTATCTGTAGCATGAGATGCGATTGGATTAAGGTATTCGTACGGCGTTGTTTGGCATGCGTCAAGGGTCGTACGGGTGGGTTTAATTCGATCACGAATTGTAGGGGTTGAACTTGACTAGCGGACTTTGGGTTGTTTGGCATGCGTCAAGGTCATAG
Source organism: Agapanthus africanus (assembly GCA_030015575.1). Taxonomy (NCBI): domain Eukaryota; kingdom Viridiplantae; phylum Streptophyta; class Magnoliopsida; order Asparagales; family Amaryllidaceae; genus Agapanthus; species Agapanthus africanus. The sequence goes on along the minus strand of JASDDO010000016.1, from coordinate 202,668,446 downwards.
CACGCTAGGGGCAAAAGCATTATCGGGAATTTCAAGTGTTGAAATTTGCAATGAGATTGCATACCTTCTATGAGATAGTTGGATCCCGATACCCACTGCGAGTAAGAGTTACTCCTGGGAGAGTTTTGCACACTACAATTAGCCGATCAAGTAGGTGTCTAGAAAGGTGTCAATGGGGTTACGCCTCTGGGAAAACGAGGTTTACTTTAATTAGGTCCGTGCGAAAGCACGGGGAACCTCCCTCAAAGTACCGACACTGGCCTGGCTGAAAGATCGACGAAGTTGTAGGGTGTAATTAATCCCGGCTAGTCTTTCCTTTTAGGGTTTGAAGGAAGATTTGATAAAAACCAGTGGGAGCCATCCTGATTAGATAAGATAATAACCAATCTGATCTTGCACGAGCATACGCTAAAGTGTTTTCTTCTCTCTCTCTCCAGGTAGCGACCATTTCATGCCTTAATCAAGATAATAATATGGATGTATTGACCGAACCCACATGTTATACTGTGCTGGGGAACGTTGGTTCCGTTCTTTCCTATAAGGGTTATAGGACTGAACAGGATATAGGGGAATACCAGGATTCCCATGCCACCCGATTGAAGAAAGTACATGTTGATGCATTTTCTTCGGGTGTGTTCGTTATAGAGAACTGTTTCTCCATTTGCCCTACGTCCTGGGTATTAGATACCGGATCAGGATCCCATATATGTAATCAGTTACATGGGCTTAGAAAAGGTAGAGAACTTGGAGAAGGTGATAAAGACATTAGAGTTGGAAATGGTGCAATTGTTGCAGCTAAGACTGTCGGGAAATATCACCTTATGTTACCAACTGGTAATACATTGGTTCTGAACGAATGCTATTACATGCCGAACCTGATATGCAACATTATATCGGTTTCTTTATTGAGTAAAGAGGGATATAATTTTGCATTACAGGACAATGTTATGAACATTTTCCGTAACCAAAAGTTGGTTGGATCAGGCACGTTGTGCAATGGCATTTATGTTCTAAATCAATCAACAGTTCTGACCATAACTAACACACACAAGAGGAAGAGTTCTGAACTGAACGAATCCTTCTTGTGGCATTGTAGACTGGGTCACATCAATGCGACATGACTAGCTAAGTTGCATAAAGATGGATATTTAAATCCGTTTGAACTTTCATCTTATGACACTTGCCAGTCATGTCTCAAAGGCAAGATGACCAAAACTCCGTTTACGGGACACGGAGAAAAAGTTACCGAACTCTTGGGACTGATACATAGTGATGTATGCGGTCCCATGTCTACACATGCCAGGGATGGTTCTTCGTACTTCATTACATTCACTGACGATCTCTTTAGATTCGGATATGTGTTCCTGATGAAACACAAATCAGAAGCTTTTGAGAAATTTAGAGAATATAAACAAGAAGTCGAAAACCAAACCGGAAAAAGTATTAAAATCCTTCGATCTGATCAAGGAGGTGAATACTTGAGCAATGAATTCCTGGACTTCCTAAAAGAGAATGGGATTCTCTCTCAGTTGACTCCTCCCTATACACCACAGCACAACGGTGTATCAGAACGGAGGAACCGCACCCTATTAGATATGGTGCGCTCTATGATGAGCACAGCTGAGTTACCTATTTCCTTCTGGGGATATGCGCTTGAGACAGCCATGGACCTATTGGATAGAGTTCCTACCAAATCAGTGCCTACCACTCCATATGAGATATGGAAAGGGAAGAGACCACATCTTAATTACATTAAAATATGGGGTTGTCCAGCCTATGTCAAAAGACAAAATCTGGACAAACTCGAGGCAAGATCAGTCTTATGTAAGTTTGTAGGATATCCCAAAAATTCACAGGGGTATATCTTCTACCATCCCGAGGAACAAAAGGTGTTTGTTTCTCGACATGCCACTTTCTTAGAAAAAAGTTTTCTTATGAAACAGATAAGTGGCATTGAGGTAGAACTGGAAGAGGTTCCAGCGACACAAACTATAACAGAAGACTTGGTAGAACCAGAGGATTCAGTAGAACTCGACGAACCCCAGCCTCTCCGCCAATCTAGTAGGGTATCTCGTCCACCTGAGAGATACTACGGTTTTCTCATTGACGGTGGAAGCGAGGATTGCATCATGGAGGATGATGACCCAACTAGCTTCTAGCAGGCCATCACGAGTAGGGACTCAGTGAAATGGCTGGATACTATGCGGTCTGAGATGGAATCCATGTACACCAACAAAGTATGGACATTGGAAGTTGCTCCTGAAGGGGTAAAACCCATTGGGAGCAAGTGGATCTTCAAGAAGAAACTTGGTGTAGATGGGAAAGTGGAGACTTTCAAAGCTAGACTTGTTGCAAAGGGTTTTCGTCAAAGACCAGGTGTGGACTATGACGAAACCTTTTCTCCAGTGGCTATGCTTAAATCCATCCGGATCATGCTTGCCATCGCTGCATATCATGACTACGAAATCTGGCAAATTGATGTTAAGACCGCCTTTCTAAACGGTGATTTAGAAGAGTGCGTGTACATGACTCAGCCAGAGGGCTTCATAGACAGTGGGAGCAGCGGGAAGGTGTGCAAGCTTCTTAAATCCATTTATGGATTAAAGCAAGTATCGCGGAGCTGGAACATCTGCTTTGACGTCGTTATCAAAGAGTTTGATTTCGTCAAAAACCCAGATGAACCTTGTATCTACAAGAAGGTAGCAGAGAGTGAGGTTGTCTTCCTCGTATAGTACGTGGACGACATACTCTTGATAGGAAATGATATTCCTATGCTGCAAGCGGTCAAGCTCTTCTTATCACAAAGATTCTCAATGAAAGATCTTGGTGATGCCTCCTGCATATTGGGAATAAGGATCTATAGAGATAGATCCAAACGGATTTTGGGATTGTCCCAATCCAGGTACATTGACACCATACTAAAAAGGTTTAGTATGGAAGAATCCAAGCGTGGGAACTTGACCACTATCTCTGGAGTCACTCTCTCCAAAGAGATGTCTCCCAAGACTGATTTGGAGAGAGCTCGCATGCAAGGGATACCCTATGCTTCGGCTGTAGGCTCTATCATGTATGCGATGCTATGTACCAGACCAGATGTAGCATACTCACTGAGTATAGTGAGCAGGTATCAAGCTGATCCTGGAGAGAGTCACTGGACAGCTGTGAAGAGAATTCTCAAGTACTTGCGAAGAACTAAAGAGATGCTCTTGGTGTATGGTAACGGAGAACTCCAAGTGGAGTCCTTTACCGATTCGAGCTTCCAGAGTGATAAGGAAGACTCTAAGTCGCAGTCGGGTTTTGACTTTACCCTTTACGGAGGGGCGGTTAGCTGGAAGAGTTCCAAGCAGGAAACCGTGGCAGACTCGACGATGGAGGCTGAATACATCGCTGCCAACGATGCTGCTAAAGAGGCTGTCTGGATCAAGAAGTTCATTACTGAACTTGGAGTGGTTCCATCCATTGAGCATCCAATACCTTTGTATTGCGATAACAATGGAGCGGTGGCTTTGGCCAAGGAACCCAGGTCCCATCAGCGATCCAGGCATATTCTGAGGCGGTATCACTTGATCCGGGAGATTATTGATCGCCGGGAGATCGAGGTCAGGAGGGTTGACACGAAGAACAACACGGCGGATCCACTCACAAAGGCCATTCCCCAGATACAGTTTGAGAGACTCTTCGGGATGCTCAGTATGCGATACTACAGCAGCTGGCCCTAGTGCAAGTGGGAGATTGTTAGTTGTATGTATGCCCTAGAGGCCAGTATTGTACAGATGATGTATATTATATTGGATGCTTGGACATATATAGAGATGAATTTCTTGCTCGATATGATAGCATGCTATCTGGTTACTCTTTATCTTAACATGTATATGTTAGTGTATATGCCCTAGAGGCCATTACTGTATCATACTAGTTTGTATATTACTTAATGGAAGCTTGGGATATTCACCTTGTATAAACAATCTTGCTCAATATAGTAGTATGCTACTTGGTTTGTTTCTACTTCAATGTGTACTTGTGTTTATTTCAGTATATCACTTATACGCATTAGTGGAGCCCTTAGGATCTTTGCTTGATTACCAGCGTTGTGATGGCAGTCACACTAGTGGGAGCTGGGTAATCTATAAGCACATCCTTATACAGGTCCCTAGTCGCAGGACTATCGAGACAGGGCATCGATACTCCGGAGTAGACTAGCGTATGCGCTTCTCATCCCAGTGTGGGAGATGGTCTGTACCACAGCCATCAGTACGTCGTACTGCAGATAGTATACGGGTGCTCGTTGGGTTACGAGTACACTGGACAGGACTCGTCGGGAACTGACAGGTTGGTATTATACCTATCGTCAGTTATCAGTTCCCAGGTGACATGAGTACAGCTTAGTCCGCTGACTTGACACTGGCACTTCGCCTCGAGTGTGTTCCCACTGTACTTTGATTACTACCCTACCACGGCTCAAAGGAGTCGTGCAAACGGGTAGTAGTTGGGTACAGTCCCGAAGCACTTGGAGGCAGTGACGGTTAGACAGGATTCGTCTCTCCCGGTATTGGGGGTTGACATCGCGCTGTATCTAGGAGAGCCATTACACGAGTAGTCCCTGGCCAGGGCAAGCGAGATATACTGGTAGGCTTCCAGTGTTATCTCAGGGTGTTTTGGGCTTCACTCCGACACGACTTGTACCGCTATTAGGGGACTGACGTTTTACCGCCCCCTAGGCCCGACATGCGATGTATTAGACGAACAGACCGGACTGTACGGAGACTGTCACATTCAGACTCAGTAGGAGTACAGATGGGGTTTCACCTCGTCATCCTTCTTGTCGGCATCTACCTGGGGACCGTTACGCACAGCTAGTGCCGCTTGCGGTCTGTGGTTAAACCCACTGCCAGCGTAGTGTCGAGTCTTTAGAGTCCCACACAGAGGGTATTCGCCTCTGGGCAAAACAGAGTAGAGGTCGCATGGTTTTGCGACAGGGTTCGTTCTCATCCGCGCACTTGTGCACGTTTTGGAGTCCGGACGGATATTACTGGCTGGCTCTGGTTTGAGTCAGATACTGGTATATGTTTTGGGGTTGCTTTTATCTCTCAGTATTCATGTTCCTCGGAACAAGAATGCAGGTGTGTATGCACAGTTATTTGAGGAGGAGGAAGAGGACTTTCATTAGGGTTTCGGAACGGGTGCGTATGCACAGTTGACAGTCGTCTTTTTCCAAACCCTAATGAATTTATGTTATATCAATTAATAATATTAATAAAATGAAATTGTGTCATGGTTGGTTTTTTTGTTGACTTTTTGACCATGGTTGACTTGTTGACCATGGTTGAAGTTTTGACCATCATCATTACAAAAGAAAGATGCTCTTTGATTCTAGCAAATTCATTTAATGTTTGAAATGATAATGGTCATTCCTAAACCTTCCATCAACCTTTTCATTTTCATTATTATTATTAATTTGATAATTCTTTTGCTTTTTGTTATGGTTGCAAAAAGAAAAGAGCTCATTCTATCATTTAGCTTCTCTCTCCTCACTTCATCTTCTTCTTCCTCTAGCAAAAGGAGAACCCTTCTCATGTGTTGAGAATCCCTCTCCTTAAAAGAAAAGCACCCTTTAGACACTCTCTACTCGCTCTAGGATCAAAGGTTTAGCAAGACGAAGATTCTAGTTCTCTCCAAGTTCGAGAAAGAGCCCGAAGGTTGAACCCTCAGGTGGATCCATCTTCGACGGAAGAAGGCGACGAGAAGAGAACCATCAACCTCTACTAGGTTTCAAGAAGAAGGAGTTCAAGTTAGGTATAACCACTTTGCCGAGTAGTTAACTCTCCTTTGCATGTTTGCTAGTTTAGTTTAGAAAAGATCCCGACTTTGTTAGTCCATGTTGCCCCATGCGCTAAAAATTTGATTTTTATACCGTTTCCGCCTCCCCGTAAGAACCGGGGGTCGCAACGTGGACTTACAATATACTAGTCTCTTTAAACTGTCTTATAGTTACATGTTGGTAAAGCCCTTAGGATGTGTACTTGACTACCTGGACTATGATGCAGATCATACTAGTGGGGACATGGTAGTCCATAAGTACATCCTTCAAGGTCCCTATTCGTGGGTGTATCGAGACGGGGCATCGATATACCAGAGTAGACTAGTGTATACGCTTCTCGACCCATGAGATGGGCAATGGATGATCCCATATCCATTGGTGTTTGACATCAGAGATGGTATACGGGTGCTCAGTGGAGACTAGGTACACTGGACGGACTCACCGAAAACTCCCAGATGGTATTATACCTCACGTCAGATGGCAGTTCTCAGGTGACACTTATGCAGGTTAGTCTGTAGACCCGAGATCGTCATAGAGTCTTGTATGATTCCCACTGTGCTTTGATCTCCACCTTACCACGTCCATGAGGGCGTGCAAAACGGTGGTCTTTGGGTACAGTCCCGAGTCACATGGAGGCAATAAGCGATAGGAGGGGTTTCGTCTCTCCCGGTATTGGGGGTTGATGTTGCGCTGTGCTCGATTGGCCGTAACAGGGAAGTCCCTGGCCAGGGCTGATCAGAGATTTGCTGGTAAGTGTTACCGGTAGTTTCTCGACTTGTTATGAGCCTCACATCGGCACGACTTATCGGTTATTGGGGTCTGACGTTTACCACCCCTAGACTTGATATGCGACATATCAGACGAACAGACCGGACTGTACGGTAAGTGTTACTGGTTGGATTCACAGGAGTGTGAGCGGGCTAGCTCGTCGATCTTCTGATCGCTCAATACCCGGATGGCCGTTACGTTTAGCAGACCGCTTGCGGCTTGTGGGTGCTTGATATGATCATCATCTGCTACCGGAGTATTGACGAGTCTTTAGAGTCCTACACAGAGGTTTCCTGGCTCAAGCGAAACGAAATAGGAGCGCATATGAGATATGTGCGGGACCGAGAATAATGCGTGTATGTGATACCGTATTTCATTCTCGCGATGAATGTTTCGATTGGTTGTATGCGATATAACCTAGTTGTCGAATCATTGATTCGATAAATCGGTACATTGTATACTAATCGGTTATGTGCGACATGACCGGATCATTGAATCAAGTGTTGATTTAATTATTTAATGTATAATTATATATTTGATATATTAATTTGCATTAACTAGTATTGGTTCATTTTAAAAGGATTCTCACTTGAAGTGCACATTGTATATGTGATATGCTTTTGTGTGCACTTGATTGTATCATGTTTGATGATACATATTTACTTGGGTTTGTGCAAAGAATTAAACCATGGTTATGATAATGGTTAGGGTTTTGAGTTATTCATCTATTTATTTATCCATTCTTTATTTATTTAAATGGATAAAAGAAAAGAAAATGGTTTCTTTTTATCATGAAGCTTGTTGAAGCTTCATGAAGCTTTGACTAAAGAGACCATTTTGTCTTCATGCTTAACCCTAACCATTCCCACTTACCATGGTCTATTCTCTACACTTAACCTTAGTTAGGATATGATAAGTATTGATTTCTTTTCTATTATGGAAATAACTTATCATATTCTTTCTTCTTCTTGATCATCTTCTTCTTCAAGAAAAGCTTAAGCCCATCAATGGCAACTTGAGTAAAAGTGAGTGAAATCCAATTCTAAAGTGAACCCACCTCCTATTTCTTCACCCTCTACCTCTTGCCAAGTTGTTTTGGGTGTTTTCTTCACAAGTTTCACAACTTGGTGAAGTTGGAGCTTGAACTTGTGCAACCTCGACGTAGATCATCTTCGGCACGAAGCCGACGACCTAGTCCGCCCAATTCTCCGATGAAGCCGACGTTTGAGTTCGGGATTCGAGATGGACAGAGAGAGGACGCCTATGTGGAGCTTAGGAAGTGGATATCCGGATCTACAAAGGTTGTAGCCTCTCTCCTTTAGTTAAGTTGTTAACTAGATTCGTATTTCGCCTAGATTTCTAGTCGACGATCCGTACTAGAGTTTCTCGGCACCCATAAAATTTGAAATTGGCATGGTTGATGCCTTGTGAGACCTCTATAGTGTGCCTAGGAACCCTACACTCTGTCCATTTATTTATGATGCAGAGCATCTATCATTGTTGGGGCTCTGCCCTTTTTAAAATAATGCATAGCATTTTATTAGGCCTGTTAGGCCTTTTTTAATTGGGCTTGGCCCTTCTGTAAATAATGCAGTGCATTAATTACTTGACAGCGGCTTGTCAGGCGCTTTGCGCCAATTATTGAGCGCAAGCGCTTGTGGTGGTGACACGTGTCACACTCTGGTGAGCGCAAGCGCAACAGCGCAGTGCGCTGCGCTGTTGCGCTGCTGACACGTGGCGCGCTCTAGTGCGTTGCGCCAACTTCAGAGAGCAATGCTCTATCTTAAAAGCGCATAGCGCAAGTGGTTCTGGAGCTGACACATGGCGCTCTCTAGTGGCTTGATCCAACCCAGGAGCGCAACAGTGCAGATTTGCAAGTGCAAGGCACTATTTTAATTTCGTGATCCAAGAAAAGAATCTTTAAGATTCCAGAACCAATGGTTCATAAAAAAGCAAGGCTTTTGTTATTTATTATATTTTTTATTGAAGATCCTTGATCTTGTTCTTAGATCAATTATCTATTCAGAAGAAATTCTTCTTTTTATAAAGGTTTTACCATTCTTCTTCTTTCTGAATTCTTCTCAGAGTTCTTTAGAGGAGTTATCTCTTTGTTTCTTGAATTTCTCTCTTCTCTGTGTTGTCCTCTGGAGTAAGGGTCTAGGGGCCTTTATATAGTGCCAATGATTTGTTGAATTGGTTAGAGAGATCTTTCTCTGAGTGATTTAGGGATTTTTCCCCACCGTTGGATCTTTGATCCAAGAGCTTCTATTTTGCAGAAGGCAATCTTCTTGTTTTTAACAAGATTGAGAAAGATCTTTCAGAATTTTAATTCTGTTTGGTGCAAACGCTCCTGCGCTTTACACGTGTCGCGCAGCGCAACTGCGCTGCCACGTGTCGCGCAGCGCAGAGCGCAGCGCATCTGCGATGGCGCAAATGCGCTGCCACGTGTCTCGCAGCGCAACTGCGCTGCCACGTGTCGCGCAGCGCAGAGCGCAGCGCATCTGCGCTGGCGCAACTGCGCTGCCATGTGTCGCGCAACGCAGAGCGCAGCGCAACTGCGCTGCCACGCGGAGTGCAGCGCAGAGCTGTAACATTTCAAAAAAAATACATCAGCTACATCAGCATCAGCAACACCATCATGAGCTGCAACAGCAGCTGATGTGAACATCAGCCTAACCTCAGCTCATTTTAGCCCCCCATAGCTGACCTACACACCCCCATCATGACTTTTCAGCCCCCATAGCTGACCTACACACCCCCATCATGACTCTTCAGCCCCCATAGCTGACCTACACACCCCCATCATGACTCTTCAGCCCCCATAGCTGACCTACACTCCCCCATCATGACTTATCAGCCCCCAATGGCTGACTTCAGCCACCAATCAGCCCCTCCCCTACACCTACTGCTGCATTTCAGCCCATGGTTTCTACAAAACAACAGCAGCACCAGTAACAACCCACACCCTCATCACACCACATCACATGCACCATATATACCCCCCTTCTTCAAGTGAAGCAGCTGCTCCTGCAACACTTAGAAAAAAAAGGAAAGAAAGAAAGAAAAGTAAATGAGAGAAAGGGAGAGTTGCAAGCAGCAGCAGCTGCAGAAATAACATCAGCAATGAGAAAACTGCCACAAGCAGGAACGTCAGCAGCAACAATCCTTCCTCCTTCCCTTCTCCTTCATCCTAGGACCCTCTTGAGGTATAATCTTGCAACCCAATTCCTATCTTACAAGCTATAGCTGTTAAAACTGAAATTTACTGTTATATCTGTAATCTAGTGCTAGTTTAGGGATTTTGAGTGAGATTTGGCCAAGAGATGGTTTTGATGGTTGGTATAACCCTATTAGGTGTATTCGAGACCAGTTAACCCCAGAATTCCCCAGATTTCCAGTAAGTTACCTGAAAGTTTCGACTTGGCGTATTTTAGCAATTTTATCGACTTTTTGACATTTCTGGAAACTGCTATCACCCGGGACCTCCTAAAGTAAAATTGACTTGGCAGAAAGCTGTGCAGGCACCCTGGAACCATCCCACAAAGCCCTAGCCCCCACCTCATTTTTACGGCCGCAATTTTATTCATTCTGGCCGCAATTTGCAGCCAGACCTGGGTGAAATTGCCTCGTTTTGCATGCAAGGCCCTATTTCATGTAAACTTGACCCTGGGTATGTGCAGTTTGACTGATTCCAACCAGGGTAAAATCTGGGATGATTTTCATGAGTTGGCGTATGATTTACGACTTGTTTTCTTATGGTTTTTGGTATTCGATGATTCGTTTCCGTCGGGTGGCGTTTGGACGTCAACGACAGTGGATATTGGCAGTGTTTGCACACAAGGTCACAGATTTTTACCTATGAGCGTAGTGTGTACCATTTTTGGTTTCCGACATGGTTTTCATGTGTTTTAGCGTGTGATATCCTTGTAGGTACCCCACGTGGCGTCAAAGCGTTGGAGATGCATAGCGACAACGGCACCGGCACGCATATAACAAGGTGAGTAGATTTATATCTATGGGGAGAAGTCGGGTGGATGGCGTATAGCACCCCGCAGTTCGTAGTGATGTGTACGGATGCGTATACACACTAACAATTATTATATGTTGTTGGGATTAATTATTGATGTTTAAATGGATATTGGTATGTTGGATTGGTGAAAGGTTACGAAACCCTACGGTAGTGGGTGCACTACACATACACACTCCCACACATACATACTTGCATACATCCTTACTTCATACGTGGTTATGGGATTCTATCTAGATATGTGTTCACATGGGTTTGGGATTATGTGTTCACATACGGATTTGAGAATGATACATGGGATTGAGATGGGTCGATGATATTTGATCCGAGGTTATGATATCGGTGATATGGTAAAATTCGTAATTGAGATAAGTCTTGATGTTTTAGCGGATTTTGGGATAATGATGCCATAGGAATAGTGACATAAATATGTAAATGATCGACATGTGATTATGATACGAGATATGATATGACAGGATATTTATAATAGGCCGTCTTGGGCGAGGTATATTCCTTGAGATGATATGTGCTGATGATATCGATTTATACTGGATTGTCGACCAGTAGTCAGATCTTGATTGTAGTGATGTTAGCATTGTATTAGACATAGGTCAGTACCCAGATGATGATATTCGATAAAGAAAATACCAGATGAATGATATAATGATTATGATATTGACCCATGCCCAGATTTGGGGATGCCGTACGACGGATTTACGTACGAGCTATATTTGGTGTTTGATCCGCACTCTTGACTTGGGAATAATCGATTATAGAGATATGGTATCAGATATGATATTATCGAGGCAGGATCACCGACTATATATATATTATTATATGTATCGACTCAGAGGTTAGGCGGTTTCCCTTAGCTGCAGTTAGCTTATTAGCTCAGCCTTATTGTTGGCATAACTGTATGACTCTTATGACATTAGATGCAGTTCAGCTATTATTGTGTTTTAGCACTCAGCTCCCGCATATTATTGTTGTTACTCTGCATCGCATACTTATTGTGATTCATATTCCATTTTGATATCATGCTGTTAGGACACCAGCACCATTACCGATGATGCGTATGTTCCACATACACTTACCTGCCAGCTCACACACTTCTTCATCGGTAATTGCCATGTCACTACACGGTAGTATTATTGCATCAGGATATGACCCTTGTATGTGCATACTATTATTCCATGTTGCATGATATACTGTTATACTTGCATTCCATTTATATGTCACATACATCATGCTTCCTGATTATACGCATTGAGATATGTTGTTTCTATGTTATTTCTGGATTTGGGAACCGTGGGTATTTCAAAAAGATTATGTAAATGTTTTAAAAACCCGGTTATCCTTGATATGATATTTCAGTGCGTCCACCATGTGTTTTCTCGGTGCTGAGAGCAACATGTGAAACCCGAATCGAGGAGGCGGATGAGACCGATTGCGGGTACATGGTGGACCCGGTGCGGTACCCCGGGGCAAGAAGATCGCAGATGATGGCGTTGAGCCTGTGCAGGGGAGCACTACCGACCGGTGATATTACCCGACGCGTCGGATATCCGGAGGATACCGTCGTGGTCATGAGATGGATGGTAGGGGCCGATCTGGACCGACGGCGCCCTCGATTTTGTGATTGAGACATTGAGATTTCGAGATATTGAGGTACAGAGATTGTGATACAGAGGTATCGAGATACTGAGACTTATGTTTTGTGCCGATGCTAGGCACTGTTTATGCTGATTTCATTTACAATACCTCATTTTAAAAATACAGAAATCTCACAAATTATGAAAGCAGTTTCTTCAGTACATGCATTCTGTTTCATGCATTCATACATTATCCATATGATATATTGCCACCTGATGCACTGACATGGACATATGGGATTACACTTGGGTTAGATATTTACCCTAGCCATGGTTTTAGATTGCTGGTTATATATTTGAGGATTATATATCATAATCGTATGACCTAGGATTGCGTCATACATGCGATTTTCTGTTCGTAGATCTTTTTCTACTCACGAGTTGGCAACTCACCCCCGTTGTGCCCCAGTTTCATGTAGGTGTTGCCGTACGGATTTCATTACGGCTTTGCGGGCACATCTTCTTCAGGTGACTTGCTAGTAGGTGGGTTATTTGTATCATACCCATCATTATACATTGTATATTATATTCAGTTGTATCTAGAAGTTCCATCAACCAAAACATGTATTTACTTGAGATAGAGACCGGTGATGTTTATTCTTTCGACCTTAGAGTCGCGTGTTATATTTCCATGGATTTCATGCTGGTTGGAGTTCCCTTTTCTGTTGCGATCCTCGCCTTTAGGCGTTGTATATTATGTTGCTACAGGTTGATTCACATAAGGTTTTTCCTACACTCTACTACTTCTCTTGGTTTGGATTTCTGGGCTTCGGCTTATTTTACGGACGCCTTGAGACGTTTCGTAACTTAAGTGCCGGTCATGTTCCGAAATTTCGGGTCGTGACAAGAGCGCAGCGCAACTGCGCTGCCACGCGGAGCGCAGCGCAGAGCGCAGCGCAACTGCGCTGCCACGCGGCGCGCAGCGCAGAGCGCAAGTCAGCTGAAGCGTTGCTTCTTTAATTTTTTAATTTTCATTTTAATTTTCATTTTAATTTTCAGAACAGAGCCTTGCTCTGATTGGGGGAAACAGAAGCGTTGCTTCGTTTCCCGCCTTGGAATTTGAACAGAGCTTTGCTCTGATTAGAGTAAACAAATGCCCCTCCCCACCGTTGCGCTTACATGAGCGCAACAGTGGCAGAATTCTAACCGTTGCGGCAACTTTTGGAAGTTGAAAGGACATTTGATGCCTATAAATAGGACCTTTGGTCCTCAACAGATGATTATCATCTTTAGAATTTTTACTTTCAAAACTTCATAGCCTTGCTCTTGCCTTCAAGAACTCCTAGAGTTAGATTTTGTTTAAAAGAAACTTTTTAGGTAAAAATTAATCTTGAATTAAATTAATTTTAATTAATAGAGCCTTGCTCTCATAGATCTTTGATCTAAAGAAAACCCCTTTGGGGTTTCACCAATAGAGCCTTGCTCTCAAGAATCCGTTTCAGGATTTCTTAACCCATGAACAGAGCTTTGCTCTTTGGCAAAACATAGATCTCTTTGATCTAAAAAAAAAAGATGAACTCTTAAGAGTTTGAATATGGATAATGAAGATTAAAAATGGATTTTTGTCTTTAATAGATTATATCATCTTTTAATAGTAAGGCTCTCAGAGTTCTCGGAGAATTTCTTTAAATTCCCTTCATTATTGGATTTTGACAGGTGTCACTCCTGTCTGCAGAGCATTGCACTCGAGGGTTTTAACTCCATGTGTCATTTTATTTTCTAATCTTCTCGTGATGTTTCCTTCCGGCATTATGGCGGTGCGTCTATACAGTCTGCACGAGTTCATCACCTACGAGGATATCCGCGCATAGGGCCGTCATCAAAACCAGGAGTTTACAGATGCCCAGTGTGCGGAGGTTATGGGTCGTCTGAACGCACGCATTGGTTGGATGCTCCCTCGCCGTTCTGCGCTCTTGAAAGTCATGCTGGGAGCAATTTGGAGAGCACTCCCGGGGTTCCACGAGGCCATGCCGCTCAATGCGCTGGATGACGCCGAAGATAAGGTGCATTCAGTGCACCTGTCGGGGCTGATCTCGAAGAAACGGCGGGATAGCCTCCTCGACATTCTTCATCAAGTTTTTCAGCAGACGACGATAATAGCTGCTTATCAAAGGATAGGGGGCCTTGCCGAAGATCTTGACACGCTTGAGCGCGAGAGGCTGCGCATAAGAATAATCAGAAAGGCCAGAAGAACTCTAGATGGCCTTACTTTTAAATTCCTCAATCCATGCCCTGGATATGAGGTTATACCATTGTAATAATTTGAGTAATGTTTTGCTCATTTCTCTATGATTGTAAGAACCCTTTGTAATGGAAAATTTCTCCTTTCAGCTTGTCTTATTTCTCGTTCTGAGTCTTTTGCACATGCATGAATGAGTGTGTCTCGAGTGCTTGATCAAACGCCAATCAGATGTTCTTTCTGTTGCTTTCTTCTTTCTTTTATTATCCGTATGTTACCTTATTGAACATGGTTGACAGATAACAGAGTAAGCACCTTGGTTTCTTCAAGAGATAGCGATGGCTTAGGCCGCAGGTTCAGATCTGTTGCCTAAGACTTTTCAACTCTATGAGTTGTGAGGGTCTCATAGAGACTTTTCTCCCTACGGATCGAGAGGATCTCGTAGGTGGATTTTCACCTTAGGAATCGTGAGGATTCCTAAGTGCATTTTCTCTTATAAGTCGTAAGGATCCTATAAGAGAATTTCTCCCACTTACGAGTCGAGAGGACCCGTAAGCGGTTGTTTCCCTTATTGTCGAGATTCGACTTTGGAAAGTGAGACCCGTGGATAGTATGCAAGAGACCATTTTGGGCCAACTTGCAGGGTCCCAGTGCTTAGGAAACAGGTGTTTTTTTTAATCCCCGCTGCCTAAGGCTTTTCCTCACGAGTCGAAACGAATCGAGTAGTTCTCGCAAAGACATCAATTTCCTCACAAGTCGAGACGAATCGAGCATTTCTCGCAAGAATATCCTAACGTCACAGTTAACCTCTGCTCTTTCCGACAGAAGTCCGTTAGGGTCTGTGGTACTTAGGGTTTTGGCCGTCGTACCGTCGCATCAGCTGATATATTCCTCGATATGCAATCGTGTTGTTCGAGTAGCCCTGTGGCTGCCGTGTCTCTGATCTCTTCGGGGGCTGGACAAGACGTCTTCAAGTAATCCTCCTTGGCAGTTTGACCATCGGAAGAGCAAGCGTTAGGAATTTTGCCATGCCGCTTTTTACTTGAGGTTAGGCTCATTTTGGAGAGCCCCGATGAGTCATAACCACTCCGTGGTGGTGTGGGATGATCTCCGATAGTCTTTCAGGTTTTATGTGAGTTGTCGTCAGGACCCTGAAGCAAGGAATTTGACCTTTGCTTCGTTTGCTGGCATCGCGTCTGCTGTATTGAGATGAATGTCGCGGTTGTCTCTAGGTTGCTGGTGAACCGTCGAGGTTTAGAACTAGGGACTTTACCGTGGCTCCGTTAGTTTGATTGTCACGTCTGAACCTTGCTGGAGGAAGAACGCTGGGGTGACATCTCGTCTGCTGTATCGAGACGAACGTCACGATTGTCTCTAGGTTGCTGGTGAACCGTCGAGGTTTGGAAGTAGGGATTTTTCTATGACTCCGTTTGTTTGATTGTTGCGTCTGCTGTGTCAAGACGAACGTCGAGGCGGTGACCATTCCGCACTGGTGTGAGACGGTCTCCGGTTGTCTTTCAGGCTTTATATGACTTGCCGTTAAGACTTTGAAGCTAGGAATTTGGCCTTCGCTTCGTTTACTTTGTCACGTCCGAATCCTGTTGGAGGAAGGACGCCGTAGTGACATTTCATCTGCTGTATCGAGACGATCGTCGTGGTGGTGACCACTCTGTGCTGGAGCGAGATGATCTCCGATTGTCTTTCAGGATTTATATGAGTTGCCATCAAGACCCTGAAGCTAGGAATTTAGCATTTGCTTTATTTGCTTTGGCGCGTCCGAATCCTGCTGGGGGAAGAACGCTGGGGTGACATTTCATCTGCTGTAACGAGACGATCGTCGAGGTGGTGACTACTCCGCGCTAGTGTGAGATGATCTCCGATTGTCTTTCAGGCTTTATATGAGTTGCCGTCAAGACCCTAAAGCTAGAAATTTGGCCTTTGCTTCATTTGCTTTGGCGCGTCCGAATCCTGCTGGGGGAAGAACGCTGGGGTGACATTTCATCTGCTGTATCGAGACGATCGTCGAGGTGATGACCACTCCGCGCTGGTGCGAGATGATCTCCGATTGTCTTTCAGGCTTTATATGACTTGCCGTCAAGACCCTGAAGCTAGGAATTTGGCCTTTTGCTTCATTTGCTTTGGCGCGTCCTAATCCTGCTGGGGGAAGAACGCTGGGGTGACATTTCATCTGCTGTATCGAGACGATCGTCAAGGTGGTGACCACTCCGTACTGGTGCGAGATGATCTCCGATTATCTTTCAGGCTTTATATGAGTTACCGTAAAGACCCTGAAGCTAGGAATTTGGCCTTCGCTTCATTTACTTTGGCGTGTCCGAATTCTGTTGGAGGAAGGACGCTGTAGTGACATCTCGTCTGCGGTATCGAGACGAACGTCGAGGTGGAGCTGGGATTTTGCCGTCACTCCGCTTTGTTTGGACAGTGAGGTCTTTTGTTGACGTCGCATCTACATCCTGCTGGACTGCGAAGGAACGCCGTAGTTGACATCTCGTCTGCTGTATCGAGACGAATGCTGAGGTGGAGCTGGGATTTTGCCGTCGCTCCGCTTTGTTTCGACCGTGAGGTCTTTTGTTGACGTTGCATCTACATTCTGCTGGACTGCGAAGGAACGCCATTGTTGACATCTCGTCTGCTGTATCGAGACGAATGCTGAGGTGGAGCTGGGATTTTGCCGTCGCTCCGCTTTGTTTCGACCGTGAGGTCTTTTGTTGACGTTGCATCTGCATCCTGCAGGACTGCGAAGGAACGCCATTGGTGATCTCTAAGTTGTCGATGTTGACGTCGAGACCCTGAAGCTAGGGATCTTCTTTTGCTTCATTTGTTGACATTGTGTCTGCAATATTGCGACAAATGTCGAGGTTGTCTCTAGGTTCTCTATGAACCATCGAGATTTGGCTTCGCTTTCTGATGGAGTCTGTTGGGAAGGTATGGTTCCCTCTTTGTTTGCTCTCCTGGATTGTATACAGGGATTGACATGATATCACCTGTAGGGCATAAATTTCATTTTTATTTTTATTTTATTTCCGCGATGCTCTATCATTTCAGCTTTTGTATCGCGAAGGTCGCGATTGCCCAATCATTTCGGCTATTTTTCGCGGTGCCCAATCATTTCGGCTATTTTTCTTTTTACTCGCTGCTTTTTATTGCGAGTTGCCCAATCATTTCGGCTATTTTTGTATGCATTCATTTTTACTTACTGATTTTGTTGCAAGTTTCCCCATCATTTCGGCTATTTCATATGCATTTTTTTTGGCTCGCTGATTTTTTTTTTTGGCGAGTAGGGGATTTGGGATCTGATACCAATCTTAGCATCAGCATCGCTGCGACTAGAATATTGTCAGGAGCGAATCATCATTTGCCATGACAGGACTTGGAATTTGATACCGGTCTAGGCATCAGCATCGCTACAACTGGGATATTGCCAGGAGCGAATCATCATTTGCCTCTGTCGACGTTGAACAAAGGTGGCTTAGTAAACAGGGTTAAGCGTCCTGTCGGCTAAGGCTTTTGACTTCATGAGCCGTAAGGGTCTCACAAAGGTATTTCTCCCTACAAGTCGTGAGGATCTTGTAGGTGTGTTTTCTCCTTGGGAATCGTGAGGATTCCTAAGTGCATGTTCTCTTATAAGTCATAAGGATCTTACAAAAGGGTTTTCTCCTTATAAGTCGAGAGGACTTACAAGGGTTGTTCACCATATGAACATATCCCTAGTCACGGATGGGACTTTGTTAGGGAGATGTTTATTCGCGCCCGTGGATTGTATACAAGGGTCAATACTGAACCGCTTGTAGGGAAGTATTGGAAGTTGTGGGGGGTGCTTAAGAACAGGTTCAGGTCTCTGTAGCTTAAAACTTTCAAATCTTATGAGCCGTGAGGGTCCCATAAGAGAATTCTCCTTACGAGTCGTGAGGATCTCGTAGGTGTAATTTCTCTTTAGGAATTGTGGGGATCCCTCAGTGTGTTGCTCCCTTGTGAGTCGTAAGGATCTCACGCGGGTGGTTTCTCCTTACAAGGTCGAGAGGACCCTGTAAGTGTCTTTTAACGAGCTTGCTCCCTTTCGGGTTTTCACAAACACTCGCCGGTAGCCCTGCTGTTTTTACTCAAGGAGCCCTTTCGGGTTTTCATCCGTGCCCATTTTGCTTATGGACATACCGTTTTTTTTCTTTTTTTTGTTTATTCTTTTTTTTTTATTCTAACGAGATTGCGCCCTTTCGGGTTTTCACAAGACTCGTCGGTAGGCCTGCTGTTTTTACTCACGGAGCCCTTTCGGGTTTTCATCCGTGCCCATTTTGCTTATGGACACACCGTTTTTTTTTGTTTTTTACCACGCCAGCCTGAGGATGTCGCGAGTTGATAGTAGTTTAACGACGTTTCGATCATTTGCAAGTTTTAGGACATTGCGGTCCGTCGTTAGTTTAACGACGTTTCGGTCTACAGCCAGTTTTAGGACATAGTGGTCCATCGTTAGTTTAACGACGTTTCGGTCTATCGTTTCCATATTTGAGGCGAATCTCTAGTTTACTGACTTTTCGGTCTATAGGGCATTCCCTATGAATGAGCATGATGCTCCCGGCGTATCTGTCTTTCTCGGAGCATGTGGCTGTGGCGGGCTCACCTTCCAGTTTACGGAGATGACGAACTTGCCCTGTTGGTATTGATCCTCGATCCATCCCTTAAAGACGAAGCAATCCTCGATCGGGTGACTTACCGTTTGGTTGTAAGGGCAATAATTGAGATTATTGAGATCGCCTGGCTGCAACAGACATTTTGGACTCGGAAGATTGATGAGTCTGTTGCGCACTGCCAGCTCAAACAGTCTTCTTGTCTTATTCTGAGGAAACGAGTAAGGACGTCCTAGTCTCTCCTCGAGGGATGGGCGTGGACGCACGTCGTTTTGGCGAACGGCCGGCTTTGAGTTGCTCGGCTGCTGTTGAGCATTGGCGACGACGATCACTTTCCCTTTTCCTTTCTCATTTCTAGAGTCTGGGTTTGGAGGAGACGGTCCATGGCCCATCTGGTCCATTTGGGCTAATTTGTCGATCAAGGCCTGGAAGGTGGTCGGCCTGAAGAACATCATGAATTGCGAAATGGTCGCTTGCGGATCAAGAGTGCCCATGAACATGCCTACCGCAGGTGCCTCTTCTATGCGTTGTTCGCATTTTGACCATAGGTTCCGCCATCGTGTTGCGTATTGGACCCACGTTTCGTCGGGCCTTATCCTGGCGTTAATCAGTGGTGTTATCGGGGTACGTCCACTAGCACTAGCGAATCTTTGTGTAAACAGTAGCTACATTTCCGCAAATGTTTTAACAGAGTCGTTAGGTAACTCTGAAACCATTCAAAGGCTGTTTCTGCTAAGCTGCCGACGAATTGGCGAAGCAACAATTTGTCATCGCCTCCAGTATTTCCGCATAAGGCCCTGAATTGAGCGACATGCTTATGCGGATTCCCTGTCCCTTTATATACATGGAACTTAGGGATCGTATATCCCGGCGGGTAACTGATTTGGTCATACCAGCTTGGATAGGGTCGTCCGGTTCTAAAAATTTGCGTAGCCGCTTCATTCGCTTGATGAACTCGTATTTGCTGAGCTATATAGTCGTCCATTGCGGCCTTGGAAATGGTTTCATCTTTGGCTGCTGAAAGAGCCGGAGGAGGATTCGATGTCTCTCCTTTGTCATCTTCAAGGACAATCGGAGGATCTTCAGCAGGAGGATCTTGTTGGATCATCATCCCTACCATATCTTGGAAGAGAAGCGCCATTTGTTTTATGTTAGCCGCTTGAGCTGTGGCTTCTTTGTCCTTCTTTTCGAGGACTCTACGCAGGAAGTCAGCGTCAGTTTCTTGTTCGTGACGCTGTTCTGACGACGCCTCCGAGCTTTCTTTTGGCCCGGTAAGTGCAGCCATTGCAGTCATCATTTCCTAAAGCTTTTGTTGTTGCTCCTGGGCCTTCGTCACGGATCGGGTGAGCGGTCGGTGGCCCGTAGAAGCATGGCTTTCGTCCTTTCCGGAAGCCATATAAACAGTGTGCACCACCATGCCCCCAGACTTGGGGCGTTTATGCTCAGCACTTTCACGGTTCGCCATGTTCACAGGGGCTTCTTGCGGCCTCCTTTTCTTCTGAGTGATTAGAGTTGAGGGGGCCGTTATAGTGGGCACCCAAGTAGCTATTGCTTTTTGTGGCTTGACGGAGTAATCCTTCTCCTGCCGAACCTTCATCTTTTTCTGTCGGCAGAAATAGTTTTCATCAATCACCGACTCCTGGACCTGTCGCCAGACTTTGTAAATTTTAGAGGACAGCCGTTGAGGGGGCTGCTCTAGCTTCTTCTCTGGAGTATTCTTCACAGATGAAGGAGTTCGTTTCAGCACCGCAGTAGGAGAGTTTCTGCGCACCGTGTTCAGCAATTCAAAGCTGTTCCCGGTTGGAACAGCAGCCTCGATCCCCACCATCGGAGCTGGTGGCGTAAATCCAGAGGGGGAGTTGCCCCCAGCCTTCCTTACTCGATGCCAGTGGCGACGTCGAGCGCGTCGTGCGGGTGGAATTGATTGAGCCGCAGGGGTGACCTCCTCATGCCCCATGTATTGGTCAGAATCTGCTGGTACCAGCCTTTTAAAGACCGACGTCCTTTGAATGGGGACGACCAACCTATCAAAAGAAGACTTCCGAGCAGGGGAAGCAACCTTGGTGATTTCGCCTGAAACTGGAGTAGGGATAGCTATCCGCTTCGGGATAACATCTTCTGGTATTGCTGGCTTTTTCATGGGCCCGTTGGAGCTCTGACCTAGCCTGTTAAAAACTAAGGCAGTGGAGTTGGGCGACCCGTTGAGAGAGACCGCGACAGTGGTAAGTCGATCAAAGACCGACTTCTTTGGGGCTTCTTGCAACGTCATTGGGGCATTGAAGCTCATCGGTGGGAGCATGGTCCCGAAGAATAGTCCAGTGGTGGCTTGAGTTACCTGCTCCACTGGCATCTTGAAAAGAGAGGCCGCTTGGGGCCCGTAAGTCACTCCTCCAGCAGAGACCAAGCGAGAGTTGCAGTTGCAAGCAGTGCAGTTTGAAGCTATTGATCTTCTGTTTTCTGCACGGAGCAAGACACCAAATCTTAGTACCTCGAATCCACAGGCAACCACAGCAAACCGCGATTCGTTCGCGAACACGACACACGAAGTGTGGAGTGGAAAGAGGAAAAGGTCCCACCGGACGTGCCAGAATCTGTTTATCGCCGGAAACCGGGAAAGACTGACGTCTTGCCTGAATATGGAGGCAGATGCTATTTGGTTTTATCCGTCCACCTCTCCGAAGATGCCAAGTTAATTTATGGCACCGTGTATCGGAGGTTTAGACGGATGCGGCCGATGTAGCAAACTTCGTCAGATTCCCCCTCATCTAAGGGGCTTTTGATTGTGGGGATGCTCTTCCCTGCAGGCGCAAGCCCCTGCAGTTAATTACGCTACCGCACCGCGGTAGCAACTTTCTCCTTCTCTAGAATTTCACTTCGTGTCGTGGGTGTTTATTTTGTTTGTGGTTGCCCGTAGATTGTATATGGAGACTAATTTATGTTGTCGCCCGTAGGACGTGGATTAGTCCAAATCCGTATTTTCTTAGATTTTGGTTTGGTGTTTTAGTTTAAGGACACGTTAGCCCTATTTAAGGCTAAGATCAACTTTATCTTTCATTAAGGATACGTTAGCCTAATCTCCAGACTAAGATCAACTTAACGAGATCGTTTAGATCCGACAAGAGAGCAATTGGCTTTATTGTTTAGATTAATGATGTTACGGTCAATTTCCAGTTTAGGGACATGGTGGTCCATATTCCAGTTTATGGACGTGGGGGTCCATTTTATTTGTGGCCGTCGGGACCCGTCACCTCTCTGACGTCGTTGAAGGATTACAACGATAAGTGTCAAAGGAGTTCGGAGATGTACCCTTGAACCGGATGTAAATTGATTTAAGAGAGCAGCCGTGCTCAGTCAATTTAATTTGAGGACTTACGGCCATGATTGGGCTAAGTCCAGTTGAGAATATTCGACGTTTTATCTTTGGCCTATTAGGCATGTGCTAGGGCTTTGCCCCTGTTTAATAATGCACTGCATTTTATTTTGGCCTGCTAGGCCTTTTTGGTTTGGGCTCTGTCCATTTATTTATGATGCAGAGCATCTATCATTGTTGGGGCTCTGCCCTTTTTAAAATAATGTATAGCATTTTATTATGCCTATTAGGCCTTTTTTAATTGGGCTTGGCCCTTCTGTAAATAATGCAGTGCATTAATTACTTGACAGCGGCTTGTCAGGCGCTTTGCGCCAATTATTGAGCGCAAGCGCTTGTGGTGGTGACACGTGTCACACTCTGGTGAGAACAAGCGCAACAGCACAGTGCGCTGTGCTGTTGCGCTGCTGACACGTGGCGCGCTCTGGTGCGTTGTGCCAACTTCTGAGAGCAATGCTCTATTTTAAAAGCGCATAGCGCAAGTAGTTCTAGAGCTGACATGTGGCGCTCTCTGGTGGCTTGCGCCAACCCAGGAGCGCAACAGTGCAGATTTGCAAGTGCAAGGCACTATTTTACTTTCTTGATCCAAGAAAAGAATCTTTAAGATTCCAGAACCAATGGTTCATAAAAAAGCAAGGCTTTTGTTATTTATTATATTTTTTATTGAAGATCCTTGATCTTGTTCTTAGATCAATTATCTATTCAGAAGAAATTCTTCTTTTTATAAAGGTTTTACCTTTCTTCTTCTTTCTGAATTCTTCTCAGAGTTCTTTAGAGGAGTTCTCTCTTTGTTTCTTGAATTTCTCACTTCTCTGTGTTGTCCTCTGGAGTTGGGGTCTAGGGGCCTTTATATAGTGCTAATGATTTGTTGAATTGGTTAGAGAGATCTTTCTCTGAGTGATTTGGGGATTTTTCCCCACCGTTGGATCTTTGATCCAAGGGCTTCTGTTTTGTAGAAGGCAATCTTTTTGTTTTTAACAAGATTGAGAAAAATCTTTCAGAATTTTAATTCTGTTTGGCGCAAACGCTCCTGCGCTTGACACGTGTCGCGCAGAGCGCAGCGCAACTGCGCTGCCGCGTGGCGCGCAGCGTAGAGCGCAAGTCAGCTGAAGCGTTGCTTCTTTAATTTTTTAATTTTCATTTTAATTTTCAGAACAGAGCCTTGCTCTGATTGGGGGAAACAGAAGCGTTTCTTCGTTTCCCGCCTTGGAATTTGAACAGTGCTTCGCTCTGATTGGGGTAAACAAAGATGTAGTAACCGTAACACACAGGAATATGCATTTATATATATACGAGTCATACAGTTTTTGCATTTGAAATAAGCATGAATCGTGGTTTTAGAAAATAGGGCTACGGTATTTTTAAGAAAAGGTACGTCCTTTGAAAAATCCGTAATATCCCTCGGGTTATCATTAAAATACTCACGATTCGTTAATTTTGAAATTATGTATGACTCGAGCCCAGTCTAACATCTACCAAGTAAAACTACAGGACGAAGCTAAGAAACTAATCGAAAGGGTAAGGAAATCCATCTAAGTCCGAGTCGATATATCTAGTAGTCGGTGATCCCGCCTCAATAGCGTCATGTACGATAAAATATATAATACGACATCCTCGATTCAAGAGTGCGAATCAATCATCATATTTATACATCATACGGAAAAATCCATCGTACAACATCCCAAATCGGGGTACGGGTCAATTATCACATATAACACATTACTTATCTGGTATCATTATCATCATATTCTGAATTAGGGGTACTGATCTAAAGTCTAGTACATTCCGATACCATCAAACATATATCCGCGGGCTAATATAACACATCGCCCATCGATCCACTATACTATCATGTAGTATATCATAACACGACCCAGTTCACATCACCAATCTCACGGTATCGTGCCCAATCACATCGACTCATTCCCAAGTATCATATAATATCATCATCATACGTGTATACGTATATGTATATATATATAGCAACACATCCACATACATACATATATATATATACATATACCATATACACCAAAACATAACCCGTGTGTGCATGTGTGTGTGTATACCTTATTCTAGGGTTCGCGACTTAAGAACTAACTAAAAACGTTTCTTCCAATTACACTAAAACTAACCCATGCTCTCCTAAGATCTTTCTTTCTAATTATCCACGTTTCACAAAAACACATATATAAATATATAACATATCATATGCTACACTACGAACTGCGGGGGTGCTATACGTCATCCACCCGACTTCCCCCGTAGATATACATCTACTCACCTTGATCCTTGCTTGCTGAAGTCGATGTCGCCATTCTCTTCCTCGTCGTCCGAAGTCCACTGAGGGTGCCTACACATATAAACACAAAGTATCGTAAACCGAAATCGCGCACGAAAACCAAAACGACACGCGTATCATGCATAGTTAAGAACCTATGGTCTACTTATGCAAAAGAACCAAATAACACCCGATATCGACGTACAAACGTCAAGTGACCGATACAAAACACAAATATCAAAACTTCAAGTCATGAACATCAAGGAATTCAAAGCAGCAACTCAAGAAAATGGTCCCGGATTTTGGTTCAGGTGAAATAGGGATAAACAAGCAGTACTGGGGTGTTGTATAGGTTGTATATGAGCTACAGAACAAATCCTAGCACCAACACCTACAATTTGGCCAGCCACATTGCCACAAAAACCGGCCTGCTCGGCCAAGCATGCATGGATTGGGTTCGTATTGGCAGAGTGGCCTCCTAGTGTCCAATCTAGGTCAATGGAGTTGCTTGTTTTTCTAGTAAAGATCTCAGGTTATCCCAGATTCCCTGTAGGCACTAATTATACACAAAACCGACATTTCGATATCTAATTCACATTGCATGGTCTAGGCTCTGTTTGGTCTGGGTTTTAGACACTAAGGGGGGTTCTAGTCACTAATTATACCTCAAATGCACCATCTCAATTCAAATCAAACCCTGACCTCAACTTGGAATTTTCCAAGTTTACTAAACCTCACATAAACAATTTTAAACTAACATGGAAGCTAAAGGAACTTGATTACTAAACTAATGGTGAAACATTTACCTCATTTGGCAACTCAAGAATTTTCTTGAGTTGCCCCAAGTCTTCAAAATCCCAACTTTCTTGGTTCCCCATGCTTGTACTGAGCTTGTGCACATTTTTAATGAAAGGGAATAGGTGTTTTGATGTGGAAATGTGGGTGTTTTGAGGAGGTAGAGGTGGTGGAGAGTGATGGCAGCTATGAAGGAGGGAAGAGGAAGGAGAATGATGAAGGAGAGAATGAAGGAACAAAGAGGCATGGTTCACTTGACTCCTCACCCCCCCCCCCCTCTCTCTCTTGCCCATACCTCATTCTTTAATCTTTTTCCTTTTTCTTTTCTTTTGCCTTTTTCTTTTGATTTAAAACCAAACACAAAACCATACACATAAAAAAGAAAATATAAGATACCATGGTTCATGCAAATTGAAAAATGTGTTTTGAAACATGTCATGGTTCATGTCATATGCACATAAACCGGTTTAACGCAAGATTAGTGAAAATAAATCGAGTTTAGAACTTAACCCTTTTACAAATGAGTATTTAAAAATCTATAAATGTTCATATAATATAAAACACCCTCAATTCAATAATTCTTATCAATTTACAAATATTTCTCAATTTATCGGCATATAATTATATCATATCATTAAAGCTGATCTCCACACATTAAAATTTTCATAATATTTATTATTCAATTATATAAATTCCCAAATATAATATTTTATTTTTCTGAAATGTTACAATTTGAAACAAATGGATGCTTCAATAAGTAAGTGGGGTCAAGCTATTCTTCATAACACTTGGTTCATTTTCTCTAGTTGAGCTCATGATATGAGTTCTTCTCTCTAGCTCTCTTCATTCTCCTCTTCACCTCCTCCAAGCATTGTGTAACATTTCACAAAAGATAAAATGTTAATTTTGGGAATTTTTATAATTTAATATTATTTTATTGAATATTTTAATATTTTGGAATTATTAAATACAAATAAATGGGGAAAAATTTTGGAAAATTTTGGAAAATTCTAAAATAGGGTAAATTAGAGAATTATGACATTTTAAAGTTTTTGTGATTAATTTGACACTAATTTAGTGCTAATCGCGATTAAAAATCGCTAATCGGTTTTTAGCTTTTTGTGCAACACATGCACATATCACTTTTTCACACTTGTGCATTTTCTTGCCATGCTTTTCATTTGGGTTTACTATTTGAGTGAGAAGGGTTTTAAAAGGAAAAAGAAAAGGAAAAGAATAAAGAAATGGGTAGTTGGTGAGAGAGAGAGAGGTATGGGCTTCATTGACTAAGGACTTAACCATTTCTCCCCTCATTTCCCTCCCTCTTCTCCCTTCTCCTGCTGCTGCTCCTGCACCTCCTTTCCCTCCTTTCTTCAAGCTCCAAAACACCTCTAAAACAACCCCAAAACCCAATCTCCATTTCATTAAATGTGTGCACAATCCCTAGATCTACACTTGGTGCTAAAGAAGCAAGGATTTTGGCCACTAGGGGCAACTCAAGAAAATTCTTGAGTTGCCAAATGAGGTATTTTCTGGACCTTAAACTTAGTTTATGCATTTCCTTTACCCTCATATTAAGATCGAATCGATATTGTGTTATATTGTGGACTTGTGGATAACCTAGTTAGGGTTGTGATGATTTATGGGTTGTAATATGGAATTGAGGTCAGTAGAGGTTATACCATCACTCTAGTGTATGAATTAGAAATCCAAAACCTGAAGCTTAAACCATAATACGGATTTTAGAAACCGATATCGGGGAATTTATGAAATCTGTGAAGGGTATATTGAATCTGCTATCACCCGAGACACCCTAAATTAAAATTGATTGGACAGTGACACATGCAGGCACCCAGGAAGCTAACCCCAAGACCCCAGCTCCCACTTCTTCTTCCCGGCCGCCAATTTATCCCCATTGGCCGCAAATTGCGGCCTGGGTCCCACCATTTTGGCTCGTATTGGTTCTGTAGCTCCTACATGTTCATGTTAGACCCCTGGTATATATAGATTTGTATAAAGTGACCTAGGGTAAAATCTGGGACATATTTCCTAAGTTGCTGTTTTAGATTCATGTTTCCGTATTCCATATTTTTAATTCTGCAATTGTGGATTGTGTTTTGCCTCGACTATTTGGCGTTTATACGACGATATAGAGGATGTGTTGATGGTTTTGAAGGCGTGCCATGGGTTTTATCCTATAGGCCTCTTATCGTATCATTTTGGATTTCATGTGCCGTTTTAGCTTTGATTTGGTTTTAATGCGCATATACGATATTTTGATGTGTAGGTACCCTATGAAGACTTCGGGACGACAAGCAAGCGCGTGGCGACGTCCACAAATGAAGACGCTAGGTGAGTAGATTATATCTACTGGGGGAAGTCGGGTGGATGGCGTATAGCACCCCCGCAGTCCGTAGTTGTTATTATATATGATAGTTAGGTGTATTATGGATAGTGTAGGGTTAGAAGTGACTAGTGTAGTTCATAGTCGCGAACCCTAGAATAGAATTACACCTACACGCACACCCTTGCATATTACTTATACTGGCACTGTGTTGATGATATTGGATGACTTTGGAGATGAGTTAATGAAATTGGGCTTTGTGCCGCGAGATCGGTGATGTGATATGATTCGTATTTGGGATACGAAATGTGATTCTTGCGGGCTTGGGATGTGTGTTTACCCCCGCATGCATACTTTATTGATGGTATCGATTTATACTAGACATAGAATAGTACCCCAGATTATATGATATGTTGATAGTGATACCTGAAGTGTGATGAGATAGTGTGATATTGACCCGTACCCAGCTATTGGGATGCCGTACGACGATTTACCGTATGAGCTTTACATTGATGATAGATCCGCACTCATGACTTGAGGATGTCATATGATATACTGTGTCGTACGCGATACTATTGAGGCGGAATCACCGACTATTATATCTATATATATATCGACTCAGATGTTAGGCGGTTTCCTTACCTGTAGCTCAGCTTGTTAGTTCAGCTGTATAGTTTAGTGTAGTTGTTAGAATAGATTAGACTCCTACCTATTTCAAAACTAGCGGGTCGTGGGTATTTTAAAAGACAGGTCAAGGGATCTACGGACATTTCAAAAGGCGTATCTTTTCATAAAAACACCGTAGCCCCTATTTTCAAAACCCCATGATTCGTGATATTTCAAAAGGCACCATTTGTAGGACTTATATTAGATTAATGCAGATTAGTTATAGTTGCGTCTAGATTCAGCTCCCACTTTTTTTGTGGTTCGCTTTGCATCGCATTCTTATATTATGTTTCATACTCCATTATTGATATCATGCTGTTAGGACACCAGCACCATTACCGATGTTGCGTATATACCACGTACACTTACTTGCCGGCTCACACACATCTTCATCGGTAATTTCCATGTCACGTACACCTTAGAAAATACTATTGCTTGACATAACCTATTAGCTAATAGTTTAGACATTGTAGTTATTACCTGCTACTTCATGCATACTGATATTCATTGTTATGCCGCATTCATGGATTCTCATGCATATATTCACTATTTTACGTGTTACTGAGGTTTTGGATTTTGATTTCCGTGAGATTTTCTGGATTTGGAGGAAAACCGTAAAAACACAGATAAACATTTTCTCTCTTTTAAAATAAAAAGTGCGGTTTTCCCATGATGTATGAGTCGTCCACCATGAGTTTGCTGATGGATTTGGAAACCCGATTCGAGGAGACGGATGAACCGTTTCGGGTACATGGTGGACCCGGTGCGGTACACCGGGGCAAGATGAATGTGGTGATGACGTTGAGCCTGGCAGGGGAGCACTACCGACCGGTGATTTTACCTGACGCGTCGGATATCCGGAGGATACCGTCGTGGTCTTGAGATTGATGGTAGGGGCCGGTATGGACTGACGGCGCCCTAGATTTTGTGATTGGGATACAGAGATATCGGGATATTTGGATTACGTTTTGTGCCGATGTTAGGCACTGTTTTATGCTGATTTCATTATGATACCTCATTTTAAAAATACAAAGGAAATCTCACTAAAGTATGAAAACAGTTTATTCATTTACATGTATTATGTTCTCATGCATTCATACCTCATTCTTATGTTATATTGCTACCTGAGGCACTGACACAGGCACAGGAGATTACACTCGGGTTAGATATTTACCCTAGCCTTGTTATAGGCTGCATGTTTTATATTGAGGATTTTGTACTGATCGTTTTGACCTAGGATTATGTCTTGCGTTCGGTTTCTGCTTGTAGTTATTCTCTATTCACGAGTTGGCAACTCACCCCCGTTGTGCCACAGTTCTTGCAGGTTTTGCCGTACAGGTTCCTTTGCGGCATTTCTGGCACATTGCTTCCTTGCGGGTGAATTGCATTTGGTAGGTGGTTCCTTTTGCATCAAAACCACCATTGTACTTATATTATTCTTTGTATCTAGAATTTCCATCAACCAAATTTGTTTATTGTTTAAGACTCAGACTTTAGTGATGTTTTATTTGGCCTTAGAGTCGCGTTTAGTAGTATTGCGGTTTTCATGCTTACTGTGTTTCTTTTGGATCGATCCTCGCCTTTCGGCGTTGTATATTATATTGCATGTGTGGTTGTGACCGTCAATTGACGAAGAGCTAGCTCCCGCTTGGGGATGCCTTTTATCATTGTATATATGTTATGCTTGTTGTATCCCGTTCGGGGCCAGTATTTACAAAAGAAACTCTGCCGAAATTTTTAGAAAAGACTTTACCTTTTAAAAATGCACCTTCGGCTTAGTTATTTAAAAACCTCGACTTCAAACATATTTTCCTTCACTTCTTTAAACCAGTTTTATTCACTTACTCTTAAAATGGTTTTAGATTTCTGGGCTTTGGCTTACTTGGATCAGATGGAGTCCTATAGATTTCATATGGTTCGAGGGCCAGTCACGTGCTCTTTCGGGTCGTGACACATTGTTAGTTATATGTATGCCCTAGAGGCCATTATTTTACATATGATGTATATTATAGTGGATGCTTGGATATATATAAAGATGAATTTCTTGCTCGACATAATAGTATGCTATCTTGTTGTTCTTTGTCTTAACATGTAGACTTGTATTGTGATACTGTCTTGCTCTCACATGTTGATAAAGCCCTTAGGATATGTACTTGACTACCAGGACTATGATGGAGATCATACTAGTGGGGCCAGGGTAGTTCACAAGTACATCCTTTAATTGTTCCTAGTCGAGGGAATATCGAGACAGGGCATCGATATTCCAGAGTAAACTAGCGTATACGCTTCTTGACACATATGATGGGCGATGGATGATCCTACATCCATTGGTGTTTGACATCAAAGATTGTTTACGGGAGCTCAGTGGAGACTGGGTACACTGAACAGGACTTGCCGAGGACTCATATGTGGTAGTATACCTATCGTCAGATAGTCGTCCTCTGGTGACACTGTTACAGGTTAGTCTGTAGACCCGAGATCGTCATAGAGTCTTGTGCGGCTCCCACTATGTTTTGATTTCCTCCCTACCAAGCTCAAAGGAGAAATGCAAGCAGGTGGATTTTGGGTACAGTCCCGAGTCGCATGGAGGCAATGAGTGATAGGAGGGGTTTCGTCTTTCCCGGTATTGGGGTTTGATGTTGCACTATGCTCGATTGGCTATAACTGGAAGTCCCTGGCCAGGGCTGCTGCCGAGATTTACTGATAAGTGTAATCAGTATTTTCTTGAACCGTTATAGGCCATACATCGGCATAACTTATCACGTTACCGGGGTCTGACGATTTCCACCCCTAAACATGATATGCGACATATCAGACGAAGAGACCGGACTGTACGGTAGTGTTACCGATAGGCTTCATGGAGACTATGGATAGGCTTGCTTGTTGATCTTCATATCGCTCAATACCCGGGTGGCCGTTACGTCCAGCTAGTACCGCTGACGGCTTGTAGGTGACTGATGTGATCATCACCCACTGCTGGCGTATTGACGAGTCTTTAGAGTCCCACACAGAAGTTCCCTGGTTCAAACGAAACGAAGTAAGACACATATGTGATATGTGTGTGGGCCTGATTAAATACAAGTATGTAATACCATATTGTAATCTGGAAGTCATCTGTTATCGGTTCGGTTATATGTGATATAACCAGATTGTCGAATCAAGTGTCGATTCGATAATGTGATATACAGATAAATGATATTAGTCGGTCATATGTGATATAACCAGATTATTAGATCAAATGCTGATTTAATAATATGATAAATATTATATGTGATATAATTATATCTTAACTAATATCATTAGCTCACTAATTATTCTTCATTATGTATATATTAATATATATGATATATATATATATAATAATAATAATGAAGCATGGCATTTGAATTTATATTTTGTGAAAATAGAAATGAGGTGGAAAGTGTATGCATGGTTGCAAGCATGGGATTAACTTTACTTTATTCATCTTGACTCACTATTCAAGCATGGTTGCAATTTTATATTACATAATTCCATGCTTGAATGAGTGAGGGGTCAAAACTTGGCATTCATTCTAGCTCATTCTCAACACTTAGCCAATTTTCTTGAGTTGCTCCCATGGTTGCTCTCTACCTTCTTCTTCCTCCTCTTGTCATGGCTCAAGCTTCAAGCCTCACATGTGATGTGAATCATGAATCTTGAACACAAACTAGTGAGCTCTTAACATCCCCTACTTCATCATCCTACACTTGACTAGAGATCAAGTGTAGCGTGTTTCATACACTAAAGAGTTTAGTGTAAAGATAGCTTGATTTGGAGGGACTTCGCGTGGATCATCTTCGGCACGATGGTCATCGGAGGAAGCTCGTTCAAAGTCTCAAGAGAAGCCTAGTGGAGTCGCGGGACTACTACACGGAGCAAGTGAAGAGAAGGACCGTCTACAAAGGTTGTATTCTTGTTCTTTAGATGTAAAGTAGTTTACATTTGGTATTGTTTAAATCTCTAGTTAAAAATTCTAGGATTAGGGTTGTTTAGCATGACAATTTTTTTAAAATGGCGTGGACGATGCCTCCCGAAACCTTGTTGTCATGCTAGGGAACCTTAAGGTGGTATCAGAGCCAAGCTAAAGATTTAGACAATGTTTGTTAGATAACGAAACCGAAACTGCTCCGAAACTTGAAACACTAAAACACAGTTTCTGTCGATTTTTAAAGTCGTCGAAATTTTTTTTAAACAATTGCAGAATGTTATATGAGATGTAACATAAACACTGAAGAAATACGAACTCATTTGGCCAGTTTTTGGCCGAGCACACACCCCCAAAAACCGAGCAGGCCGGCACCAGTTCATCTTCTGGGCTTCGTATTTTTCCAGTGTTCTGGTCTCTGGGTTTTGGTGTTTCAGGTGTTGTTTGTTTTTGCTAAAAATTTCTTGAGATGTTAATTTTCTATAAAGGCAATTCGGAGTGTTTCATAGTCGTAATTCTAACTATATTTCGGGTTATTTAGACGGTGTTAAAAAGTTTGAACGGATATCAAATACCAACTTTAACCCTTGCCGGAAAATTTTCCAAGAGTTGGATTTTTTCCAAGTTAAAGAACATTCAAATATCATGCAAGTGATTCGATGTACACTCTAGAAGAACGAAACCCAAACTCGATTCTATGACCGTAAGAACCGCCGCCAAACCCTCAGGTTTGCGGTAGTTCCGCGGCGCCATAGGTGAGGCAAGGGTTGGCCCTTCTACGGTTGGTCCATAGGTACTGTGGCATGTTCTGAGTATTTTTGAACTGCGCTCAAGTGTTGAGCTTTTCGGGAAAATTTGGGTGTTTGTTGATTCGATCGGAATGTTTAACATCGTCTAGCTATTTGATGACATGTGATGTTATGTGTTGCTTGGATATGTTATATTGGATCGTCGTGTTTTGAATAGCCGGGGGTTTTATGTGAGATGAGAGTTTTTATTTTCATTCATGTAAAATTCATTGTATGTAATATTCTTTTATTGGGGCACTTCCGGGTTGAGGATGATGTCACCATTGTTGTATATTATTTACTTTTCCGCATTATGATAGACCCAAGGCGGGATGCACAAGTAACCGGGTTCTAGAGTCCAGTGGGAGACCATCTCGAGGAGTCGAGTCCGGGTCTCCTAACTCTAGAATTGGAAGGGTTGCTTGCCGCTCTCGTAGGGGTCTAGGGAT
This sequence comes from Agapanthus africanus, assembly GCA_030015575.1. NCBI lineage: Eukaryota > Viridiplantae > Streptophyta > Magnoliopsida > Asparagales > Amaryllidaceae > Agapanthus > Agapanthus africanus. Next base: position 202,634,726 of record JASDDO010000016.1, on the reverse strand, counting down.
GTGGGTTTGGATATTCATCACGACCGTAGAATCCGTATTTTATACTGGCTTAATATAAAACACGGAATTCCTAGTATATCCAATATTTCATATGTTATCTTCTGTTGCTGATATTCTGTGATGTGATCACTTTATATGCGTGAGACGAATGCTTTATTATTGAATATATGATATATAATAAACATTTCTTATGATTTGCACCCGCGCTAGTCCCACCCCGCTATGCCGTTAGTTAAGTAACCTAACGATGCATAACGGGACACTGTGGCCAATGCGGATGGCATAAGCGTACGTTGTATTTTCGTTCCTTCTGTTATGCTTAGGAATCATAATTGATTGGACTTCATTAATGAGATTAATGAAGGAAAAGAAACCAAAATGATGTTGTAGAATCAAATTTTCAAAAAGGGTAGCTCTAGTTTTTGCTTTGCATAGCGGTATTTCTTGTAGAATATCCAGCACCTTATTCGATAAGAAAAGAGCCGAGATCCCTTCACCGGGAGTGACCTCTTTAGCGAAACTAGAAGATGCTACAACCCACTCGGTTTTGTTTTTGATTGCCTTTTCAATTCTTGATTTGCATAGCGGTATTCCTTGTAGAATATCCAGCATCTCATTCGATGAGGAAAGAGCCGAGATCCCTTCACCGGGAGTGACCTCTTTAGCGGAACTAGTAAAATCCTCAAAAACACTCCTTTTCAAAATCACTCGATTCTGCATCGATATCAAGTTCATTACGCAAAAGGTTTTCTTAAAAACCTGTCGTACCCCTCCGTCATTTCAGATAATTACTACTTTGTATTCGTGCTACGTTTGTTGACTGTGTTAAGGCATAGTGTGCGGTAGCTAATTAGTGATTATCTGCTAAAGCATGAGATGCGTTTGGATTAGGGTAGTCGTGCGACTTTGTTGACTATGTTAAGGGTCGTACGGGTGGATTTAATTCAATCAGGAAATGACGGGTTGAACTTGGCTAGCGCTTATGATTTGTTGACTATGTTAAGGTCATAAGTTGCAAGGCGCAAAAGTATTATCGGGAATTTTAAGTGTTGAAATTTGCAATGAGATTGCATACCTTTTATGAGATAGTTGGATCCCTATACCCACTGCGAGTAAGAGTTACCCCTGGGAGAGTTTTACACATCACAATTAGCCAATCAAGTAGGTGTCTAGAAAGGTGTTAACGGGGTCACGCCCCAGGAAAAACGAGGTTTATTTTAATTAGGTCCGTGCGAAAGCACGGGGAACCTCCCTCAAAGTACCGTCACTGGCCTGGTTGAAAGATTGGCGAACTTGTAAGGTGTAATTAATCCCGGCTAGTCTTACCTTTTAGGGTTTGAAGGAAGATTTGATAAAAACAGTGGGAGCCATCCTGATTAGACACGATAATAACCAATCTAATCTTGCAAAGAGCGCACGCTAACGCGTTTCCTTCTCTCTCTCTCCAAGAAGAAACCAATGTCACGCCTTAATCAAGATAATAATATGGTTGTATTGACCGAACCCGCTTGTTATACTGAGCAGGGGAAAGTTGGTTCCGCTCCAACTTATAAGTATTATAAGTCCGAGCAGGAAATAGGGGAATATCCGGATTACCACGTCATCCAAACGTAGAATAAGCATGTTGATGCATCTTCTTCGGGTATGTTAGTTACCGAAAACTGTTTCTCAGTACACTCTACGTCCTGGGTATTAGATACCGGATCGGGATTCCACATATACAATTTGTTGCATGGGCTAAAGAAAGGTAGAGAACTGGGAAAAGGTGATCATTCTCTAAAAGTAGGGAATGGTGCAAGTGTTGCAGCCAAAGCAGTTGGTGAATATCACCTTGTATTGCCAACTAGGAATACATTGATCCTGAACGACTGTTATTACGTACCCTCTATGATATGCAATTTAATATCAATTTCTTTATTAGATAAAGAAGGATATAACTTTGTAGTAGAGAATAATTTTATGAACATTTACCTAAATCAAGTGTTGATTGGGTTTGGTGCATTAAGTAACGGATTATACGTTCTGAATCAAAACACAGTTTTTAACGTACAGAACACACACAAGAGGAAAAGTTCAGAAATGAACGAATCCTTCTTGTGGCATTCTAGACTAGGTCATATCAATGCGACACGACTAGCTAAGTTACATAAAGATGGATATTTGAATCCGTTCGAACTTTCATCTTATAAAACATGCCAGTCATGTCTCAAAGGCAAGATGACCAAAACTCTGTTTACAGGACACAGAGAAAGAGTTACGGAACTCTTGGGACTGATACATAGTGATGTATGCGGTCCCATGTCTACACATGCCAGGAATGGTTCCTCATACTTCATTACATTCACTGACGATCTCTCAAGATTCGGTCATGTGTCCCTGTTGAAACACAAGTCTGAAACTTTTGAGAAATTCAAAGAATATAAGCATGAAGTTGAGAACCAGACGGGTAAAAGTATTAAAATCCTTCGATCTGATCGGGGAGGAGAATACTTGAGCACGGAATTCCGTGACTATCTAAAAGAGAATGGGATTCTCTCTCAGCTTACTCCTCCGTATACACCACAACACAACGGTGTATCGGAGCCTATTGGATATGGTGCGCTCTATGATGAGCACCGCTGAGTTACCTATTTCCTTTTGGGGTTATGCGCTTGAGACAGCAGCATACCTATTAAATCATGTTCCATCTAAATCGGTACCTACCACACCATATGAGATATGGAGTGGAAAAAGGCCATATCTTAAACGAGTTAAGATATGGGGTTGTCCGGCCTATGTCAAAAGGCAAAATCCGGACAAAGTCGAGGCACGATCAGTTCTTTGCAAGTTTGTGGGATAACCAAAGAATTCACAAGGATATATCTTCTACCATGCTGAAGAAGAAAAGGTGTTTGTTTCTCAATATGCCACCTTTTTGGAAAAGGAATTTCTTGTAAAAGAAATTAGTGGCAAAGAGGTAGAGCTGAAAGAAGTTCCAGCTACACAAACTACAACTGATAATTTATTGGAACCAAAGGATTCAGTAGTCTCCAACGAACCCCAGCCTCTCTGCAGATCTAGTAGGGTTCCTCATCCACCTGAGAGATGCTACGGTTTTCTCATTGATGGTGGGACCGAGGATTGCATCATGGAAGATGGTGGCCCAACTAGCTTCGAGCAGGCCATCACGAGTGGGGACTTTGTGAAATGGCTTGATGCAATGCGATCTGAGATGGAATCCATGTACACCAACAAAGTATGGACTTTGGAAGTTGCTCCCGAAGGGGTAAAACCCATTGGGAGCAAATGGATCTTTAAGAAGAAACTTGGTGTAGATGGAAAAGTTGAGACTTTCAAAACTAGACTTGTTGCAAAAGGTTTTCGTCAACGACCAGGTGTGGATTATGATGAAACCTTTTCTCAAGTGGCTATGCTTAAGTCCATCCGAATCCTACTTGCCATCACTGCATACCATGACTACGAAATCTGGCAAATGGATGTTAAGACCACCTTTCTAAATGGTGATTTAGAAGAGAGTGTGTACATGACTCAGCCAGAGGGCTTCGTAGACAGTGAGAGCAGCAGAAAGATGTGCAAGCTGCTTAAATCAATCTACGGGTTGAAGCAAGCATCGCGGAGTTGGAATATCTGTTTTGATGACGTAGTCAAAGAGTTTGACTTCATCAAAAACGTAGATGAATCTTGTATATACAAGAAGGTCGCAGAGAGTAAGGTCGTCTTCCTCGTATTATACGTGGATGACATGCTCTTGATAGGAAATGATGTTCCTATGCTGCACTCGGTCAAGCTCTTCTTATCACAAAGATTCGATCTAGGTGATGCCTCCTACATCTTGGGGATTAAGATCTATAGAGATAGATCTAAACGGATACTGGGATTGTCCCAATCCAGGTACATTAACACTGTACTAAAGAGGTTTAGTATGGAAACTTCCATGCATGGAAATATACCCACGATCTCTGGACTCACTCTCTCCAAAGAGATGTCTCCCAAGACAGATTTGGAGAGAGCTCGCATGCAAGGGATACCCTATGCTTCGGCAGTAGACTCTATCATGTACGCGATGTTATGTACCAGACCCGATGTAGCGTACTCACTAAGTGTAGTGAGTAGGTATCAAGCAGATCTAGGAGAGAATCACTGGACAGTTGTGAAGAACATTCTCAAGTACTTGAAAAGGACTAAAGAGATGTTCTTGGTGTACGGTAACGGTGAACTCCAAGTGGAGTGCTTTACCGACTCGAGCTTACAGAGTGATAAGGACGACAGTAAGTCGGTCTCGGGTTTTATCTTTACACTCAATGAAGGGGCGGTGTGTTGGAAGAGTTCCAAGCAAGACACCGTTGCAGACTCGACGATGGAGGCTGAATACATCGCTGCCAACGATACTGCCAAAGTAGTTGTCTGGATGAAGAAGTTCATTGCTGAGCTTGGTGTGGTTCCATCCATTGAGCATCCAATACCAGTGTATTGTGATAACAATGGAGCGGTGGCTTTGGCCAAGGAACCCAGGTCCCATCAGAAATCCAGACATATTCTGAGGCGGTATCACCTGATCCGGGAGATAGTTTCTCACCGGAAGATCGAGGTCAGGAAAGTTGACACGAAGGACAACGTAGCGGATCCACTCACAAAGGCCCTCCCCCAGACACAATTTGAGATACTTTTCGGGATGTTGGGTATGAGATACTACAACACATGGCCTCAGTGCAAGTGGGAGATTGTTAGTTATATGTATGCCCTAGAGGCCATTATTGTACATATGATGTATATTATAGTGGATGCTTGGATATATATAGAGAGGACTTTCTTGCTCGACATAAAAGTATGCTATTGATTGTTCTTTGTCTTAACATGTAGACTTGTATTGTGATATTGTCTTGCTTTCACATGTTGATAAAGCCCTTAGGATATGTACTTGACTGCCAGGGCTATGATGGAGATCATACTAGTGGGGCCAGGGTAGTTCACAAGTACATCCTTTAATTGTTCCTAGTCGAGGGAATATCGAGACAGGGCATCGATATTCCAGAGTAGACTAGCATATACGCTTCTTGACCCATATGATGGAAGATGGATGATCCCACATCCATTGGTGTTTGACATCAAAGATGGTATACACGTGCTTAGTGGAGACTGGGTACACTGAACAGGACTCGCCGAGGACTCCTATGTGGTAGTATACCTATCGTCAGATAGCAGTCCTCTGGTGACACTGGTACAAGTTAGTCTGTAAACCCAAGATCGTCATAGAGTCTTGTGCGGCTCCCACTGTGCTTTGATTTCCTCCCTACCATGCTCAAAGGAGACGTGCAAACAGGTGGATTTTGGGTACAATCCCGAGTCGCATGGAGGCAATGAGCGATAGGAGGGGTTTCGTCTCTCCCGGTATTGGGGGTTGATGTTGCGCTATGCTCGATTGCCTATAACTGGAAGTCCCTGGCCAGGGCTGCTGCCGAGATTTACTGATAAGTGTTATCAGTAATTTCTCGAACCGTTATAGGCCAGACATGGGCATGACTTATCACGTTACTGGGGTCTGACGATTTCCACCCCTAAGCATGATATGTGACATATCAGACGAAGAGACCGGACTGTACGGTAGTTACCGATAGGCTTCATGGAGACTATGGACAGGCTTTCTTGTTGATCTTCATATCGCTCAATACCCGGGTGGCCGTTACGTCCAGCTAGTACCACTGACGGCTTATAGGTGACTGATGTGATCGTCACCCACTGCTGGCGTATTGACGAGTCTTTAGAGTCCCACACAGAAGTTCCATGGTTCAAGCGAAACGAAGTAGGACACATATGTGATATGTGTGTGGGCCTGATTAAATACGAGTATGTGATACCGTATTGTAATTTGGAAGTCATCTGTTATTGGTTCAGTTATATGCGATATAACTAGATTGTCGAATCAAGTGTCGATTCGATAATGTGATATACAGATAAATGATATTAGTCGGTCATATGTGATATAACCGGATTATTAGATCAAATGTTGATTTAATAATGTGATATAATTATATCTTAACTAATATTATTAGCTCACTAATTATTCTTCATTATGTATATATTAATATATTTGATATATATATATATAATGAAGTATGGCATTTAAATTTATATTTTGTGAAAATAGAAATGAAGTGGAAAGTGTATGCATGGTTGCAAGCATGGGATTAACTTTACTTTATTCATCTTGACTCACTATTCAAGCATGGTTGCAATTTTATATTGCATAATTCCATGCTTGAATGAGTGAGGGGTCAAGACTTGATATTCATTCTAACTCATTCTCAACACTTAGCCAATTTTCTTGAGTTGCTCCCATGGTTGCTCTCTAGCTTCTTCCTCCTCCTCTTGTCATGGCTCAAGCTTCAACCTTCACATGTGTTGTGAATCATGAAGCTTGAACACAAACTAGTGAGCTCTTAACATCCCCTACATCATCATCCTACACTTGACTAGAGATCAAGTGTTGCTTGTTTCATACGCTAAAGAGTTTAGTGTAAAGATAGCTTGATTTGGAGGGACTTCGCGTGAATCATCTTCGGCACGAAGGTCATCGGAGGAAGCTCGTTCAAAGTATCAAGAGAAGCCTAGTGGAGTCGCGGGACTACTACATGGAGCAAGTGAAGAGAAGGACCGTCTACAAAGGTTGTATTCTTGTTCTTTAGATGTAAAGTAGTTTACATTTGGTATTGTCTAAATCTCTAGTTAAAGATTCTAGGATTAGGGTTGTTTAGCATGACAATTTTTTAAAAATGGTATGGACGATACCTCCCGAAACCTTGCTATCGTGCTAGGGAACCTTACAGCTCAATCCTTTACATGTGTTGTGAAATCTTGAGCTTATGAGAACCCTAATGAGCAAACAAAACTCCTACTTCACCATCCTACACTAGATTAGCACTTTGGTGTAGTGTGTTTGCTTCACTAAAGAGTTTAGCGAAGTGGTAGCTTGGATTAGCGGATTTCGGGTGGATCATCTTTTGCACGAAGGTCATTAAAGCAAGTTCGTTCAATCTTCAAGTGGAGCCTAGTGGAGTCGCGTGGACTGCAACCGGGAGCTTTAGAAGAGAAGGGCACGGTCTACAAAAGTTGTGGCCATCCATCTCTTAGTATAGTTTGTTATATCATGCTTAAAACCCTAATCATCTAGTTTAAGATCTTGGTTAGTATTTATTAGCACCCCGAATTTTTAAAATTGTCATGCTTGATGCTAGTAAAACCCAGTGGTGGTGCTAACAAACACTTTCAAAGGCCACGTGGACTAGGAGATCGAAGAGACATAACCGCCAAATGCCATGTCGTTCCCGGACAATCCACCACGAAGAATCCTCGATGCCAAGCTGAACAGAAAAAGCCGAGTAGACCACTCTCGACCTGATCCATAAATAGGTCAGAAAGAGAGTGGGAGGCTAATGATGATACTCATAAGTGGAGATTCCCCAGATCAAGACACGTAGCGAATAACGGGTCATCCATATAAGCCCGCTAGATTCCTGGAGGCTACGGAGCTAGAATAAGTATGATACATTGGGGACATTCCTCGGCATCTCGCCTCTGAGGTTGCATCTGACCTTTTGGAGAGCTTCCCGGAGTACATTCCCTCTTGGATAACCGCCAACCAATTGCTCGTCTTTGAGCTATCCTATAGCTGAGACTCCTCAGTGTCCCTGTTTGGCCGGGAGCACGGAGCAAGAGCGTCCCCGTAACGGCTCTGTGTATCTCGCCACGACGAGATCTCCACTGCAATACGTCCTGCATCCCACATTAGGATATCTCGCCATTAATGAACGTATCTTGCCATTAATGGGCGTATCCCGCCATCAACGCGAACATGATGCAGAGGTGTAACGGGTGGCGAGAATCTCACATCGGCTCGCCCCAATGCGACCCCTATATAAATTCCTCCTCCAGACGATTCAGGTAATTGGAACTCAATCAATACGCCGCTACTTTTCTCAATTATTTCAAGGTACTTACTTGATTGTCGGAGTGTCCTACGGTGGTTTCCTATCCCGAGACTTACTTTACAGGTAGCTCGGCGTCAACAACAACCAACAACCTATTGAAATCCACACGCTTAACTCTCACCTCAAATCTCAATCGTTCAGTCTCGTTGGCCGCAAGATCGACGGAGAACAATATCTGAGAAAGATTCTGACAACCATCAGGTGTCAACTATTATTCTTGTTGTGACTTGGTAAGTAATCTTTTAAACAAGTATGACTGCTAGTTTTTTGTAACTGCTTTTATGTCATCTATATATTTTCCATAAAAGTAGTATTTGCTGTGAATCTAGAGGCTTAAGTTTTATAATTAGCTGTCTGATGTCAATGCTTTGAGCTTAATTAGCTCTATATTTTTGACTGAAAACCGTGGACCACAGGGAATATTGCCATATTGCCATAATGCTATAACTAGTTTCTCTAAATATTGAAGAATTTAGACGAAAAGGGTAGGATGATAGTTAATTAGTTGTGCTATATAAATAAAATTATAGACAGTTTTGAAGACCTCCTTTTCTTTGTTTCTTTGTTTCCTTTTTCCTGAACTGGCACTTAAGCCTAACTCACACAGACAATACCTTCACGCACACAACACACACAAGCTCACAACGCACAAAAGTATCCAAGGGATTCATGAATTTGCTCCGAAAGACAAGATCGAACGGTATCTTCTTGTCAAAAAGGGATGTGTCATACCAATTGAGCTATTACCCATCAAGACTTCTGATTTGATCCAGAAAAGTAGAAACATGTTATCCACCATCTTTGATGTAATATATATGATATACGGACGGTGAAAAAACAGAAAAAAGGAAAAACAAAAAACAGATGGTGACAAAGAAGGAAAAAAGAATAGGTTAAGGAAAGGTCCTTTACCAGAGCAAAACAAGAACACATGAGACTCTTTTGGGTAATTGATTGTGGATGTGGATTTGTACCCAAACAGATCAAACCCAACCCAATTCACACACTGCAAAGTGCAAACCCACCAATAAGCAAACCATTCATGATTCAGCTCCACACAATACACAAAAAGTGGATAACAAGCAAACAAACAAACCACCCTTGCATCAAACACCACTGCAGTACACACACCACGCTGCACACCACAAAACATGCAATCCATCTCCTTCCCCACTTCTCACTCCCTCCTCCCCACAAAAACCTTAAAGCCCACCGCCATTACCTGCATCTCCAAGCCATCCTTATCCTTCACCATCTCCGATGCCGACCTGACCTCCCGCGGCTTCACTCTCCACCGCTCCCCATCCGGCCTCGACCTTGACGCCCTCAACTGCATCTTCGTCCGCGTGGGCTTCCCACGTCGCGACCCCGGCCGAATCCGCCTGGCCCTTGCCCACACCCAGGCCCTCATGTGGGTCCAGGACGACCGCACCGACGCGCCAGTGGCCTTCGCGAGGGCCACGGGGGACGGGGTGTTCAACGCGGTTATATGGGACGTCGTGGTCGACCCGTCTTTTCAAGGGATTGGGCTGGGGAAGGCGGTGATGGAGCGGTTGGTCGCGGATCTGCTGGAGGTGGGGGTGGTGAATATTGGATTGTACGCGGAGGCTAGAGTGATTGGGTTTTATAGGCCGCTGGGGTTTGCTGCTAATCCTGATGGGATTAAGGCCATGGTGTATTCGACTAAGAAGAACAAGAAAAGATAAGAGACAATGACAACAGATATATATTTGGTCTACTACTATTAATTTTTATTTTTTGGCACCAAATTATTCTCTTTTTTTTAATATGAATTGAAATTGAATGTCAATGAGAGTGCTCTTTTAGAGTTTACACAATCTTGAATATATATATATATATATATATGAGAATAATGGAGAAAAGATGCCATAGGAGGGAATTCCCTCCTATGGCGTCGAAAAAATACCCCCTCCACCAATTTTTCCGACGATCGGCCCCCATCATCTTCATCGTCATCATTTAAGATGTGGGTAAACCAAATTTCATGTGATTCTACAACTTTTTCACCGTTGATTTAGCAATGTAAAAAGTTCTATTGTCGGTAAACCGTTAATTTTGAACCCACTAAATCAACGGTGAAAAAGTTGTAGAATCACATGAAATTTGGGGTACCCACATCTTAAATGATGACGATGAAGATGATGGGGGCCGATCGTCGGAAAAATTGGTGGAGGGGGTATTTTTTCGACGCCATAGAAGGGAATTCCCTCCTATGGCCTCTTTCCTCCATTAATCTCTATATATATATATATATATATATATATATATATATATATATATATATATATATATATATATATATATATTGTGTGTGTGTGTGTGTGTGTGGCAGACGGTTGTGCATGCGACCGATAATTAACAACTATGGGCTAAAGGGTCAGGAAACCATGTAGGTTTTCATTTAGTAATTGAGAAGAGCTGGACATAATGTATATATACATCAATAAAGTTAGGCCAACATTGCATATATGGAGTAGTGATCAACAATGCTTTATGTAACCAATAATTTGTTAATTAGAAAAGATACTGTTGAGAAAGCCATGAAATTAATCAGGAACAATTGCGAAGCCAGGGCATTTTTTCTGTGGCAAGAGAAAGCATGAGCTCTTTCAAGGCATGTCCAAAATAAATGTTGATAAAATTAAGACATACATACGGTAAGGTTTGGGACGACTAACCAAGTTAAAACGTTAATTCATCTCAGTCTGCTATCGGCACAAACATAGGAAGTTTTCCTTTTATATTATTTCTGGATAAAACTTGTGTACACAGGGGTCGAGCATAATCCGGTATTCCATATTAATGGATGGGTCGGATTCGGACTGGTGTCTTACAGACCCGATAGCGGAACTAGTATGTATTTCGTTCCTTTAACAGTCTTGAGCAAAATTCAAAGCTCAAACAAGTCCAGCCCAACTTCAATAAAGAGATAATTAAATGATTTCTAATAGACACTACAGCAGTTAACTACTCATATATAGCTGTATAAATCCATAACAGAGTACTTAGAGAATAAAGGCATGATAGAAATCATAGCTAAAAGTGAAAAAAGATAATGATGCTTGGGATTGATGGACAAGCTACTACACTATTGCATGCACTAGTTCATATACAACACCCCCAACCCAAATTAAGAAAGCCAAAGAGATGATCCATGAGGAACTTGGTCATGGATTTTTGGTGTCTTGTGTGTAGATGTGATCTCTGTGAGTTTCCATCCAGTTGTCATTCTCATGCTGCTGCTGCTCATGTTCATTTTCTGCAGTGTGTGAGCCCTGTTGATGAGAAAATAATGAAGTATACATGTTAGACATGTTTATTTATCATTTTAATGAAGAGCTATAGGGGCGCGGAGATGAAGATTTACGGAATATATATTCTCAATTTGGATACGGAGTTAAGTTAGGACAATTAGATTTTGTACTCAAATTTATTATTAGTGATTTAATCTTACCATCTTGTTTGGTCCTAAATAGTTTAGGTTGAGATGGCTGTATTTATCTCAACCCACAATTGTTTATAACCAGAGTTGTCTAGAATTTATTCCAATCTTATTCATCATAATTTCCAGTGATCTCAACTCAAATATAAACGAACTTATGCCCTGTTTGGATATGGAGAGTTCGGATGACCGGAGTTTATTTCTATATGGAGATGGAGGTGGTGCTATATATAACTATACTGCAAGGCTCCACCTCAACTTAAAAGTTAAATTTTGATTGGGTTTGAGTTTGTGGTTATCTAAGCTCCAAAATATTGCTTTAGAATTATCTAAGCTTCAAAATAGATGTTTTCTTTGTAATTAGAAAACCTTCGTTACATTGGAGTATTTTAAACGTGGAGTTTATATAACCTGAGTTGTCAAAACATTAAAATTTTAGAGTTTGGTTTAGATAACTCTATGAATCTCTGGTTATCTAATCTTAACACCACTCCCAACGAGGAAGTTAGAGTTCCATATAAACACTTCTGTTTCTATAATGTATCCTTCCAAATGAATTCTAGTTTTTTTGCTCAAATGTACCCTTTACAAGAGTACATGTACAGACACAAAAAAACCAACAACTACTACCCAAGCATATGACATGCATGAGGTAGCTGTAATTCCATAGGAAATTTGTAGCCAACTTATTAAACCTTGGACATGAACATACAATACTGCTTACTTACTACACTAAAACCCATTTATTTCGGGCACAAACTCAATAGATGCTCTAAGAAAGTGAACCCTCTAACCAAAAACATATATAAAGAAACAACTCAAAGCATATGACTAAAATCACTACTACAATGAGGGATTGCCTATACGGATAAAGGATTTTCATAAGGGCAACTTTTTATTGCCCCTACGGTTTACTCCGTTGAGGCATTGTTTGCCCCTACGGTCCACACCATAGGAGCATAAATAAATTTAAAATATTAAAATGTAATCTTTTTATTTGGCCCTACGGTGCCGCAAAAGAAAGCTCTACGGATTAAACCGTAGGGACAACAAAAAGTTATTTTAAAAAAATAAAGTTAACTAATTTTCAATCGTCCCCCAAAATTTTCCACAAACCTTATCTCTCCCGCGCCTTGTCGATCTCATCGTCGACTTACTCGTCCCTCGTCGTCGACTTTCTCGTCGCCGATCAAGCTCGTCGGCGAGTTTCTCCTCTATCGCTGTCGATCGAGCTCGTCATGGAGTTCCTCGTAGCCGCCAATCGACATCAAGGTCCTCGTCGCCGCCTCCACCTCTTCGAGCTCCATCTTCCGTCCTTCTCCATCTCGTCGAGCTCTTGCTCTCCACCTCCTCGAGCTCTTTTTCGACGGCCGGTCTTTGACAGAGATGAATTTATATATATAATCTGAAACTGAATTTTCCTAATTAGTTATGTTTTTTATTTCTGTAAATTAATTAGGAATTTAATTTATAATTTTTTGTTTTTGGTGTTATTGTAGTTGATTTTAGGGTTAGGGTTAGGGTTATAGGGCCGGGTTAATTAAGGGTTAATTTGGGTTAGGGTTAGGGTTTGGGTGATGATTAGGGTTAGGGTTAGGGTTAGGGTTAATTTGGATTAATTAAATAAAATAGGGTTAGGGTTTGGGTGGTGATTAGGGTTAGGGTTAGGGTTAATTTGGGTTAATTTGGGTTAATTAGGTAAAATAGGGTTCGGGTTCGGGTTAGGATTAATTAGGAATAATTTTTGTTTGGGTTAGGGTTAATTAGGGTTAGGGTTTGGGTGATTATTAGGGTTAGAGTTAATTTGGTAAAATTAGGTTGGTGATGATTATGGTTATAGTTAATTTGATTAATTAGAGTTAATTTTGGTTTGAGTTAGGATTAATTTGGGTTAGGGTTTGGGTGATGATTAGGGTTAGGATTAATTAGGTAAAATAGGGTTAATTTGGGTTAGGATGTTGATTAGGGTTAATTTGGTTTAATTGGCTTAATTTTGGGTTAATTAGGGATAATTTGAGTTTGGATGATGATTAGGGTTAGTTTGGGTTAATTAGGCTTAGAGTTTAGGGTGCACTAGTTCCTTCAGTAGGATAATCGATTATAACGTAAACGTAAAACTTTACCGTAAACGTAAGAAAAGTTTACCCTAAACTAAAAACTTCAAACCCTTAAAATCGAAACGTAAACGTAAAATCTATTCAAGTTAAGTGTTCAAGTTAAAACCAATATATGATACTCGATGATAATATGAAACTTTCATATTCTCATCGATACTCATATGTGAAAATTAAAGCGCGTCTTAGTCCCCGTCTATCGGTTAACATACGTTCGATATTCGTCGTGACATAGAACTATACGAAGGTTGTTAAATATCGGACGGTATAGTTCGGTGCTAATAACCATCGTGTAGTTTATGTGACGAGAAGATTCAATCGTATGATAACCAATAGATTTGTCCAGTGTGAACAAGTTAGAAATGTATAAAGAAAACACCTGCATTCACTTGTGTTTTCATTCATTTCGAGTTATTTCGTCGGTACTTTTCCGCTGGTTCTCCGTGTGCAAAGATAGATTAGATGTTCATTTCAAAGTTGTTTCACAGTATTGAAATGATTATCTATTCTATTACAGTGTACTCGAAGAACAGCGGGGAGGTGCTGCCGAAATTTACTCGAAACGGATGAAAGCACAAGATAATGGATGTCTGCTCTATACATTCTTAATGGGATAGAAGCCTTACTCCCGACAGCCGAAACACACACATACAACACGAATATACAACAAACTCACACACAAAGCACATACACACTAATAACCCTACACCTAAGCGAAATCATAAATTGAAATACACATACACAGAATACAACTCATACTTAGGTATTTTCAAATTTAACTTTGTTAATCGATAATTTATTCTTTTCAACGACAAACTTACGTCTACGGATTTTCTTCTTTGTCAGCAACCATCCCGTTCTTAGATTTTTCAATATAGTCACCATAACCTGTTAGTCCATGTCACGCACCCCACGAGCTTGCGGGGAGACGGAATATATAAAAAACAATTATCAAAGCTTCGTAACACGGACTTGAGCACACGGATCGTGTCTAAACCATTACTAGCAAATTACGAAAGGTTTAACTACTCTGATTCGAAGTTATACCTCACGTTACTTGTCCTTCGGGTCTTCATCGCTATCCTCCACTCCTCGTAGGCTCTATGGAACGTCGGCACCTCAACGGCCTCCTCGAGTCAAAGACGATCCACCCGAGAGCTCCTACTCCAAGCTTGACCTCTAACTTGAGGTAACTAGATTACTCAAAGTGCTAATCTAAGCAACCTAGGGGATATAGAGTTGGATTATGGATGTATTAGTCTTGCTAACCCTTGATCTCAACACATGAGTGGTTAAGGTTAGGGTTTGAAGAGAGAGAGCTTGAGGAGAGAGAAGGTGAGAATGAGAATCCTTTTGGATAAATGATATCATTTGTGTATATATGAAACATATCATATAATTAAATGAATAACAAATAATGATATATCATCATGTTTCATTAATACACTAAGTGATTCATCACATGAGTCATATAAATCATAAATGAATCATTAACTCCATGTATGAATCACACCATGACTCATTAATCCAATAAATGCAAATTCCACCTTAATCTCCAAGTCATCATCCTTCTAGAAGCTTCCTGACAAATTACGAGAACGCCCCTCCTATCCGCGAAAACACGGAAAAACTTTAGACTTTATAAATCCAATAATTCGATACTAGAATCTGGCTTAAACCAAAGCTCGCTAGTAAAAACTGTCCAAAAATCGTACGTGCATAAATGCACGTGCGTGTCCGAACCTTGTCGTAAATCCATACGACCTCTATATCGTTTCGCCCGAAGCAAGGAAACTCTCTGTGTGGGACTCTAAAGACTCGACACTACGCTGGCAGTGGGTTTAACCACAGACCGCAAGCGGCACTAGCTGTACATAACGGTCCCCAAGTAGATGTCGATAAGAAGGCCGATGAGGAAACCCATCCGAACTCCTACTGAGCCTGATGTGACAATATCCGTACAGTCCGGTCTGTTCGTCTAGGACTATCGCATATCGGGCCTAGGGGGGCGGTAAACGTCAGACCCCTAATAGCGGTATAAGTCGTGTCAGAGTGCAGCCCATTACACCTTGAGAAACTACTGGAACCTACCAGTAAATCTCGCTTGCCCTGGTCAGGGACTTTGCGTAATGGCTCTCTGACACGGCGCGAAATCAACTCCCAATATCGGGAGAGACAAATCCTGTCTAACCGCCACTGCCTCCAAGTTCTCGGGACTGCACCCAACTGCTACCTGTTTGCACGACTCCTTTGAGCCTTGGTAGGGTAGCAATCTAAGAACAGTGGGACACACTCGAGGCGAAGTAGCAGTATCAAGTCAACGGACTAAGCTGTACTCATGTCACCTGGGAATTGCTATCTGACGATGGGTATAAATCCAACCTGCAGTTCCCGGCGAGTCCTGTCTGGTGTACCCGTAACCTGACGAGCACCTGTATACTATCTTCAGTATGACGTACTGATGGCTGTGGGACAGACCATCTCCCCAACTGGGATGAGAAGCGTACACACTAGTCTACTCCGGAGTATCGATGCCCTGTCTCGATAATCCTACGACTAGGGACCTGTATAGGATGTTGCTTATAGACTACCCAGCCCCCACTAGTGTGACTGCCATCACAACGCTGGTAATCAAGCAAAGATCCTAAGGTCTCTACTAATATGTATAAGCGATACGTTATAAGAAACATATGCACATATTAAAGTAGACATAAACCAAGTAGCATACTACCATTTTTAGCAAGACTGTCAATACAACTGTGAATATCCCAAGCTTCCATTAAGTAATATACAAACTAGTATGATACAGTAATGGTCTTCTAGGGCATAAACACTAACAAAACCTACAATTTATATATTATACAGTCTAATATGGCCCATGAGTACATCAGAGTTAAGGACTGCATATACGTGGATTGGAAACAACGTATGCAATCTAAGTTTGTCGTAGGAGTTATTGCTTTCATTGAATTTGCACGCGCACAAAATAAGATCGTGTTAGAGAAGATTCTCTGTCCGTACAATAGATGTGGGAATAAGTTCTGGCAGAAAGTAAAAATCGTAGAGCTTCATGTTGGAGATAGTGCCCTCAGAGTCAATTATTGGATCACAGGCACGTGATTGCAATGATTGAGGGAGGACCTGTCCCAGTAGGACAGTCTTACTCAAGATGATAGTATGCTATCTGGTTTACCTTTATCATCGTGTACTGCTTTAGGTGACCTTACAGGTCACTATTACACGTTGATAGAGACCCTAGGATTCTTGCTTGACTGCCATCAGTATGAGGGCGATCATATATGTGGGAGCTGGTAGTCTATAAGCATATCCTTAAAAGGTCCCTAGTCGTGGGAGTTTCGAGACTCCAGAGTAGACTAGTGTATACAGTCAAGACCCCGACGAGGGGCGGTGGCCGGTCTCACAAGCCACTGGTGTCAGTTAGTTCACCTAAGATGTATACAGGTGCTCATTGGGTTATGAGTACACCGGACAGGACTCGCCGGGAATATGCTAGTTGGTCTTATACCTGACGTCAGATAGCAGTTCCCTGGTGACATGTGTACAGGTTAGTTCATCGACCTGAGGATCGTCATTTGTCTCGTGTGAGTTCCCACTGTACTTTGATTACTACCCTACCACGCATAAAGGAGACGTGCAAACAGGTTTTAGTTGGGTACAGTCCCGAGCCACATGGAGGCAGTGAGCGGATCTTCAGGGGTTCGTCTCTCCCGGTATTGGGGGTGAGGTCGCGCTGTGTCTAGGAGAGCCATTACACGAAGTCCTTGGCCAAGGCAGGAGATTTACTGGTAGGTATTCCAGTAGTATCTCAGGGTGTTCTGGGCTACACTCCGACACGACTTGTACCGCTTTTGGGGGTCTGACTTTTACCAACCCCCTAGGCCCGCCATGCGATGCTCATAGACGAACGGACCGGACTGTACGGATATTGTCACTGACAGGCTCAGTAGGGTGTCAGGATGAGTTCGCTCATCGACGTCCCTTTTGGTCAATACCTGGTTTCCCGTTACGTATGGCTAATACCTCTGACGTGCTAGTGGTTAAATCCACAGCCAAGGGATTGACGAGTCTTTACAGTCCACCACACACAGTTACTCAAGTTTCGGGCGAAACGCTGTAGAGGCCGTATGGAGATATGGCAAGGTTCGATCAGATACGTGCGGTATTGTATGGATCAGGATCGGACAGTTAGTACTAGAGGCCGTATGGAGATATGGCAGGGTTCGATCAGATACGTGCGGTATTGTACGAATCAGGATCGGACAGTTAGTACTAGAGGCCATATGGAGATATGGCAGGGTTCGATCAGATACGTGCGGTATTGCACGGATCAGGATTGGACGGTTAATACTAGCGGGCTTTGGTTTAAGCCGGATCCTAGTATAGTACAGTGTAGATTTTGTCTCTTTGCATTTGTATTTCGGTCGGAATACAAATGCGGGTATGTATATACAGTAGCGGGGTTTTCCTGTAATTTATTACGGGATCAGTTTTTTGGAGTTGCCAGTTTGTTTTCCGTTTCAGCCATATTTCTTTGTATCTTTCATTGGCTGAAGATTGGTGGAGGAGGGCTTATTTGCATTTGTGCAAATAAGCATTTTGGAGGGTTGTTTTTGCAAGTAGTTGCATCATGATGGTTTCATGATGGCTCCACCATATTTTGACTTCTTCTTTGATGATGGCTTGACCTTTGTTGTGATGATTGGTTGATGGAGTATTGGTTTTGGTTGATGATCATTGCTTATCATCATCACCCTTTCTCTCTCTTGCATTATGAGAGGAGGCTCATTTCTTTTTCCATTCTAATCACTCCATATTATCATTCCCCTTGACATGGCCGGCCATTCTAATGGAGGGGCTGTCCAAAATTGTGGTGGGGTTTTTCTTGATCTCTTTGGTTTTGTAAAATCCCACAAGTTCCATCTCCATAAGCTCATATCATTCCTCCACCAAATGGCAACTTCTACAAACCCCATGAGACATAGTGTTCCACACTTATTCTACAGCAAATCTTGGGCACGTCGACTCGCCAACTTCGTGCCCGAGTTGCCTCGGTCCAGAGGTGGGAGCCCGTAAAAGAAGCCGGCGACGTGGTGCCCTTCCGGCGACTTAGTGGAGACCGGAGATTCCGTGGGGAGATCGGGACGACGACGAGAAGACCGAAGGACACGGATCGCTCGGTATATCTCTCTACCCCCTTCTCTAGATAGCTAGGACTAGATTAATGGCACGATCCGGGTTTATAGTGCGCGGTGGTGCCGGTTTAAAAAGTTAAAGAAAAGCATCGCTTCCGCATTCCGGCGTCAGATTGACGGCCGGGGCGCCGCCGTGCACTTACACTTCATATCGTTAAACATGGTTTTACTAGACTTTATACAACTTGGCTATATCACGGGAAATGAAAAGAAGAAGACAGTAATACGACAGAAGAAGAAGGAGAAGACGGTAATGCGGCAGAAGAAGAAAACGATAATTTCTTTCCAGGAGAAGAAATGGAGGATATGGTAGAGGCTGCCCTCGGTGATAGTATTCCTACCGAAGATAACATTCCTTCCGGTCAAGGACCCCGTGCGGATAAGTATGAAAAGTTCATGAATGATGCTAGAAGAGTAATTTATGAGAATGCAAAGGATTCCACCTTATCATGGTTCGTCCAACTTTTCCAGATTAAGTGCCTAAATGGATGGAGCAACAAGTCATTCACGATACTTCTGAAGTTACTGAAAGATTCTATGCCCCCGGAAAATAATATGCCCGACAGCTGGTACGAAGCCTAGAAGATGATGTTTGATTTGGGTCTAAAGTGTAAGAAGATTCATGCATTCCCAAAGATTGCGTGTTGAACCGGAAAGAGAATTCAGATTTGAAAGAATGTCCAACATGCGGAGAGGCCAGGTATAAGCCGAAAGAATCTGATAAGAACCCCAATATACCTGTCAAGATAGCACGATACTTCCCATAACACAGAGATTGCAGAGGCTATTCAGGTGCAAGAAAACAGCCGAGGCAATGATCTGGCAACACCGTGCGCTCCAAGCGAAAATGGAAAAATGAGTTATCCAAGAGATTCACCATCATTGAAGGATTTCAATAGAAAGCACGAAATATTCAGTAGTGATTTTCGCAATGTCAAGCTCGGACTCTCTAGTGATGGCATCTACCCATTCAACTATATGGCTGGAAGCCACAGCACATGGCCCGTTGTAATGATAGTTTATAATCTGTCGTCTTGGTTGGCTATGGATCAATCCTACTTTATGATACCTATTCTTATTGACGAACCAAACTCACCGGGAAACAATATTGACGTCTATCTCCGACCCCTGATCGATGAGTTAAAATCTTTATTCATTGATGGTGTAAAGACTTACGATACAAACACAGATACAACCTTCACAATGCGTGCGACTTTAATGTGGACAATTAATGACTTTCCTGCTTATGGAATGCTATCAGGTTGGTCCGTACATGGTCACAAAGCATGCCCTTATTGCCATCTATATACAACATTGAAATGGTTGAATTTTAGTAGGAAGTTTTGTTATTGCGGTCATCAGCGTTTTCTGCCATTAGACCATCCATACAGGTTAGACGCTGCTCACTTTAATGGTCATCAGGAGCTTCATGGGTCTCCATCCTCATTGTCCAGAGAGGACGGGATTGCTCAGTGGGATTACAATAATTTGAACTTCGGGATAGATCCGGTAAAACATGTCAAACCACCCTACTGGAACAAGTTAAGCAATTTCTACGAGCTTCCATACTGGTCAACAAATTTAGTGCGTCATTGTCTAGACGTTATGCACATAGAGAAGGAAGTATCCGAGCACGTACTCAACTTTCTTCTTTGTAAAGACAGAAAATCGAAAGACAACCTCCTTGCTCGGATGGATCTTCAGGACTTGGAAATTAGAAGTGAATTGCATCCTAAACTGATAGCGGGTAAACCAGGAAAGTTTGTACTTCGCAATGCCGCGTATCATATGTCACAACCAGAGAAGAAAAGGTTCCTGCAGGTGTTGCATGATTTGAATGTGTCACGACCCGAAATATTAGCTCGTGACCAGCACTTGAATCACGCAACGTCTAAAGGCGTAACGTAATTCAAGTAAGCCGAAACCCAGAAATCTAAACCTTTTTAAGAAAATAAAAGAGGTGAAGTTTTGAAATAAAGGTATAATGAAATCAAGTTTTCTTAAATGCATAGAAAAGGAACATGAATAATGCAAGTGAAAATTACTAGTTTGAAAACATGTTTCGCCTTTTAAAATTTTGGACAGCACCTCCTTTGTATATTTTGATCCAAACCACAATAAATGAAAAATAAAGGTATCCCCAAGCGGGAGCTAGCACTTCGCCAACCGGCAGATCACAACCACGCAAGACAGTTTAAACATAAGTATACGACGCCCAACTGCAAAGACCACCATAAAGGATAAAGAAATAAGCAAGACATCAAAATCACTAGTAACGGAAAACCCATCGCTCTAAGTCTCGGAACCACAAGTCTCACTAAGTCTCATTACTTAAACAAATACTAGTTTGATTTGATGGAGTTGACTAGATACAAAAAGAAATAGTAAATACAAGAGTGGGTATGATACAAATGTCCCACCTACCAAGCAAACCACCCAAAAGTAGCTATGTGCCAGCGATGCCGCTACTAATCCATGCGGTCAACCTGCAAGAACTGTGGCACAACGGGGGTGAGTTGCCAACTCGTGAATAGAAAAACATCTACTAGTAGAAATCGAATAAACAACGACTCCTAGGTCAACTATATCATAAAGGTAATACTATGATATCTAGGGTGACCGGGTCATCATATGTGCCAACAATATACTCAAAGTCTATAAGTATGCGGATATCATCCAACCATATAATCAATGTATGTATGCATGTGGATCTCGTCCAACCATATAATCAATGTATGTATGCATGTGGATCTCGTCCAACCATATAATCAATGTCTGTATGCATGTGAATCTCGTCCACGTGTCAACCAATGATACAACAATATCATGCATGTAAATATCATAAAAGCATGTGCATGAAAGTATGAGGATATAAATCAACGGGTGTTCCTCGCGACACATCAAAATCATGGAACCTGGGTGTCCAACATCGACACTCGAAAACATCATGAAACCCGTGTCCAGCATCGACACGTAAATCCTCATATCTCGGGCTCTGTCAGTCCAGATCAGCCCACGGGCTCCGTCAGTCCGGATCGGCCCATATCATCTCTCGACTCCAGTTGGTATCCTCCGGATAGCCACCAGGTCCAACCAATCACCGGTAGGTACTAGCCACCCTACCAGGCTCATCGTCTACTCCATGAATAACATTTCTCGCCCCGGGGAACCATACCGGGTCCACCATGAACCCGCAAACGGATCATCCAACTCCTCGAATCGGGTTTCAAGCACACGTCTCAGAACCGAGAAAACGCATGGTGGACGCACTGAAATATCATATCAAGAGAGACCTGGTTTTCAAAACAGTGCATACTTTCTTAAAATAATACCACGGTTCTCAAACCCTGAAATCACATGAAATCCAAAACTCAATACGTAAATCCGTGCAATGTGACGTATACAACACAAAATCGTACTATGAGAAAAAAGGGGAAAACCGCTCTTTTAAATGGATCCAGTTTTGAAAATACATCATGCGGTCCCCTTTTCTCCAAAAATCAAGCCAGCATCATATATGTATGTACGCAAGTATGAGTGTACAAGTGGGTATATACGCAAGTATGAGTGTACAATATGTATGTACGCAAGTATTAGTGTACAAGTGGGTATATACGCAAGTATGAGTGTACAATATGTATGTACGCAAGTATGAGTGTACAAGTGGGTATATATGCAAGTATGAGTGTACAATATGTATGTACACAAGTATGAGTGTACAAGTGGGTATATACGCAAGTATGAGTGTACAATATGTAGCTATAGCAAGTATATCATGCAAGGAGTCATATCCTGATGCAGTGATTCTACTGTGAAGTGACATGGCAATTATCGATGATGAAGTGTGTGAGCCGGCAAATCTGTGTAAGTGCAAAATACGCATCATCGATAATGATGCAGGTGTACTAGCACAGGTATAAGTAATGCAATGCGAATAACATGAATGCAGTATAAGATAAATCGTCAGCTAAAAGCTATAAGGTATACGGGTGTACATGACCGAGTCGGTGAATCTATCAATCGTCATCCAGCCTCACAACATCACGTACGGTATAATCCATCGTACGACATACTCTAGTCAAGGGTATTGATTAATCATCAAGTCAAACTCATCACATACGGAAAATCATCGTACGGCGGCATTAAACCAATAGGGATCCTATCAACCTATATGACAATGAGGGGTACGGACCTAACGTCTCGTATGACATATCACACATGATTCACGACATTCAATATATATCTATATACCTATGTCCCAGGTCACATCCATAACAATATCATATCAGGGGACCGGCAAGGTATCAATCATTTCAATCGACTCGCATCCGTATACCAACATATCATTATATCACATGTCAAATCTCTTTTCATCGCATTTATATCTCACATAAGGTCAAATTTTACATATACATTCTACCTTTACTATAAGCATAAGTATATAATCTAACATACACACCCGAACCATTCGAACAGTTTTTGAAAGATGCGAATCGTAGATTTGAAAGTAGGGCTACGATGTTTTTAAGGAAAAGATATCATTTGAAAATCCGTAACGTCCCTCAAGGTATTTTGTTTAAAAGATGCATACGATTCTTCGGTTTGGAAATAGGTATGGTTCGGATGACACGTTTGCGTCGGCTATCTAGTCTTATAGTACCCTAAACGACAATATCACTTCTAACTATCCTTTAGTTTCTAATATGGTTTATCTAACTATCTTTTAACTCTATCTATAATTTTCTATTAAAGGTTCCTTTAACCATAATATATATATATATATATATATATATATATATATATATATATATATCGGTTTCCATCAAAGTTTGCGGGGGTGCTATACGCCATCCACCCGACTTCCCCCATAGATATAGATCTACTCACTTTGCTTCTTGCTTGCCGAAGTTGATGACGCCATGCTCCATCGCCTCGGAATCCACGCGAAGGTACCTACAATAATACACAATCGCAATCGCTATTAAAATCAAATCCGGAAAAACGATACGGCACACGGCACGCTCATAGGTTAGAACCTATGGCCCACGCATGCAAAACCAACCAAACAACCTTTGTTGTTGATGTATAAACATCCGACAACCAAACAAAAATCCAAATAGCAAAACCAAACATTTCAAAATACGGAAAACATAGCCAAAAACACTCTAATGTGCTTCCAGATTTTGACTCAGGCCAAAAGGAGTTAAACAAAAAGATATAGGGTGTAGTACATAGAGTTAATGAGCTACTGGACCAACCTAGACACGAAATACCTACATGGGGCCGGCCACATTCCTTCAAATTCCGGCGAGCTTGGCCCCCAAGGCTCAGAATGGGTTCGTCTTCGTAGGGTGGTCTCCTAGTGCCTTAATTTGGTCCCTGATATTGTTTGGTTTTCTTGCAATTAGCCCAGGTCCTCCCAGATCCCTTGTAGGCACACTAAAAGTCACAAACCGATACAGAACAAATCCTAAGTTCGTGTATCGGGTTCTATTCTATGGCTCAGGTCAGGAAACGTGTTACCATGGTTATGAAAACACTCACAACAGCTCCCAGATTACACCTATAGTCATTACATAAAAAATCCAGTAGTACTAAACACCACAAAACTACTACATACAGCTACCTAAGAAAATACAACCATTCAGTCCCCTTCATGGCCGAGGTCGCCGGATTTGGGCCCAATTGTAAGTCCACGGTAGCGCCCCTGCCAATAATCAAAGGCCAAACGCAGAATAAAAACTTTTATAACTGGCGCTATCGCATACTATAACCCGGATCTTGCCATTAACGCTAAACTAGCAAACTGTAAAGAAGTAGAAAGGCTATACCGATCGATCCGTGTCCTTCGGTCTTTAGCCATCATCCCACGCTCCTTGCTGCGACTTCGATCTCGCTCGATCTCCGGTCTTATCGTCGAGGTGGCACCATGTCAACGAATCTTTATACGGGCTCCCGCCTCTATACCGAGGCAACTCGGACATGAAGTATGCTAACCGACATGTCCAAGATGAAGTAGAGAATGAGTAGAATACTTAGTCTCAAACACCCTAGGGTTCTCATCACATGAGAGGGTTAGGGTGGAGGTTGAAGAAGATGCTAAGGGATGAAGAGTGTGAGCTCAAGATAAATCAAGTGAGTAAAAACCAAGTCTAAAAAATTAACCCCTTGGCTGCCCACTAATTTTGGGTGTGATATATATTAGGTTTTGTGTTGGAAAAACTAAGAAAATATCTTTCAAAAATATCTCCAACAAAAGCCTAAAATATAAAATCCAAAACAAAAGTCATTAACTCAACCATGACTCACTACATGACTCATTACCATGAGTCATTAGTGAACATGCTAGAATAATGACTCATTACATGAGTCACACTTTCCAAATCAAATAAACATTTAAACCAAAATATTTGACTAAAAAGAAATGCATCTTCTAAAGTAATCTTGTAACGAATTACAAGAATACCCCTCACCTGTATATACATACCTTCATCCGTATTCTGACCGAATACGAATACAATGAGACTAAAATATTCTGACTAAATATAATACATGGATCCGGCTTAAACCAAAGCCCAACAGTATTATCTGTCTGAAACATGACACTTGCACAAGTGTACGTGCATGTTCGAACCCTGCCATAAAACTATACGGCCTCTACAACGTTTCGCCCAAACTTGGGAAACTATCTGTGGGGGACTCTAAAGACTCGTCAATACCCTGGCAGTGGGTTTAACCACAAGCACGTCAGTGGTACTAGCTGTACGTAACGGCTGCCCATGTATCGATGGAAAGGGAAGCTGATGAGCAAACTCTTGTTGGAACCCTACTGAGCCTATCAGTGACAATATCCGTACAGTCCGGTACGTTCGTCTATGAGCATCACATATCGGGCCTAGGGGGCTGGTAATGTCAGACCCCCAAAAGCGGTATAAGTCGTGTCGGAGGGTAGCCCTGAACACCCTGAGAAACTACTGGAAATCCTACCAGTAATTCTCACATGCCTTGGACAAGGACTTGGTGTAATGGCTGTAAGTCCACGTTGCCCACCCCGTTACTTGCGGGGAGGCGGAAAACATAATAAAAAACGGATTTTTAATGACTTAGGCAACATGGACCAAGCTTGTGAGGATCTTTGCTAAACTAAAACTAGCTAACCCTAACTACAAAGTAGCTAAGTGATGGAAAGGTTATACCTTTGGTCTTTAGTCCTTCTCTCCTTGCTCGTCGGAATGGTAGAAAGGCCTCACCTTGCTTGTCTCCTTCCGTCAAAGAACGATCCACCCGAAAGCCTCGACCTTTGGCTTCAACTCCAAGCTAGGAGTAACTAGAGTGCAAGAAATGCTAAGACTTGAACCCTAGAAGTGAGTAGAGAAGATCAAGTAAAGGTTTTTCTCAAGCTTTTGTTTCTCAACACATGAGAGGGAGAGAGCTTGAGGGAGAGGATGAGCAAGAGAGAGAAAAGATATGATAGAATGAAGAATTAGTGAGCCATTCTCACTAATAAGTGTGGATAATTTTAATTAGATAATTAGCTTGAAAATTGTCATGATAAATCATGACATGACCATTATCATTTCAATTTTGCAAAGATCAAAGAGCATCTTCCAAAACAAATGATGATGGTCAAGTAGTCAACAAGGTCAACAAGTCAACGAAGTCAAAGTGTCAACAACAACCATGCACAATTTATTAAGCTAATTATCAATTAACTATAATCCACACAAAATCAATAGGGTTAATAAAATGACAATAGTCATTAACCCTAAACTAGGTCCTCTCCCTCAATCTCAAGCAACCGTGCATACGCACCCGCATTCGTGATCCAAGGAACACGAACACAATGAGAAAAACCAATCTCAAATCATATACTAGGATCTGGCTTAAACCAAAGCCCGCTAGTATAAACTGTCCGGACAGCAACCGTGCACAAGTGCGCGGATGCGAACGAACCCTGTCGCAAAACCATGCGACCTCTACTCGTTTTGCCTAAAGGCGAATAGCTCTCTGTGTGGGACTCTAAAGACTCGACACTACGCTGGCAGTGGGTTTAACCACAGACCGCAAGCGGCACTAGCTGTACGTAACGGTCCCCAGGTAGATGTCGATAAGAAGACTGACGAGGTGAACCCCATCTGCACTCCTACTGAGCCTGTATGTGACAATCTCCGTACAGTCCGGTCTGTTCGTCTGATACATCGCATGGCGGGCCTAGGGGGGCGGTGAACGTCAGTCCCCTAATAGCGGTACAAGTCGTGTCGGAGTGAAGCCCAGAACACCCTGAGATAACACTGGAAGCCTACCAGTATATCTCGCTTGCCCTGGCCAGGGACTACTCGTGTAATGGCTCTCCTGGACACAGCGCGATGTCAACCCCCAATACCGGGAGAGACGAATCCTGTCTAACCGTCACTGCCTCCAAGTGCTTCGGGACTGCACCCAAAAACTACCTGTTTGCACGACTCCTCTGAGCCGTGGTAGGGTAGCAATCAAAGTGCAGTGGGAACACACTCGAGGCGAAGTGACAGTGTCAAGTCAGCGGACTAAGCTGTACTCATGTCACCTGGGAACTGATAACTGACGATAGGTATATTACCAACCAACAGTTCCCGACGAGTCCTGTCCAGTGTACTCGTAACCTAACGAGCACCTGCATACTATCCCAAGTACGACGTACTAACGGCTGTGGGACAGACCGTCTCCCACACTGGGATGAGAAGCGCATACGCTGGTCTACTCCGGAGTATCGATGCCCAGTCTCGATAGTCCAACGACCAGGGACCTGTATAAGGATGTGCTTATAGATTACCCAGCTCCCACGAGTGCGAGCGCCATCGCAACGCTGGTAATCAAGCACAGATCCTAGGGGCTCTACTAATATGTATACCTGCAATATGCTAAAAGAAACACATGCACATATTAAAGCAGAGACAAACCAAGTAGCATACTACCATTTCGAGCAAGATTGTATATACAACTGTGAATATCCCAAGCTTCCATTAAGTAATATACAAACTAGTATGATACAGTAATGGCCTCTAGGGCATATACACTAACAATCTCCCACTTGCACTAAGGCCATGTACTGGCGTATCGAAGACCTATCATCTCGATCAGCCGCTCGAACTGAGTCTGGGGCAAGGCCTTGGTGAATGGATCTGCTGTGTTATCTTCTGATGCAACTCTCCGGACCTCGATCTCCTGGCGATTCACAATCTCCCTGATCAGGTGATACCGCCTTAAGATGTGTCTGGATTTCTGATGGGACCTGGGTTCCTTCGCTAAAGCTATAGCCCCGTTGTTGTCGCAATACAGAGGTATTGGGTCAACAATGGACGGAACCACCTGAAGTTCTTTCAAGAACTTCCTCATCCAGACAGCTTCTTTTGCGGCATCAGATGCAGCGATGTATTCCGCTTCCATAGTCGAGTCAGCAACGGTTTCCTGTTTGGAGCTCTTCCAACACACCGCCCCTCCATTGAGGGTAAAGACAAAACCCGACATGGACTTGGAATCATCCTTGTCACTCTGGAAGCTGGAGTCAGCAAAGGCCTCAATCTGCAGGTCTTTTCCGCCATACACCAAGAACATCTCCTTAGTCCTTCTCAGGTACTTGAGAATGTTCTTTACTGCTATCCAATGTTTCTCCCCAGGGTTTGACTGATACCTGCTTACCACACTCAGTGCATAAGCCACATCCGGTCTGGTACACAACATCGCATACATTATAGAGCCTACCGCAGAAGCGTAGGGTATAATAAACATGCGATCCCTCTCCAAATCAGTCTTGGGAGACATCTCTTTGGAGAGGGTGATCCCGTGACAAGCCGGTAGATTACCGCGCTTGGAATCTTCCATACTGAATCTCTTCAGTATGGTGTCGATGTACCTGGACTGAGAAAGTCCCAATATCCTCTTGGATCTGTCACGGTAGATCCGGATACCCAGAATGTATGAGGCATCACCCAGGTCTTTCATGGAGAACCTGTGTGACAAGAACCCCTTGACAGATTGTAGCATAGGAATGTCATTTCCTATTAAGAGAATGTCATCCACGTATAAAACGAGGAATACTACAGTTCTCGCTACAAATCTACAATAGATACATGGTTCATCCGGATTTTTGATAAAGCCAAATTCTTTGACCGTCTCATCAAAACAGATGTTCCAACTCCGCGATGCCTGCTTGAGTCCATAAATGGACTTGAGCAACTTGCACACCTTTCCGCTGCTCCCACCCTGAATGAAACCCTCTGGCTGATCCATATAGACACACTCCTCTAAATGACCATTTAGAAAAGCTGTCTTTACGTCCATCTGCCAGATCTCATAATCGTGGAAAGCAGCGATGGCAAGAAGGATCCGAATGGATTTCAGCATAGCTACTGGAGAAAAGGTTTCGTCATAGTCCAAACCAGGTCGCTGACGAAAACCCTTTGCTACCAGTCTAGCTTTATAGGTCTCAACCTGTCCATCTACACCAATCTTCCTTTTGAAGATCCACTTGCATCCTACGGGTTTTACCCCGTCTGGAGCAATGTCCAACGTCCATACTTTGTTGGTGTACATGGACTCCATCTCGGTCCGCATTGCATCCAGCCATTTTACCGAGTCGACGCTCTGAATGGCTTGCTGGAAGCTAGTAGGCTCATCACAATCCAGGATGCAATCTTCTCTATCCCCGTCAATGAGAAAACCGTAGTACCTCTCGGGCGGATGAGACTGCCTACTACTTCTGCGGAGTGGCATAGGAATGTCCTGTTCTTTTGAACCCTCTGGTTCTACTAAGCTTTCAGTAATAGCTTGCGGTTCTGGAATTTCTTCCAGTTCTATCGCGCTCCCACTTAATTCTTTTTCTAAAAACTGATGTTCCAGAAAATGGGCATTACGAGAAACAAGGACTTTTTGTTCCTCTGCGTAATAGAAAAGATACCCCCTGGAGTTCTTTGGGTATCCCACAAACTTGCACAGTACTGAGCGTGCCTCGAGCTTGTCCGTATGCTGCTTTTTGACATAAGCTGGACATCCCCAAATCTTTAAGTATTGAAGATAGGGTTTCTTCCCACTCCATAACTCATATGGTGTGGTAGGCACAGTCTTAGTGGGAACACGGTTCAAAAGATATGCAGCTGTTTCTAGTGCATATCCCCAGAACGATCGCGGTAACTCAGCGTTACTCATCATGGACCGTACCATATCCAATAGGGTCCGGTTCCGTCTCTCCGATACACCGTTATGTTGCGGAGTGTATGGAGGAGTAAGCTGAGAGAGAATTCCATTCTCTTTTAAGTAATTCAGGAATTCGGCACTTAAGTATTCTCCTCCTCGATCCGATCTTAGGATCTTGATACTTTTGCCGGTCTGGTTTTCTACTTCATTCTTATATTCCTGGAACTTATCAAAAGCTTCGGATTTATGCTTCATTAAGAAGATGTGTCCGAATCTTGAGAAATCATCCGTAAAAGTAATGAAGTAAGAAAAACCGCTTCGCGCATGTGTAGACATTGGACCGCACACGTCGCTGTGTACGAGTCCCAAGAGCTCGCTCGCTCTTTCTCCGTGTCCAGAAAACGGAGCCTTTGTCATCTTTCCTTTGAGACAGGATTGACAAGTTGCATACGATCGATATTCGAACGGATCCAAATATCCTTCAGTATGTAACTTAGTCAATCTTCTCTCATTGATGTGACCCAGTCTACAATGCCATAAGAAAGTTTTATTAATTTCTGGAGACTTTCTTTTGTGTGTATTCTGGATATTGAAAACCTGCGGTTGGTTTAAAACGTAAATACCGTTGTTTAATGTACCTGACCCAATCAAAACTTGATTAAGGTGAATGTTCACTACATTACTTACAAATGCAAATTCATAACCTTCTTTAGATAATAAAGATACAGATATGATATTACAGGTTGCATTTGGTACATAATAACAACTACGCAAAACCAAAAAGTGTCCATCAGATAATCCCAGGTGATAGTCCCCCACGGCCTCTGCATCCATGCTAGCACCGTTCGCAACTCTGAGGGTCATGTCACCTGCCTTCAAAACTCTACGCTTTCTCAACGCCTGCAAAGAATTACAGATATGAGATCCTGATCCGGTATCCAATACCCAGGATGCAGAGTTTATTGATAGACAGTTTTCAATAACATACACACCTGAAGCTGAAGCTGCAACCTGCTTCAATTCCTGTGTTCTGGCCTTCCAGGCCCTGCAATCACTCTTCCAGTGTCCTTTCTTATGACAAAAGAAGCATTCCTCCTTATCCACAGGCTTCCCCGCTACCTTTGTTGCTTTACCTTTTCCCTTCGTATCCACTTTACCAACACCGCCCCTTGGTTTGGCGGGGGCTTTCTTCTTCTTTCCCTTGGCTTTCGCCTTGGACCTAGAAGAAGATGATCCTCCTACAAACAAAGTGGATGTTTCCCTACCTTTCTGTAGGGTGCCCTCTGCGCTCCTCAGCATGTTGAGGAGCTCTGAAAGTTCAACCTCTTTTTCTTGTAGGTTGAAGTTCAGTATGAACTGGGCGTAAGTGGAAGGAAGGGACTGGAGAACTATATCCGTATATAGCTCACTCTCCAATGTGATCCCTAGGTCAGCGAGCTCCTTAATGTAGCCGATCATCTTTAGCACATGCTCGGCTACTGATGATCCGACGGCCATTCTTGTCGAAAATAACTTTTTCGAAGCTTCGTATCTCGCGATACGTGATTGCTCTCCATACAGTTCTTTTGTATGGAGCAATATGGATTCCATGTCCATATTCTCATGCCTCCTCTGATGTTCGTTGTCCATCGAGGCAAGCAGGAGGCACTTGGCCTTCGCGCTATCAATCTCCCAAGTCTTGCGGATTTCTTTATCCGCGATACTGGAAGTTGGACCAGGGACAGGGGGAGCTTTGGTGGTAAGAAGATACCCCAGCTTGTCATAGGTGATTGCAATCTTGACATTCCTGAGCCAATCTTTGTAGTTTGGCCCTGTCAATTTATTTTTATCTAACAGTAACTTAAGTCCGGTCATGTTGAATGGTCGCTGCAATTAGGAGAGAGAAAAGAAACACTTTAGCATGATGCTCTTGCAAGTTTAGAGTGGTTTTTAGTTTGTCTAAACTGGATGGCTCCCACTGTTTCTCGAATCCCTTCTCAAACCATAAAGAAAAGGACTAGCCGGGATCATTCTCACCGTACAATACTTGCTTAACCGTTCAGCCAGGCCAGTGTCGGTACTTCGAGGGAGGTTTTCCAACGCTTTCGCGAAGTTCCTTAATTAAGTAACCTCTTTTCCCTGTGGGCGTAACCCCGCTAACACCTTTCTAGGCACCTACTAGGTTTATAGCATTGATCGTTAAGTGAGAGTTTTCCCGAGGAGTAGCATATACTCACAGTAGGATCGGGATCCAAATATCATCGTGTGATAAAACCGAAGGAATCCTACCAGAATCATCACACTCCAAATGGTATGCAACGCTAGCAAGTTTCAGTGCTTATGAAACTCCCGATGTGGATTTTTGCCCCATGCTCTTATGACCTTGGCGTGAGGTCAAAATGTCATAAGTCACATGTCAAGTTCTTCCCATCATTATCCTGGTTAATTTGAACCCACCCGTACCTACCCTTGACGTAGGCCAAAATGGCAGTACGACTGTCTCAAATCAACGCATTCTATCTATGCAACGGATAAATATCCGGCAGCTACCAATCACTATGCCTTGGCGTGAGGTCAAAATACATAGCTTGAATACTACCGAATATTTAACCGAAATGATGGAGGGCTACGGATGGTTTTGGCGAAACCGTGAACGTAGTGAACTTGATATAATCGATGGAACGAGATAGCTTTTAAAAGGAGTGGTTCAAGCTCCGCGTTTAAAAGTTCAGTTTTGAAAAGAACCGAGTGGTTTTCAAAGTGTTCCAATCGACTTTTACTTGGTTTATTTCTTGCATTAGTTCTTTTAATGCGTCCCATCAATTAATCCTACCATTGCAGAAAACAACCAAAATATGACGTACGCTTATGCCATTCGCATTCGCCACGGGGCCCCGTCATCACCCGTTAGGTTACTTAACTAACGACAGAGCGGGGGCTGGGCTAGCGCGGCTGTAAAACATAAGCAACGCCTAAATAGTTATTTATATATATATATATACAGCAATGATAGACATTACAGATCACAGATGAATACATTGGATATACTAGGAATCCGCAATGCGTTCGAGCCTGCAACGCAAAGCGGATTACACGGTCGCGGTGAATAGCCAATACCCCACCCAAGACCCCTACGGGTGCGGCAAATTACCCGCCAAGCACCCGAAGCGAAGCAACCTCCCTCACCACCGTGAGTAGGCCACTCGGCACTTCGAGTACCCGGTAGTTTGTGCACCCCCTCCATGGGTCTATCCTAGGAGCAAAAACAGTAAAAAGAATTATACAATGACGACAACAACCCCGACCCGGTTGTGCGGCCATACAAAGAATATTATTACATCAATTTACATGTTACAAATGAATGAAAGAAAAACAACGCTCATCTCACATCCACCCCGGCCATTCACCCGCGACAATCCAATCCATTCATATCCACAAACCAATAGCAATCACAGATCATGTATAACCCCGACTAATCGTCTTATAGCGATTAGCCGACGTTCAATACATGCAAGCATTACAGATATAACCGATGTAGTTAAAGCGTAGTGAAGTTCCGAAAAATACGGATTTATAGGCCCACGAAAGCAAATTTTAGTTCTGGAAAATCTGGGCATATAATATATATCCTAAAAATCCCAAAATCAACACAGTAAGACACTGCACGAAAAACGATGCAGAGAAGACATCAAACCGCGGCGCTTCCGCGGCACGAGCCTACCTCGTGCGGCGGAAGCGCGGCGGTTTGGATGATTCTCTGTCTCGTTTTTCATGGGTGTTTTTAAAAAACCCTGAGATGAATTTACAAATATAAAGTTTTCTATTTTGAGCAGAAAAAAATTCAACAGAAACTAGGGTTTTTCAAAGTTCGGTTTTTGGATTTTTCGGTTTCGAAACTTCGTTACACTTCACTACCTAGCTAGTTTGAGTTTAGTTAGGCTCTGATACCACTGTAAGTCCACGTTGCCCACCCCGGTACTTGCGGGGAGGCGGAAAACATAATAAAAAACGGATTTTTAATGACTTAGGCAACATGGACCAAGCTTGTGAGGATCTTTGCTAAACTAAAACTAGCTAACCCTAACTACAAAGTAGCTAAGTGATGGAAAGGTTATACCTTTGGTCTTTAGTCCTTCTCTCCTTGCTCATCGGAATGGTAGAAAGGCCTCACCTTGCTTGTCTCCTTCCGTCAAAGAACGATCCACCCGAAAGCCTCGACCTTTGGCTTCAACTCCAAGCTAGGAGTAACTAGAGTGCAAGAAATGCTAAGACTTGAACCCTAGAAGTGAGTAGAGAAGATCAAGTAAAGGTTTTTCTCAAGCTTTTGTTTCTCAACACATGAGAGGGAGAGAGCTTGAGGGAGAGGATGAGCAAGAGAGAGAAAAGATATGATAGAATGAAGAATTAGTGAGCCATTCTCACTAATAAGTGTGGATAATTTTAATTAGATAATTAGCTTGAAAATTGTCATGATAAATCATGACATGACCATTATCATTTCAATTTTGCAAAGATCAAAGAGCATCTTCCAAAACAAATGATGATGGTCAAGTAGTCAACAAGGTCAACAAGTCAACGAAGTCAAAGTGTCAACAACAACCATGCACAATTTATTAAGCTAATTATCAATTAACTATAATCCACACAAAATCAATAGGGTTAATAAAATGACAATAGTCATTAACCCTAAACTAGGTCCTCTCCCTCAATCTCAAGCAACCGTGCATACGCACCCGCATTCGTGATCCGAGGAACACGAACACAATGAGAAAAACCAATCTCAAATCATATACTAGGATCTGGCTTAAACCAAAGCCCGCTAGTATAAACTGTCCGGACAGCAACCGTGCACAAGTGCGCGGATGCGAACGAACCCTGTCGCAAAACCATGCGACCTCTACTCGTTTTGCCTAAAGGCGAATAGCTCTCTGTGTGGGACTCTAAAGACTCGACACTACGCTGGCAGTGGGTTTAACCACAGACCGCAAGCGGCACTAGCTGTACGTAACGGTCCCCAGGTAGATGTCGATAAGAAGACTGACGAGGTGAACCCCATCTGCACTCCTACTGAGCCTGTATGTGACAATCTCCGTACAGTCCGGTCTGTTCGTCTGATACATCGCATGGCGGGCCTAGGGGGGCGGTGAACGTCAGTCCCCTAATAGCGGTACAAGTCGTGTCGGAGTGAAGCCCAGAACACCCTGAGATAACACTGGAAGCCTACCAGTATATCTCGCTTGCCTTGGCCAGGGACTACTCGTGTAATGGCTCTCCTGGACACAGCGCGATGTCAACCCCCAATACCGGGAGAGACGAATCCTGTCTAACCGTCACTGCCTCCAAGTGCTTCGGGACTGCACCCAAAAACTACCTGTTTGCACGACTCCTCTGAGCCGTGGTAGGGTAGCAATCAAAGTGCAGTGGGAACACACTCGAGGCGAAGTGACAGTGTCAAGTCAGCGGACTAAGCTGTACTCATGTCACCTGGGAACTGATAACTGACGATAGGTATATTACCAACCAACAGTTCCCGACGAGTCCTGTCCAGTGTACTCGTAACCTAACGAGCACCCGCATACTATCCCAAGTACGACGTACTAACGGCTGTGGGACAGACCGTCTCCCACACTGGGATGAGAAGCGCATACGCTGGTCTACTCCGGAGTATCGATGCCCAGTCTCGATAGTCCAACGACCAGGGACCTGTATAAGGATGTGCTTATAGATTACCCAGCTCCCACGAGTGCGAGCGCCATCGCAACGCTGGTAATCAAGCACAGATCCTAGGGGCTCTACTAATATGTATACCTGCAATATGCTAAAAGAAACACATGCACATATTAAAGCAGAGACAAACCAAGTAGCATACTACCATTTCGAGCAAGATTGTATATACAACTGTGAATATCCCAAGCTTCCATTAAGTAATATACAAACTAGTATGATACAGTAATGGCCTCTAGGGCATATACACTAACAATGGCTCTCCCAGACACGGCGCGATCTCACCCCCAATACCGGGAGAGACGAAACCCCTGCCGATCCGCTCACTGCCTCTATGTGGCTCGGGACTGTACCCAACTAAAACCTGTTTTCACAACTCCTTTGAGCCATGGTAGGGTAGTAATCTAAGCACAGTGGGAACTCACATGAGACAAATGACGACCTCAGGTCGATGAACTAACCTGTACACATGTCACCAGGGAACTGCTATCTGACGCTAGGTATAATACCAACTAGCAGGTTCCCGACGAGTCCTGTTCGGTGCACTCATAACCCAATGAGCATCTGTATACATCTTAGGTGAACCAACTGACACCAATGGCTTGTGAGACCGGCCACCGCCCCTCGTCGGGGTCTCGATTGTATACACTAGTCTACTCCGGAGTATCGATGCCCTGTCTCAAAACTCCCACGACTAGGGAACACTTTTAAGGATGAGCTTATGGACTACCCAACTCTCACATATATGATCGCCATCATACTGCTGGTAGTCAAGCAAGAATCATAAGGGCTCTATCAACGTGTAAAAGTGATCATGTCACCTAAAGCTGTACACGATGATAAAGTTAAACCAGATAACATACTATCATCTCGAGTAAGACTGTCCTACCGGTATAGGTCCTCCTCAATCAATGCAATCACGTGCCTGCGGTCCAATAATTGACTTTGAGGGCACTACATCCAATATTCTCTCACTTGCACTTAAGGCTAATTATTGCGATGTCGCATACTCACAGCCCGTGTGATACCGAACATCCAACACCTCTACTAATCAGTTTCACAAAGCCCGTTTGTAAAACTATTGTGTTCGAGAAATAGCCTCAATGAGTGGATCCGCCCTAATGTTTCTTTCTATGTCTCTCTTAATCTCAAGTTCGCGGAGAAAGCTATCTCCCGAATTGAGCAATACCTGTCTTAGAAAATGTCTGGATATCTGATGGGACCTAGTTCATAAATGAACTCTAAATCCAAACTTCTTAGACTGTATCGTCAACTGAACCTAATCAGTATCCTGCACCATACCTCCCACAGTATCATCTTGGACCACCTGTCCATAATACTGCCCCCTTCGTCAGAGGAAAACTATAACTCCGACAGTCACTCTGTCATCTATGTCACCTTGGAAGCCTGGAATGATAACCGTCTCTTAAAGGAGGTTGCCGTTATCAAATTCCTAGAACATCCACTTATGTTCTAAAACTGCTTCCGTATGTTTCTCCAGGTTTGGATTAATATAAACTTATTGCATCTAGTGTAAAAACAACATCTGGTGTGGTACTTGACATCTCATGATTGACTCAATTGCCTAAGCAAGTGATATGCCAATCATGCACATCCCTCTCCCCTTTAGTCTGTAAGACACCTTTAGAGAAGGAGACTCCATCACCTGCAGGCACACCACCATGCCAGGAGTCGTCCATTCTAAAATACCTTTTAGAATACTGTCTAAGTACCCAGATTGGGAAACTACCCAAATCTAGATCTAAAACCATAGAACCAGTAACCAGAATGTCAGATATTATATCCATATCCTTTGTAGAGAAACAACTGTGTGACAACCACAGTATAACCGATCGTAGTATATGAATTTTACTTCCTACTCTGTGTATGTCATCCAAATACTAGGACATCACACCCTACTACCTTCTTAACAAATCCATCCCCTATTTTGATGAAGTCAAACCCATGACTGTCACATCAAAAATAGATGATCTATCTCCGCTATATCTGCTTTAGTCTATAAATAGACATAAGCTACTTGTCCACTATGCTTCCGCTGCTCCCACTGACTACAACAACCCTCTGGCAGAATCATATACACGTGCACTTCTAAAGCTAGTTTAGAACGACGCTATACTCATCCTCATGCCGGGTCTCATAGTCTGGAACAGCAGTAATAGCAAGTCTGGGTAAACAAGAACCTCCCTGTCACCGTCCTTGAGGCTACCGGAGTACCTCTCGGGTGCCTGAGGTTACCCACCATATCTGCGCAGTGGCTAATGGAATGTCAAACCTTATTGAATCTTTAGGTCCTATTAAATTTTCAGTAATCGTTTGCGGTTCTGGAATCACTTCCAGTTCTACCATACTCCCACTACTGTTTTCTGAAAAAATCCATTTTACTAAAACTATGGCGAGTCAAGAACAATATCACTATTGATCTTCCAGATGGTAGAAAATCAACCCTCGATATAACCCGGGTCAACCCACAAACCGCCATTACAGAAACGTGCCTTGAGTTATCCAGAGTCTGGTTTTAAGCATATGCCGGACAACTCCCCGTACCTTAACATCATTAAGATACGAACCATTTTATATCCAATATAGAATCCGAAGCACAAATTTAATTGGAACCAGATTCAAATCATGAAGCTGTCTCCAATGCATGTCAACAAAATGGAGAGAGGCCGATCAGCATTACTCAACTTAGGAATGCATCCAATTATGAGTAACCCAAAAGGGAAACAAGTTTCTCAAAACCATTACTATCAACTGAATACCATACACAAGTATCTACATCTTCGATCACCTTGAAGAATCCCAATACTTGCAACACCCAGTTCTCTACTTTATTCCTATACCTACAACTTCTCAAAACTTAGACCTTGTATTTCTACGAAACACTTGTCTAAAAAATAGAGAAGTCACAAGTGAACAGAACATAGTACGAGGACCAACCCTTTTGTCCTAATGGACACTGGACAACATACAATACTCTGTATAAGTCCGCTGATTTGAATAACTCAAAACCTATGCATCGTAGGTTGAAAACTGTACTTATGGTTAAGGACTACTCCGCTGTTCAATGCTCCTTACCCAATCATCAACTGATATAGGTAAATGTCACAGACATAATTTCAATATATCTCACTTTATGAAAATAAACGTACAGATATATCAATTTGAAATTGGTGCATAACAACGAATATTCAAAACCAAATACTTGCCGTCAGGCAAAAACCCACGCGATTTCCTCAAATATCACCAATTACAACGAATTCCGATATAATGAGGATGATCACCTAATTCCCAATAACTTACTCCCACTCATCATCTGTAAAACCATACAGATGTGAGAATCATACCTGGTAAATACATATCCTGGAGAAAGTGGCTAATTGGGAAATCAGTTTTCTATTAACAATGCACAGTGAAACTGAAACATGAAAATGTTTCGAAGGGGTATCCGGGTATTCATAGTAATGCCTCTTCCATAATCCAATTCATGACTGCAACCATATATTTCGTTGCCATCTCTCCAAATCTCTTTATTTGTTTTTAGTCGTTACCTTCTGTACACCATCGTTAGGCTAAATGGTTTTCTTCCTTCCCTACCGTTCGACACCAGCCTATGGTTTGGAAGAAGACTATCCAATAAGCGTAATAAGTGTATACTCCTAATCCTAGGAGTACTCGCAACCTGAGAGAAGGTGATGATAAAAGAAAACTAAATAAAACCTTATTCTATTTCTCCTGAACTGGAGAAAAAGCAAAGGTGAAGTAGGAGTGGCGATGAATTACGCGGTTTGGTCGTGAATGATAGCAGTCGCAATTTACTTTGCCCTCTTTCTAATCCCTTTATTTTGTCTTTACTTATTACCTTCTGTACACCCTACTTAGGCTAATTGGTTTTCTTCATTCCCTACCTTTCGGCACCTGCCTATGGTTTGGAAGAAGACTATCCAATAAGCGTAATAGGTGTACCGTCTCCTAAACTAAGGAGTACTCTCAACCTAAGAGAAGGTGACGATAAAAGACAACTGAATAAACCAATTCAATTTCTCCTGAACCTTAATCCATCCCCGATGAAGTCTCTTCGAGTTCGTATATAACCATACGATGGATTTATCTAATAGAAGAGGATGTTCGTAGTGATACGAGGTGTTATGGAGAAATGCAAAGGGTAAAAGAAGGAGCGGCAATGATATATGAAACTCAGACAATCCAAAAGCCAGTATTTTAAGAAGGTTCGGTCAACTTGGTCACTGAGTCATAGTCTAGGGTCGATCAATGGTCGCTGCCAAAGAGAGAGAGAAAAGAAACACTCTGCGTGCACTCTAACCTAGATCAGAATGGTTATCACTTAATCTAATCAGGAAACCTCCCACTGTACCGTCAAATTCTCCTCCAAACCTAAAAGAAGAATTAGTCAGGATCACCCGAAGACTAAACCAACTTATCAGTGGGAATCGGGATCCAACTCTCATCGCATGATAACGTGAAGGAATCCACTCACATTATCACACTCCAGAAGGTATGCGCATGCCTGGCAAGTTTCAGTTTCTTTAGAAACTCCCGATGTGGATTTTTGCCCCATGCTCTTATGACCTTGACGAAGGCCAACAAATCATAAGTCACATGTCAAGTTCTACCCGTCATTGTCCAGGTTAATTTGAACCCACCCATACATACCCTTGACGAAGGCCAACAAGGTAACACGACTGTCCCAAACCAACGCATCTATCTATGCAACAGAAAGGTAACAAGTAGTTACCATACACTATGCCTTGACGAAGGCCAACAAACATGGCATGAATACTATGTGCTACCTGTCTGAAACGACGGAGGGCTACGGCTAGTTTTTGGCGAATAACCTTTAATGTAATGAACTTGATCTCGTTGAAGGAACCTGATAGCTTTTTACAAAAATATAGTGGCGAAAACCTTTGCTAAAGAGATCACTCCCGGTGAAGGTATCTCGGCTCTTTCCCCGTGTAATGAGGTGCAGGATATTCCAACTGAATACCGCGATGCATAGCAACAAGTAATCAACTATAGTGAAGTTATTACCCTGACACAAACTTCTGCCTAAGGGGTCACTCCTGGTGAAGGGATCTCGGCCCTTGCCTCGTCGAATGAGGTGCATGATATTCCAACTGAATACCACTATGCAAAACAAAAGAAAACGTCCTGGTAATTGAAAACTGTTCCAACAACGTCAAACAGGTTTGTTTTCCTTGCATTTATCAAAATCAGCGTAGTCCCATCAATTAATCACACCAGAAAAGAACGAAAATAAAATGTACGTATATGCCATCCGCATTCGTCACTGGGTCCCGTCATCACCCGTTAGGTTACTTAACTAACGACAGAGCGGGGACTGGACTAGCGTGGGTGTAAAACATATACAACATCTACTAGTATATATACCAATATACAATAATCGCTCCAGGCGTGATAAATGCAACATTACAGAAAAGTAATAAGCATCACAGAACAATACAGATAATTTGGGAGCCCCGGGTTTCATAGAGCCGCAACTGAAACCCGACGTTCCCTGGTCGTGTGGATAGCCTGTGCAATGAAATCTAGTCCCCTACGAGTGCGGCAAGTTACCCGCTAAAACCTGAACCGAGGCAGCCCCCTTCAGCAAAGTGAATGAACCACCCGACACTTCACGGAATCCGGTAACTTGAGCACCCCACCTTGGGTCAACCTGTACCCCCTATGAGTGCAGCGAATATCCTGCTAATCCTAGAGTGAGGTCCCCTCCCTCTCAAAGACATGAGATGCGGACCCGTTTCCCTCCAGAACCCGGCTATTCGTGCACTCCGTTGCGGAGTAAACCTAGTACAGAATTGAAAATATGTACAACGGGTACATCGACCTTAACCCGGTCGTGCACAAAAAGAATAATATACAAATAGACAGCGACGACAGTCCACATGTCGGACGCTCACCCCGCGATATCAAATGTACAAATAAATCCAAACTGCACAAACATTGCACGCAAGCTATCCACCACGATAAATCCGCAACATCACAGCACAACACAGAACATCAACGTAAATGTCATGTTCGCAAACCCGTCTAAAAGGACTATAGCAATTAGACAAGATCTACCGCTCGAATGACATTCACGGTCACAGATAGAAATGTAATGCACTGCAAACTTTAAACAATGTTAGAAAATATCGACTCCGAAATAACCCCCGAATAGCCCAAACAACCTGATAAAACCATATCCAAACTGGGCCAAATAAACAACACCACTGAACCAACTCCCCAGAGACCAAAACAACAGCTAAAACACCAACCCCATAGCCCTTTAAAAAACCGGCGACGCCGGATTTCATGAGTTAGGGCTCGGCCAAATACTGAGGAGGGGGTCCGTCTTTGGGGTGTGGTCTTGTGTTCTCTAGAGTAGTCTTCTGCACATGTTTAAATAATTTTTCGAGAACATTTCAAAAACAACAGAAACTCCAAATTCAGTGGCAGTGTTTGGGTTTTGTTTCGATTTCGATACTTTAACATTGTCTAAACAAGATAGTAAACTGTTAATGGCGTGGCTCTGATACCATGTAAGTCCACGGTAGCGCCCCGACCAATAATCTGAGGCCAAATGCGGAATAAAAACTTTTATAACTGGCGCTATCGCAAACTATAACCCGGATCTTGCCATTAACGCTAAACTAGCAAACTGTAAAGAGGTAAAAAGGCTATACCGATCGATCCGTGTCCTTCGGTCTTTAGCCATCATCCCACATTCCTCGCTGCGACTTCGATCTCGCTCGATCTCCGGTCTCCTCGTCGAGGTGGCATCACGTCAATGAATCTTTATATGGGCTCCCGCCTCTATACCGAGGCAACTTGGACATGAAGTATGCTAACCAACATGTCCAAGATGAAGTAGAGAATGAGTAGAATACTTAGTATCAGACACCCTAGGGTTCTCATCATATCAGAGGGTTAGGGTGGAGGTTGAAGAAGATGCTAAGGGATGAAGAGTGTGAGCTCAATATAAATCAAGTCTCAAAAATTAACCCCTTGGCTGCCCACTAATTTTGGGTGTGATATATGTAAGTCCACGTTACCTCTCCCGGTTCTTTCGGGCTTACGGAAATGGTGAAAAATGATTTTTAGGGTTTGGGTAACATGGACTACAAAAACGGATCTTGGTTAAACTACACACTAGCAACCTAACAAGAGATTTGTCTACTCGGTTAGGGGTTATACCTCACTTGAACTCCTTCTTCTTGAACTCTTTGTAGTGGTTGGATGGTGCTTTCCTCGTCGCCTTCTTTCGTCAAAGATGGATCCACCTGAGGGTTCAACCTTAGGCTCCTTTCTCGAACTTTGAGAGAACTAAGGTCTTTGGCTTGCTAGACCTTCAACCCTAGAGTGAGTAGAGAGTGGTTTAGAGTATTTTATCTCAAGGAGAGGTTTCTCAATACATGAGAATGGATCTCCTTGAACTAGAGGAGGAGGAAGAAGAAGAGAGGAGAGAGAATGGTTATGATAGAATGAAATGGTTTTTTACAACCATAACAATATCTAGTGAATTATCAAATTAATAAAATTAATCTAAATGAAAAGTTGATGGAAGGTTTGATAAGACTATTATCATTTCACATTAAATGGTTTTGCAAGAATCAAAGAGCATCTTTGATGTGTAATGATGATAGTCAATGTTTCAACCATGGTCAACAAGTCAACCTTGGTCAACAAGTCAACAAACCCAACCATGACACAATTTCATTTAATTAATATTATTAATTGATATATCACAAATTCATTAGGGTTTGGAAAAAGACGACTGTCAACTGTGCAAACACACCCGTTCCGAAACCCTAATGAAAATCCTCTTCCTCCGCCTCAATCAACTGTGCATACACACCCGCATTCGTGTTCCGAGGAACATGAATACTATGAGATAAAACTAACCCCAAAACATATAC
The DNA here is from genome assembly GCA_030015575.1 of Agapanthus africanus. Classification (NCBI taxonomy): domain Eukaryota; kingdom Viridiplantae; phylum Streptophyta; class Magnoliopsida; order Asparagales; family Amaryllidaceae; genus Agapanthus; species Agapanthus africanus. The sequence continues at coordinate 202,591,121 of JASDDO010000016.1, read as the reverse complement.
TAGGATCTGGCTCAAACCAGAGCCCGCTAGTAATATCCGTCCGGACGCCAAACGTGCACAAGTGCACGGATGAGAACGAACCTTGTCGCAAAACCATGCGACCTCTACTCTGTTTTGCCCAAAGGCGAATAGCCCTCTGTGTGGGACTCTAAAGACTCGACACTACGCTGGCAGTGGGTTTAACCACAGACCGCAAGTGGCACTAGCTGTGCGTAACGGTTCCCAGGTAGATGCCAATAAGAAGACGGACGAGGTGAAACCCATCTGAACTCCTACTGAGTCTAAATGTGACAATCTCCATACAGTCCGGTCTGTTCGTCTGATACATCGCATGGCGGGCCTACGGGACGGTAAATGCCAGTCCCCTAATAGCGGTACAAGTCGTATCGGAGTGAAGCCCAGAACACCCTGAGATAACACTGGAAACCTACCAGTATATCTCGCTTGCCCTGGCCAGGGACTGCTCATGTAATGGCTCTCATAGACACAGCGCAATGTCAACCCCAATACCGGGACAGACGAATCCTGTCTAACCGTCACTGCCTCCAAGTGCTTCGGGACTGGACCCAACTACTACCTGTTTGCACGACTCCTTTGAGCCGTGGTAGGGTAGTAATCTAAGTACAGTGGGAACACACTCGAGGCGAAGCGACAGTGTCAAGTCAGCGGACTAAGCTGTACTCATGTCACCTGGGAACTGATAACTAACGATAGGTATAGTACCAACCAACAGTTCCCGACGAGCCCTGTCCAGTGTACTCGTCGAGCACCCGCATACTATTTCCAGTACGACGTACTGATGGCTGTGGGACAGACCATCTCCCACACTGGGATGAGAAGCGCATACGCTAGTCTACTCCGGAGTATCGATGCCCTCTCTCGATAGTCCTGCGACTAGGGACCTGCATAAGGATGTGCTTATAAATTACCCAGCCCCCACTAGTGTGACTGCCATCACAACGCCGGTAATCAAGCAAAGATCCTAAGGGCTCCACTAATGTGTATAAGTGATATACTAAAATAAACACATGTACACATTGAAGTAGAAACAAACCAAGTAGCATACTACTATATTGAGCAAGATTGTCTATACAATTGTGAATATCCCAAGCTTCCATTAAGTAATATACAAACTAGTATGATACAGTAATGGCCTCTAGGGCATATACACTAACAATCTCCCATTTGCACTAAGGCCATGTACTGGCGTATCGAAGACCTATCATCTCGATCAGCCGCTCGAACTGAGTCTGGGGTAAGGCCTTTATGAATGGATCTGCAGTGTTATCTTCTGAAGCAACCCTCCGAACCTCGATCTCCTTGCGATCCACGATCTCCCTGATCAGGTGATACCGCCTCAAGATGTGTCTGGATTTCTGATGGGACCTGGGTACCTTTGCTAAAGCTATAGCCCCGTTGTTGTCGCAATACAGAGGTATTGGGTCAACAATGGACGGAACCACCTGAAGTTCTTTCAAGAACTTCCTTATCCAGACGGCTTCTTTTGCGGCATCAGATGCAGCGATATATTCCGCTTCCATAGTCGAGTCAGCAACGGTTTCCTGTTTGGAACTCTTCCAACACACCGCCCCTCCGTTGAGGGTAAAGACAAAGCCCGACAAGGACTTGGAATCATCCTTGTCACTCTGGAAGCTGGAGTCAGCAAAGGCCTCAATCTGGAGGTCTTTTCCGCCATACACCAAGAACACCTCCTTAGTCCTTCTCAGATACTTGAGAATGTTCTTTACTGCTATCCAATGTTTCTTCCCAGGGTTTGACTGATACCTGCTTACCACACTCAGTGCATAAGCCACAACTGGTCTGGTACACAACATCGCATACATTATAGAGCCTACCGCAGAAGCGTAGGGTATAATAGACATGCGATCCCTTTCCAAATCAGTCTTGGGAGACATCTCTTTGGAGAGGGTGATCCCGTGACAAGCTGGTAGATTACCGCGCTTGAAATCTTCCATACTGAATCTTTTCAGTATGGTGTCGATGTACCTGGACTGTGAAAGTCCCAGTATCCTCTTGGATCTGTCACGATAGATCCGGATCCCCAGAATGCATGAGGCATCACCCAGGTCATTCATGGAGAACCTGTGTGACAAGAACCCTTTGATAGATTGTAGCATAGGAATGTCATTTCCTATTAAGAGAATGTCATCCACGTATAAAACGAGGAATACTACAGTTCTCGCTACAAATCTCCTATAGATGCATGGTTCATCTGGATTTTTGATAAAGCCAAATTCCTTGACCGTCTCATCAAAACAGATGTTCCAACTCCGCGATGCCTGCTTTAGTCCATAGATGGACTTAAGCAACTTGCACACCTGTCCGCTACTCCCACTCTGAATGAAACCCTCTGGCTGGTCCATATAGACACACTCCTCTAAATTTCCATTTAGAAAAGCGGTTTTTACGTCCATCTGCCAAATCTCATAATCGTGGAAGGCAGCAATGGCAAGAAGGATCCGAATGGATTTCAGCATAGCTACTGGAGAAAATGTCTCGTCATAGTCCAAACCAGGTCTTTGACGAAAACCCTTTGCAACCAGTCTAGCTTTATAGGTCTCAACCTGTCCATCTACACCAATCTTCCTTTTGAAGATCCACTTGCATCCTACGGGTTTTACCCCATCTGAAGCAACGTCCAACGTCCATACTTTGTTGGTGTACATGGACTCCATTTCGGTCCGCATTGCATCCAGCCATTTTACCGAGTCAACGCTCTGAATGGCTTGCTGGAAGCTAGTCGGCTCATCATAATCAATGATGCAATCCTCTCTATCCCCGTCTATTAGAAAACCGTAGTATCGCTCGGGCGGATGAGACTGCCTACTACTCCTGCGGAGCGGTGTAGGAATGTCATTTTCTTTTGAACCCTCTGGTTCCATTAAGCTTTCAGTAATAGTCTGTGGTTCTGGAATTTCTTCCAGTTCTATTTCGCTCCCACTTGTTTCCTTTTCTAAGAACTGGTGTTCCAGAAAATGGGCATTACGAGAAACAATGATCTTTTGTTCCTCTGCGTAATAGAAGAGATACCCCCTGGAGTTCTTTGGGTATCCCACAAACTTGCACAGTACTGAGCGTGCTTCGAGTTTGTCCGTATGCTGCTTTTTGACAAAATCCGGACATCCCCAGATCTTCAGATATTGAAGATAGGGTTTCTTCTCACTCCATATCTCATATGGTGTGGTAGGCACAGTCTTATTTGGAAGTCGGTTCAAAAGGTATGCAGCTGATTCTAGTGCATATCCCCAGAATGATCGCGGTAGCTCAGTGTTACTCATCATGGAACGTACCATATCCAATAGGGTCCGGTTCCGTCTCTCCGATACACCGTTATGTTGCGGAGTGTATGGAGGAGTAAGCTGAGAGAGAATTCCATTCTCTTTTAAATAGTCCAGGAACTCGGCACTCAAGTATTCACCCCCTCGATCCGATCTTAGAATCTTGATACTTTTGCCGGTTTGTTTTTCTACTTCATTTTTATATTCCTGGAATTTTCCAAAGGTTTCGGACTTATGTTTCATTAAGAAGACATAACCGTACCTTGAAAAGTCATCCGTAAAAGTAATGAAGTAAGAATAACCCTTCGCGCATGTGTAGACATTGAACCGCACACGTCGCTGTGTACGAGTCCCAAGAGCTCGCTCGCTCTTACTCCGTGTCCAGTGAACGGAGTCCTTGTCATCTTTCCTTTGAGACAGGATTGACAACTGGCATATGATTGATATTCGAACGGATTCAAATATCCTTCTGTATGTAACTTCGTCAACCTTCTCTCATTGATGTGACCTAGTCTACAATGCCATAAGAAAGTCTGATTTATTTCCGGAGACTTTCTTTTGTGTGTATTCTGGGCATTGAAAATCTGTGGTTGGTTTAATACGTATATTCCATTGCTTAATGTACCTGACCCAATCAGAACTTGATTAAGGTGAATGTTTACAACATTACTTACAAACGCAAATTCATAACCTTCTTTAGAAGTCAAAGATACAGAAATGATATTACAAGTTGCGTTGGGTACAAAATAGCAATTACGCAAAACCAAAACGTGTCCATCTGACAACCCCAGGTGATAGTCCCCCATGGCCTTAGCATCCATGCTAGCTCCGTTTGCAACTTTGAGGGTCATGTCACCTGCCTTCAAAACCCTACGGTTTCTCAACGCCTGCAAAGAATTACAGATATGAGATCCTGATCCGGTATCCAATACCCATGAAGTAGAGTTTATTGATAGACAGTTTTCAATAACATACACACCTGAAGCTGAAGCCGCAACTTGCTTCAGTTCCTGTGTCCTGGCTTTCCAAGCCCTGCAATCTTTCTTCCAGTGACCACTCTTATGACAGAAAAAGCACTCTTCCTTCCCTATAAGCTTCCCCGCTATCTTTGTTGCTTTCACCTTTCCCTTCGTATCCACTTTACTAACACCGCCCCTTGGTTTGGCGGGGGCTTTCTTCTTCTTTCCCTTGGCTTTCGCCGTGGACCTAGAAGATGAAGATCCTCCTATAAACAAAGTGGATGTTTCCCTACCTTTCTGTAGGGTGCCCTCTGCACTCCTCAGCATGTTGAGGAGCTCTGAAAGTTCAACTTCCTTTTCTTGCAAGTTGAAATTCAGAATGAACTGGGCATAAGTGGAAGGAAGGGACTGAAGAATCAAGTCCGTATAGAGCTCATTCTCCAACGTGGTCCCAAGGTCCGCGAGCTCCTCTATGTAGCCAATCATCTTAAGAACGTGTTCCGCTACCGATGATCCAACGGCCAATCTTGCCGAAAACAACATCTTCGACACTTCGTATCTTGCGATATGAGATTGCTCTCCATACAGTTCTTTTGTATGGAGAAATATGGATTCGAGGTCCATATTCTCATGCCTCCTTTGATGTTCGTTGTCCATAGAGACAAGCATGAGGCACTTGGCCTTCGCGCAATCGATCTCCCATGTCTTACGGATTTCTATATCCGCGACGCTGGAGGTGGGACCTGGGACAGGGGGAGCTTTGGTGGTAAGGAGATACCCCAACTTGTCGTAAGTGATTGCCATCTTGACATTCCTGAGCCAATCTTTGTAGTTTGGCCCTGTCAGTATGTTTTTATCTAGTAGTAACTTAAGTCCAGTCATGATGAATGGTCGCTGCAATTAGGAGAGAGAGAAGAAACACTTTAGCATGATGCTCTTGCAAGTTTAGAGTGGTTTTTTAATTTTTCTAAACAGGATGGCTCCCACTGTCTCTCGAATCCCTCCTCAAACCAAAAAGGAAGAATTAGTCAGGATCAATCTCACCGTACAATACTTGCTTAACCGTTCGGCCAGGCTGGTGTCGGTACTTCGAGGGAGGTTTTCCAACGCTTTCGCGAAGTTCCTTAATTAAATAACCTCTTTTCCCTGGGGGCATAGCCCCGCTAACACCTTTCTAGATACCTACTTGGTTTATAGCATTGATCGTTTAGTGAGAAATTTCCCGAGGAGTAGCATATACTCACAGTAGGATCGGGATCTGTTCAGTTGATAAAACTGCACATTTAATATGACATTTTCCTACTATTTCTATATAATGAAATGTGTTTATTATAATAGATGATACATATGAGGGTTTATCTGTAAAAATACTATTTTCATGTGTTTATATATTATAATTAACATTTGGTAGGAAAAAGTAAGCATATATTATCCATGTAACATTTGGCCCAATTAAATATGCTTACCTTATTAAATACCTTTGACCAATTCTTAATGGTTAAGTTAATATCTCAATATAACAAACTCTACTAAATATTATTTGTTGAGATATTGTGCAGAATTTGCAGGGCTGAAATCAAGGAAATCAAAGTTGGCAAAACAAACCTACCTAATTAAGAAAGTAAACTAAAGAAATCAATTCTGGCAGTGACGTAGAAAAGATTTTCAGTTTCCAGAGATTCAAAAGATCACCACGTGTCACCAGAAGAAGCCACAAGAAATTTAAGGCCAAGATCCCACCATAATACCGCGGATCCGCGGTCAAACCCATCCAACGGTCGCGGTTCCGCCGCACTTTAAGGGAGTTGGGATTCTGGATTTTTTTGGTTAGAATCGTAACAACTAGTTTCCAAATTAGGAAGCTAGGGTTCAGGCTCTGGGACTATAAATAAGGACCGAGAGCCTCTTGGAAAAATCATCAAGCCGAAGAGATCACGAAGTCCAAGACGGCTCACGCATCCAGGCTGATCATCGACTGTTCGACTACCTCCTTAGGAAAGATCGAGAAGCAACTAGTTTGTAATCATTTTCTACGGATTAAAGTGTAGATTGTTCAAGTTGATTAATAAAGGTAGTTATTTTATTTAATTCTTTTGCATTTTACATTATATTTTCCCTCTCTGTCTTTTCATCTTCTTCTCCCAACATGCGCGAGTAATTCTCCGCTTGTTAGGGTTCGTAGGATTAGGGTAGGCTAATGGACGATGAAAATCACTAAACCCTTTTTAAGTCCTATAAAGTTTAGGAACTTTATCAAAAGAATCATTAACATCCTAATCGGGCGCGCTGGCAATTCTTTGCTAGTTCCGACCGCGATTAGCGATTAGATTAATGATTGTTTTGGTAAAGGCTAGATATGAACGGAGTTCCGTGTCGAGATAAGGGGTAAGAGTGGGATTCCTTTTCCCTCCAGAAACCCTAATCTACACGCATCACCGTCGTTCTAGTTCTAAATCTATTAATGGATAAAAAGGGTAACTTTTAATTAATCGTCCATAACTACTAAATCCTAACGAACCCTACAAGCCCTCTTATTATATTAACTACATCTTTAAAATAATCTAGATCTATATTTTACATTCTTGTTTAACGTAGATCTAGAAACCATTCTATAAAATTCTTTATTCCCCCTCTCTTTTTCAACACATCTAAAGTAAGAGTAAAAGATTCAACGTTTCCCAGAGGACGACCCGTACTCACCTCGGTCTAGCTACACGCGACACCGTTCTGATTGCGGTTATTGTACAAACACTTTTTCGAACCAATCAAATGGCGCCGTTGCCGGGGAGACGTGCGTAATTTTTTATTCTTTCTATTTGTGTTGTATTCTTAGACGATTCAGATCATTATTAAAACAAAACTGCAAATTGCATATTTAACGATTTGTGTGTGAATTTTGCGAGGGAATCTGGAGTCACGGACTTGTGGAAACAGGAGATCTAGGGTTTCACACTTCTTTGGTATCTTTCTTAACTCCTTCTCTCTCCTCTCAAATCCAATAAAATCTATTTTCTGCAGGATTCTTTGCAAAATATCGCCGCTCAAAAATCTTTTTGCAAATTTTTGTTTTGCGGTTTGTTTTTGCATATTTTAATACGGATTTTTAAGGGGCAAGACCAAATCCAGATTAGGTGGGGATTTCATCACCCTTCCTAAGCCCCACAAATCACAAACCGAGCATCCGCATCAACCCTACATTAATTTAAAAAATATCTAGACCAGACTCTAAGGACTGTCGCGCTCAATAAGGACAGAGGAAGGTCGTGGGTAATCTATCGCTTATCCGCATTACTTTTGTGGTGACTAGGCAAGTGTGTTCAAGGCGAGTGGTTACTTAATTAGGACTACTACTTTTGTAGTGGGGAGCCTCCCACTCACCTGGCACTTACCTGGCTACAAGGGTAGTAAAGAGGCGGTAGAGGATTTATCCTGCGGCTTGTCCTTTGGAAGTCTATGAGCGGTCTAGAGACTGGACCTAGGTGACCTTAGTTCTAGGGTTGCTTGTGGATCTTAGGGTGATTTGTCTTGAGTCTCACTTTTTCAAAACAAGCCAATTTTAAATCACACACACGCTGCCACTTGCACTAAACCCGCTTAGTGCATGCTCGGCTGGACACGGGATCCTAGTGCCCGTCTTGTCTGCGTTCCTGCTATCGACGCCGAAGTCGGTACTTCTTCATCTTCTTTTCCCCCACCACACACCACATCAACCGTGATGGACGGCACTCCATCTAATTATAACACCACGCTGCCACCGCCCGTAGGTGAGCAGAATCCACCGCGCATCTCTCTCCAAGAGAGATGCTATCTTATTCGTGGTCCCCTTCTTACTTGTCTATCTCTTCCACCACCTAACGGGGATAATTTCGAAATTAAACCCCACTACATCAATCTGCTGCCCAAATTTCACGGGCTTGAGTCGGAAGACACGTACGTTTTCATCACCAAATTCGAAAACGTATGCGCAATGATGGGTACTTCACAATTGACTTTAGATGCTATGCGCTTACGTCTACTCCCATTCACACTGTGCGACTTGGCAGAAAAATGGCTTTATAATACTGCCGCACACTCTATCACTGATTGGGATAATTCGTCATAGCATTTCTTAAGAAGTTTTACCCAAATCATAAGACTGCCCATATTAGGAGCGAGATCAACCAGTTCACCCAGCTTCCCAATGAACCATTTTGGAAGTGCTTTGAACGTTTCAAAGATCTGCTTGTCCAATGCCCCCATCACGGAATACAAAGATAGGATTTATGTCGGATTATATATGAGGGCATTAATCCAGCGACAAAGCAGATGCTTGAAACAAATTGTCAATGCAATTTCATGTCTAAAGACGACGGTGAAGCTTGGAAATATCTGGAAGACCTTGCTGAACACACGTTGCAGTGGGAAAGCGTAAGACCACCTTCAACTAAGGAAGGTATTCACCAGCTCGATGTTTCTATCGCAGTAAAAACCGAAATAGCAGTGATACAGAAGAAACTCGACGCTATTGAAAACAAGTTCTCATCATTCTCCCTAAATCAGGTCACGCTTCCTAAGACCGTCTGTGGTTGCTGTTCGGATCCTTCACACTTAACGGAAGAATGTCCTATGAATGCATCGTTTCAAGCTAATGCTGCTTTTCAGCAGCGACCTAGAAACGACCCTTATTCTTCCATGTACAATCAAGGATGGAGGAATCATCCTAACTTTGCTTGGAACCAAAGCCAACAAAGCAATTATCAAAGACCTCCTCCACAGCAACCACAACCACAGAATCAGCCCCCCTTTCAGTCACAGAATTTCCAAAATCCGGCCAACATTTCTACACCACAAGTGGCCGGTACTGACAACTCACTTGCACAAACTTTGGATATGTTCATGAAACAATCCATGCAATTTTCGGCTGAGATGAGGTCTTCTATTGATACCCTAACGAAAAACTCCGCCTCCAATGGTGAGAGTATTAAATCAATAGAAAACCAAATCGCACAGTTAAACGCCGCAATGAGTGCGAGAGAGAAAGGGAAACTCCCATCTCAACCCATACCTAATCCTGGCCACTCACAAAGTTATAATGTGAGTGCTGTTACCACGTTGAGATCGGGAAAAGTGCTGAATAACCGAGTGGGTGAGCAATGTGATGATAGTGACACCAATGATACCCCAGCTTCTTCTTCTTCCCCTAATTCGTCTAATCTCCCACCTTCACCCGAGCCTATTCTCCGTTTTCCCCAAGGCTCGAACATTTCGCCGAATCTATCTAAGTCGATTCCCACTCCAATTTTGGGATCGAATCCGTCCCCACAGTCTTCTCCACAAACGTTGGACCCAAAACTTATTGATCAAGCACCTTATCCAAACAGGTTAAGGGGCAGCAAACCAAGTCCACAAATGGAGAAGATTGTGGAAATTTTTAAGCAAGTTAACATAAACATTCCTCTCCTAGATGCTATTCAACAAGTTCCGTCGTATGCAAAAATCCTAAAGGACTTGTGCACTAGGAAGAGAAAAGTTCAAGTACCTAAAAAAGTTTTCCTTGCGAGTAATGTGAGCACAGCTTTTACACAACAACTACCCAAGAAACGAAAGGACCCCGGATGTCCTACAATTTCAATTTCTATTGGGGGTAAAAATATCAATCGTGCTCTACTCGATTTAGGTGCTAGTGTTAACTTGCTTCCGTATTCTGTTTATGAGCAATTAAGGATCGGAGAGTTAAAACCTGCGCATTGTACTCTTTAGATGGCCGATCGATCTATCACCCAACCTAGGGGTGAGCTAGAGGATGTGTTAATCAAAGTCGGGGAATTTATATTTCCCGTGGACTTTATTGTTATTGATACACAACCTGTGGCAAACCCACGCAATCAAATCCCGGTGATACTCGGTCGACCATTTTTGGCCACTTCCAACGCAGTAATCAATTGTAGAAACGGCTCTATGACCCTATCCTTTGGAAAGAAGTCAATTGAGCTTAACATTTACAAGTTGGGAAGTGAACCCTCCGAACCCTATGCTCATGTGTGTTCTTTCGAATTAATGGATGTCGACAGCAGCGAATATGATCAACCTTATAATTCCGACTCTTTTCATATGTTGTTGCTTGACACGGACTCTTCCACCGAGTTGTCCGGGTCAACATCTAACGCTGATAAGGAACTTTTTATAGAGTCTGACGATCACCCCATTTTTTCTGATGACATTATTTTTCGGGGTATCGATGAGAGCTTTGAGGAAATTTTCGCTGATGAACTCGCATTTTTACAAGACACGGGTGTTGAGATGAATCAACGCCAAGATGAAGAAATTGGACCTCCACCCCTTCTTTTGGACAATCATGATAATGCGAGAAATCCATCATTACTATCACTGTGTCTTCTCTCCAAATTGAGACGCAATTCTTTTCCATTACACCTCTTATCACCTCCCCACTTCTTCACGTCGAAAGATGACATGTTCTTTGTAAGTCCACGTTGCGACCCCCGGTTCTAACGGGGAGGCAGAAACGGTATAAAAATCAAATTTTTAGCGCATGGGGCAGCATGGACTAACAAAGTCGGGATCTTTTCTAAACTAAACTAGCTAACATGCAAAGGAGAGTTAACTACTCGGCAAAGTGGTTATACCTAACTTGAACTCCTTCTTCTTGAAACCTAGTAGAGGTTGATGGTTCTCTTCTCGTCGCCTTCTTCCGTCGAAGATGGATCCACCTGAGGGTTCAACCTTCGGGCTCTTTCTCGAACTTGGAGAGAACTAGAATCTTCGGCTTGCTAAACCTTTGATCCTAGAGTGAGTAGAGAGTGTCTAAAGGGTGCTTTTCTTTTAAGGAGATGGATTCTCAACACATGAGAAGGGTTCTCCTTTTGCTAGAGGAAGAAGAAGATGAAGTGAGGAGAGAGAAGCTAAATGATAGAAATGAGCTCTTTTCTTTTTGCAACCATAACAAAAAGCAAAAGAATTATCAAATTAATAATAATAATGAAAATGAAAAGGTTGATGGAAGGTTTTGGAATGACCATTAGGGTTTGGAAAAAGACGACTGTCAACTGTGCGTACGCACCCGTTCCGAAACCCTAATGAAAGTCCTCTTCCTCCTCCTCAAATAACTGTGCATACACACCTGCATTCTTGTTTCGAGGAACATGAATACTGAGAGAAAAAAGCAACCCCAAAACATATACCAGTATCTGACTCAAACCAGAGCCAGCCAGTAATATCCGTCCGGACTCCAAACGTGCACAAGTGCGCGGATGAGAACGAACCCTGTCGCAAAACCATGCGACCTCTACTCTGTTTTGCCCAGAGGCGAGTACCCTCTGTGTGCGACTCTAAAGACTCGACACTACGCTGGCAGTGGGTTTAACCACAGACCGCAAGCGGCACTAGCTGTGCGTAACGGTCCCCAGGTAGATGCCGACAAGAAGGCTGACGAGGTGAACCCCATCTGAACTCCTACTGAGTCTGAATGTGACAGTCTCCGTACAGTTCGGTCTGTTCGTCTGATACGTCGCATGGCGGGCCTAGGGGGCGGTAAAACGTCATTCCCCTAATAGCGGTACAAGTCGTGTCGGAGTGAAGCCCAAAGCACCCTGAGATAACACTGGAAGCCTACCAGTATATCTCGCTTGCCCTGGCCAGGGACTACTCGTGTAATGGCTCTCCTAGACACAGCGCGATGTCAACCCCCAATACCGGGAGAGATGAATCCTGTCTAACCGTCACTGCCTCCAAGTGCTTCGGGACTGTACCCAACTACTACCCGTTTGCACGACTCCTTTGAGCCGTGGTAGGGTAGTAATCAAAGTACAGTGGGAACACACTCGAGGCGAAGTGACAGTGTCAAGTCAGCGGACTAAGCTGTACTCATGTCACCTGGGAACTGATAACTGACGATAGGTATAATACCAACCTGTCAGTTCCCGACGAGTCCTGTCCAGTGTACTCGTAACCCAACGAGTACCCGTATACTATCTCCAGTACGACGTACTGATGGCTGTGGGACAGACCATCTCCCACACTGGGATGAGAAGCGCATACGCTAGTCTACTCCGGAGTATCGATGCCCTGTCTCGATAGTCCTGCGACTAGGGACCTGTATAAGGATGTGCTTATAGATTACCCAGCCCCCACTAGTGTGACTGCCATCACAACGCTGGTAATCAAGCAAAGATCCTAAGGGCTCCACTAATGCGTATAAGTGATATACTGAAATAAACACAAGTACACATTGAAGTAGAAACAAACCAAGTAGCATACTACTATATTGAGCAAGATTGTTTATACAAGGTGAATATCCCAAGCTTCCATTAAGTAATATACAAACTAGTATGATACAGTAATTGCCTCTAGGGCATATACACTAACATTCTCCCACTTGCACTAAGGCCATGTACTGGCGTATCGAAGACCTATCATCTCGATCAGCCGCTCGAACTGAGTCTGGGGTAAGGCCTTGGTGAATGGATCTGCAGTGTTTTCTTCTGAAGCAACCCTCCGAACCTTGATCTCCTTGCGATCCACGATCTCCCTGATCAGGTGAAACCGCCTTAAGATGTGCCTGGATCTCTGATGGGACCTGGGTTCCTTCGCTAAAGCTATAGCCCCATTGTTGTCGCAATACAGAGGTATTGGGTCAACAATGGACGGAACCACCTGAAGTTCTTTCAAGAACTTCCTCATCCAGACAGCTTCTTTTGCGGCATCAGATGCAGCAATATATTCCGCTTCCATAGTCGAGTCTGCAACGGTTTCCTGTTTGGAGCTCTTCCAACACACCGCCCCTCCATTGAGGGTAAAGACAAAACCCGACATGGACTTGGAATCATCCTTGTCACTCTGGAAGCTGGAGTCAGCAAAGGCCTCGATCTGGAGGTCTTTTCCGCCATACACCAAGAACATCTCCTTAGTCCTTCTCAGGTACTTGAGAATGTTCTTTACCGCTATCCAGTGTTTCTCCCCAGGGTTTGACTGATACCGCCTTACCACACTCAGTGCATAAGCTACATCCGGTCTGGTACACAACATCGCATACATTATAGAGCCTACCGCAGAAGCGTACGGTATAATAGACATGCGATCCCTCTCCAAATCAGTCTTGGGAGACATCTCTTTAGAGAGGGTGATCCCGTGACAAGCCGGTAGGTTACCGCGCTTGGAATCTTCCATACTGAATCTTTTCAGTATGGTGTCGATGTACCTAGACTGAGAAAGTCCTAATATCCTCTTGTATCTATCACGATGGATCCGGATCCCCAGGATGTACGAGGCATCACCCAGGTCTTTCATGGAGAACCTGTGCGACAAGAACCCCTTGACAGATTGTAGCATAGGAATGTCATTTCCTATTAAGAGAATGTCATCCACGTATAAAACGAGGAATACTACAGTTCTCGCTACAAATCTACTATAGATGCATGGTTTATCTGGATTTTTGATAAAGCCAAATTCCTTGACCGTCTCATCAAAACAGATATTCCAACTCAGCGATGCCTGCTTTAGTCCATAGATGGACTTAAGCAACTTGCACACCTTTCCGCTGCTCCCACTCTGAATGAAACCCTCTAGCTGATCCATATAGACACACTCCTCTAAATTTCCATTCAGAAAAGCGGTCTTTACGTCCATCTGCCAAATCTCATAATCGTGGAAGGCAGCAATGGCAAGAAGGACCCGAATGGATTTCAGCATAGCCACTGGAGAAAAGGTTTCGTCATAGTCCAAGCCAGGTCTTTGACGGAAACCCTTTGCTACAAGTCTAGCTTTATAGGTCTCAACCTGTCCATCTACACCAATCTTCCTTTTGAAGATCCACTTGCATCCTACGGGTTTTACCCCGTCTGGAGCAATGTCCAACGTCCATACTTTGTAGGTGTACATGGACTCCATCTCGGTCCGCATTGCATCCAGCCATTTTACCGAGTCAACGCTCTGAACGGCCTGCTGGAAGCTAGTAGGCTCATCATAATCTATGATGCAATCCTCTCTATCCCCGTCTATGAGAAAACCGTAGTATCTCTCGGGCGGATGAGACTGCCTACTACTCCTGCGGAGCGGCGTGGGAATGTCCTGTTCTTTTGAACTTACTGGCTCTTCCAAGCTTTCAGTAATAGCTTGTCGTTCTGGAATTTCTTCCAGTTCCATTGTGTTCCCACTTATCTGAGTTTCCAAAAACTCAGTTTCCATGAAGCGGGCATGTTGAGAAACAAAGACCTTTTGTTCCTCAGCGGAATAGAACAGATACCTCCTGGAGTTCTTTGGGTATCCCACAAACTTACACTGTACTGAGCGTGCCTCGAGTTTGTCCGCATGCTGCTTTTTTACAAAAGCTGGACATCCCCATATCTTAAGGTACTTAAGACAGGGTTTCTTCCCACTCCACATCTGATATGGAGTGGTAGGCACAGTCTTGGTGGGAGCCTTGTTCAAGAGATATGCAGCTGCTTCTAGTGCATAGCCCCGGAAAGATCGCGGTAACTCAGCCTTACTCATCATGGAACGAACCATATCTAATAGGGTTCGATTCCTCCTTTCCGATACACCGTTATGTTGCGGAGTGTATGGAGGAGTACGCTGAGAGAGAATTCCATTCTCTTTTAAATAGTCCAGGAACTCGGCACTCAAGTATTCACCACCTCGATCCGATCTTAGAATCTTAATACTTTTGCCTGTTTGTTTTTCAACTTCATTCTTGTAATCCCGAAATTTCTCAAAGGCCTCGGATTTGTGCTTCATTAAGAAGACATGTCCATACCTAGAGAAATCTTCTGTGAAAGTAATGAAGTATGAATAACCGCTTCGCGCATGTGTAGACATTGGACCACACACGTCACTGTGTATAAGTCCCAAGAGCTCGCTCGCTCTTACTCCGTGTCCAGTGAACGGAGTCTTTGTCATCTTTCCCATGAGACAAGATTCACAAGTGGCATAAGACTGATACTCAAACGGATCCAAGTATCCTTCTTTATGTAATTTAGTCAACCGTGTCTCATTGATGTGACCCAGTCTACAATGCCATAAGAAAGCCTGATTGATATCAGGAGACTTTCTTTTGTGTGTATTCTGGTCATTGAAAATCTATGGTTGGTTTAACACGTATATACCATTGCTCAATGTACCTGACCCAATCAGAACTTGATTAAGGTGAATGTTTACAACATTACTTACAAACGCAAATTCATAACCTTCTTTAGAAACCAAAGATACAGAAATGATATTACAAGTTGCGTTGGGTACAAAAAAGCAATTACGCAAAACCAAAACATGCCCATCTGACATTCCCAGGTGATAGTCCCCCACGGCTTTAGCATCCATGCTAGCTCCGTTCGCAACTCTGAGGGTCATGTCACCTGCCTTCAAAACCCTACGGTTTCTCAACGCCTGCAAAGAATTACAGATATGAGATCCTGATCCGGTATCCAATACCCAGGAAGTAGAGTTTATTGAAAGACAGTTTTCAATAACATACACACCTGAAGCTGAAGCCGCAACCTGCTTCAATTCCTGTGTCCTGGCTTTCCAAGCCCTGCAATCATTCTTCCAGTGTCCACTCTTATGACAATAGAAGCATTCTTCTTTACCTATAAGCTTCCCCGCTTTCATTGTTGCCTTTGCCTTTCCCTTCGTATCCACTTTACTAACACCGCCCCTTGGTTTGGCGGGGGCTTTCCTCTTCTTTCCCTTGGCTTTCGCCTTGGACCTAGAAGAAGAAGATCCTCCTACAAACAAAGTGGATGTTTCCCTACTTTTCTGTAGGGTGCCCTCTGCGCTCCTCAGCATGTTGAGGAGTTCTGAAAGTTCAACCTCTTTTTCTTGTAAGTTGAAGTTCAGTATAAACTGGGCGTAAGTGGAAGGAAGGGACTGAAGAATCAAGTCCGTATAGAGCGCATTCTCCAACGTGCTCCCAAGTTCAGCGAGCTCCTCAATGTAGCCAATCATCTTAAGCACGTGTTCCGCTACCGATGATCCGACGGCCAACTTTGCCGAAAACAACTTCTTCGACACTTCGTATCTTGCGATACGAGACTGCTCTCCATACAGTTCTTTTGTATGAAGAAATATGGATTCCAAGTCCATATTCTCGTGCCTCCTCTGATGTTCATTGTCCATCGAGGCAAGTACGAGGCACCTGGCCTTCGCGCTATCAATTTCCCAGGTCTTACGGATTTCCTTATCCGCGACGCTGGAGGTGGGACTTGGGACGAGGGGAGCTTTGGTGGTAAGAAGATACCCCAGCTTGTCGTAAGTGATTGCCATCTTGACATTCCTGAGCCAATCTTTGTAGTTTGGCCCTGTCAATATATTTTTTTATCTAGAAGTAACTTAAGTCCAGTCATGTTGATTGGTCGCTGCAATTAGGGGAGAGAGAAGAAACACTTTAGCACGATGCTCTTGCAAGTTTAGAGTGGTTTTTAATTTGTCTAAACAGGATGGCTCCCACTGTCTCTCGAATCTCTCCTCAAACCATAAAGGAAGAACTAGTCGGGATCAATCCCACCGCACAATACTTGCTTAACCGTTCAGCCAAGCCAGTGTCGGTACTTCGAGGGAGGTTTTCCAACGCTTTCGCGAAGTTCCTTAATTAAATAACCTCTTTTTCCTGGGGGCGTAGCCCCGCTAACACCTTTCTAGGCACCTACTAGGTTTATAGCATTGATCGTTTGGTGAGAAATTTCCCGAGGAGTAGCATATACTCACAGTAGGATCGGGATCCAAATATCATCGCGTGACGAAACTGAAGGAATCCTACCAGAATCACCACACTCCAAATGGTATGCAAATCTAGCAAGTTTCAGTACTTATGAAACTCCCGATGTGGATTTTTGCCCCAAGCTCTTATGACCTTGACGAAGATCAACAAATCATAAGTCACATATCAAGTTCTGCCCGTCATTTTCCAGGTTAATTTGAACCCACCCGTATATACCCTTGACGAAGGTCAACAAGGCAATGCGACTGTCCCAAACCAACGCATCTATCTATGCTACATATGAACACCCAACAGCTACCAATCTCTATGCCTTGACGAAGGTCAACAAACATAGCTTGAATACTATTGAATATTCATACGAAACGACGGAGGGCTACGAATGGTTTTGGCGAAATCGTGAACGTAGTGAACTTGATATAATCGATGGAACGAGATAGCTTTTAGAAAGAGTGGCTCAAGCTCCGCATTTAAAAGTTAGTTTTGAAAAGAACCGAGTGGTTTTTCGAAAGTGTTCCAACGATTTTAACTTGGTTTATTATCTTGCATTAGTTCTTTTAATGCGTGATATTCTTGCATTAGTTCTTTTAATGCGTCCCATCATTTAATCCTACCATTGCAGAAAACAACCAAAATATGACGTACGCTTATGCCATTCGCATTCGCCACGGGGCCCCGTCATCACCCGTTAGGTTACTTAACTAACGACAGAGCGGGGGCTGGGCTAGCGCGGCTGTAAAACATAAGCAACGCCTAAATAGTTATAAATATAGCAATGATAGACATTACAGATCACAGATAAATACATTGGATATACTAGGAATCCGCAATCCGTTCGAGCATGCAACGAAAAGCGGATTACACGGTCGCGGTGAATAGACAATACCCCATCCAAGACCCCTACGGGTGCGGCAAACTACCCGCCAAGTACTCGGCAGTTTGTGCACCCCCTCCATGGGTCTATCCTAGGAGCAAAAACAGTAAAAAGAAATATACAATGACGGCTACAACCCCGACCCGGTTGTGCGGCCAAACAAATAATAATATTACATCAATTTACATTTACAATGAATGAAAGAAAAACAAAAGCTCATCTCACATCCACCCCGGCTATTCACCCGCGACAGTCCAACACATTCATATACACATTCCAATATCAAACACAGATCACAGAGATGTATAACCCCGGCTAATCGACTTATAGCGATTAGCCGACGTTCAATACATTCAAACATCACAGATATAACCAATATAGTCCAAGTGCAGTGAAGTTCGGAAAAAAAAATACGGAATTATAGGCCCCCAAAAATAAATTTCTATTCTGGAAAATCTGGGCACATATAATATATCTGAAAAATCCCAAAATCCTACCAGAAGAACACTGCACGAAAAACGATCACAAGAGGAAACAAAACGGCGGCGGTTCCGCGGCCTAAGCCATCTATTGCCGCGGAACCGCGGCGCTTTAAGGGAATCATGCGATCGTTTTTCTTAGGTGTTCACACAAAACCCTGAGCCGAATTTAGGTGTATAACAAATCTCGTTTTGACCAGAAAAATTTTTAACAGAAACTAGGGTTTTGTAAAAGTTTGGTTTTTGGATTTTTCGGTTCCGAACTTCGTTACACTTCACTACCAAGCTAGTTTAAGTTTAGTTAGTCTCTGATACCACTGTAAGTCCACTTTGCGACCCCCGGTTCTTACGGGGAGGCGGAAACGGTATAAAAATCAAATTTTTAGCGCATGGGGCAACATGGATTAACAAAGTCGGGATCTTTTCTAAACTAAACTAGCTAACATGCAAAGGAGAGTTAACTACTCGGCAAAGTGGTTATACCTAACTTGAACTCCTTCTTCTTGAAACCTAGTAGAGGTTGATGGTTCTCTTCTCGTCGCCTTCTTCCGTCGAAGATGGATCCACCTGAGGGTTCAACCTTCGGGCTCTTTCTCGAACTTGGAGAGAACTAGAATCTTCGGCTTGCTAAACCTTTGATCCTAGAGTGAGTAGAGAGTGTCTAAAGGGTGCTTTTCTTTTAAGGAGATGGATTCTCAACACATGAGAAGGGTTCTCCTTTTGCTAGAGGAAGAAGAAGATGAAGTGAGGAGAGAGAAGCTAAATGATAGAAATGAGCTCTTTTCTTTTTGCAACCATAACAAAAAGCAAAAGAATTATCAAATTAATAATAATAATGAAAATGAAAAGGTTGATGGAAGGTTTTGGAATGACCATTATCATTTCAAACATTAAATGAATTTGCTAGAATCAAAGAGCATCTTTCTTTTGTAATGATGATGGTCAAAACTTCAACCATGGTCAACAAGTCAACATAAAAACCAACCATGACACAATTTCATTTTATTAATATTATTAATTGATATAACATAAATCCATTAGGGTTTGGAAAAAGACGACTGTCAACTGTGCGTACGCACCCGTTCCGAAACCCTAATGAAAGTCCTCTTCCTCCTCCTCAAATAACTGTGCATACACACCTGCATTCTTGTTCCGAGGAACATGAATACTGAGAGATAAAAGCAACCCCAAAACATATACCAGTATCTGACTCAAACCAGAGCCAGCCAGTAATATCCGTCCGGACTCTAAACGTGGACAAGTGCGCGGATGAGAACGAACCCTGTCGCAAAACCATGCGACCTCTACTCTGTTTTGCCCAGAGGCGAGTACCCTCTGTGTGGGACTCTAAAGACTCGACACTACGCTGGCAGTGGGTTTAACCACAGACCGCAAGCGGCACTAGCTGTGTGTAATGGTCCCCAGGTAGATGCGGACAAGAAGGCTGACGAGGTGAACCCCATCTGAACTCCTACTGAGTCTGAATGTGACAGTCTCCGTACAGTCCGGTCTGTTCGTCTGATACATCGCATGGCGGGCCTAGGGGGCGGTAAAACGTCAGTCCCCTAATAGCGGTACAAGTCGTGTCGGAGTGAAGCCCAAAACACCCTGAGATAACATTGGAAGCCTACCAGTATATCTCGCTTGCCCTGGCCAGGGACTACTCGTGTAATGGCTCTCCTAGACACAGCGCGATGTCAACCCCCAATACCGGGAGAGACGAATCATGTCTAACCGTCACTGCCTCCAAGTGCTTCGGGACTGTACCCAACTACTACCCGTTTGCACGACTCCTTTGAGCCGTGGTAGGGTAGTAATCAAAGTACAGTGGGAACACACTCGAGGCGAAGTGACAGTGTCAAGTCAGCGGACTAAGCTGTACTCATGTCACCTGGGAACTGATAACTGACGATAGGTATAATACCAACCTGTCAGTTCCCGACGAGTCCTATCCAGTGTACTCGTAACCCAACGAGTACCCGTATACTATCTCCAGTACGACGTACTGATGGCTGTGGGACAGACCATCTCCCACACTGGGATGAGAAGCGCATACGCTAGTCTACTGCGGAGTATCGATGCCCTGTCTCGATAGTCCTACGACTAGGGACCTGTATAAGGATGTGCTTATAGATTACCCAGCCCCCACTAGTGTGACTGCCATCACAACGCTGGTAATCAAGCAAAGATCCTAAGGGCTCCACTAATGCGTATAAGTGATATACTGAAATAAACACAAGTACACATTGAAGTAGAAACAAACCAAGTAGCATACTACTATATTGAGCAAGATTGTTTATACAAGGTGAATATCCCAAGCTTCCATTAAGTAATATACAAACTAGTATGATACAGTAATGGCCTCTAGGGCATATACACTAACATTCTTCCACCAACCTTGGTGCTTCATCGATAAAATTTTTGAATGGTTGGTGTTGACCTTCGGTCTTTGCAAAGCTTGGCATTGACCAATAACCTTACCCCCCTCGTGTGATTTTAAAAGATTAACATTTTTTAACTCAAGTTTGGGAGGGGGTATATTTTGGCTCTTGAAAGAAAATGATTTTTACAAAATTATGAGCCAAAAATAAGTTTGGGGGAGGATTTCACTTGCATATATTCTTGCCCCCATTAATAATTTCCTCCCAAGTCTACAGGTTTTTGAGCTTAATGGATGACATCAGTGAGGACACTGCTGTAAACAGGTTTGGGGGAGGTTTGTGCTTATTTACACATCAATTTGCATCATATTTTGCATAAGCACAACATTTTCAAAAATTTTTAAAAAAAAATTCTTTTACAACAAAAGAGTAGATAGTGAAAATTTACATCCAAAAGATTGGAAAAATTTAAGAAAACCAAGAAAATTAGAAGTTTTCTTAAACGAACTGGTAATAAGTAGTTATGAGCTGTTGTCCTAAGGGTTAGTAAGATGAAGGAAGTCACTAATCTGAGGATAAAAATAAGTCTGAAAAATAGTTTCTATTCTGGAAGCCAAACATTTGAATGTTGATACCCTACTATATGCACTTACACATGTCTTGAAACTCGTGATAGTAGAGGATACCTTGAAATGCTCTTGTCTAAAAGCCAAAGTATGAAGGAAATAAAAAAATGAATAAAATATAAAATGGTGAAGAAAAAAATGAACACTGGTTTCGTTATCGCCAAGGCAGCAATAAAAAATATAGCGAGGGTGCTTCATCATCTAGTGTCTTAGACCAACTGGTCTGGGAGTCACTGCTAAGCCTTAGGTGGTGCAAGACGAGGAAAATACTATCACCTAATCAGCAAGCACATAAGTAATCGGTCGGTTAGTACCTCAAGAAGTATTAACGGTCGCATGAAAATGTGTGAGCGAATCCATATAAATATTCATCAAATTAAAAATTACTGAGGTAGATGGACAAGAGTATGATAGTTTGAATTGAATTCTCCGAGTGTAGGGATGTTCTATACACACACGTAGGGGTATATGATCGATGTTTGGATGAAAGGTAGGAACGAAAAATAAAGACGATGTTTTATTGAGGGATGATGTGATTTGTAACATTTTTTTATGACTATTAAGAAAGGGCTCATGACAACCGAAAATCTAGTATTAGTTGGAAACTCTAATTTTCAAAGTATTTCTTTTATAGTTCTTATCTTTATATGTAACTTTCACCATCTCTCTTTTATTATAGGATTTTGTGGGTGTAATCCGCTGAAAACCCTCAGGAGACAACACTCCTCCTACTAGGGACACCTAGAGGTTTAACGGCTTGTTGCAGGCGCTCAGTGCAATCGTGTTGCCTACGAAAGTGTGCTTAGTTTTCTCCTTTCTTTTTCTCTTTCTCTTGATTAAACTAGTTTGCTCGGGACGATCAAAGATAAGTTTGGTGGTATTTGTTCAGTTGATAAAACTGCACATTTAATATGACATTTTCCTACTATTTCTATATAATGAAATGTGTTTATTATAATATATGATACATATGAGGGTTTATCTGTAAAAATACTATTTTCATGTGTTTATATATTATAATTAACATTTGGTAGGAAAAAGTAAGCATATATTATCCATGTAACATTTGGCCCAATTAAATATGCTTACCTTATTAAATACCTTTGACCAATTCTTAATGGTTAAGTTAATATCTCAATATAACAAACTTTACTAAATATTATTTGTTGAGATATTGTGCAGAATTTGCAGGGCTGAAATCAAGGAAATCAAAGTTGGCAAAACAAACCTACCTAATTAAGAAAGTAAACTAAAGAAATCAATTCTGGCAGTGACGTAGAAAAGATTTTCAGTTTCCAGAGATTCAAAAGATCACCACGTGTCACCAGAAGAAGCCACAAGAAATTTAAGGCCAAGATCCCACCATAATATCGCGGATCCGCGGTCAAACCCATCCAACGGTCGCGGTTCCGCCACACTTTAAGGGAGTTGGGATTCTGGATTTTTTTGGTTAGAATCGTAACAACTAGTTTCCAAATTAGGAAGCTAGGGTTCAGGCTCTGGGACTATAAATAAGGACCGAGAGCCTCTTGGAAAAATCATCAAGCCGAAGAGATCACGAAGTTCAAGACGGCTCACGCATCCAGGCTGATCATCGACTGTTCGACTACCTCCTTAGGAAAGATCGAGAAGCAACTAGTTTGTAATCATTTTTTACGGATTAAAATGTAGATTGTTCAAGTTGATTAATAAAGGTAGTTATTTTATTTAATTCTTTTGCATTTTACATTATATTTTCCCTCTCTGTCTTTTCATCTTCTTCTCCCAACATGCGCGAGTAATTCTCCGCTTGTTAGGGTTCGTAGGATTCGGGTAGGCTAATGGACAATGAAAATCACTAAACCCTTTTTAAGTCCTATAAAGTTTAGGAACTTTATCAAAAGAATCATTAACATCCTAATCGGGCGCGCTAGCAATTCTTTGCTAGTTCCGACCGCGATTAGCAATTAGATTAATGATTGTTTTGGTAAAGGTTAGATATGAACGGAGTTCCGTGTCGAGATAAGGGGTAAGAGTGGGATTCCTTTTCCCTCTAGAAACCCTAATCTACACGCATCACCGTCGTTCTAGTTCTAAATCTATTAATGGATAAAAATGGTAACTTTTAATTAATCGTCCATAACTACTAAATCCTAACGAACCCTACAAGCCCTCTTATTATATTAACTACATCTTTAAAATAATCTAGATCTATATTTTACATTCTTGTTTAACGTAGATCTAGAAACCATTCTATAAAATTCTTTATTCCTCCTCTCTTTTTCAACATATCTAAAGTAAGAGTAAAAGATTCAACGTTTCCCAGAGGACGACCCGTACTCACCTCGGTCTAGCTACACGCGACACCGTTCTGATTGCGGTTATTCTACAAACACTTTTTCGAACCAATCAGGATCCAAATATCATCGTGTGACAAAACTGAAGGAATCTTACCAGAATCATCACACTCCAAATGGTATGCAGCGCTAGCAAGTTTCAGTTCTTTTGAAACTCCCGATGTGGATTTTTGCCCCGTGCTCTTATGACCTTGGCGTGAGGTCAAAATGTCTTAAGTCACATGTCAAGTTCTTCCCATCATTGTCCAGGTTAATTTGAACACACCCGTACCTACCCTTGACGTAGGCCAAAATGGAATTACGACTGTCTCAAACCAATGCATTCTATCTATGCAACAGATAAATATCCGGCAGCTACCAATCACTATGCCTTGGCGTGAGGTCAAAATACATAGTGTGAATACTACCGAATATTTAACTGAAATGATGGAGGCCTACGGATGGTTTTGGAAAAACCTTGAACGTAGTGAACTTGATATGATCGATGGAACGAGATAGCTTTTAAAAGGAGTGGCTTAAGCTCCGCGTTTAAAAGTTCTTTTGAAAAGAAACCGAGTGGTTTTTGAAAGTGTTCTAACGACTTTTACTTCGTTTATTGTTCTTGCATTAGTTCTTTTAATGCGTCCCATCATTTAATCCTACCATTGTAGAAAACAACCAAAATATGACGTACGCTTATGCCATTCGCATTCGCCACGGGGCCCCGTCATCACCTGTTAGGTTACTTAACTAACGACAGAGCGGGGGCTGGGCTAGCGCGGCTGCAAAACATAAGCAACGTCTAAATAATATCATACATAGATATATTGCAATGATAGCCATTTCAGATCACAGATGAATACATTGGATATACTAGGAATCCACAATTTATACGAGCCTGTAACGAAAAGCGGATTACACGGTCGCGATGAATAGCCAAAACCCCACCCTAGACCCCTACGGGTGCGGCAAACTACCCGCCAAATATCCGAAGTGGAGTAACCTCCCTCAGCGACGTGAGTAGGCCACTCGGCGCTTCGAGATACCCGGTAGTTTGTGCACCCCACCTTGGGTCTATCCTAGGAGCAAAAAACAGCAAAAAGAAATTATACAATGATGGCTACAACCCCGAACCGGTTGTGCGGCCAAAAATAATACTACATCAATTTACATATTACAAGAATTGAAAGATAAACAAAAACTCTCATCTCATAATTCCCCCGGCTATTCATCCGCGACAATCCAACGAATTCATATACACAAACCATCAACATCACAGATCACAGATATGTATAACCCCCACTAATCGACGTATAGCGATTAGTAGACGTTCAATACATATAAAACATTACAGATATAACCATTAGCCAAAGTCTACAGAAAATCGACAAAAATACGGATTTGTAGCCACCCCAAAAACAAACTTGTTCTCTGGAAAATCTGGGCAGAAACAAACCATCCCAAAAATCCCAAAACACCCCCAGAAACAAACTGCAGGAGAAACGATCCACGGCTGAGTCAAGTCGGCCGCGGATCCGCGGCAAAAGAAAGCTTCTGCCGCAGAACCGCGGCGACTTGGTCGGCTCGTGCGATCATTTTTCTTGCATGTTTATAGAAAAGCCTGAGCCGATTTTTAAGACATGATTTTTTATTTTTAGAGCAGAAAAAAAATCGGCAGCAACTAGGGTTTTGCGGGGTGTTTTGCGGTTTTTTCGTTCGGTCGATATTCTAAATACTTTGGTAACATGCTAGGGTGTGTTTAGTTAGGCTCTGATACCACTGTAAGTCCATGTTACCTCTCCCGGTTCTTTCGGGCTTGCGGAAATGGTGAAAAACGATTTTTAGGGTTTGGGTAACATGGACTACAAAAACGGATCTTGGCTAAACTACACACTAGCAACCTAACAAGAGATTTGTCTACTCGGTTAGGGGTTATACCTCACTTGAACTCCTTCTTCTTGAACTCTTTGTAGTGGTTGGATGGTGCTTTCCTCGTCGCCTTCTTTCGTCAAAGATGGATCCACCTGAGGGTTCAACCTTGGGCTCCTTTCTCGAACTTTGAGAGAACTAAGGTCTTTGGCTTGCTAGACCTTCAACCCTAGAGTGAGTAGAGAGTGGTTTAGAGTATTTTATCTCAAGGAGAGATTTCTCAACACATGAGAATGGATCTCCTTGAACTAGAGGAGGAGGAAGAAGAAGAGAGGAGAGAGAATGGTTATGATAGAATGAAATGGTTTTTTACAACCATAACAATATCTAGTGAATTATCAAATTAATAAAATTAATCTAAATGAAAAGTTGATGGAAGGTTTGATAAGACTATTATCATTTCACATTAAATGGTTTTGCTAGAATCAAAGAGCATCTTTGATGTGTAATGATGATAGTCAATGTTTCAACCATGGTCAACAAGTCAACCTTGGTCAACAAGTCAACAAACCCAACCATGACACAATTTCATTTAATTAATATTATTAATTGATATATCACAAATTCATTAGGGTTTGGAAAAATACGACTGTCAACTGTGCATACACACCCGTTTCGAAACCCTAATGAAAATCCTCTTCTTCCGCCTCAATCAACTGTGCATACACACCCGCATTCGTGTTCCGAGGAACATGAATACTATGAGATAAAACTAACCCTAAAACATATACTAGGATCTGGCTCAAACCAGAGCCCGCTAGTAATATCCGTCCGGACGCCAAACGTGCACAAGTGCACGGATGAGAACGAACCCTGTCGCAAAACCATGCGACCTCTACTCTGTTTTGCCCAAAGGAGAATAGCCTTCTGTGTGGGACTCTAAAGACTCGACACTACGCTGGCAGTGGGTTTAACCACAGACCGCAAGCGGCACTAGCTGTGCGTAACAGTCCCCAGGTAGATGCCGATAAGAAGACGGACGAGGTGAAACCCATCTGAACTCCTACCGAGTCTGAATGTGACAATCTCCATACAGTCCGGTCTGTTCATCTGATACATCGCATGGCGGGCCTAGAGGGCGGTAAACGCCAGTCCCCTAATAGCGGTACAAGTCGTGTCGGAGTGAAGCCCAGAACACCCTGAGATAACACTGGAAACCTACCAGTATATCTCGCTTGCCCTGGCCAGGGACTACTCATGTAATGGCTCTCCTAGACACAGCGCGATGTCAACCCCCAATACCGGGAGAGACGAATCCTGTCTAACCGTCACTGCCTCCAAGTGCTTCGGGACTGCACCCAACTACTACCTGTTTGTACGACTCTTTTGAGCCGTGGTAGGGTAGTAATCTAAGTACAGTGGGAACACACTCGAGGCGAAGCGACAGTGTCAAGTCAGCGGACTAAGCTGTACTCATGTCACCTGGGAACTGATAACTGACGATAGGTATAGTACCAACCAACAGTTCCCGACGAGTCCTGTCCAGTGTACTCATAACCCAACGAGCTCCCGCATACTATCTCCAGTACGACGTACTGATGGCTGTGGGACAGACCATCTCCTACACTGGGATGAGAAGCGCATACGCTAGTCTACTCCGGAGTATCAATGCCCTCTCTCGATAGTCCTGCGACTAGGGACCTGCATAAGGATGTGCTTATAGATTACCCAGCCCCCACTAGTGTGACTGCCATCACAACGCTGGTAATCAAGCAAAGATCCTAAGGGCTCCACTAATGTGTATAAGTGATATACTAAAATAAACACATGTACACATTGAAGTAGAAACAAACCAAGTAGCATACTACTATATTGAGCAAGATTGTCTATACAACTGTGAATATCCCAAGCTTCCATTAAGTAATATACAAACTAGTATGATACAGTAATGGCCTCTAGGGCATATACACTAACAATATATATTAGGTTTTGTGTTGGAAAAACTAAGAAAATATCTTTCAAAAATATCTGCAACAAAAGCCTAAAATATAAAACCCAAAACAAAAGTCATTAACTTAACCATGACTCGCTACATGACTCATTACCATGAGTCATTAGTGAACATGCTAGAATAATGACTCATTACATGAGTCACACTTTCCAAATCAAATAAACATTTAAACCAAAATGTTTAACCAAAAAGAAATGCATCTTCTAAAGTAATCTTGTAACGAATTAAAAGAATACCCATCACCTGTATATACATACATGCATCCGTATTTCGACCGAATACGAATACAATGAGACTAAAATATTCTGACTAAATATAATACATGGATCCGGCTTAAACCAAAGCCCACCAGTATTATCTGTCCGAAACATGACACGTGCACAAGTGCACGTGCATGTTCAAACCCTGCCATAAAACCATACGGCCTCTACAACGTTTCGCCCGTACTTGGGAAACTATTTGTGGGGGACTCTAAAGACTCGTCAATACCCTGGCAGTGGGTTTAACCACAAGCACGTCAGAGGTACTAGCTGTACGTAACGGCTGCCCATGTATCGACGGAAAGGGAAGTTGATGAGCGAACTCATGCTGGAACCCTACTGAGCCTATCAGTGACAATATCCGTACAGTCCGGTCCGTTCGTCTATGAGCATCGCATATCGGGCCTAGGGGGCTGGTAACGTCAGATCCCTAAAAGCGGTATAAGTCGTGTCGGAGGGTAGCCCTAAACACCCTGAGAAACTACTGGAAATCCTACCAGTAATTCTCACCAGCCTGAAGGGTCCCGGCAGCGCCCCGGCCATTGAAACGCGGCCAAAATGCGGAACAAAATTTTTCTAAACCGGCGCTACCGCTACCCGATTCCCGGATCGACCTTAAACCCA
The DNA here is from genome assembly GCA_030015575.1 of Agapanthus africanus. Taxonomy (NCBI): domain Eukaryota; kingdom Viridiplantae; phylum Streptophyta; class Magnoliopsida; order Asparagales; family Amaryllidaceae; genus Agapanthus; species Agapanthus africanus. The sequence goes on along the minus strand of JASDDO010000016.1, from coordinate 202,562,724 downwards.
AAACTAGCAAGCTAAACTAAGAGTTAGAATTGTTATACCGAGTTGATCCAAGTCCTTCGGTCTTCAGTCCAAGCTCCTAGCGGTTCTTTGACGAAGTTTGGTTGCCGGTCTTCCTCCATCTCCGATGATCCACCCGAGGGAAACGGCGCAAGCTCCAATCTCGTCGAACGAGGTAACCGACGCTCCAAAGTTGCTAGCGATGGAAAGTGGGAGTGTAGTAGTGTGTCACTATAATTTTCTCTCAACTCAAAACTCAAATGAGCAATGCAAGATGAAGATGAGAGAGGTGAGGTAAACTTGGCATGAGCAAAAATGGTTATGTGTTTTTGTGAGCATGAGAGAGTGGAGTGTAGCAAGCATCATCTCCCAAATGGAAAAATGAATCCCCCCACCTATATTGGCCGGCCCCCCCGCTCAATCCCACAAAAAATATCAATTTCCTTTTTCAATTAATCAAATAAACAATTCACAACCATACTTTGCTACATGCCCAAAACCATGCTTATCACTATGCACATGCCACCTCACATCTCCACCTCATTTGTGAGTCAAATGAATTTTCCAAAAATGGAAAATCATGCAAAAGAGGTGGCCACCTTCTAGAAGTTATTCCGTATAAAATACGGAATACTTCCCGATACATGTATCGAAATACATATACGCGTATTCGTACCAGAATACGAATAGCCATGAGAGAAAACGAATAGTGAACAATAATACTAGAATACGTATAGACAAATACATATATCAATTATTAAATCAAAAACCCGATTTAATAATCCGGCTTAATCCTAAGCCGCTAGTATTATCAACCGTCCGATTAAAGTCTGCACAACATGCACACATTTAATTGGATACCTGTATGTATCAACATACCCCATGTACACCATATCGCCTGAGCCGTGAAAACCCTCTGTGTGGGACTCTAAATACTCGTCAATACGCTGACAGTTGGTTTAACCATAAGCACGTCAGCAGCACTAGCTTTACGTAACGGCTACCCAGGTATTGAGCGAAAGGGAGGCCGACGAGCAAACTCATCCTGAACCCCTACTGAGCCTGTCAGTGACAATATCCGTACAGTCCGGTCTGTTCGTCTAAGACTATCGCATATCGAGTCTAGGGGGATGGATAAAGTCAGACCCCCAACAACGTGACATTTAGTGTCGGTATGAAACCCGTCACCACCTGAGAAACTATCGATCCTGGATCGATAATTCTCGTCCATCGTGGCCACAGATTTATGGTGATGGCCATTCGTACACAACGCGACATCAACCCCCAATACCGGGAGAGACGAATCCCCGACGATCCGATCACTGCCTCCATGTGGCTCGGGACTGTACCCAACTAAAACCTGTTTGCACGACTCCTTTGAGCCGTGGTAGGGTAGTAATCAAAGCACAGTGGGAACTCACACGAGACAAATGACGATCTCAGGTCGACAGACTAACCTGTACACATGTCACCTGGGAACTGCTATCTGACAATAGGTATAATACCAACTAGAAGGTTCCCGGCGAGTCCGTCCAGTGTACTCATAACCCAATGAGCCCCTGTATACTATCTTAGGTGAACAAACTAACACCAATGGCTTGTGAGACCTGGCCACCTCCCCTTGTCGGGGTCTCGATCAGTATACGCTAGTCTACACTGGAGTATCGATGCCCGGTCTCGATACTCCCACGACTAGGGACATTTAAGGATGTGCTTATAGACCCCCAGCTCCCACGTATGTGATCGCCATCACAATGCTAGCAGTCAAGCAAGAATCCTATGGGCTCTATCAACATATATATGATGATAAAGACAAACCAGATAGCATACTATCGTCTTTAGTAAGACTGTTTCATCGGTATAAGTCCTGCCTCAGTCATCGTAATCATAAGTCCGCGACTATGATAATTGCCTTGAGGGAACTATAGACAACAATCTCCCACTTGCACTTAAGGACAATTATTGCGATGTTGCATACTCACAGCCCGTGTGATATCGAACACCCAACTTCTCTACTAATCAGTTTCGCAAAACCTGTTTGCGAAAATGATTGCGTTCGAAAAGTAGCCTCAGTGAGTGGATCCGCTCCAATGTTTCTTTCTGTATCTCTCTTAATCTCAACTTCGCGGAGAAAACTATCTCCCGAAATGAGCAATACTTGTCTTAGAATTTGTCTGGATATCTGATAGGACCCAGTTCACAAATGAACTCCATATCCAGCAAACTAGTTAGACTGTATCGTCCACTGAATTTAATCAGTTTCCTGTGCCTTGCCTTTCCTCAGTATCCGCTTGGACCACCTGTCCAACATACTGTCCCTCAAAAGAGGGAAAAACTATAACTCTGATAGTCACTCTGTCATTCAGGTCACCTTGGAAGCCTGAAATGATAACCGTCTCCCGAAGGAGGCTGCCGTAATCATTTCCCAAGAACATTCACTTATGTTCAATAACTGCTTCCCAATGTTTCTCCAGGATTGGATTAATATATCTGCTTATTGCATCTAGTGCAAAAGCAATATCTGGTGTGGTACTCGACATTTCATGATTAACTCAATTGCCTAAGCAAGTGATATGCTAATCATGCAGATCCCTCTCCCCTTTAGTCTATAAGACACCTTTAGAGAGGGTGACTCCATCACCTGCAGGTACACCACCATGCCAGGAGTCATCCATTTAATGTCAAAATACCCAGATTGGGATACTTCCCAAATCTAGACCTAAAACCATAGATCTAGTAACCAGAAAACCTGATGTTAGATCCATATCCGATGTGGAGAAACAACTTTGTGACAACCACAGTATAACCGATCGTAGTATAGGAATATCTCTTCCTATTAAGTGCATGTCATCCCAATACCTGGACATCACTCCCTACTACCTTCTTACCAGATCCATCTCCCATTCTGATGAAGTCAAGACCTATGACTGTCACATTAAAATAGATGATCTATTTCCGCTATACCTGCTTTAGTCTATAAATAGACATAAGCAACTTGTCTACTATGCTTCCGTTGCTCCCACTGACTACAACAACCCTCTGGCAGAGTCATATACACGTGCACTTCTAAAGCTAGTTTAGAACGACACTATACTCATCCTCCTGCCGGGTCTAATAGTCTAGAATAGCAGCAATAGCAAGTCTGGGTAAACAAGAACCTTCCTATCACCGTCTTTGAGAAGACCGAAGTACCTCTCGGGTGCCTGAGGTTACCCACCAAATCTACGGAGTGGCTAATGGAACATCAAATCCAATTGAATCCTTATGTTTTATTAAATTTCCAGTAATCGTTTGTGGTTCTGGAATAACTTACAGTTCTACCATACTCCCACTTGTGTTTTCTGAAAAAATCCATTTTATTAAAACTGTAGCGAGTCAAGAACAATATAAATATTGATCTTCCTGATGGTAGAAAGTTAACCCTCGTCAAAGCCCGGGATAACCCACAAACAGCCATTACTGAAACGTGCCTTGAGTTTATCCGGATTCTAGTTTTAAGCATCAGCCGGATAACTCCTTATACCTTAACATCGTTAAGATATAAATTGATTCTATATATATCTGATATAGAAAAAAAAGCCCTAATTTAATTTGAACCAGATTCAAAATCATGCAGCTGTCTCCAGTGCATATCAACCAAATGGAAAAATGACAATCAGCATTACTCATCTAGGAGTGCATCCATATATGAGTAACCAGAAAGAGAAGCAAGTTCTCAAAACCATTACTATCAACGGAATACCAAACACAAGTATATACATCTTCGACTTCCTCGAAGAATCCTGATACTTACAATAAAGGGTTCTCTACTTTATTCTTATACCTATAACTTCTCAAAATCTGAACCTTACATTTCAACGAAATACATGTCTAGAATCAGAGAAGTTATGAGTAAACAGAATACAGTGCGAGTACCAACCCCATTGTCCTAATGGACACTGGACAACATACAATACTTTGTATAAGTCCCCTGAGTTCAACAATTCAAACCCTGTACGTCGTAGGTTGAAAAACTGTACTATGGTTGAAAAGAATTACACCGCTGTTGAATGCACCTTACCTAATCACCAACTGATATAGGTAAATGTCACAGACACAATATCAAAAAGTTATATCTCACTTTATAAAATAAATGTACACATATATCAGCTTGAAATTGGTACATAACAACGGATATTCAAAACCAAATATTTGCCGTCCGGCAAAAACCAGATGATTTCCTCAAATATCACCAATTATTACGAATTCTGATATAATGAGTATCTGATCACCCAATTCCCAATATCTTACTCCCACTCACCATCCGTAATAACATGCAGATGTGAGAAACTGATCTGGTAAATATATACCCTGGAGTTAGATTCCAATTGGGAAAATAGTTTTCAATAAACATCGCATAGTCAGACTGAAACATGAAAATGTTTCAAAAGGGGTTAACTGGTATTCCTAGTAACACCTCTTCCAATATCCTGATTCACGACAGTAACCATATACTTACCTGCCCTCACTGCAATCCCTTTATTATGTCTTTACTTATTACCTTCAGTACACCTCCTTTACGCTAATTGGTTTTCTTCCTTCCCTACCCTTCGGCACCAGCCTAAGGTTTGGAAGAAGACTATCAAATAAGCGTAATAGGTGTACTCTCCTAATCCTAGGAGCCCTCGCAACCTGAGAGAAGGTAAAGAGAAAAGACATCTGAATAGTCCTATTCTTTTTCTCCTGAACCAGAAACCATCCCCGAATCTAGAACGAATTCCTTCGAGTTCGTATGTAACTATACGATGGCATATCCAATGGAAGTGGATATCCGTAGTGATACAGAGTGTTCTAGAGAAAAGCAAAGTGGATGTAGGAGTGGCAGGGGTATATGATGGTGATCGCAATTTCCTTTGCCATTATTCTAATCCTTTTATATGTCTTTACTTATTTCCTTCTGTACACCACAGTTAAGCTTGTTGGTTTTCTTTCTTCCCTACCGTTCGGCACCTGCCTATGGTCTAGAGGAAGACTATCCAATAAGCTCAATAGGTATACCCTCTCCTAATCCTAGGAGCCCTCACAACCTGAGAGAAGGTAAAGAGAAAAGACAACCGAATAATCCTATTCAATCTCTCCAGAACCAGATTCCATCCTCGAAAAAGTTCCTTCGAGTTCGTATATAACCATACAATGGATTTATCCAATGGAAGTGGACGTTCGTAGTGATACGAGGTGTTCTGGAGAAACGCAAAGGTGATATAGAAGTGGCAATGATGTATGTGACACCGTAACATTCCAAAAGCCAAAGCGTTTTAAGAATGTTCGGTTAACTTGGTTTATGAGTTTTAGTTAAGGGTCGGGTTATAGTCGCAGCCAGAGAGAGAGAGAGAAGAAACACTCAGCGTGCACTCTAACCTAGATCAGAATGGTTAATCATTTTATCTAATCTGGATGGCTCCCACTGTATCCTCGAATTCTCCTCCAAGCCTAAAAGGAGAATTAGTCGGAATCACCTGAGGAGTAAACCTACTCATTAGTGGGAATCGGGATCCAACTATCATCGCATGATAACTTGATGGAAGCCACTCAAGTCACCACACTCCAGAAGGTATGCGCAAGCCTGGCAAGTTTCTTGTATATTTGAAACTCCCGATGTATGTTTTTACCCCAAGCGGCTTATGACCTTGACAGAGGTCAACATATCATAAGTCGCAAGTCAAGTTCAACCCGTCATTGTCCTGGATTAACTTAGACTCACCCGCACGAGCCCTTGACAGAGGTCAACATGACCGTGCGACTGTCCTCAATAATCGCATATCTATGCAACAAACAATCATTACCCAGCTACCAAGCACTGTGCCTTGACAGAGGTCAACATACACAGCATGAATACTAAGTAATACCTGTAAGAAATGACGGAGGGCTACGACTGGTTTTTGGCGAAAAACCTTTAACGTAATGAACTTGATATCGATGAAGGAATCCAAGTGGTTTCATAAAGATATAGCGGCGAAAACTTTTGCTAAAGAGGTCACTCCCGGTGAAGGGATCTCGGCTCTTTCCCCGTCGAGTGGGGTGCAGGATATCCCAAACTGAATACCACGATGCAAAGCAAAAATAATCGACTATAGTAAAGTTATTACGTTGACGCAAAATTTTACCCAAGGGGCCACTCCCGATGAATGGATCTCGGCCCTTGCCTCGTCGAATGAGGTGCTGGATATTCATAACCGAATACCACTGTGCAAAGCAAAAGTGTACGTCTGTAATGTCAGTTTTTAAAAACTTGGTTCCAACAACATCATATATAGGTTTGTTTTATCCTTGCATTGATAAGAATCTATGCAGTCCCATCAATTAATCACACCAGAAAAGAACAAAAATAAAATGTACGTATATGCCATCTGCATTCGCCATTGGGCCCCGTCATCACACGTTAGGTTACTTAACTAACGACAGAGCGGGGGCTGGACTAGCGCGGGTGCAAAACATATACAACATCTACTAATATATATAAATATATATATAACATTCGTCCCAGGCATGATATAAAGCAACATCACAGAAACATCACAGAATGGTGGATAATCTGGAGCCCCGGGTTTCACTTGAGCCGCAAGTGAGACCCGATGTTCCCTATCGTGTGGATAGCCAGTGCAATGAAACCTAGACCCCTACGAGCGCGGAAAGTTACCTGCCAAAACCAAAAGTGAGGCAGCCCCCTTCAGCAACGTGAATAGACCACCCAGCACTTCACGGAATCCGGTAACTTGGGTACCCCTCCTGGGTCAACTTATACCCCCTACGAGTGCGGCGAATAGCCCGCCAATTCTAGAGTAAGGTCCCCTCCGTCCCAACGCCATGAGATGCGGACCCGTTGCCCTCTAGAATCCAGCTATTTGTGCACCCCACCACGGGGTAATCCTAGTACAAAAAATAAAATAATATACAAGGGTGACATCGACCTCATCCCGGTCGTGCCCCAAAAGAATAATATACAAACTGGTAGTGACGGCAGTCCACATGTCGGACGCTCGCCCCGCAATATCAAATGTACAAATGAAATTAAACTGTACTAACATTGTACCACTGGCTATCCACCACGAAAATCCAACCAACATCACAGCACAACACAGAACATCAACATGAATGTCACGTTCGCAAACCCGTCTAAAAGAACATATAGTAGTTAGACGGGTTTACCGATCAAATGAAATTCATGGTCGCAGATAGAAATGTATGTACTGTTAAATGCACACTTAAAATATCGATCGACTAAGTTCCAAATTGGCCCCAATAGCAAAACCAGCACTTCACAGAAACCTGGGCCGAAACAGGATATCCCAAAAATCACAATTCCAAGTATATGAGCTACAGTGCAAATTTGAAGGCCCGTCGCCAATAAATGGCCGCGGAACCGCCGCCAATAGGGGGTTAGTGCGGTGGATCCGCGGCACTTTAGTGGCATCACGAGCTCAAATTTTTGTGTAGCCTTATATTTGCCTGCACGGATTTTTAAGATGCTTGAAATAATTTTTTGACCACTTTTGAAAATCGACAGCAAACAGAAAATGGAAAACGTGAATTTGGCAATTTTCGTCGATCGATCTTTTAAGCACATTTAAACAAGCTAGTAAGGGGTTTAAAGGGTGGCTCTGACACCATGAAGGGTCCCGGCAGCGCCCCGACCATCGAAACGCGGCCAAAATGCGGAACAAAATTTTTCTAAACCGGCGCTACCGCTACCCGATTCCCGGATCGACCTTAAACCCAAAACTAGCAAGCTAAACTAAGAGTTAGAATTGTTATACCGAGTTGATCCAAGTCCTTCGGTCTTCATTCCAAGCTCCTAGCGGTTCTTTGACGAACTTTGGTTGCCGGTCTTCCTCCATCTCCGATGATCTACCCGAGGGAAACAGCGCAAGCTCCAACCTCGTCGAACGATGTAACCGACGCTCCAAAGTCGCTAGCGATGGAGAGTAGGGGTGTAGTAGTGTGTCACTATAATTTTCTCTCAACTCAAAACTCAAATGATGAATGCAAGATGAAGATGAGAGAGGTGAGGTAAACTTGGCATGAGCAAAAATGGTTATGTGTTTTGTGAGCATGAGAGAGTGGAGTGTAGCAAGCATCATCTCCCAAAGGGAAAAATGAATCCCCCCACCTATATTGGCCGGCCCCCCCTCTCAATCCCACAAAAAATATCAATTTCCTTTTTCAATTAATCAAATAAACAATACACAACCATACTTTGCTACATGCCCAAAACCATGCTTATCACTATGCACATGCCACCTCACATCTCCACCTCATTTGTGAGTCAAATGAATTTTCCAAAAATGGAAAATCATGCAAAATAGGTGGCCACCTTCTAGAAGCTATTTCGTATAAAATATGGAATACTTCCCGGTACATGTATCGAAATACATATACGCGTATTCGTACCAAAATACGAATAGCCATGAAAGAAAAAGAATAGTGAAAAATAATACTAGAATACGTATATACAAATACATATATCAATTATTAAATCAAAAACCCGATTTAATAATCCGGCTTAATCCTAAGCCGCTAGTATTATCAACCGTCCGATTAAAGTCTGCGCAACATGCACACATTTAATCGGACACCTGTATGTATCAACATACCCCATGTACACCATATCGCCTGAGCCCTGAAAACCCTCTGTGTGGGACTCTAAAGACTCGTCAATACGCTAGCAATGGGTTTAACCATAAGCACGTCAGCGGCACTAGCTGTACGTAACGGCTACCCAGGTATTGAGCGAAAGGGAGGTCGACGAGCAAACTCATCCTGAACCCCTACTGAGCCTGTCAGTGACAATATCCGTACAGTCCGGTCTGTTTATCTAAGAGTATCGCATATCGAGTCTAGGGGGATGGATAAAGTCAGACCCCCAACAACGCGACATTTAGTGTCGGTATGAAACCCATCACCACCTGAGAAACTATCGATCCTGGATCGATAATTCTCGTCCACCGTGGCCACGGATTTATGGTGATGGTCATTCGTACACAACGCGACATCAACCCCCAATTCCGGGAGAGATGAATCCCCGACGATCCGATCATTGCCTCCATGTGGCTCGGGACTGTACCCAACTAAAACCTGTTTGCACGACTCCTTTGAGTCGTGGTAGGGTAGTAATCAAAGAACAGTGGGAACTCACACGAGACAAATGACGATCTCAGGTCGACAGACTAACCTGTACACATGTCACCTGGGAACTGCTATCTGACAATAGGTATAATACCAACTAGCAGGTTCCCGGTGAGTCCGTCCAGTGTACTCATAACCCAATGAGCACATGTATACTATCTTAGGTGAACAAACTAACACCAATGGCTTGTGAGACCTGTCCACCGCCCCTCGTCGGGGTCTCGATTAGTATACACTAGTCTACACTAGAGTATCGATGCCCGGTCTCGATACTCCCACGACTAGGGACATTTAAGGATGTGCTTATAGACTCCCAGCTCCCACGTATGTGATCGCCATCACAATGCTGGCAGTCAAGCAAGAATCTTATGGGCTCTATCAACATATTTATGATGATAAAGACAAACCAGATAGCATACTATCATCTTGAGTAAGACTGTTTCATCGGTATAGGTCCTGCCTCAATCATCATAATCACAAGTCCACGACTATGATAATTGCCTTGAGGGCACTATAGCCAACACAGCCTTGGCCAAGGACTTGGTGTAATGGCTCTCTTAGACATAGCGTGATCTCACCCCCAATACCGGGAGAGACGAAACCTCTGCCGATCCGCTCACTACCTCTATGTGACTCGGGACTGTACCTAACTAAAACCTGTTTGCACGACTCCTTTGAGCCGTGGTAGGGTAGTAATCTATGCACAGTGGGAACTCACACGAGACAAATGATGAACTCTGGTCGATGAACTAACCTGTACACATATCACCAGGGAACTGCTATCTGATGCTAGGTATAATACCAACTAGCAGGTTCCTGGCGAGTCCTGTCCGGTGCACTCATAACCCAAGGAGCACCTGTATACATCTTAGGTGAACCAACTGACACCAATGGCTTGTGAGACCGGCCACCGCCCCTCGTCGGGGTCTCGACTGTATACACTAGTTTACTCCGGAGTATCGACGCCCTGTCTCGAAACTCCCACGACTAGGGACCACTTTTAAGGATATGCTTATGGACTACCGAATTCTCACGTATATGATCGCCATCATACAAGAAAGAATCATAAGGGCTCTATCAACGTGTAATAGTGATCATGTCACCTAAAGCTGTACACGATGATAAAGTTAATCCAGACAGCATACTATCATCTCGAGTAAGACTGTCCTACCGGTATAGGTCCTCCTCAATCATTGCAATCACGTGCCTGCGGTCCAATAATTGACTTTGAGGGCACTACATCCAACACCAATGTCGCCGGCCAAAACCTGTGGGAAAGGGTTAGGGTTTTAGGTGAACCCTCAGGGTCTCGAGTACAACACTACCATACTGTTTGTTTCTACAGTGAACACTCGGGGTCACAGCAGGTTATCGATATCACAAAACGACACAAAAATACGATATCGAGCACAAAGCTAAACTTCTAGTGTTCTAAACTGAAACTAACTAGACACACCACAAATTAAGTACCTATTTAACAGATTAGAGGTTATACCTATCCATACTTACTCAAAATCCTAGCTTTCCATGCTCCAAGTGATCTCCATGAGCTTTAGATCAAGTTAAAGAAGGGTCTAGTGTGTTTTAGTGAAGATTTGTGAGGGTTTATGAGGATTTGGGTTAATTTTTGTGATGAAGAAGGAAGGGGTTCAGTTGAGGGGTGAGGGAGATGAAGTGTGATGAAAAAATAATGAGAATGAGAGTGAATGAGGGTATGAGTGAGGGTGTAAGTGTGTGAGTGAGTGAAATACAAAAGGGGTGTGAGTTTAACATAAGCCATGCCTCCTTCTCTGTACATTAATTGCTTGGCATGCTTGCCCCATGCCTCATGATGAGTCCAATGTCAACCCTCTCTCTCTCTCTCTCTCCAAATTCAAATCTTAATATAAAAACTAATTAACTAATTAATTTAAATAACGCATAAGACTTAATTAAAACGGGGTTAAGGTGCGATGGCTACTTAAGCATGGTTAACCCTAGGTTAACATGCACATGTGTGTGCAAGACCAAAATAAATATTAATAAAATATTTACTAATTTTTATAAAATATTTGAAAACTATTTTGGTAAACTTTTATTAAAAAAACAAATCCGCATTGTCGCATAATTAACACCAATTGAAAATCTAAGGTGTTACAATTTCCCCATCTTAAAAAATTCGGTCCCCGAATTTAAATTTAAACCCCCAAATACTAAAACATTTCAATAATCAACTCAAATCAACGGGGCTCCGAAGTCACGGAAGATACAAAATAACACAGCACGTCAAGTGCGCATGAAAATGAGTACAAAACTCAAAATCGAACTCCGTCAAGAGTCACACAAATCATCGGATTTGCACGCATATCCTCGGAGTTACAATGGAGATACAGATCTCGAAATCCACTACGGAAATCCAATGTACACTAGTCAAATACTATAATACGTGTATAGTATGCATCCTTGGAAAACTTTCAAGAACTGAATAAAACTCATGCAAAAATATTTTTTAAATCACCGCGTGAATGCGTAACTCACGACATAAGTGACGGATGCTTATTTGTAAAATAATAATATATGTCCATATATGTTTTGCTAAACGTACGTTCCGTCGTTTCAAAATATCCCAAAAGGTTTTCCTTTATAAACGTTCGTGTCGCTCACGGACACGTAGGAAATAGCGAGACTATAGCTCCTTTTCAAAAACCTCTTGGTAAACTTTTAATGCATGCTAAGTACTCAGGTACTGTCCGCAGATCAGTCCTGTTTGGCTACTACATAACATAGTGCCCATCATGAAAACAAAGTGGTCAAAAGAAAAATCAGCCTCAAAAGGCGTATCCAACCATCACGTGCGTCTGGTGTGCATGGAAATCAAATCCAAATACACGTGCCACAACATGCAGAAAAGAAAAACTAAGTGCAACGGGTGTGCACGAAAGCATCTGTCCAGTGCAACGGGTGTGCACGACAACAATATCAAGTGCATCTAGAGTGCATCCGGTGCAACTAACATACACAAATGAAAATCCCAATTGAGTGTATCCGGTGTGCACAAAATCACATCTCATATCATGCGCCCAACATGAGCGAAAATCTAAATCAAGTGCATCCATCACGCACGAAAGAAAAATCTCACTCATGTGCATCCGATGCGCACAAAAATCCAAAATCAAGCGCCTAATATGCACAAAATCTAACCAAAGCGTGTCGGGTCCGTAAGAGCATATAGTGCAGTAGCATGCACGAAAATGAACGTCAAGTGCCAACGCGCACGAAAACACAAATCGGACTACACAAATGCTCAAGGACATAAATCGGTGCAACAATGTACGGAGTATAAATCTAGTGCAACCAATGCACGAAATACCGATATGGTGCAACCAACACACAAAATGTAAACCCAGTGCAACAAACGCACGAAATGAAAATCCAGTGCAATAAATGCACGAAATATAATTATAGTGCATCCTGTGCACAAAATACAAATCAATAACTCGAATGCGTAAATAGCAACACCGAATGTACCAAGGTGTATAAAATCATAAACGTGTGCAATTGCGTGCAAAAAACACGTATCAACGCACTGCAAGCACATATAAGATATACCGAGTGCAAAATCAAATAGAGTGCGTACCACACGCACAAAAATCAAATCAACTGTATGAAATCCACGAAATCATAAACATGTGCAGCCAAGGCACAAAATCAATATCAAGTGCAATAGATATGCACAAATCGTAAATACCCAGTCGGTGCAGCCATGGTGTACGAAAACAATATCATGAAACTCAATCATCAGAACTCAAATCCAAGCGATATAATTGTGATACTCGGATCACAAACGCAAATCGCAACAAATGACATTGAGGTACACCTCCTACAATGTCGAAAAATGTCAGTGCGCCCAAAACTGGCAGACAAAGAATATCCGCTTGCCTCCTGCTCACGGTCTGGCGCCCTCTGTCTCTGGGTCTTCATTTCTCTGTGGATTTACCAATCTCGCAATCCATCGGCTCGTCGGCCCGGTCAGGTGTGCCAACGGAAACGATTCTGTTCTGGCACTTCTTTGGTCATCTCTCGGTCAATCATCACGACCACTCGTAAAGCAGCACATCACTGGCGTCGGCTTCTGGTCCTCTGAATACACATGGCACAACTGATCCTGGGTGCAAATCTCATTGCAGCAGTGTCCTGGAAGGAATCCTCCTCAAGGTCTCTTCCGATCTCGCCTATGCCGAACTGTACGGAGTCTGGTACTCTTGCATAATATTTTCTCGCTTTCTGGACATCTGCGTTCTCAGCACAACATTTCCTCGGGAATTGGCCGCATCCCAACACCTCTGTGTGCATATCAGATCTCTCATCTCGACGGGGAGTAACAACAGCTCGTCAGGATCGCGCACGAACCTCTGGTTCCACTCGTTAACCTTTGGTTCCACTCGTTCGTATCATCGTCCACTTCGACGTCACGTCATATTATCTGCATCCTGCAAACGTTCTCGCCTACAGTCAACCCGAAGTCTCTCACACGGACTCGAAATCACGAACTCGGTATCTTCATCACTCTGTATAAGATCTTTAGCCGAACACGTCCTCGGGAACTCGTCCCAACCATCGGAGGAATACTCAATACTCGTCCGTTCTCGATCAACTCACAGCGCATCTGGGTGAGGTCCTCTATCTGAAGCTGGTCAGATTGCTGATCTCCTATCGCATGATATCCGGACGACGTCAAACTTTTTGATCGAGTCATCAAAGTCCCATAATTTCCCGAAAGCTCAACACCTGAGCACAGTCTAATAATATCTGGTACATACCACAGTACCTACGGACCATCCGTAGAAGGGCAAACCCAAGCCTCACTGATGGCTCCGCTAAACTGCCGCAAACCCTAAGGTTCAAAAGCGGTTCCATGGTCATCATGTCGAGTTAGGGTTTCATTCTTCTAGAGGGTCCATAGAATTACCTGCATGTTCTTCCAAACACTCAAACTTGGAAAAATGGGTTTCTGACATTCGTTCGAACTTTTTAACTTCGCCTATACAACATGTGAATATCCTTCGTCCGCATGCTAAACAATGCTTCAATCTTCTAGGAAAAACGATACATCAACGGTCATCTCTGGATCGGTCTGCTTTAGATCTGAGTAAGACTCTCCATACTGAAAATCTTCAACTCAACTGGGCCTGCGTCGATGCATCAATCTGACGAATCACCTTCATCTCTCAAATCGGGATAGGCTAGCTATCATCTGTCGCATCTCTGCCTGGAAGCTCCAGCGATCTCATCTCGTAAGCTCTGGAAGCGACATCCCATCAATCTCAGCAACAGCTGGGTCATCTGTCTGCACGGTAGGCGACCTCACAATCTCCAAGGTAGGCTGTACATTAACAGTCCTTTAGCAATTGGCAGCTCTATCAATGGCCCGATTATCTGGTGCAAATCCAAACACTCGCCTCAGATAAGAGGTCACGACATAAACGCTAACTCGAGACGTTCCCGTGTCACCAGAAAACACGATGGTCAGTCCTCGTTCATGACGAGCTCTCCCTGACAGCATCACTAGCAGCATCTCAATATGTACTCAAACTATGGTGACAGGAATCTCGATCGAGCATCGAAGAAAGCAGATCAACGGCATGAAAGGAAACGACAGATCCAGAATGGATACATGATCAAAATATGTAGATCCTAAGGTTTCTTAAGTGGAGTATCGTATCATAAATATGCTGCGGAACATACGTACGGTATGTCACTCTACTCAAGCTACCTACTCCATCAATCAGGGTCAGCCTATGAAACGAAAGTTCGGGACTAATACCCCCCTGTTCAAGTCTAAGTTCCGTAAGGTCAAGCCTAGGTTCCGAAATACATACCCGCCCTAGACTCCACATAGTCAAACATAGACTCGAACCAAGGTTAAACCAAGCGCTCTGATACCAACTTTATCACGACCCAAAATATTATCTCGTGACCAGCACTTGAATCACGCAACGTCTAAAGGCGTAACGGAATTCAAGTAAGCTGAAACCCAGAAATCTAAAACTTTTTAAGAAAATAAAAGTGGTGAAGTTTTGAAATAAAGGTATAATGAAATCAAGTTTTCTTAAATGCATAGAAAAGGAACATGAATAATGCAATTGAAATTTACTAGTTTGAAAACATGTTTCGCATTTTAAAAATTTGGGCAGCACCTTTGTATATTTTGATCCAAACTACAATACATGAAAAATAAAGGCATCCCCAAGCGGGAGCTAGCTCTTCGCCAACCGGTGGATCACAATCACGCAAGACAGTATAAATATAAGAATACGACGCCCAACGGCGAAGACCACCACAAAGGATAAAGAAATAAGCAAGACATCAAAACACTATTAACGGAAAGCCCCTCGCTCTAAGTATCGTAACCACAAGTCTCACTAAGTCTCATTACTTAAACAAATACTAGTTTGATTTGATGGAGTTGACTAGATACAAAAAGAAATAGTAAATACAAGAGTGGGTACGATACAAATGTCCCACCTACCAAGCAAACCACCCAAAAGTAGCTATGTGCCAGCGATGCCGCTACTGATCCATGCGGTCAACCTGCAAGAACTGTGGCACAACGGGGGTGAGTTGCCAACTCATGAATAGAAAAACATCTACAAGTAGAAATCGAATAAACAACGACTCCTAGGTCAACTATATCATAAAGGTAATACTATGATATCTAGGGTGACCGGGTCATCATATGTGCCAACAATATACTCAAAGTCTATAAGTATGTGGATATCATCCAACCATATAATCAATGTATGTATGTATGTGGATCTCGTCCAACCATATAACCAATGCATGTATGCATGTGGATCTCGTCCAACCATATAATCAATGTATGTATGCATGTGGATTTCGTCCAACCATATAATCAATGTCTGTATGCATGTGGATCTCGTCCACGTGTCAACCAATGACACAACAATATCATGCATGTAAATATCATAAAAGCATGTGCATGAAAGTATGAGGATATAAATCAACGGGTGTCCCTCGCGACACATTAAAATCATGGAACCTGGGTGTCCAACATCGACACTCGAAAACATCATGAAACCCGTGTCCAGTATCGACACGTAAATCCTCATATCTCGGGCTCCGTCAGTCCGGATCGGCCTGTAAGTCTACGCTAGCGCCCTGGCAGTCTACAGACGCCAAATGCGGAACAAAAACTTTTTAACTGGCGCTATTGTATACTTTAACCCGGATCTGCCATTATTGCTAAACTAACAAAATGTAAAGAGTGTAGGAAGATTGTACTGAACGATCCGAGTCCTTCGTTCTTCAACCATCATCCCACGCTCCGTTGCGGCTGCTCCGATCTCGTCGATCTCCGATCTCCTCGTCGAGGTGGCACCACATGATCGGTTCTTTAAACGGGCTCCCGCCTCTGACTCGAGGCAACTCGATCGTCAAGTTTGCTAAAAGAGACGACCAAGATTGATGTAGAGAATGAGTAGATGACTTTGTCTCACTTCGTCCAAGTCCGTGGACGATCGGTTAATGTAGTTGCCGTGGAAATCGGGTGATGGAATGAAAAGAGCTGTAAATTCCATACACCCCAAACTATCATAATCTTTTTCTACAAATGAAATCATCAAGTGAGAGTGAGGAGAGAGAGGGCCGGCCATATATAGCAAGAGGGAGGTGACCGTAGGAGAGGGGGGTGACCACAAGAGAAACCTTCTCACTTTAAAAATATCTTAAGCAATCCAAGAATGCATTAATACAAAGTATGACTCACTAAACCTAGTCACCCTTTAATAAATGCAACCAATTAGAATACAACACCAATTGGCCTCATCATCACTTCTAGAAGCTTCTAGAATGATGACTCACCCCAACTGAAGAAAAGATAAATCCGTCTTTAACCGAATGTTAAAAGACGGCTGATAGAAAACTGGAAACTGGCAACTTCCAAAAGTGATCCTGAAACAACTTTCAGGATAACCCCGAAACTGTATAAATATACCCGCATTTGTATTACGATCGAATACAAATGCAACTGAGTTAAAGATATTATACCTACTCAATATAATACTCGGATCCGGCTTAAACCAAAGCCGACCAGTATCATCTGTCCGAAAATCGACACGTGCGTAAACGCACGTGCATTTTCCGAACCCTGCCATAAAACCATACGGCCTCTACAACGTTTCGCCCGAACCTGGGAAACTGTCTGTGGGGGACTCTAATGACTCGTCAGTACCCTGGCAGTGGGTTTAACCATAAACCGTCAGCGGCACTAGCAATGCGTAACGGCTGCCTACGGACTGACCTCAAGGGAGACCGATGAGCGCACTCAAGGGAGGCCGATGAGTGAACTCATCCAGAAAACCCTACTGAGCCTAACAGTGACAATGTATATACAGTCCGGTCCGTTTGTCAATGAGTATCGCATATCTGCCTAGGGGGCTAGCAACGTCAGACCCCCAATAGCAGTATAAGTCGTGTCGGAGTGAAGCCCAATAACACCCTGAGATACTACTGGAGTACCTACCAGTAAATCTCTTGCCACGGCCGTGGGCTTTGTGTAATGGCTCTCCTAAACACAGCACGATCTCGCCCCCAATACCGGGAGAGACGAATCCCCTGCCGATCCGCTCACGTGCCTCCATATGGCTCGGGACTGTACCCAAAAGCTACCTGTTTGCACGACTCCTTTGAGCCGTGGTAGGGTAGAAATCAAAGCACAGTGGGAACTCACACGAGACAAATGACGACCTCAGGTCGATGAACTAACCTGTACACATGTCACCAGGGAACTGCTATCTGATGGTAGATATAATACTAACTAGCAGATTCCCGGCGAGTCCTGTCCGGTGTACTCATAACCCAATGAGCACCTGTATACATCTTAGGTGATCCAACTGACACCAGTGGTTTGTGAGACCGGCCACCGCCCCTCGTCGGGGTCTCGACTGTACACACTAGTCTACTCCGGAGTATCGATGCCCTGTCTCGAAACTCCCACGACTAGGGACCATAATTAAGGATATGCATATAAACTACCCAACTCTCACGTATATGATCGCCATCATACTGTTGGTAGTAAAGCAAGATCCTAAGGGCTCTATCAAAGTGTAACATGCAATCAGTCACCTGAACATGTACACGACTGATAAAGGCAAACCAGATAGCATACTATCATCTCGAGTAAGACTGTGCTACCGGGATAGGTCCTCCGCAATCATTGCAATCACGTACCTGCGATCCAATAATTGACTATGAGGGCACTATCTCCAACAATCTCCCACTTGCACTCAAGGCTAATATTGCGATGTCGACTACTCACAGCCCGTGTGAAACCGAACATCCAACTCCTTTACTAATCAGTTTCACAAAGCCCGTTTGTAAAACTATTGTGTTCGAGAAATAGCCTCAGTGAGTGGATCCGCCTAGAAGTATCTTTCTATATCTCTCTTAATCTCAAGTTCGCGGAGAAAGCCATCTCCCGAATTGAGTAGTACCTGTCTTAGAATATGTCTGGATATCTGATGGGACCTTAGTTCATAAATGAACTCCATATCCAAACTTCTTAGACTGTATGGATCACTGAACCTAATCAGTATCCGGCACCATGCCACCCACAGTATCCTCTGGAACCACCTGTCCATAATACTGTCCCTCTTCGTCAGAGGGAAAACTAAAACTCTGACAATCACTCTGTCATCCATGTCACCTTTGAAGCCTGGAATGATAACCGTCTCCCGAAGGAGGCTGCCGTCATCAAATCCGTAGAACATGTACTTATGTTCTAAAACTGCTCCCTTATGTTTCTCCAGGATTGGATTAATACAAACTTATTGCATCTAGTGAAAAAACAACATTTGGTGTGGTACTTGACATCTCATGATTGACTCAATTGCCTAAGCAAGTGATCTGCCAATCATGCACATCCCTCTCCCCTTTAGTCTATAAGACACCTTTAGAGAGGGTGACTCCATCACCTGCAGGTACACCACCATGCTAGGAGTCAACTATTCCAAAAACCATAAGAATATCTGTCAAAGTACCCACATTGGGAAACTACCCAAATCCAGATCTAAAACCATAGATCTAGAAACCAGAATGTCAAATATTATATCCATATCCTGTCTGGAGAAACAACTGTGTGACGACCACAGTTCAACCGATCGTAATATAGGAATTTTACTTCCCACTCTGTGTATGTCATCCAGATACCATGACATCACACCCTACTACCTTCTTAACTGATCCATCCCCTATTCTAATTGAAGTCAAACCCATGACTGTCACATCAAAATTAGATGATCTATCTTCGCTATAACTGCTCTAGTCTATAAATAGACATAAGCTACTTGCCCACTATGCTTCTGCTGCTCCCACTGACTACGACAACCCTCCTACCGGATCTCATAACCTGGAACAACAGTAGTATCAAGTCTGGGTAGATAAGAACCTCCCTGTCACCGTCCTTGAGGCTACCGAAGTACCTCTCGGGTGTCTGAGGTTACCCACCAAATCTACGGAGTGGCTATTGGAATGTCAAACCTGATTGAATGTATAGGTCCTATTAAATTTTCCGTAATCGTTCGCGGTTCTGGAATCATTTCCAGTTCTACCATACTCCCACTACTGTTTTCTGAAAAAGATCCATTTTACTAAAACTGTGGCGAGTCAAGAACAATATCACTATTGATCTTGCAAATGGTAGAATATCAACCCTCGTCATAGCCAGGGTCAACCCACAAACAGCCATTACAGAACCATGCCCTGAGTTATCCAGAGTCTGGTTTTAATCATAAGCTGGACAACTCCCCATACCTTAATTTCTTTTAAGGTACGATCCATTCTATATCCAATACAGAAACTTTGGCACTTATTTAATTGGAACCATATTCAAATCATACAGCTGTCTCCAGTGCATATCCACTTAATGGAAAGAGGCTAATCAGCATTACTCAACTTAGGAATCCATCCAATTATGAGTAACCTGAAAGAGAAACACGTTTCTCAAAACCATCACTATCATCTGAATACCAATCACAAGAATCTACATCTTCGATCTCTTTGAAGAATCCCGATACTTGTGATACCTGGTTCTCTACTTTATTCTTATACCCACAACTTCTCAAAACTTTGACCTTGTATTTCTACGAAACACTCGTCTAAATACTAGAGAAGTTATAAGTAAACAGAACATAGTACGAGGACCTACCCCTTTGTCCTGATGGACACTGGACAACATACAATACTCTGTATAGGTCCGCTGAGTTAAACAACTCAAAACCTGTGTGTTGTAGGTGGAAAACTGTACCCTGGCGATTTCCTCAAATATCACCAATTACAACGAAGTCCGATATAATGAGGATGATCACCTAATTCCCAATATCTTACTCCCACTCATCATCTGTAAAACCATACAGATATGAGAATGAAACCTGGTAAATACATACCCTTGGAGTAAGTGTCTAATCAGGAAAACAGTTTTTCCTTTAACAATGCACTGAAACATGAAAATGTTTCGTAGGGTTATCCTGGTATTCATAGCAATGCCTCTTCCATAATCCAATTCATGACTTCAACCGTATATTTTATTGCCATTTCTCCAAATCCCTTTATTTGTCTTTAGTCGTTACCTTCTGTACACCATCGTTAGGCTAAATGGTTTTCTTCCTTCCCTACCGTTCGGCACCAGCCTATGGTTTGGAAGAAGACTATCCAGTAAGCATAATAGGTGTACCCTCCTAAACCAAGGAGTACTCGCATCTCGAGAGAAGGTGACGATAAAAGACAACTGAATAATACCTTATTCCTTTTAAAGGTGAAATAGAAGTGGTGATGAATTACGCGGTTTTGGTCGTGAATGATATCAGTCGCAATTTACTTTGCCCTCTTTCTAATCCCTTTATTTTGTCTTTACATATTACCTTCTGCACACACTACTTATGCTAATTGGTTTTCTTCATTCCCTACCTTTCGGCACCAGCCTATGGTTTGGAATAAGACTATCCAATAGGCGTAATAGGTGTATTCTCCTAAACCAAGGAGCTCTCGCAACCTGAGAGAAGGTGATAATAAAAGACAACTGAATAAACCAATTCTATTTCTCCTGAACCTGGATCCATCCTCGAAGAAGTTCCTTCGAGTTCGTATATAACCATACGATGGATCTATCCAATGGAAGTGGATATCCGTAGTAATACGGGTGTTCTGAGAAATACAAAGGGTAAAAGAAGGAGTGGCAATGGCTTATGCAACTCAGACAATCCAAAAGCCAGTATTTTAAGAAGGTTCGGTCAACCTGGTCACTGAGTCATAGTCTAGGGTCGGTCAAAGGTCGCTGCCAAAGAGAGAGAGAAAAGAAACACTCTGCGTGCACTCTAACCTAGATCAGAATGGTCATCACTTTATCTAATCCGGAAACCTCCCACTGTCCTGTCAAATTCTCCTCCAAACCTAAAGAAGAATCAATTGGGATCACCCGAAGAGTAAACCAACTCATCAGTGGGAATCGGGATCCAACTCTTATCGCATGATAACGTGATGGAATGCATCCACGTTACTCATACTCCAGAAGGTATGCGCATACTTGGCAAGTTTCAGTTTCTTTAGAAACTCCCGATATTATTTTTGCCCCATGCTCTTATAACCTTGGCTTTGGTCAAAGTGTCATAAGTCACATGCCAAGTTCTACCCGTCACTATCTTGTCAATTTGAACCCACCCGCACATGCCCCTGACTTTGGCCAATCGGCAGAACGACTGTCCCAAACTGACTCATCTATCTATGCAACAATTGAATACCCAGCAGCTACCAAACACTATGCCTTAACTTTGGCTAAAATGCATAGCTTGAATACTACTAAATACCCAAAAGAAGTGACGGAGGGCTACGACTGGTTTTTGGCGAAAAACCTTTAGCGTAGTGAACTTGATATCGCTGAAGGAACCTGATAGCTTTTTAAAATATAGTGGCGAAAACCTTTTGCTAAAGAGGTCACTCCCGGTAAAGGGATCTCGGCTCTTTCCTCTTGGAATAAGGTGCAGGATATTCCACTGAATACCGCTATGCAAAGCAACTTGTAATCGACTACAGTAAAGTTATTACTCTGACGCAAACTTCTGCCCAAGGGGTCAGTCCCGGTGAAGGGATATCGGCCCTTGCCCCGTCGAATGAGGTGCAGGATATTCCACTGAATACCGCTATGCAAAGCAAAAGGAAACGTCTTTGTACCAACACTTTTTAAATTGTTCCAACAACTGTATACAGGTTTGTTTTAACTTTGCATTGATCAGAATCAACGCAGTCCCATCATTTAATCACACCAGAAAAGAACGAAAATAAAATGTACGTATATGCCATCCGCATTCGTCACTGGGTCCCGTCATCACTCGTTAGGTTACTTAACTAACGACAGAGCGGGGACTGGACTAGCGCGGGTGAAAAACATATACAACATCTAATAGTATATAAACCAATATACATAATCGCTCCAGGCGTGATAGTATGCAACATTACAGAAAAGTAATAAGCATCACAGAACAATACAGATAATCTGGGATCCCCGAGTTTCACAGAGCCGCTGCTGAAACTCGACGTTCCCCTGTCGTGTGGATAGCCTGTGCAATGAAACCTAGACCCCTACGGGTGCGGCAAGTTACCCGCCAAAACCTGAAGCGAGGTAGTCCCCACAGCATAGTGAATGGAACACCCGGCACTTCACGGAATCCGGTAAATTGAGCACCCCTCCTTGGGTCAACCTGTACCCCCTACGAGTGCGGCGAATAGTCTGCCAATTCTGAAGTGGGGCCCCTCTGCCTCTCAAAGCCATGAGATGCGGACCCGTTTTCTTCCCGAACCCGGCTATCCGTGCACTCCGTCTCGGGGCAAAACCTAGTACAGTAATGTAAAATAGTACAATAGGTACATCGACCGCAACCTGGTCGTGCCCCAAAAGAATATTATACAACAGGCAGTGACGGCAGTCCACAAGTTGGACGCTCGCCCCGCAATATCAAATGTACAAATAAACTCAAACTGTACTATCATTGCACACTGCTATCCACCACGACAAATCCGCAACATCACAGCACAACACAGAACATCAACGCGAATGTCACGTTCGCAAACCCGTCTAAAAGAATTATAGCAATCAGACGCTGTTTACCGATCAAATGACATTCCCGGTCGGAGATATAATGTAAGCACTGTAAACTAACGTGTTTAAATTACGATCGACCAAAGACCAATTATCAAAAAGTGGGCCCCACTGCTTACTGGTGAACAGTAACAAAACCTGGGCCAAAACTATATTTATCAAAAACCCCAAAATCCATCACAGAACCCACTGGAAAAATTTGGGAGCACGTGCTCTTCACATGGCCGCGGAAGAGCGGCCAAACCATGGGTTTGGCCGCCCTTCCGCGGCAGCTTGGAGGAGTCACGACCCCAAATTTCTTCGTGGTTCTTAGAAAAGCCTGCACGGATTTTTAAGATATACAGAAATCAATTTTGACACCGTTTAAAATCAACAGAAACTGTCGGCTTGGATTTTTGCAGTTTTCGATTTTCGGTCGGATCGATGTTTTAAACGCGTTAGCACAAGTTAGCATAGCAAAATGGTGAGGCTCTGATACCACTGTAAGTCTACGCTAGCGCCCTGGCAGTCTACAGACGCCAAATGCGGAACAAAAACTTTTTAACTGGCGCTATCGTATACTTTAACCCGGATCTGCCATTATTGCTAAACTAACAAACTGTAAAGAGTGTAGGAAGATTGTACCGAACGATCCGAGTCCTTCGTTCTTCAACCATCATCCCACGCTCCGTTGCGGCTGCTCCGATCTCGTCGATCTCCGATCTCCTCGTCGAGGTGGCACCACATGATCGGTTCTTTAAACGGGCTCCCGCCTCTGACTCGAGGCAACTCGATCGTCAAGTTTGCTAAAAGAGACGACCAAGATTGATGTAGAGAATGAGTAGATGACTTTGTCTCACTTCGTCCAAGTCTGTGGACGATCGGTTAATGTAGTTGCCGTGGAAATCGGGTGATGGAATGAAAAGAGCTGTAAATTCCATACACCCCAAACTATCATAATCTTTTTCTACAAATGAAATCATCAAGTGAGAGTGAGGAGAGAGAGGGCCGGCCATATATAGCAAGAGGGAGGTGACCGTAGGAGAGGGGGGTGACCACAAGAGAAACCTTCTCACTTTAAAAATATCTTAAGCAATCCAAGAATGCATTAATACAAAGCATGACTCACTAAACCTAGTCACCCTTTAATAAATGCAATCAATTAGAATACAACACCAATTAGCCTCATCATCACTTCTAGAAGCTTCTAGAATGATGACTCACCCCAACTGAAGAAAAGATAAATCCGTCTTTAACCGAATGTTAAAAGACGGCTGATAGAAAACTGGAAACTGGCAACTTCCAAAAGTGATCCTGAAACAACTTTCAGGATAACCCCGAAACTGTATAAATATACCCGCATTTGTATTACGACCGAATACAAATGCAACTGAGACAAAGATATTATACCTACTCAATATAATATTCGGATCCGGCTTAAACCAAAGCCGACTAGTATCATCTGTCCGAAAATCGACACGTGCGTAAACGCACGTGCATTTTCCGAACCCTGCCATAAAACCATACGGCCTCTACAACGTTTCGCCCGAACTTGGGAAACTGTCTGTGGGGGACTCTAATGACTCGTCAGTACCCTGGCAGTGGGTTTAACCACAAACCGTCAGCGGCACTAGCAATACGTAGCGGCTGCCCACGAACTGAACTCAAGGGAGACCGATGAGCGCACTCAAGGGAGGCCGATGAGTGAACTCATCCAGAAAACCCTACTGAGCCTAACAGTGACAATGTATATACAGTCCGGTCCGTTCGTCAATGAGTATCGCATATCTGCCTAGGGGGCTAGCAACGTCAGACCCCCAATAGCAGTATAAGTCGTGTCGGAGTGAAGCCCAATAACACCCTGAGATACTACTGGAGTACCTACCAGTAAATCTCTTGCCACGGCCGTCGGCTTTGTGTAATGGCTCTCCTAAACACAGCACGATCTCGCCCCCAATACCGGGAGAGACGAATCCCCTGCCGATCCGCTCACGTGCCTCCATATGGCTCGGGACTGTACCCAAAAGCTACCTGTTTGCACGACTCCTTTGAGCCGTGGTAGGGTAGAAATCAAAGCACAGTGGGAACTCACACGAGACAAATGACGACCTCAGGTCGATGAACTAACCTGTACACATGTCACCAGGGAACTGCTATCTGACGGTAGATATAATACTAACTAGCAGATTCCCGGCGAGTCCTGTCCGGTGTACTCATAACCCAATGAGCACCTGTATACATCTTAGGTGATCCAACTGACACCAGTGGCTTGTGAGACCGGCCACCGCCCCTCATCGGGGTCTCGACTGTACACACTAGTCTACTCCGGAGTATCGATGCCCTGTCTCGAAACTCCCACGACTAGGGACCATAATTAAGGATATGTATATAAACTACCCAACTCTCACGTATATGATCGCCATCATACTGTTGGTAGTAAAGCAAGATCCTAAGGGCTCTATCAAAGTGTAACATGCAATCAGTCACCTGAACATGTACACGACTGATAAAGGCAAACCAGATAGCATACTATCATCTCGAGTAAGACTGTGCTACCGGGATAGGTCCTCCGCAATCATTGCAATCACGTACCTGCGATCCAATAATTGACTATGAGGGCACTATCTCCAACACGGCCCACGGGCTTTGTCAGTCCGGATCGGCCCATATCATCTCTCGACTCCGGTCGGAATCCTCCGGATAGCCGCCAGGTCCAACCAATCACCGGTAGGTACTAGCCACCCTGCCAGGATCATCGTCTACTCCACGAAAAACATTTGTCTCCCCGGGAACCATACCGGGTCCACTATGAACCCGCAAACGGATCATCCAACTCCTCGAATTGGGTTTCAAGCACACGTCTCAGAACCGAGAAAACGCATGGTGGACGCACTGAAATATCATATCAATAGAGACCGGGTTTTCAAAACAGTGCATACTTTCTTAAAATTATACCACGGTTCTCAAACCCAGAAATCACATGAAATCCAATACTCAATATGTAAATCCGTGTAATGTGACTAATGCAACACAAAATCGTACTATAAGCAAAAAGGGGAAAACCGCTCTTTTAAATGGATCCAGTTTTGAAATTACATCATGCGGTCCCCTTTTCTCCAAAAATCAAGCCAGCAACATCTATGTATGTACAATATGTATGTACGCAAGTATGAGTGTACAAGTGGATAAATACGTAAGTATGAGTGTACAATATGTATGTACGCAAGTATGGGTATACAAGTGCGTATATACGCAAGTATGAGTGTACAATATATATGTACACAATTATGAGTGTACAAGTGGGTATATACGCAAGTATGGGTGTACAATATGTATGTACGCAAGTATGAGTGTACAAGTGGGTATATACGTAAGTATGAGTGTACAATATGTATGTACGCAAGTATGAGTGTACAAGTGGGTATATACGTAAGTATGTGTGTACAATATGTATGTACGCAAGTATGAGTGTACATGTGGGTATATACACAAGTATGAGTGTACAATATGTAGCTATAGCAAGTATATCATGCAAGGAGTCATATCCTGATGCAGTGATTCTACTGTGTAGTAACATGGCAATTATCGATGATGAAGTGTGTGAGCCGGCAAATCTGTGTAAGTGCAACATACGCATCATCGATAATGGTGCAGGTGTACTAGCACAGGTATAAGTAATGCAATGCGAATAACAAGAATGCAGTATAAGGTAAATCGTCAGCTAAAAGCTATAAGGTATACGGGTATACATGACCGAGTCGGTGAATCTATCAATCGGCATCCAACCTCACAACATCACGTACGGTATAATCCATCGTATGGCATCCTCTAGTCAAGGGTATGGATTAAACATCAAGTCGAACTCATCACGTACGGAAAATCATCGTACGGCGACATTAAACCAATAGGGATCCTATCAACCTATATGACAATGAGGGGTACGGAACTAACGTCTCGTATGGCATATCACACATGATTCACGGCATTCGATATATATCTATATACCTATGTCCCAGGTCACATCCATAACAATCTCATATCAGGGGACCAGCAAGGTATCAATCATCTCAATCGACTCGCATCCGTATACCAACATATCATCATATCACATGTCAAATCGTATTCTCTTTTCATCGCATTTATATCTCACATAAGGTCAAATTTTACATATACATTCTACCTTTACTATAAACATAAGTATCTAATCTAACATACACACCCGAACCATACAAACAGTTTTTGAAAGATGCGAATCATAGTTTTGAAAGTAGGGCTATGGTGTTTTTAAGGAAAAGATATCATTTGAAAATCCGTAACGTCCCTCAAGGTATCTTGTTTAAAAGATGCATACGATTCTTCGGTTTGGAAATATGTATGGTTCGGATGACACATTTGTGTCAGCTATCTAGTTTTATAGTACCCTAAATGGAAATATCACTTCTAACTATCCTTTAGTTTCTAATATGGTTTATCTAACTATCTTTTAACTCTATCTATAGTTTTCTATTAAAGGTTCCCTTAACTGTAATCTATATATACAAATCGGTTTCCATCAAAGTTTGCGGGGGTGCTATACGCCCTCCACCCGACTTCCCCCGTAGATATAGATCTACTCACTTTGCTTCTTACTTGCCGAAGTCGATGACGCCACGCTATGTCGCCTCGGAATCCACGCGAAGGTACCTACAATAATACACAATCGCAATCGCTATTAAAATCGAATCTGGAAAACCGATACGGCACACGACACGCTCATAGGTTAGAACCTATGGCCTACGCATGCAAAACCAACCAAACAACCTTTGTTATTGATGTACAAACATCCAACAACCAAACACAAATCCAAATAGCAAAACCAAACATTTCAAAATACGGAAAACATAGCCAAAAACACTCTAATGTGCTCCCAGATTTTGACTCAGGACTAAAGGAGTTAAACAAACAGATATAGGGTGTAGTACATAGAGTTAATGAGCTACTGGACCAACCTAGACACCAAATACCTACATGAGGCCGGCCACATTCCCTCAAATTCCGGCGAGCTCGGCCTCCAAGGCTCAGAATGGGTTCGTCTTCGTAAGTTGGTCTCCTAGTGCCTTAATTTGGTCCTTGGTATTGTTTGGTTTTCTTGCAATTAGCCCAGGTCCTCCCAGATCCCCTGTAGACAGACTAAAAGTCACAAAACTGATACGGAACAAATCCTAAGTTCGTGTATCGGGTTCTATTCTATGGCTCAGGTCAGGAAACATGTTACCATGGTCATGTAAACACTCACAACAGCTCCCAGATTCCACCTATAGTCATTACATAAAAAATGCAGTAGTACCAAACACCACAAAACTACTACATACAGCTACCCAAGAAAATACAACCCTTCAGTCCCCATGGCCGAGGTCGCCGGATTTGGCCCCAATGTCGCTGGCCAAAACCGGTGGGAAAGGGCTAGGGTTTCAGGTGAACCCTCAGGGTCTCGAGTACAACACAACTACACTGTTTGTTTCTACAGAGAACACTCGGGGTCACAGCAGGTTATCGATATCAAAAAACGACACTAAAATACGATATCGAGCACAAAGCTAAACTTCTAGTGTTCTAAACTGAAACTAACTAGACACACCACAAATTAACTACCTACTTAACAGATTAGAGGTTATACCTATCCATACTTGCTCAAAATCCTAGCTTTCCATGCTCCAAGTGATCTCCATGAGCTTTATATAAAGTTAAACAAGGGTCTAGTGTGTTTTAGTGAAGATTTGTGAGGGTTTATGAGGATTTGGGTTAAGTTTTGTGATGAAGAAGGAAGGGGTTCAGTTGAGGGGTGAGGGAGATGAAGTGAGATGAACAAATAATCAGAATGAGAGTGAATGTGGGTATGAGTGAGGGTGTAAGTGTGTGAGTGATGGAAATACAAAAGAGGCGTGAGTTTAACATAAGCCATGCCTCCCTCTCTCTTCATTAATTGCATGGCATGCTTGCCCCATGCCTCATGATGAGTCCAATGTCAACCCTCTCTCTCTCTCCCCCAAATTAAAATCTTAATATAAAAACTAATTAACTAATTAATTTAAATAATGCATAAGTCTCAATTAAAATAGGGTTAAGGTGCGATGGCTACTTAAGCATGGTTAACCCTAGTTAATATGCACATGTGTGTGCAAGACCAAAATAAATATTAATAAAATATTCATTAATTTTTATAAAAATATTTGAAAACTATTTTGGTAAACTTTTATTAAAAAAAACAAATCCGCATTGTCACTTAATTAACACCAATTGAAAATCTAAGGTGTTACAGAAAGTTTCCACAGTTTTATCAGGATCATTTAGCAAGAAGATAAAAATTGTGAATGACAAGATTGATGGGCTGAAAAGTCATGATCACCATGTTATTATGGAGCACCTTCTCCCATTGGTCCTCAGGATTTCCCTTCCCGAATCGGTTGGTCTAGTAATCAACGACCTTTGTTGTTTTTTTAGAGAATTTTGTGCGCTAAAACCTTGGATGTTGTGACGCTTGAGAATCTAGAAAATTCTATTTTATTGATACTTTGCAAGCTTGAGCGTATTTTCCCACCGTCATTCTTTGATATCATAATATGTAAGTCAACGTTACACACCCCACGAGATGCGGGGAGGTGGAATAGGTAAAACAATCATTTTGTACAAAGTAACATTGACTATCAAACGGATCTTTGCTAAACCCTAACTAACAAACTATCTAGAAGTGCTAAACTACTATGATAGATGATTATACCTCAAGATACTAGTCCTTCTTGTTCTTGTTGTTCACCTCCTCGTCGGCCTCCTCGATGTAATAGAAGATCCACCCGAGAGTTCCTCCTTCAAGCTTTAACCTCTAACTTGAGGTAACTAAGTGGCTAGGATTGCTAATCCAAGTGACCTAGAAGATATAGAGATGGATTAAGGATCTATTAGTCTTTCTAACCCTTGGGATCTCAACACATGAGAGGATTAGGGTTTGGTTGAAAAAGAGGAGAGCTTGAGGGGAGAGTGTGTGTATGTGAGAATGATAATGAATAATAACTCATTTGTGAATATATGAAGCATGATAATTATCCAAAATAATAATATACATTAATAACAACCATGCTTCATTAACTCACTTTGGATGAATCATCCCATGAGTCATTAAAACATTTAATGCAAATAACACATCACCTCTCCACCCCATTTAGTTTAATTCATAAATGAATTAAAACTAAATGAGTCACCTTTCATCTAGAAGCTTCTCGAGTAATTACGAGAACGCCCCTCCCATCCGTATTTACGAAAAACACGGATAAACTGAGACTGCATAAATCCAATAATCCAATACTAGAATCTGGCTTAAACCAAAGCCCGCTAGTATAATCTGTCCGAACATCATACGTGTACAAGTACACGTATATGTCCGAACCCTGTCGTAAAACCATACGACCTCTATATCGTTTCACCTGAAGCAGGGAAACTCTCTGTGTGGGACTCTAAAGACTCGACACTACGCTGGCAGTGGGTTTAACCACAGGCCGCAAGCGGTACTAGCTGTACGTAACGGTCCGTAGGTAGATGTCGATAAGAAGGCCGATGAGGAAACCCATCCGAACTCCTACTGAGCCTGATGTGACAATCTTCGTACAGTCTGATCTGTTCGTCTAAGACTATCGCATATCGGGCTTAGGGGGCGGCAGGCGTCAGTCCCCTAAAAGCGGTATAAGTCGTGTTGGAGTGAAGCCCATTACACCTTGAGAAGTTACTGGAAAACCTACCAGTAAAACTCGCTTGCCCTGGCCAGGGACTTTGCGTAATGGCTCTCCAAACACAGCGCGATATCATCTCCCAATACCGGGAGAGACGAATCTTATCTAACCGCCACTGCCTCCAAGTGCTTCGGGACTGCACCCAACTGCCACCTGTTTGCACGACTCAGTCGAGCCGTGGTAGGGTAGCATTAAGAACAGTGGGAACACACTCGAGGCGAAGCAGCAGTGTCAAGTCTACAGACTATGCTGTACTCATGTCACCTGGGAACTGCTAACTGACGACGGGTATAATACCAACCAACAGTTCCCTGCAAGTCCTATCCGGTGTACCCGTACCCTAACGAGCACCTGCATACTATCTCCAGTACAACGTACTAATGGCTGTGGGACAAACCATTTCCCCTGCCGGGACGAGAAGCGTACACACTAGTCTACTCCGGAGTATCGAGGCCCTGTCTCGATAATCCTACAACTAGGGACCTGAAAAAGGATGTGCTTGTAGACTACCCAGCCCCTACTAGTGTGACTGCCATCACAACGCTGGTAGTCAAGCAAGATCCTATGGGCTCTATCAATATGTATTCACGATATGCTAAAAGAAACATATACATATATTAAGATAGATATAAACCAAGTAGCATACTACTATGTTGAGCAAGACTGTTAATACAACTGTGAATATCCCAAGCTTCCATTAAGTAATATACAAGCTAGTATGATACAATAATGGCCCCTAGGGCATATACACTAACATAATACACCTGACGGTTCATCTTGCAACCGAGCCTAAGTTTGCCGGACCGGTACAATATCGATGGATGTATCCCGTCGAAAGGTACGTGGAATTTTTCGTTTCACACATTTTGTAAATTTATTGTAGTCTTATATGCCCGTATTTATTTATTTAACATATTTTTCTTTAGGTAGCTCTACACTCTAAGAAAAGTATATACGCAATAGAAATTGATCAGAGGGTTCTTTCATGCAAGGTTATTTTCAAGATGAAGTAACCACATTTTGTTTCCGCTATCTGGACGAGAACATTGAGACGAAACTTAACCGGCCTTGGAGAATTCAGGACGGGCCATATTGTAAAGCTGATTATAAGAGAGTAGACACTATGTTTATCAACAAAATATATCGGTTTATTCTCCTCAATAGCGTATGTCTTGAAGAAATTAGAGATTAAGTTTTTTTTGGATTAATTGTTATATTTGTGTTTGTGTGTGTATGAAATGATATAATATTAATGTCATAATTTATTGTTGAGAAAAGAATTCATATTGATGAGGTACGTGAGGGGCATCCTGATTGGAATAATGAACGATTGGAAAAATAACATCAGGATAATTTTTGCGATTGGGTTACAGATCATGTAAATTGTTCGAATAACATGTTGTTGCTACCAGTCTTAATCTAAACTTATATCATTATGCATTTGCCGTAAAAAATTTTTTTGTCAGATCCATGATCCGAACTTGTTTGCATCATTAGAGAGAGATTCAAGATGTTTAGCTCACTTTCCTAGCATGGAGGTTGCATATTATAAAGGATTCGGTGTCCTTGGATGCAAATTTGAAATTAAGGACATAAAAATATCTCGAACCACTCAGAATAGTGTGATTACGACGGTAGGATCGGATGGTGTGATTTATTATGGATACTTAAATTGCATACTTGGCATCCAATATCCCGGACGATCAGAACCGTTTTATATATTTCAGTGTATTTGGTACGATACACGAACCGATATGAATAAATGGAGAAACAATCTTGGGACTTGGAAAGATGAATATGGATTGACTAGTATGAACACACTTCAATTTTACGATCACGACGATCCATTTATCTTTCCGAACCAATCGTTCCAAGTATACTACTCACATACTTGAAGCATCCGAGATGGAGTGTCGTATTCTATTGGAAACCCAGGGATGTTTGCGATGTCCCAGAATTCGAGGATCGTATGGAGGACAGCGATGAGGATGAAGAAGAGAGAAGACTTAGAGTGCTCCGACCGTCTATTTCAAAAGACGGGTTGTCTTCGGCTGATCGTGAAGTTACGTGGGTTAGAAATGATATCGATGATGAAATCCAAGTAGATATGTCTAATGCGTCTACGAAACGAAAAATGTTATCAGTAATGTTATATTATTACTTCACATTTCTACGATTTATATGTAGGGTTACTTGGTACTCTCACAAGGGTCTATAAGGCATCAATCATGCCTTATTTAAAATTTAGACGTGCCGAACAACCCTAACCAAGATCTTTAGACTAGAGATTAGGCGAAACAAAGCAAGTAAACAACTTTACTTCTAAGAGTTCGGGATTACAACCTTTGTAGTCCGGTCCTTCACTTCTAAAGCTCCGTGTTGAGGTCCCTTCGCTGCGATCATCGAGTACCCGGACTCTGGAGAGGCTCCACGAAGAGAAAGATGCAAGCTTGCTTCCGATCTTCGATAACAAAGATGATCTACCTTGAAGTTTCTTTAACACAAGCTCTCACTCACTAATGATGTGAACACCCTAATCTAAATGGCTAGGATAGATTAGGATGATGAAGTAGGAATTTAGCTCTCATTTATTTTCTCAATCTCACTCATTTTCATCACCTCTCAAAAAGCTAGAAAGCTTTTCAAGCAAGAAGGAAGAAGAAGAAGAAGCTAACTCTTTTGTGATGAATAATGAATCCATAGTGTGCTTAGAAATGCAACCATGGGTTAAGTATGATAACTTAACCCATGTAGAGACTTAACCATGGTGAAGGGTTGGGTTGGGTTAAGCAAATATCTATACAAAATATCCAAAGTCAAAGTCAAAGCTTCAAGAAGCTTCTTGAAAGCTTCATGCAAGCTTAACCCTAATCCAAACCTTAACCACATTTAAAGTACACAAATCATGTTGCATTTATAACCCTAACATGTTACAATATTATATATCACATATACAATATTTATTGTAACAAAATAAAATAATACAATTAACATAAATCGCATATATATCAATGTATTACCCGAGTGAGAAAAAGAATCTTTTAGTGAGCTTATATTAGTTAATGTAATTTAATATATCAAATATATAATTATACATTAAATTATTGAGTCAACACGTGATCCGATAATCCGGCTATTTCACAAATAACCGACTAATATAATCTGTATCAGTTCATCGAATCAACTCTTGATCCGATGACCCGGCTATATCACATATACCCGGCCGATATCACATATCGCGAGAATCTAGTACGGTATCACATACACGTATTGTTCTCGGTCCCGCACATATGTGCTCCTACTCCATTTTGCCTGAGTCAAGAAACCTCTGTGTAGGACTCTAAAGAATCTTCAATACGCCGGAAGTAGGTGATGATCATATCAAACACCCATAAGCTGCAAGCGGTCAGCTAAACGTAACAGCCACCCAGGTATTGAGCGATCAGAAGATCAACAAGCAAGCCTGTACTTTCTCCTGCGAATCCAGTCTGTAACACTCCCGTACAGTCTGGTCTCTTCGTCTGATATGTTACATATCTCGCCTAGGGGTGGTAAACGTCAGACCTCAGTAGCTTGATAAGTCGTGTCGATATGAGGTCTATAACAGTTCGAGAAACTACTGATAACACTTACCAGTACATCTCAGCAACCCTGGCCAGGGATTTTCAGTTATAGCCAATCGAAC
Source organism: Agapanthus africanus (assembly GCA_030015575.1). Classification (NCBI taxonomy): domain Eukaryota; kingdom Viridiplantae; phylum Streptophyta; class Magnoliopsida; order Asparagales; family Amaryllidaceae; genus Agapanthus; species Agapanthus africanus. The sequence continues at coordinate 202,527,995 of JASDDO010000016.1, read as the reverse complement.
ACATCGCAACATCAACTCCCTATACCGGGAGAGACGAATCCCCTCCTATCGCTCATTGCCTCCATGTGATTCGGGACTGTACCCAAAAGCTACCTTTTTGCATGCCCTCTTGGACGTGGTATGATGGAAATCAAAGCACAGTGGGAATCACACAAGACTCTATGACGATCTCGGGTCTACAGACTAACCTGTACCTGTGTCACCAGAGAACTAGCATCTGACGTGAGGTATAATACCATCTGGGAGTTCTCGGCGAGTCCGTCCAGTGTACCCAGTCTCCACTGAGCACCCGTATACCTTCTCTGATGTCAAACACCAATGGATATGAGATGTAACGTTTTCAAAATAATAAAATATGATTTTTGGGAAATTTTATAATTTAATATTATTTTAATGAATATTTTAATATTCTGGTATAATTAAATACAAATAAATGGGGAAAAATTATGGAAAATTCTAAAATAGGGTATTTTATGGAATTATGCCATTTTAATGTTTTTAAGACTAGTTATATGCTAAATTAGTGTTAATCGCGATTAAAATCGCTAATTGGATTTTTAGCATTTTTGTGCAAAAATGTGCACATATCATTTTCCACACTTGTTACACTTGTGTTATATTTCTATTGCCATGGTTGTTCTTTTGGGTTCACTATTGGAGTGAGAAGGAAAAGAAAAGAAAGAAAAAGTAATGATGATGATGAGAGAGAGAGACTAGGTCAACCCCCACTTTTTGAACCATACTCCCACCGTTTTCCCCTTCTCATTCTCTCTCCTCTCCCTCTCTTGAGCTGCTGCCCTCTCTCTCCCTCTCTCTCCCTCTTCATGAAACCCTAGATCCACAATGAAATCCAACCCAAAACCCCATTCCCACTTCACAAAACTTACTCCCAAGCTCACTAGCTACACATTGAACTTAGCAAGATTGGATTTGGAGGACTTTGAGCAACTCAAGAATTTTTTTGAGTTGCCAAAGGAGGTAATTTCTGCACCTATTAGAGTAGTATCTCATTTCTTGTGCATCAATTCTAGTTTCATATCGATATTGTGTCGTTTTGTGGAATTTGGAGAATTCAAGTTAGGGTTTAGGGTTAGACCTGAAATCAAAGTGGAATTGAGGCTTGTTGTGACCTTAGAACCCCTTGTGTGATGCTAATTTGAACCCAAACCTGAACTTGAAACCAGAATACGGAATTACGGAATCGATGTCGGAGAAAAGCTGTAAATCTGGAAGTGTTTTGTGGAATCTGCTATCACCCCGAGAACCCAAAAATAAAACTGAGTTGACAGTGAGATGTGCAGGCACCATAGAACCACCACACCAAACCCTAGCCCCCAACTCCAATTCCAGGCCACCAATTTATCCCTTCTGGCCGCAATTTGCGGCCAGAGCAGGAGGGAATTGCCTCGATTTTTGTACATGGCCCTATTTCCTCTAGTCTTGACCCTGGGTATGTCTAGTTTTGACTGATTCCATCTAGGGTGAAATCTGGGTTGATTTGCTTGAGTTGGTGTATGATTTACGACTTGTTTTAGTATGGATTTTGGTATTTGGTGATTCATTCTTGTCGGGTGGCGTTTGGATGTCAACGGTAAGTGGATATTGATCGTGTTTACATGCGAGTCGATAGGTTTTTACCTATGCGGGTAGCGTATGCTATTTTGGTTTCCGATGTGATTTTCATGTGCTTTAGCGTTGTGATATACTTGTAGGTACCCTACGAGATGTTGAGGCAAAGAAGATGAAGATGGCGACATCGGCACCGATACATGAGAAGCAAGGTGAGTAGATTATATCTACGGGGAGAAGTCGGGTGGATGGCGTATAGCACCCCCGCAGTCCGTGGTGATGTATACGAATACGTATACACACATATATTTATTATGTGTTGTTTAGGATTATTGATGGTAATAATGGATTATTGGTGATAAGGATGTATTGGTTGAGTATAGTGCGAAACCTTAGAGTAGTGGTTGCACCCACACTCACACATACACACATACTTGAATACATTCTTTCATTTATCTGTGCGCATATGGTGGTGTGTATATCTACACATGGGTATGGGACTATGTGTTCATGTACGAATTTTGAGGATGATACGTGGGATTGAGATGAGTCGATGAGATTCGATTGAGGCCGTGAGATTTGGCGACATGACAGAGTTCGTATTGGAGATGTGATATGATGGTAGTGATACCTGTCATGTGATGAGATAGTGTGATATCGACTCAGATTTAGGTGGTTTCCAAACCCCTCTCTATTGACTTGATTGTGGGTTCGTAGTTCGCATAGTAGGCGTTAGACTAGACCCGAGTCATACCTATTTCAAAACTAACGAATCAGGGATATTTTAAAGATAGGCAAAAGGGTTTATACGGATATTTTCAAAATGCGCATCTTTTCTTTAAACACCGTAGCCCTTATTTTACCAAAAGCCCTGATTCGTCTTATTTCAAAAGGCAAGTTTGCATGATATATCTATTGAGGCAGGTTCTCTACTGTTGCGTTGATTATTCGATTCCGCATATTCATGCTATTTGCATTGCATCGCTTGTATTATTGATATATTTCAGTCATGCTGCTAGGACACCAGCACCATTATCGAGGATGCGTATGTTCCACGTACACTGTTGCCAGCTCACACACTTCATCATCGATAATTGCCATGTCACTACACTGTAGTACTGTTGCATTCAGGATATGATTCTTGCATGACAGACTGATGTGCTTACATTTCTTTTACATGTCACACACATCATACTTGCTGATTATACGCATTGAGATATGTTGTTTCCATGATATTTCTGGTTTTTGGGAACCGTGGGTGTTTAAAAAGGGAATATGTAACTGTTTTAAATCCCGGTTACCCTTGATATGATATTTCAGTGCGTCCACCATGTGTTTTCTCGGTGCTGAGAGCGACATGTGAAACCCGATTCGAGGAGGCGGATGAGGCCGATTGCGGGTACATGGTGGACCCGGTATGGTTCCCCGGGGCAAGAAATGTTTTTAGTGGAGCAGACGATGAGCCTGGCAGGGTGGCGAGTACCTACCGGTGATTGGTTGGACCTGGCGGTTATCCGGAGGATACTGACCAGAGTCGATAGATGGATATGGGCGTACTGCCGGGGCCGAGGGCCGATACCGCAGACAGAGCCCGTAGGCCGATCCGGACTGACGGAGCCCGATATATGAGGATTTACGTGCCGATGCTGGGCACAGTTTTCATGATGTTTTCGAGTGCCGATGCTGGGCACTCCGGTTCCATGATTTTGACGCGTCGCGAGGGACACAGGTGGTTTATATCCTCATATTTCCATGCATATGCTGATGATATTTACATGCATGATGGTTATTGTCATTGGGTGACGAGTGGACGGGATCCACGTACATGCAGATTGATTTCATTGATTGTACCTCACATTTATGTTATGCTATTACCTGAGGCACTGGCACGAGTACTTGGCACTACACTCATGTATAGAGATTACATTGCCAGTTTAGCATGTTTCAGACTTATTCATATTAAGGTTTATATATCTGATCGTATTGACCTAGGATGGGTCATACATTCGATCTCTGCTTATAGATATTTTTCTATTCACGAGTTGGCAACTCACCCCCGTTGTGCCACAGTCCTTGTAGGTTTTTGCCGTACAGATTCCATAGCGGCATTTCTGGCACACTGCTTCCTTATGGGTGACTTGCGTTGGTAGGTGGGTTCTTTTGTATCAGAACCGCCATTGTTCATGTATTATTTATTATATCTAGTCATTCCATCAACCAAAACTTGTATATTGTTTCAGACTTAGAAAACAGTGTTGTATTATTTCGACCTTAGAGTCGCGCTTATAGTATTACGGTTTTCTGGCTGTTTTGAGTTTCTTTTTGGGTTTTGATCCTCGCCCTTTGGCGTTGTATATTATTATTGCTTGCGTGGTTGTGACCGTCGATTGACGAAGATCTAGCTCCCGCTTGGGGATGCCTTTTATCATTTCATATATATTATTCTTGTTGTACCCCATTTGGGGCCAGTTTTTACAAAGGAAACTCTGCCGAAATTTTCAGGAAAGGTTACACATTTTAAAAATGCATATTCGGCTTAGTTATTTAAAAACTTGATTTTCGAAACGTGATTTCCTTACTTCTTAAAACCAGTTTTCCTTATTTACTCTTTAAATGGTTTTAGATTTCTGGGCTTTTGGCTTACTTGGATCAGATGGGGTCCTATAGACTTCATATGGTTCAAGGGCCAGTCACGTGCTCTTTCGGGTCGTGACATGAGATCATCCATCGCCCATCATATGGGTCAAGAAGCGCATACGCTAGTCTACTCTGGAGTATCGATGCCCTGTCTCGGTACTCCCACGACTAGGAACATTTGAAGGATGTACTTGGCGACTACACTTTCCCCACTAGTATGATCCGCTTCGTAGTCCTGGTAGTCAAGTACTCATCCTAAGAGCTTTATCAACATGTAACATAGAGACAATCAGAGTACATGTTAAGATAAAGAGCAACCAGATAGCGTACTATCATGTCGAGCAAGAAAGTCCTCCCTATATATGTCCAAGCATCCACTACAATATACATCGTATGTACAGTAATGGCCTCTAGGGCATACATATAACTAACAATCTCCCACTTGCACCAGGTGTTAGTGTATATACCCTAGGGGCCATTATTGTATCATACTGGCTTGTATATTACTTAATGGAAGCTTGGGATTTTCACAGTTATATTAACAGTCTTGTTAAATATGGTAGTATGCTACTTGGTTTATATCTATATTAATATGTGTGTACGTATTGATAGAGCCCTTAGGATCTTGCTTGACTACCAGCGCTGTGATGGCAGTCACACTAGTGGGGGCTGGTAGTCTACAAGCACATCCTTTTTCAGGTCACTAGTCGTAGGATTATCGAGACAGGGCATCGATACTCCGGAGTAGACTAGTGTGTACGCTTCTCATCCTAGTTGGGGAGATGGTCTTTCCCACAGCCATCAGTACGTCGTACTGGAGATAGTATACAGGTGCTCGTTGGGTTACGGGTACACCGGACAGGACTCGCAGGGAACTGTTGGTTGGTATTATACCCGTCGTCAGTTAACAGTTCCCAGGTGACATGAGTACAGCATAGTCCGCAGATTTGACACTGCTGCTTCGCCTCGAGTGTGTTCCCACTGTTAGTGTTTATGCCCTAGAAGGCCATTACTGTATCATACTAGTTTGTATATTACTTAATGAAAGCTTGGGATATTCACAGTCTTGCTAAACATGGTAGTATGCTACTTGGTTTTTCTATCTTAATATGTGAGTGTACGTATTGATAGAGCTCTTAGGATCTTGCTTGACTACCAGCGTTGTGATGGCAGTCACACTAGTGGGGGCTGGGTAGTCTACAAGCACATCCTTATTCAGGTCCCTAGTCGTTGGATTATCGAGACAGAGCATCGATACTCCGGAGTAGACTAGTGTGTACGCTTCTCATCCCAGTTGGGGAGATGGTCTGTCCCACAGCCGTCAGTACGTCGTACTGGAGATAGTATACAGGTGCTCGTTAGGTTACGGGTACACCGGACAGGACTCACAGGGAACTGTTGGTTGGTTTTATACCAGTCGTCAGTGAACAGTTCCCAAGTGACATGAGTACAGCGTAGTCCGCAGACTTGACACTGCTACTTCGCCTCGAGTGTGTCCCACTGTTCTTAGATTGCTACCCTACCACGGCTCAAAGGAGTCGTGCAAACAGGTAGCAGTTGGGTGCAGTCCCAAGCACTTGGAGGCAGTGGCGGTTAGACAGGATTCGTCCCTCCCGGTATTGGGAGTAGATATCGCGCTGTGTCAGAGAGCCATTACGCAAAGTCCCTGGCCAGGGCAAGCGAGATTTACTGGTAGGTTCCAGTAGTTTCTCAGGGTGTAATGGGCTTCCCTCCGACACGACTTATACCGCTATTAGGGGACTGACGCTTGCCGCCCCCTAGGCCGGATATGCGATAGTCTTGGATGAACGGACCGGACTATATGGAGATTTTCGCATCAGACTCAGTAGGAGTTCGGATGGGTTTCCTCATCGGCCTTCTTATCGACAACTACCTGGGGACCGTTACGTACAGCTAGTGCCGCTTGCGGTCTGTGGTTAAACCCACTGCCAGCGTAGTAGTCGAGTATCTAGAGTCCCACACAGAGAGTTTCCTATTCCAGGCGAAACGATATAGAGGTCGTATGGTTTTACGACAAGGGTTCGGACGCGTACGTGCGTTTACGCACGTACGACTTTCGGACAGTTTTTACCAGTCGGCTTTGGTTTAAGCCAGTTACTGGTATCCGGTTATTGGATTTTTACAGTCTAAAGTTTTTCCGTATTTTTGCGGAAAGGAGGGGCGTTCTCGTAATTGTGCGGGAAGCTTCTAGAAGGTGGTGACTAAGGAGGTTAAGGTGGCATATGAAATGATTGTGATTAGTGAGTCACCTTGATGATTCATAGATGTCTTTTGTCATTATAATGAATCATCACTAGATATTATCAAGCATGGTTGCTAAATTCTTTTCTTATTCTTTTCTTGATAAAAGAAATGCTAGATATATATCTTCTTGACTCACTATTCTCATATCATTATTATTATCATCTTCTCTCTCCTCAAGCTCTCCCTCTTCAAAAGACTAATCCTCCCCTCTCATGAGTTGAGTACAAGGGTTAGTAAGACTAAACAATCCATAACCATCACTCTATCTCAATCTATCTTCTTTGATTAGCAATCCAAGAAGGTTAGTTGCCTCAAGTTTAGAGGCTAAGCTTGGAGTTTTGCTCTCGGGTGGATCGTCTACTACTTCGAGAAGGCCGAGGAGAACAAGGAGTTCGTAAAGACGAAGGAGTTGGTTCATTAGGTATAATCCCTAAACACAGTAGTTTAGAAACACTTTGTGTTTGGTTGTTTATAGTTTAGCTTCGATTCAAGCGGTTAGTCGATGTTTGTTCACTAAACAAGTTCGTTTTTGAAATTTCCGCCTCCCCACAAGTATTGGGGTGTAGTACATCGACTTACACCCACTGTTCAAAGATTGCTACCCTACCACGGCACAAAGGAGTCGTGCAAACAGGTAGCAGTTGGGTGCAGTCCCGAAGCACTTGGAGGCAGTGGCAGTTAGACAGGATTCGTCTCTCCCGGTATTGGGAGTTGATATCGCGCTGTGTTTGGAGAGCCATTACGCAAAGTCCTTAGCCAGGGCAAGCGAGATTTACCGGTAGGTTTTCCGGTAGTTTCTCAAGGTGTAATGGGCTTCGCTCCGACACGACTTATACCGCTTTTAGGGGACTGACGCTTTCCGCCCCCTAGGCCCGATATGCGATAGTCCTAGATGAACAGACCGGATTGTACGGAGATTGTCACATCAGGCTCAGTAGGAGTTCGGATGGGTTTCCTTATCGGCCTTCTTATCGACATCTACCTGGGGACCGTTACGTACAGCTAATGTCGCTTGCGGTCTGTGGTTAAACCCACTGCCAGCGTAGTAGTTGAGTCTTTAGAGTCCCACACAGAGAGTTTCCCTGCTTCAGGCGAAACGATATAGAGGTCGTATGGTTTTACGACAGGGTTCGGACACGCACGTGCATTTATGCACGTACGATGTTCGGAGAGTTTTTACTAGCAGGCTTTGGTTTAAGCCAGATTCTAGTATCAGATTATTGGATTTATACAGTCTAAAGTGTTTCCGTGTTTTCACGGATAGGAGGGGCGTTCTCGTAAATTGTCGAGAAGCTTCTAGAAGGATGATGACTTTAAGGTTAAGGTGGCATTTGCATTTATTGGATTAATGAGTCATGGTGTGATTCATCCATGGAGTTAATGATGCATTAATGATTTAATTGACTCATGAGATGAATCACTATGTGAGTTAATGAAGCATGAAGATATTTTTATTTGTTATTCATTTAATAAATATGTTATGCTTCATATATATCACAATGATTTCATTATTCCAAAAGGATTCTCACTCTCACCTTCTCTCTCCTCAAGCTCCCTCTCTTCAAACCCTAACCCTAACCTCTCATGTGTTGAGATCAAGGGTTAGCAAGACTATTTGATCCCTAATCCCACACTATATTCTCTAGGTTGCTTTGATTAGCATTTTGAGTAACCTAGTTACCTCAAGTTAGAGGTCAAGCTTGGAGTAGTAGCTCTCGGGTGGATCTTCTATTACAAAGAGGAGGCCGACGAGGAGGTGGTCATCGAGAAGAAGAAGGACTTAGTTCATTAGGTATAATCTTCTTTCATAGTAGCTAATCCCTCCTATGATGTTGTTAGTTAAGGTTTGGCAAAGATCCGTAAGTTAGTCGATGTTTCTTTTAAACAAAATGATTGTTTTACCTATTCCGCTTCCCCGCAATTCGTGGGGTGTCTAACGTCGACTTACAGTGGTATCAGAGCCTCGGTAAACCATAACCAACTTGTTAGCAAAGTCATTAGAAATTCGATCGCGAAACGAACCGGAAAAATCATCATTTTCACATAGTTTCTGTCGATTATAAAACGGGATCTAAAAATTTTTCAGGGACCCTTAAAATTACAAGCAGGGAAATATAAGAATACTGGAGAAAGTTGGGTTCCTGACTCGGCCAAACAGCCGCAGAACAGCGGCCGATCCATGCGATCCGCTGCGGAACCGCGGCCGAGTTGAAGCCGAGTCACCCCAAAATTCCCCAGTAACTCTTCTGTGTTAATTTTGGTATTTCTGGCATATTTTGTTTCTGCTCAAGTCTCAGATGCACAGAGAAGTTTTTGGAGTAGAATCATTTGCGTTTGCTCGATCGAAATTCTACGATGTTTGGCTAATTAGATTATATCTGTGATTTGTATAATGTGTTCGTAAACTTCCCATAACTGCTAGTATGTCGGTTGGCAGGGGGTTGCACATTTCTGTAATGTTATTACTGTTTGTGTTTGTGGACTTGTTGGATTGTCGTGAATGGATAGCCGGGGATGTGAGACGAGCGTTTCTTTCATTCAAATGTAATTTGTAAATTGTTGTAATATTCTTTTGCGGGGCACATCCAGGTTGCGGTTGTTCCCACCGTTGTATTATTTCATTTACTGATTTTTGCTCCTAGGATAGACCCAAGGTGGGGTGCACAAACTACCGGGTACTTTGAAGTGTTTAGTGGCCTACTCATGTCGTTGAGGGAGACCACTTCATTTCGGGTACTTGGCGGGTAGTTTGCAGTACCCGTAGGGGTCTAGGGTGGGGTTTTGGCTATTCATCACGACTGTGTAATCCGTCTTTCTTTGCAGGCTCAAAAGAATGCGGATTCGTAGAAAATCCAATGTGTTCATCTATGATCTGGAATACCTATTATTGCATTTGACGAATGTACAATATCTATATATGATAGTTATTTAGACGTCACTTATGTTTTACACCCGCGCTAGCCCAGCCCCCGCTCTGTCGTTAGTTAAGTAACCTAACGGGTGATGACGGGACCCAGTGGCGAATGCGGATGGCATAAGAGGACGTTGTATTTTCGTTGTTTTCTGCAATGATAGGTTAATTGATGGGACGCATTATATTAATGCAAAGAAAATAAACCAAAGTTGAATCGTTGGAACAATTTAAAAGAAACCACTCGGTTATTTTAAAACAGAGGATATTTTTTAAATTGCGGATCTTTAACCACTCCTTTTAAAAGCTATCAGGTTCCTTCGGTCATATCAAGTTCACTACGTTCACGGTTTCGCCAAAACCATTCGTAGCCCTCCATCATTTCATTTGGGTATTCAGTAGTATTCAAGCTATGTATTTTGGCCAAAGTCAAGGCATAGTGTTTGGTAGCTGCTGGGTATTCATTTGTTGCATAGATAGATGAGTTAGTTTGGGGCAGTTGTATTATCATTTGATCAAAGTCAGGGGTATGTACGGATGGGTTAAAATTAACATGATAATGATGGGTAGAACTTGACATGTGACTTATGGCATTTTGACCAAAGCCAAGGTCATAAGAGCATGGGGCAAAAATTAATATCGGGAATTTCTAAAGAAACTGAAATTTGCAAAGAGATGCATACCATTTGGAGTTTGATGAATGTTGGTAGGATTCCTTCAGCATTATCATACGATGATATTTGGATCCCGATCCTACTGTGAGTATCCGCTACTCATTAGGAGATTCGTCACTTAACGATCAATGCTATAAACCAAGTAGGTGCCGAGAAAGGTGTCAGCGGGGCTACGCCCCCAGAGAAAAGAGGTTATTTAATTAAGGAACTTCGCGAAAGCGTTGGAAAACCTCCCTCGAAGTACCGACACCAGCCTGGATGAACGGTTAAGCAAGTATTGTACGGTGAGAATAATCCTGGCTAGTTCTTCCTTTTTGGTTTGAGGAGGGATTCGAGAAACCGTGGGAACCATCCAGTTTAGATAAACTAAAAACCACTCTAAACTTGCAAGAGCATCATGCTAAAGTGTTCTCTCTCTCTCTCTCCTAATTGCAGCGACCCAAAACATGACAGGCCTTAAGTTACTATTAGAGAAAAATATATTGACAGGGCCAAACTATAAAAATTGGCTGCGGAATGTGAAGATGGCTTTGACCTATGACAAAATGGGGTATGTCCTTACTGCTAAGGCACCTGCTGTCCCTGGTCCTAAATCCAGTAATGCGGATAAGGAAATCAGCAAGACCTGGGAGTTAGATTGCGCGAGGGCCAAGTCATCGTGCTTGCCTCGATGAATAATGAAAATCAGAGGAGGCATGAGGATATGGATCTTGATGCCATATTTCTCCATACAAAGGAACTTTATGGAGAGCAATCTCGTATAGCAAGATACGAGACCTCACGAGGTTGGCCGTCGGATCATCTGTAGGAGAACATGTCCTAAAGATGATTGGCTATATAGAAGAGCTCGCAGACCTCGGGACGACTTTGGAGAACGAGCTCTATACAGACTTGATTCTCCAGTCCCTTCCTTCCACCTACGCCCAGTTTATTATGAATTTCAACATTCAAAGAAAAGAAGTTCAACTTCCAGAACTCCTTAACATGTTGAGGAGTGCAGAGGGCACCTTGCAGAAGGCAAGGGAAACACCCGCTATGTTTGTTCGCGGTGCTTCTTCTTCCAGGTCCAAGGCTAGGGCCAAAGGAAGGAAGAATAAGGCCGCCACCAAACCTAGAGGAGGTGTTAGTAAGGTGGGAGTGAAGGGAAAGAAAAAGATTGTGGTTCCAGTAGTGGCAAAGGATGAGTGCTTCCACTGTCATAGGATAGGGCACTGGAAGAAAGATTGCAAAGCTTGGAATGCCAAGAACCAGGAACCGAAGCAAGCTGTGGCTTCGACTTCAGGTGTGTTTGTAATTGAAAAATGTCTGTCAATCAACTCTACTTCCTGGGTATTGGATACCGGATCAGGATCTCATATATGCAATTTATTGCAGGCACTGAGAGACCGTAGAGAGCTGAAGGTTGGTGATATGACCCTCCAGGTTGCTAATGGAGCTAGCGTGGGAGCTGTGTCCGTAAGGGATTATCACCTTGGATTGACGAGTGGACATATTTTGGTTTTGTATAACTGTTTTTGTGTACCCAGTTTAACGTGTAATATCATATCGGTTTCGTTGTTATCAAAAGAAGGTTATGATTTTACGTTTGTAAGCGATGTTGTTAACATCTACCTTAATCATGATTTGATTGGGTCCGGTACACTAGATAACGGTATATATGTCTTAAACCAATTACAGATTTTCAATGTCCAGAACACACTAAAAAGAAAGTCTCCAGATTTAAATAAGGCTTTCTTATGGCATTGTAGACTGGGTCACATCAATGAGACAAGGTTAACTAAGTTACATAGAGAAGGAATTTGGATTCGTTCGAATATCAAACTTATGCCACTTGTCAATCATGTCTCAAAGGAAAGATGACAAAGACTCCATTCACTGGACATGGAGTAAGAGCGAGCGAGTTCTTAGGACTCATACACAGCGATGTATGTGGTCCAATGTCTACATATGCAAGAGATGGTTTTTCCTATTTCATTATTTTTACGGATGATTACTCTAGGTACGGATTCATTTTCTTGATGAAACATAAATCCGAGGCTTTTGAGAAATTCTAAGAGTATAAGAATGAAGTAGAAAACCAAACCGGAAAAAGTATCAAGACACTGAGATCTGATCGAGGTGGTGAATACTTAAGTGTCGAGTTCCTAGGTTACCTAAAAGAGAAAGGAATTCTCTCTCAGCTTACTCCTCCATACACTCCACAGCATAACGGTGTATCGAAGAGACGGAATCGAACCCTATTGGATATGGTACATTCCATGATGAGTAATGCTGAGTTACCGCGATCTTTCTGGTTTATACGCTAGAATCAGCGGCATATCTTTTGAACAGGGCTCCTACCAGGACTGTGCCTACCACGCCGTATCAGATGTGGAGTGGGAAGAAACACTATCTTCATCATATAAAGATATGGGGATGTCCAGCTTTTGTTAAAAAGCAGCATGCAGACAAACTCGAGGCACGATCAGTGCAGTGTAAGTTTGTGGGATACCCAAAGAACTCCAAGAGGTATTACTTCTATTACGCAGAGGAACAAAAGGTTTTTGTTTCTCGTCATGCCCATTTTCTAGAACAACAGGTTTTAGAAAAGGAAACAAGTGGGAGTGAAATAGAACTGGAAGAAATTCCAGAACCACAAACTACTACTGAAAGTTTGGTAAAACCAGTAGTTCAAGAAGAACAGGACATTCCCGCACCCCTCCGCAGGAGTAGTAGGCCGTCTCATCCGCCTGAGAGATACTACGGTTTTCTCATAGATGGGGATAGAGAGGATTGCATCATTGATGATAATGAACCTACTATCTTCCAGCAGGCCATCCAGAGCGGCGACTCGTTACGATGGCTAAATGCAATGCGGACCGAGATGGAGTCCATGTACACCAACAAAGTATGGACTTTGGACTTTGCTCCAGAAGGGGTAAAACCCATAGGATGCAAATGGATCTTCAAGAAAAAGATTGGTGTAGATGGATAGGTGGAAACCTATAAAGCTAGAGTTGTTGCAAAGGGTTTTTGTCAAAGACCTGGTTTGAACTGTGACGAAACTTTTTCTCCAGTGGCTATGCTCAAATCCATTCGGGTCCTTCTTGCTATTGCCGCCTTCCATGATTATGAGATTTAGCAGATGGACATAAAGACGGCTTTTCTAAATGGTAATTTAGAAGAGTGCGTCTATATGGATCAGCCAGAAGGCTTCAATGAGAGTGGGAGCAGTGGGAAAGTGTGCAAGTTGCTTAAGTCCATTTATGGACTAAAGCAGGCATCGCGGAGTTGGAACATCTGTTTTGATGAAACGGTCCGGGAGATTGAGGTCCGGAGAGTTGCTACAGAGGAGAACACTGCTGATCCATTCACAAAGGCCTTACCTGAGATTCAATTCGAGAGGCTACTTAAGATGATCGGTCTTCGATATGCCAGTACATGGCCCTAGTGCAAGTGGGAGATTGTTAGTGTATATGCCCTAGGGGCCATTATTGTATCATACTGGCTTGTATATTACTTAATGGAAGCTTGTGATATTCATAGTTATATTAACAGTCTTGCTAAACATGGTAGTATGCTACTTAGTTTATATCTATCTTAATATGTGTGTACGTATTGATAGAGCCCTTAGGATCTTGCTTGACTACCAGCGTTGTGATCGCAGTCACACTAGTGGGGGCTGGGTAGTCTACAAGCACATCCTTTTTCAGGTCCCTAGTCGTAGGATTATCGAGACAGGGAATCGATATTCCGGAGTAGACTAGTGAGTACGCTTCTCATCCCAGTTGGGGAGATGGTCTGTCCCACAGCCATCAGTACGTCGTACTGGAGATAGTATACAGGTGCTCGTTGGGTTACGGGTACACCGTACAGGACTCTCAGGGAACTGTTGGTTGGTATTATACCCGTCGTCAGTTAACAGTGTAAGTCCACGTTGCCCACCCCGGTGCTTGCGGGGAGGCGGAAACGATATAAAAATCGGATTTTTATCGAACTAGGCAACATGGACTATCAAAAGGAGGATCTTTGCTAAACAAAAACTAACTACAAAGATAACTAATTTTAGCTACATGGAAGAGAGGTTATACCTAGGGCTTTATGTCCTTCTCTCCTTGCTCCTTGGAGTGAAAGATGTGATCTTCTTGTCGCCTTCTCTAGTCGAAGAAGGATCCACCCGAGAGCCTCAACCTTTAGCTTCAACTTCAAGCTAGAAGTAACTAAGATGCTTGGAGTGCTAATCCTAGAACCTTAGAATAAAGTAGAGAGTATTTTAGAGTGATTTATCTCAAGCTCAAGTGATTCTCAACTCATGAGAGGGGAGAGCTAGAGAGAGAGGAAGAGGAGGAGAGAGAACTAATATGATAGAATGAAATAGAAATGAACCATCCTTCTTTCATATATGTGAATTATGTAAATTAGATAATTAGCTAAATATAAGTGTCATGGTTAATCAAGACTTGACCATTATCATTTCACATTAAATGCAAATTGCAAGGATCAAAGGGCATCTTTCATATAGAATGATGATGGTCAACATGTCAACGTAGGTCAACAAGTCAAATGTAGTCAAATAGTCAACAACCCTAACCATGCAAAATTATATTTAACTAATATCAATTAATCATAATTCACACATAAGCATTAGGGTTAAGAAAATGACAATGGTCATCAACCCTAATCAAAGTCCTCTCCCTCTGTCTCAGTCAACTGTGCATACGCACCCGTATCCGTGATCCGAGGAACACGAATACAAAGAGATAAAACCAATCCCAAATCATATACTAGGATCCGGCTTAAACCAAAGCCCGCTAGTATAAGCTGTTCGGACAGCAAACGTGCACAAGTGCGCGGATGTGAACGAACCCTGTCGCAAAACCATGCGACCTCTACTCATTTTGCCTAAAGGCGAATAACCCTCTGTGTGGGACTCTAAAGACTCGACACTACGCTGGCAGTGGGTTTAACCACAGACTGCAAGCGGCACTAGCTGTACGTAACGGTCCCCAGGTAGATGCCGATAAGAAGACTGACGAGGTAAACCCATCTGAACTCCTACTGAGCCTGAATATGACAGTCTACGTACAGTCCGGTCTGTTCGTCTGATACATCGCATGGCGGGCCTAGAGGGGCGGTAAACGTCAGTCCCCTAATAGCGGTACAAGTCGTGTCGGAGTGTAGCCCAGAACATCCTGAGATAACACTAGATACCAACCAGTATATCTCGCTTGCCCTGGCCAGGGACTACTTGTGTAATGGCTCTCCTGGACACAGCGTGATGTCAACCCCCAATACCGGGAGAGACGAATCCTGTCTAACTGTCACTGCCTCCAAGTGCTTCGAGACTGCACCCAACTACTACCTGTTTGCACGACTCCTTTGAGCCGTGGTAGGGTAGTAATCAAAGTACAGTGGGAACACACTCGAGGCGAAGTGACAGTGTCAAGTCAGCGGACTAAGCTGTACTCATGTCACCTGGGAACTGATAACTGACGATAGGTATAACACCAACCAACATTTCCCGACGAGTCATGTCCAGTGTACTCGTAACCTAACGAGCACCCGCATACTATCTCAAGTACGACGTACTGACGGCTGTGGGACAGACCGTCTCCCGTGTTGGGATGAGAAGCGCATACGCTAGTCTACTTCGGAGTATCGATGCCCTGTCTCGATAATCCCACGACCAGGGACGTGTAAATAAGGATGTGCTTATAGATTACCCAGCCCCCACGAGTGTGACTGCCATCACAACGCTGGTAATCAAGCAAAGATCCTAAGGGCTCCACTAATGCGTATAGGTGATATAAGAAAAGAAACACATGTACACATTAAAGCAGAGACAAACCAAGTAGCATACTACCATTTCGAGCAAGATTGTACATTCAGCTGTGAATATCCCAAGCTTCCATCAAGTAATATACATACTTGTATGATACAGTAATGGCCTCTAGGGCATATACACTAACAAACAGTTCCCAGGTGACATGAGTACAACATAGTCCGCATACTTGACACTGCTTCTTCGCCTCGAGTGTGTTCCCACTGTTCTTAGATTGCTACCCTACCACGGCTCAAAGGAGTCGTGCAAACAGGTAGCAGTTGGGTGCAGTCCCGAAGCACTTGGAGGCAGTGGTAGTTAGACAGGATTCGTCTCTCCTGGTATTGGGAGTTGATATCGCGCTGTGTCTGGAGAGCCATTACGCAAAGTCCCTGGCCAGGGCAAGCGAGATTTACTGGTAGGTTTTCCAGTAGTTTCTCAAGGTGTAATGGGCTTCGCTCCGACACGACTTATACCGCTTTTAGGGGACTGACGCTTGCCGCCCCCTAGGCCCGATATGCGATAGTCCTAGACGAACAGACCGGACTGTACGGAGATTGTCACATCAGGCTAAGTAGGAGTTCGGATGGGTTTCCTCATCGGCCTTCTTATCGACATCTACCTGGGGACCGTTACGTACAGCTAGTACCGCTTGCGGTCTGTGGTTAAACCCATTGCCAGCGTAGTAGTCGAGTCTTTAGAGTCCCACACAGAGAGTTTCCCTTCTTCGGGCGAAACGATATAGAGGTCGTATGGTTTTACGACAGGGTTCTTACACACACGTGCATTTATGCACGTGCGATGTTCGGACAGTTTTTACTAGCAGGCTTTGGTTTAAGCCAGATTCTAGTATCGGATTATTGGATTTATACAGCCTAAAGTATTTCCGTGTTTTCACGGATAGGAGGGGCGTTCTCGTAAATTGTCGAGAAGCTTCTAGAAGGATGATGACTTGGAGGTTAAGGTGGCATTTGCATTTATTGGATTAATGAGTCATGGTGTGATTCATCCATGGAGTTAATGATGATTAATGATTTAATTGACTCATGAGATGAATCACTATGTGAGTTAATGAAGCATGAAGATATTTTTATTTGTTATTCATTTAATAAATATGTTATGCTTCATATATATCACAATGATTTCATTATTCCAAAAGGATTCTCACTCTCACCTTCTCTCTCCTCAAGCTCTCTCTCTTCAAACCCTAACCCTAACCTCTCATGTGTTGAGATCAAGGGTTAGCAAGACTATTTGATCCCTAACGTTCTAAGTAGTGCAAGAAAGACGATGGACCCTCTAGAAGACAACAAACCTTAACTCGATTATGTGACCGTCTTGAACTGCCCTTTGAACCTTAGGGTTTGGGGCAGTACGGCGTACCACATGTGAGGCGTTGGCTTGACCCTTCTACGGCTGGACCGTTGGTACTGTGGCATGAAGTGAATGTTTTTTAAACTTATTTCATGTGTTGAGCTCTTTCGGGAAAACTTGGGTGTTTGATTGTTCGATCGGAAAGTTTAACATTTTCTATTTATCTAGAATGTGATACAATATTTAGAATCCACAAGTAGTTATGAGATAACTGATTTGGATGTTATAAACATAGCACTTTACTCTCACTTGATCGGTTGCCACGGAATTTTGATGTGATCAAAAGTCCGTCGCAATCACGTAGCGTACGCGGATACTCGCCGAATAAACTTAATAGACAGCTACACCCCTTAGCCTCGACCAAGTGACTGTAGGAGAACCCCGTCGCCAAAAAGCATCCGTCCGGGTGCTCGCGGCAGCGGTGTTCCGCCTTAGTGCACTTCGTCGACGATATCGGGGGTGCGACCGTCTACTAAAGTTTGTGACGAGCATTCGTTCTGGATGCCGGGAATCTTGTTGAATTGCCCGACTTTATATTGAAAAGTGTTTTCGATATTGAGACTAAAATGCGGGGTTTATAATTGTTAGGCATGCGATGTCTAAGGAATTCATTTGGTTAGGCATGCGATGTCTATGAAGGTTGCGGATTCCAACTGTTGTAGTTTTACACTTTCTTTTCTGCGACCGTAAGTGTAATATGTGATATCGCCGGTTTCGTTGCTATATGTCAATGACAATTGGGATGGGCATATTTACTTACGTTGATGACATGTGATGTTATGTGTTGCTGGATATGTTATATTGGATCGTCGTGATTGAATAGCCGGGGGTTTTTATATGAGATGAGTGTTTTTCATTCATGTAAAAACTTGTATGTAATATTCTATTATTGGGGCACTTCCAGGTTGCGGATGATGTCACCATTTGTATATTATTTACTTTTCCGCATTAGGATGGACCCAAGGAGGGGAGCACAAGTAACCGGGTTCTAGGGTCCAGTGGGAGACCATCTCGAGGAGTCGAGTCCGGGTCTCCTGACCCTAGAATTGGTAGGGTTGCTTGCCACTCTCGTAGGGGTCTAGGGGTGTGGGATTGGCTATTCATCGCGACCGTGGAATCCGTGTTTTATACTGGCTCGCATTAAAAACACAGACGTCCTAGTATATCCAATATTTCATATGATATTTTCTGCTGCGTTATCTGTGATGTGATCATGTGATGTGTTCAGATAGATATAGTATATAGTATATATGATATATTATATAGACGTTGCTTATGTTTTACACCCGCACTAGCCCTGCCCCGCTCTGCCGTTAGTTACCTAACCTAACGGTGCACGAGGGGACATCGAGGCGAATGCGGATGGCATAAGCGTACGTTATATTTATCTGTGATGTTTAGGTGGACTTAAATGATGGGACATTCATTAATGAGATTAATGAAAGAAAATAAACCTAAAAGATGTTGTGGAATCAAATTTCAAAATAAAAACAGGTAGCTACAGTTCTTGCTTTGCATCGCGGTGTTCCTTGTAGAACATCCTGCACCTTATTCGATAAGGAAAGGACCGAGATCCCTTCACCGGGAGTGACTCCTTTAGCAATAACTGGCAGATGCTACAACCCTTGGTTTGTCTTTTGATTTCTTCTATAGTTTTTGCTTTGCACAGCGGTATATATGATATATCCTGCACCTTATTCGATGAGGAAAGGGCCGACGATCCCTTCACTCGGAGTGACCCCTTTAGCAAAACTAGAAAAGCCTCAAAAACATTCCATTTAAAAACCACTTGATTCCGCAACGAGATCAAGTTCAAAGCGTTAAAGGTTTTATTAAAAACCATTCGCAACCCTCCATCATTTTAGGAAGTAGAGTACTTAGTATTCGTGCTGTGTTTGTTGACCATAGTCAAGGCACAGTGTACGGTAGCTAAGTGATATCTTCCTACATCGCATATGATGCGATTAGTTAGGACAGTCGCGTGAGTTTGTTGACCTTAGTTAAGGGTCATGTGGGTGGGTCTAATTAATCACGAAATGACGGGTAGAACTTGACTAGTACTTATGATTTGTTGACCATAGTTAAGGTCATAGGTGCTAGGGGTAAAAACCATTATCGGGAGTTTCAAGTGTTGAAATTTGCAATGAGATTGCATACCTTCTATATGATAGTTGGATCCCGATACCCACTGCGAGTAATTGTTACTCCTGGGAGAGTTTTGCACTTTACAATTAGCCGATCAAGTAGGTGTCTAGAAAGGTGTCAACGGGGTTACACTTCTGGGAAAATGAGATTTACTTTAATTAGGTCCGTGCGAAAGCATGGGGAACCTCTCTCAAAGTACCGACACTGGCCTGGCTGAAAGATTGGCGAACTTATAGAGTGTAATTAATCCCGGCTAGTTTTTCCTTTTAGGGTTTGAAGGAAGATTTGATAAAAACAGTGGGAGCCATCCTGATTAGATAAAATAAATAACCAATCTAATCGTGCTAGAGCGCACGCAGAGTGTTTTCTTTTCTCTCTATCTCCAGGTAGCGACCATATCACGCCTTAATCAAGATAATAATATGGATGTATTGATCGAACCCGCTTGTTATACTGAGCTGGGGAACGTTGGTCCCGCTCAAACTTATAATTGTTATAAGACAGATCAGGAAATAGGGGAATACCAAAATTCCTATGCCGCCCAAACGAAGAAAGTGCATATGATGCATCTCCTTCGGGTGTGTTCATTATAAAGAACTGTTTCTCAGTGCCCTCTACGTCCTAGGTATTAGATACCGGATCAGGATCCCGCAAGTGTAATCCGTTACATAGGGCTACAGAAAGGTAGAAAACTGAGTACGGATGATAAGTTTCATGAGACAGAAAACGGGGCAAGTGTTGCAGCCAAGTCTGTTGGTCACTGTCACCCTGTATTACTAATACATTGATTCTGAACAAATGCTATTAGATACCGAACCTGATGTACAAAATCATATCAATCTCTTTATTAGAAAAGAAGGATATAATTTTGTATTGATGGATAATGTTTTGAACATTTCCTATTTCAAAAGTTGATCGGTTCAGGCACGTTATCTAAAAGCATTGACGTTCTAAATCAAACTACAGTTCCTAGTATACAGAACACACACAAGAGGAAGAGTTTAGAAATAATCGAATCCTTCTTGAGGCATTGTAGACTAGGTCATATCAATGCGACCCGACTGGCTGAAGTTACATTTAGATGCATATTTAATTCAGTTTGAATTTACATCTTGTGAAACTTGCCAGTCATGTCACAAAGATTAGATGACCATAGCTCCGTTTACTGAAAACAGAGAAAGAGTTAGTACACTCTTGGGACTGATACATGATGATGTATGTAAGGTCCTCTGTCTACATATGCCAAGACTGGTTCTTTGTACTTCCTTACATTCACTGATGATCTCTTAAGATTCGGACACATGTTCCTGTTGAAACACATGTCTGAAGCTTTTAAGATATTCACAGAATATAAGTTAGAAGTAGAGAACCAAAAACCGGGTATAAGTACTATGTCCTATGATAAGATCAGGGAGGAGAATACTTGTGCATGGAATTCTTGGACTATTTTAAAGGAGAATGAGATTCTCTCTCGGTGTTACTCCTCTGAATACACCACTGCACAATGGTGTATCGGGGCGGAGCAATCGCACCCTATATGATATGGTGCGCTCTATGATGAGTATTACTAAATTACCTATTTCCTTTTGGGGGTTATGCACTTGAGAAGTTGCATACCTATTGAATTGGATTTGAATCAAATCAGTGCCTACCAATCCATATAAGATATGGTATGGGAAGAGCCTATCTCTTTAGCAAGTTAAGATTTGGGATTGTCCGGCCTATGTCAAAAGCAAAATCCGGACAAGATCGAGGCAAAGTCAGTTCTGTAGAACTGGAAAGAGTTCCAGCTGTACAAACTACAGCTGATGATTTGATAGAACCAAAGGATTCAATAGTCTCCGACAAACCTCAGCCTCTCCGCCGATCTAGCAGGGTTCCTCATCCGCCTGAGAGATACTTCGGTTTCTCGATGACAGTGGGAGTGAGGATTGCATCATGAGATGATGACCCAACTAGTTTCGAGCAGGCCATCGAGAGTAGGGACTCTGTAAGAATGGCTGGATGCTTAGCGATCTGAGATGGAATCCATGTACACCAACAAAGTGTTAGTGTTTATGCCCTAGAAGGCCATTACTGTATCATACTAGCTTGTATATTACTTAATGGAAGCTTGGGATATTCACATGTATATAACAGTCTTGCTAAACATGGTAGTATGCTACTTGGTTTTTCTATCTTAATATGTGAGTGTACGTATTGATAGAGCTCTTAGGATCTTGCTTGTCTACCGGCGTTGTGATGGCAGTCACACTAGTGGGGGCTGGGTAGTCTACAAGCACATCCTTATTCAGGTCCCTGGTCGTTGGATTATCGAGAAAGAGCATCGATACTCCGGAGTAGACTGGTGTGTACGCTTCTCATCCCAGTTGGGGAGATGGTCTGTCCCACAGCCGTCAGTACGTCGTACTGGAGATAGTATGCAGGTGCTCGTTAGGTTACGGGTACACCGGACAGGACTCACAGGGAACTGTTGGTTGGTTTGATACCAGTCGTCAGTGAACAGTTCCCAGGTGACATGAGTACAGCGTAGTCCGCAGACTTGACACTGCTACTTCGCCTCGAGTGTGTCCCACTGTTCTTAGATTGCTACCCTACCACGGCTCAAAGGAGTCGTGCAAACAGGTAGCAGTTGGGTGCAGTCCCGAGCACTTGGAGGCAGTGGCGGTTAGACAGGATTCGTCCCTCCCGGTATTGGGAGTAGATATCGTGCTGTGTCAGAGAGCCATTACGCAAAGTCCCTGGCCAGGGCAAGCGAGATTTGCTGGTAGGTTCCAGTAGTTTCTCAGGGTGTAATGGGCTTCCCTCCGACACGACTTATACCGCTATTAGGGGACTGACGCTTGCCGCCCCCCTAGGCCCGATATGCGATAGTCTTGGACGAACGGACAGGACTGTATGGAGATTGTCACATCAGACTCAGTAGGAGTTCGGATGGGTTTTCTCATCGGCCTTCTTATCGACAACTACCTGGGGACCGTTACGTACAGCTAGTGCCGCTTGCGGTCTGTGGTTAAACCCACTGCCAGCGTAGTAGTCGAGTCTCTAGAGTCCCACACAGAGAGTTTCCTACTCCAGGCGAAACGATATAGAGGTTGCATGGTTTTGCGACAAAGGGTTCGGACGCATACGTGCGTTTACGCACGTACGACTTTCGGACAGTTTTTACCAGTCAGCTTTGGTTTAAGCCAGTTACTGGTATCCGGTTATTGGATTTTTACAGTCTAAAGTTTTTCCGTATTTTTGCGGATTGGAGGGGCGTTCTCGTAATTGTACGAGAAGCTTCTAGAAGTGGTGACTAAGGAGGTTTAGGTGTCATTTGCATTAAATGAGTTTAGTGAGTCATGAGGGTGATTCATGCATATCATTAATGCATGATAAATGCTTAATGAGTCATGGTTATGAATCACCACTAGATATTTATGAAACTTCATTATTCATCATTTAGTTTTTCTTTTATGGATGAATTTTAAAGGTTCATATATATTATGATAGATTTACTATTCTCATTAGATAATTTCTCACCTTCTCTCTCCTCAAGCTCTCATCTTCAAACCCTAATCCTTACACCTCATCAGTTGAGATCAAAGGATTAGTTAGACTAAACAATCCATAACCATCACTCTATTTCATTCTAGCTTCTTTGATTAGCAATCCAAGAAGGTTAGTTGCCTCAAGTTTAGAGGTTTAGCTTGGAGTTTTGCTCTCGGGTGGATCGTCTACTACCTAGAGAAGGCCGAGGAGAACAAGGAGATCGTAAAGACGAAGGACTAGTTTCGATAGGTATAATCCCTAAGCATAGTAGTTTAGAACAACTATATGTTTGGTTAGTTATCGTTTAGCTTCGATTTAAGCGGTTAGTCGATGTTCGTTCTTTAAACATGATCGTTTTTTGAAAATTCCGCCTCCCCACAAGTACTGGGGTGAAGTACATCGACTTACACAAAGTATGGACTTTGGTTGCTATATCTAAAGGGTTAAATCCCCATCAGGAGCAAGTATATCTTGAGAACATTACTTGGTGTAGATGGAAAAGTTGAGACTTTCAAAGCTAGACTTGTTAAAGGTTTTCGTCATCGACCAGGCGTGGATAATGATGAAACCTTTTCCAGTGGCTATGCTTAAGTCCATCCGGATCCTACTTAACATTGCTGCATACTATGACTATGATATCTGGTGGTCGGGAGCCATGACTGCTTTTCTAAATAATGATTTAGAAGAGAACGTCTATAAGTACACAGCCAGAGGGCTTCGTAAACAGTGGGAGCAGCGGAAACGTGTGCAAGTTGCTTTACAGGATAAAGCAGTCATCGCGGAGTTGGAACATCTGTTTTGATGTGGTAGTCAAAGAGTTTGACTTCACCAAAATGGTAGATGAACCTTGTATATACAAAACGGTAGTAGAGAGTAAGGTGGTCATCCTCGTATTACACGTGGACAACATACTCTTGATAGGAAAAAAGTTTCCTATACTACACACGGTCAATCTCTTCTTGTCACAAGGATTCTCCATATAGGATCAAAATGATACCTCCTAAATTTTGGGTTTTGGATCTATGAGATAGATCTAAATGCATGTTAGGATTCTCACTAGTTGTAGTGAGATGGTATCAGTTGATCCTGGGGAGAATCAGGGGAAAGGTTCCAGGGTGATAAAGACGACTGAATGTCAGTCACAGGCATTATCTTTACCCTCAGTGGAGGGACGGTATGTTGGAAGAGTTCCAAGCTATATGCCGTGGCAGACTAGACGATAAAGGCTGGTAGCGTCGCTAATAAAGTTATTACCAAAGAGGAAGTTTGTGTGTATATTGGTTCATGAGATGAACTAGGTTCCTACCATTGTGTGATAATGGAAGTGTGGCTTTGGCCCAGGAACCCCGATCCCATCAATGACCTAGACATATTCTGAGGCAGCATCACCTGATCATGGAGAAAGTTGATCTCCAGGGTGATCGAGGTTAGGAGAGTAGACTCAGAGGACAACACAGCGGATCCACTCACAAAGGCTTTTTCCCAGAGAGAGACCTTTAAGGGATGGTTGAGTATTAGATACTGCAACCACTGCTACAGATGGCCCTAGTGCAAGTGGGAGATTGTTAGTTATATGTATGCCCTAGAGGCCATTACTGCACATAGGATGTATATTGTGGTGGATGCTGGGACATATATAGGTATGACTTTCTTGCTCGACATGATAGTATGCTATCTGGTTGCTCTTTATCTTAACATGTATACTTGCAGTCTCTCTATTACATGTTGATAATGCCTTTAGGATATGTGCTCGACTTCCTAGACTATGATACAGATCATACTAGTGGGGCCTGGGTAGTCAATGAGTACATCTTTCATTGTTCCTAGTCGAGGGAATATTGAGACGGGGCATCGATATTCCATTGTAGACTAGCGTATATCTTCTCGACCCATGTGATGGGCGATGGATGATCCCATATCCATTGGTGTTTGACATCAGAGATGGTATGCGGGTGCTCAGTGATGACTGGGTACACTGAACGGACTCGCCGAGAACTCCCAGATGGTATTATACCTCACGTCAGATGGCAGTTCTCTGGTGACACTGGTACAGCTTAGTCTGTTGACCCGAGATCGTCATAGAGTCTTGTGTGTCTCCCACTGTACTTTGATTTCCATCCTACCACGGCGCTACTGAGTTGTGCAAACAGGTGGTTTTTGGGTACAGTCCCGATTCACATGGAGGCATTGAGCGATAGGAGGGGATTCGTCTCTCCCGGTATTGGGGGTTGATGTTGTGCTATGCTCGACTGGCCATAACTGGAAATCCCTGGCCAGGGTTGCAGTGATTTACTGGTAAGAGCTATCAATAGTTTCATGCTATGTTATGGACCTTACATCGGCATGACTTATCAAGCTACTAGGGTCTGACGTTTACCACCCCTAGGCGAGATATGCGACATATCAGACGATCAGACCGGACTGTACGGTAAGTGTTACTAGTTGGATTCACAGGAGTGTGAGCGGGCTTGCTCGTTGATCTTCTGATCGCTCAATACCCGGGTGGCCGTTACGTTTAGCAGACCGCTTACGGCTTGTGGGTGCTTGATATGATCTTCACCTGCTGCCGGCGTATTGACGAGTCTTTAGAGTCCTACACAGAGGTTTCCTGGCTCAAGAGAAACGAAATAGGAGCGCATATGAGATATGTGCGGGACCGAGAATAATACCAGTATGTGATACTGTATTCTATTCTCGCGATTTGTATCATTGGACGGTTATATGAGATATAGCCGGGTTACCGGATCATGTATTGATTCGATACATTGATACACTTGATATTAGTCGGTTATATGCAGTATGACCGGATCATTAAATCAAGTGTTGATTTAATGATTTAATGTATAATTATATATTAGATATATTACTTTACATTAACTAGTATTTGTTCACTTATGATTGATTTTCTCACTTGATGTGCACAAGTAGTATATGTGATATATTTTTGTGCACTTGATTGTATCATGTTTGATGATACATGCAAACTTGGGTGTATGTTTGATTTAAACCATGTTTAGGTTAATGGTTAGGTTTTTTTTTTATCTTTTCTTAATTATTTATTTTATTTATTTATTTTTGGGCAAGAAACAATATGGTGGCTTCTTTTGTTTTTACCTTGAAGCTTCATGAAACTTTGACCATTTTGTTTCTTTTCTTAACCTAACCATTCACCTAAACCCTAGTTTAGTCTCTACACTAGTTACACTCACCCATGGTTGCTAAAATGATAACCATCACTTGAATTTCTATTATTCATAATTCACTTTCTTTTTCTTTCTTCTTCTTGTTCTTCATGAAGAGAAGAAACCATTGCTAGAAATTTCCAAGTGATGATTCCAAGTGAGAAATCCAAATCCAAAGTGAACCCACTTCCTATTTCTTCATCCTCTACCACTTGCCATATAGTAGAGTGTATTATCTTCACAAGTTTCATGACCTAGTGAAGGTGGAGCTTGAGTTTGAGTCGCCTCGATGTAGATCATCTTCGGCATCGAAGTCAACGACCTAGCCCGCCCATTTCTCCGATGAAATAGACGCTAGGGTCCGGGATTCCGATGATCGCAGCGGAGGGACGTCAATACGGAGCTAAAGAAGTGGAGGACCGGATCTACAAAGGTTGTAGTCTCTTTCATTTAGCAATAAAGTTGTTTACTTGCTTGTTTCGCCTTACCTCTAGTTAACGATCTAGCATTAGGGTTTCTTTGGCACATAGAAAATTTTGAATTGGACATGGTTGATCTGTTGTAGAACCTCATGGGTGTGCCTAGGAACCCTACAGTGGTATCAGAGCCTAGCTAGAGCCTTAGGCGATGAGTAGACGAAGTTGGAAACCCGATCAAACCCAAAACCCTAATCCAAAACCATCCTCTGTACATTTTTTGAAATCCGGGACTTTTGTGAATTAAAAATATGCAGAAAAATCAGCACGGTTTTCTAAGAAATACTATGCAACACGTGCTCCTGAGTCCACTAAAGCGCTGCGGAAACGCGGCACGAGCATGGCTCGTGCGGCGGTTTCGCGGCCATTGTGTAGCATTGGTTTGTGAATTTTGCACAGTAATTTCTTTCTTTAGTTGCTGAGTTTTCTGGGAATTTTTAAATTGCACTCAAGAGTTGAGTTTTCTGGGTTGTATTGGGAGTTCGTAGATTCGATCGGATTGTCTAATTTTGTCTGTGTGTTTTTCCGGATAATTTAGAACATGTTAAAAAGTTCGACCGGATATAAATACCCAATTTTTCCCCTGCTGGGAAATTTTCAAGTGTTGGATTTTTCCGTGGTTTAAGAACGTTCTAAGTAGTGCAAGTAACATGATGGACCCTCTAGAAGACAACAAACCTTAACTCGATTATGTGACCGTCTTGAACTGCCCTTTGAACCTTAGGGTTTGCGGAAGTACGGCGTGCCACATGTGAGGCGTTGGCTTGACCCTTCTACGGCTGGACCGTTGGTACTGTGGCATGAAGTGAATGTCTTTTAAACTTATTTCATGTGTTGAGCTGTTTCGGGAAAACTTGGGTGTTTGATTGTTCGATCGGAAAGTTTAACATTTTCTATTTATCTGGAATGTGATACAATATTTAGAATCCACAAGTAGTTATGAGATAACTGATTTGGATGTTATAAACATAGCACTTTAGTCTCACTTGATCGGTTGCCACGGAATTTTGATGTGATCAAAAGTCCGTCGCAATCACGTAGCGTACGCGGATACTCGCCGGATAAACTTAATAGACAGCTACACCCCTTAGCCTCGACCAATTGACTGTAGGAGAACCCCGTCGCCAAAAAGCATCGGTCCGGGTGCTCGCAGCAGCGGTGTTCCGCCTTAGTGCACTTCGTCGACGATATCGGGGGTGCGGCCGTCTACTAAAGTTCGCGACGAGCATTCGTTCTGGATGCCGGGAATCTTGTTGAATTGCCCGACTTTATATTGAAAAGTGTTTTCGATATTGAGACTAAAATGCTGGGTTTATAATTGTTAGGCATGCGATGTCTAAGGAATTCATTTGGTTAGGCATGCGATGTCTATGAAGGTTGCGGATTCCAACAGTTGTAGTTTTACACTTTCTTTTCTGCGACCGTAAGTGTAATATGTGATATCGCCGGTTTCGTTGCTATATGTCAACGACAATTGGGATGAGCATATTTACTTACGTTGATGACATGTGATGTTATGTGTTGCTGGATATGTTATATTGGATCGTCGTGATTGAATAGCCGGGGTTTTTTTTTATGTGAGATGAGTGTTTTTCATTTTCATTCATGTAAAAACTTGTATGTAATATTCTTTTATTGGGGCACTTTCAGGTTGCGGATGATGTCACCATTTGTATATTATTTACTTTTCCGCATTAGGATGGACCCAAGGAAGGGAGCACAAGTAACCGGGTTCTAGGGTCCAGTGGGAGACCATCTCGAGGAGTCGAGTCCGGGTCTCCTAACCCTAGAATTGGTAGGGTTGCTTGCCGCTCTCGTAGGGTTCTAGGGGTGTGGGATTGGCTATTCATCGCGACCGTGGAATCCATGTTTTATACTGGCTCGCATTAAAAACACGGACGTCCTAGTATATTCAATATTTCATATGATATTTTCTGCTGCGTTATCTGTGATGTGATCATGTGATGTGTTCAGATAGATATAGTATATAGTATATATGATATATTATATAGACATTGCTTATGTTTTACACCCGCGCTAGCCCTGCCCCGCTCTGTCGTTAGTTACCTAACCTAACGGTGCACGAGGGGACATCGAGGCGAATGCGGATGGCATAAGCGTACGTTATATTTATCTGTGATGTTTAGGTGGAATTAAATGATGGGACATTCATTAATGAGATTAATGAAAAAAAATAAACCTAAAAGATGTCGTGGAATCGAATTTCAAAATAAAAACAGGTAGCTACAGTTCTTGCTTTGCATCGCGGTGTTCCTTGTAGAACATCCTGCACCTTATTCGATAAGGAAAGGACCGAGATCCCTTCACCGGGAGTGACTCCTTTAGCAATAACTGGCAGATGCTACAACCCTCGGTTTGTCTTTTGATTTCTTCTATAGTTTTTGCTTTGCACAGCGGTATATATGATATATCCTGCACCTTATTCGATGAGGAAAGGGCCGACGATCCCTTCATCAGGAGTGGCCCCTTTAGCAAAACTAGAAAAGCCTAAAAAACATTCCATTTAAAAACCATTTGA
Organism: Agapanthus africanus; assembly: GCA_030015575.1. NCBI lineage: Eukaryota > Viridiplantae > Streptophyta > Magnoliopsida > Asparagales > Amaryllidaceae > Agapanthus > Agapanthus africanus. Next base: position 202,498,889 of record JASDDO010000016.1, on the reverse strand, counting down.
TTCCGCAACGAGATCAAGTTCAAAGCGTTAAAGGTTTTATTAAAAACCATTCGCAACCCTCCATCATTTTAGGAAGTAGAGTACTTAGTATTCGTGCTGTGTTTGTTGACCATAGTCAAGGCACAGTGTACGGTAGCTAAGTGATATCTTCCTACATCGCATATGCGATTAGTTAGGACAGTCGCGTGACTTTGTTGACCTTAGTTAAGGGTCATGTGGGTGGGTTTAATTAATCACGAAATGACGGGTAGAACTTGACTAGTACTTATGATTTGTTGACCATAGTTAAGGTCATAGGTGCTAGGGGTAAAATCCATTATCGGGAGTTTCAAGTGTTGAAATTTGCAATGAGATTGCATACCTTCTATATGATAGTTGGATCCCGATACCCACTGCGAGTAATTGTTACTCCTGGGAGAGTTTTGCACTTTACAATTAGCCGATCAAGTAGGTGTCTAGAAAGGTGTCAACGGGGTTACGCCTCTGGGAAAATGAGGTTTACTTCAATTAGGTCCGTGCGAAAGCATGGGGAACCTCCCTCAAAGTACCGACACTGGCCTGGCTGAAAGATTGGAGAACTTATAGAGTGTAATTAATCTCGGCTAGTCTTTCCTTTTAGGTTTTGAAGGAAGATTTGATAAAAACAGTAGGAGCCATCCTGATTAGATAAAATAAATAACCAATCTAATCTTGCTAGAGCGCACGCAGAGTGTTTTCTTTTCTCTCTCTCTAGGTAGCGACCATATCACGCCTTAATCAAGATAATAATATGGATGTATTGACCGAACCCGCTTGTTATACTGAGCTGGGGAACGTTGGTCCCGCTCCAACTTATAATTGTTATAAGACAGATCAGGAAATAGGGGAATACCAAAATTCCTATGCCGCCCAAACGAAGAAAGTGCATATGATGCATCTCCTTCGGGTGTGTTCATTATAAAGAACTGTTTCTCAGTGCCCTCTACGTCCTAGGTATTAGATACCGGATCAGGATCCCGCAAATGTAATCCGTTACATAGGCTACAGAAAGGTAGAGAACTGAGTATGGATGATAAGTTTCATGAGACAGAAAACGGGGCAAGTGTTGCAGCCAAGTCTGTTGGTCACTGTTACCCTGTATTACTAATACATTGATTCTGAACAAATGCTATTAGATACCGAACCTGATGTACAAAATCATATCAATCTCTTTATTAGAAAAGAAGGATATAATTTTGTATTGATGGATAATGTTTTGAACATTTCCTATTTCAAAAGTTGATCGGTTCAGGCACGTTATCTAAAAGCATTGACGTTCTAAATCAAACTACAGTTCCTAGTATAAAGAATACACACAAGAGGAAGAGTTCAGAAATGAACGAATCCTTCTTGAGGCATTGTAGACTAGGTCATATCAATGCGACCTGACTGGCGGAAGTTACATTTAGATGCATATTTAAATCAGTTTGAATTTACCTCTTGTGAAACTTGCCAGTCATGTCACAAAGATTAGATGACCATAGCTCCGTTTACTGGAAACAGAGAAAGAGTTAGTAAACTCTTGGGACTGATACATGATGATGTATGTAAGGTCCCCTGTCTACATATGCCAAGACTGGTTCTTTGTACTTCCTTACATTCACTGATGATCTCTTAAGATTCGGACACATGTTCCTGTTGAAACACATGTATGAAGCTTTTGAGATATTCACAGAATATAAGTTAGAAGTAGAGAACCAAAAACCGGGTATAATTATTATGTCCTATTATAAGATCAGGGAGGAGAATACTTGTGCATGGAATTCTTGGACTATTCTAAAGGAGAATGAGATTCTCTCTCGGTGTTACTCCTCTGAATACACCATAGCACAACAGTGTATCGGGGCGGAGCAATCGCACCCTATATGATATGGTGCGCTCTATGATGAGTATTACTAAATTACGTATTTCCTTTTGGGGGTTATGCACTTGAGAAGTTGCATACCTATTGAATTGGATTCGAATCAAATCAGTGCCTACCACTCCATATAAGATATGTTATAGGAAGAGCCTATCTCTTAAGCAAGTTAAGATTTGGGATTGTCCGGCCTATGTCAAAAGCAAAATCCGGACAAGATCGAGGCAAAGTCAGTTCTGTAGAACTGGAAAGAGTTCCAGCTATACAAACTACAGCTGATGATTTGATAGAACCAAAGGATTCAATAGTCTCCGACGAACCTCAGCCTCTCCGCCGATCTAGCAGGGTTCCTCATCCGCCTGAGAGATACTTCGGTTTCTCGATGACAGTGGGAGTGAGGATTGCATCATGAGATGATGACCCAACTAGTTTCGAGCAGGCCATCAAGAGTAGGGACTCTGTAAGAATGGCCGGATGCTTAGCGATCTGAGATGGAATCCATGTACACCAACAAAGTATGGACTTTGGTTGCTATATCTAAAGGGTTAAATCCCCATCAGGAGCAAGTATATCTTGAGAAGATTACTTGGTGTAGATGGAAAAGTTGAGACTTTCAAAGCTAGACTTGTTAAAGGTTTTCGTGATCGACCAGGCGTGGATAATGATGAAACCTTTTCCAGTGGCTATGCTTAAGTCCATCCGGATCCTACTTTACATTGCTGCATACCATGACTACGATATCTGGTGGTCGGGTGCCATGACTGCTTTTCTAAATAATGATTTAGAAGAGAACGTCTATAAGTACACAGCCAGAGGGCTTCGTAAACAGTGGGAGCAGCGGAAACGTGTGCAAGTTGCTTTACAGGATAAAGCAGTCATCGCGGAGTTGGAACTTCTGTTTTGATGTGGTAGTCAAAGAGTTTGACTTCACCAAAATGGTAGATGAACCTTGTATATACAAAACGGTAGTAGAGAGTAAGGTGGTCATCCTCGTATTGCACGTGGACAACATACTCTTGATAGGAAAAACGTTTCCTACACTACACACGGTCAATCTCCTCTTGTCACAAGGATTCTCCATATAGGATCAAAATGATACCTCCTAAATTCTGGGTTTTGGATCTATGAGATAGATCTAAATGCATGTTAGGATTCTCACTAGTTGTAGTGAGATGGTATCAGTTGATCCTGGGGAGAATCAGTGGAAAGGTTCCAGGGTGATAAAGACGACTGAATGTCAGTCGCAGGCATTGTCTTTACCCTCAGTGGAGGGACGGTATGTTGGAAGAGTTCCAGGCTATATGTCGTGGCAGACTAGACGATAAAAGCTGGTAACGTCGCTATTAAAGATACTACCAAAGAGGAAGTTTGGGTGTATATTGGTTCATGAGATGAACTAGGTTCCTATCATTGTGTGACAATGGAAGTGTGGCTTTGGCCCAGGAACCCCGATCCCATCAGTGACCTAGACATATTCTGAGGCAGCATCACCTGATCATGGAGAAAGTTGATCTCCAGGGTGATCGAGGTTAGGAGAGTAGACTCAGAGGACAACACAGCGGATCCACTCACAAAGGCTTTTTCCCAGAGAGAGACTTTTAAGGGATGGTTGAGTATTAGATACTGCAACCACTGCTACAGATGGCCCTAGTCCAAGTGGGAGATTGTTAGTAATATGTATGCCCTAGTGGCCATTACTGTACATAGGATGTATATTGTGGTGGATGCTGGGACATATATAGGTATGACTTTCTTGCTCGACATGATAGTATGCTATATGGTTGCTCTTTATCTTAACATGTATACTTGCAGTCTCTCTATTACATGTTGATAAAGCCCTTAGGATGTGTACTCGACTTCCTGGACTATGATACAGATCATACTAGTAGGGCCTGGGTAGTCAATGAGTACATCTTTCATTGTTCCTAGTCGTGGGAATATCGAGACGGGGCATCGATATTCCAATGTAGACTAGCATATATCTTCTCGACCCATGTGATGGGCGATGGATGATCCTATATCCATTGGTGTTTGACATCAGAGATGGTATGCGGGTGCTCAGTGATGACTGGGTACACTGAACGGACTCGCCGAGAACTCCCAGATGGTATTATACCTCACGTCAGATGGCAGTTCTCTGGTGACACTGGTACAGCTTAGTCTGTTGACCCGAGATCGTCATAGAGTCTTGTGTGTCTCCCACTGTGCTTTGATTTCCACCCTACCACTGCTCTACTGAGTTGAGCCAACAGGTGGTTTTTGGGTACAGTCCCGATTCACATGGAGGCAATGAGCGATAGGAGGGGATTCGTCTCTCCCGGTATTAGGGGTTGATGTTGTGCTATGCTCGACTGGCCATAACTGGAAATCCCTGGCCAGGGTTGCATTGATTTACTGGTAAGAGTTATCAGTAGTTTCATGCTATGTTATGGACCTTACATCGGCATGACTTATCAAGCTACTGGGGTCTGACGTTTACCACCCCTAGGCGAGATATGCGACATATCAGACGATCAGACCGGACTGTACGGTAAGTGTTACTGGTTGGATTCACAGGAGTGTGAGTGGGCTTGCTCGTTGATCTTCTGATCGCTCAATACCCGGGTGGCCGTTACGTTTAGCAGACCGCTTGCGGCTTGTGGGTGCTTGATATGATCATCACCTGCTGCCGGCGTATTGACGAGTCTTTAGAGTCCTACACAGAGGTTTCCTGGCTCAAGCGAAACGAAATAGGAGCGCATATGAGATATGTGCGGGACCGAGAATAATACCAGTATGTGATACTGTATTCTATTCTCGCGATTTGTATCATTGGACGGTTATATAAGATATAGCCGGGTTACCGGATCAAGTGTTGATTCGATACATTGATACACTTGATATTAGTCGGTTATATGCAGTATGACCGGATTATTAAATCAAGTGTTGATTTAATGATTTAATGTATAATTATATATTAGATATATTACATTACATTAATTAGTATTTGTTCACTTAAGATTGATTTTCTCACTTGATGTGCACAAGTAGTATATGTGATATATTTTTGTGCACTTGATTGTATCATGTTTGATGATACATGCAAACTTGGGTGTATGTTTGATTTAAACCATGTTTAGGTTAATGGTTAGGTTTTTTTTTATCTTTTCTTAATTATTTTATTTATTTATTTATTTTTGGTCAAGAAACAAAATGGTGGCTTCTTTTGTTTTTACCTTGAAGCTTCATGAAGCTTTGACCATTTTGTTTCTTTCCTTAACCTAACCATTCACCTAAACCCTAGTTTAGTCTCTACGCTAGTTACACTCACCTATGGTTGCTAAAATGATAACCATCACTTGAATTTCTATTATTCATAATTCACTTTCTTTTCTTTCTTCTTCTTCTTCATGAAGAGAAGAAACCATTGCTAGAAATTTCCAAGTGATGATTCCAAGTGAGAAATCCAAATCCAAAGTGAACCCACTTCCTATTTCTTCATCCTCTATCACTTTCCATGTAGTAGAGTGTGTTATCTTCATAAGTTTCATGACCTAGTGAAGGTGGAGCTTGAGTTTGAGTCGCCTCGATGTAGATCATCTTCGGCATCGAAGTCAACGACCTAGCCCGCCCATTTCTCCGATGAAATCGACGCTAGGGTCCGGGATTCCGATGATCGTAGCGGAGGGACGTCAACACGGAGCTAGAGAAGCGGAGGACCGGATCTACAAAGGTTGTAGTCTCTTTCATTTAGCAATAAAGTTGTTTACTTGCTTGTTTCGCCTTACCTCTAGGTAACGATCTAGCATTAGGGTTTCTTTAGCACATAAATTTTTTTGAATTGGACATGGTTGATCTGTTGTAGAACCTCATGGGTGTGCCTAGGAACCCTACAAAAGCAATCACCCGGAAGGAACAGTGTACCAGCAAAGCCGCAAAGAAACCTGTATGGCAAAACCTGTAAGGAACTGTGGCACAACGGGGGTGAGTTGCCAACTTGTGAGTAGAAAACATCACAGAGCAGAAATCGCATGTATGACGCTATCCTAGGTCATATCTAGTAATATCCTCAAATAATATCCAGATCCATCTAAATGTAAGTGCAATACTACGTGCGCGTGTCAGTGCCTCAGATAGCTACATATTAGATATATGATTTATGAATGCATGACGAATAAAGATAGAGTACATCATGAATGAGACAATTGTTTCTTTATTTAATGAGATTTCTATATGTATATCAATCAAGTATCATCAATGAAATCAACAGAGAAATCAGTGTCAAGCATCGACACAAAACATAAATCTCAGTATCTCAATATCAAATCTCATTATTTCTGTATCTCAAATCTCAATATTTCGATCTCAATATCTCAAAATCTCAATACCTCGGGCTCCGTCAGTCCGGATCGGCCCATATCATCAATCACACGACCACGTACGGTATCCTCCGGATATCCGCCGCGCCAGGTAAAATCACCGGTAGGCAGTCTGCCCCTGCCAGGCTCATCATCCACTATGAAATCACTCTCGCCCCGGGTACCATACGGGGTCCACCATGTACCCGAGACGGTTCATACGACTCCTCGAAACAGGTCTCGAAATCCAACAGCTATCGTGAAAACTCATGGTGGACGACTCATACATCACGAGAAAACCGCAACTTGCATTTTAAAGAGAGAGAGAGAGAGATGCTTATATATATTCTTGCAGTTTTCCTCCAAATTCCGAAATCTCATGAAAATCCGAAATCCAAAATCATGAGTAAGTAAATAGTGAATATCGGCATAAATCTCCATAATACTGCATGACCAATGAATATATGAATGCATCTGATATCATGCAATTAATGATATAGTTATACTAGCATATGGAAGCTATAACATATCGCAACTATCAACTAGCAAGCTATGTCAATGAATAGTATTATCTATAGTGTACGTGACATGGCAATTACCGATGATGATGTGTGTGAGCCGACAAGCAGGTGTACGTGGAACATACGCATCATCGGTAATGGTGCTGGTGTCCTGACAGCAGGGTTTCATGATAATTACAGATAACATATGTACAAGCATGCAATGCGATGAAACATCATGAATATACAGAAAGTGATGTAGTAACAGCAACACTGAAAAATATACCTACCCAAAATACGAGTCATACAGTTTGGTATTTAAAATACACACAATTCTCCACTTTTAAAAACAAGTATGACTCGACCCCAGTCTAAAGGGTAACGAAATCCACCTAAGTCTGAGTCGATATATATATCTAGTAGTCGGTGATCTCGCCTCAATAGTATCGCATACTATACATTATATATATATATATATATATATATAATATGACATCCTCGAGTCAAGAGTGCGGATCTAACATCATAACTATATCTCGTACGGTAAATCTATCGTACGGCATCCCAAATCTGGGTATGGGTCAATTATCATATTTATCTCATTACTCATCTCGTATCCTTATCATCATATGTCATGAACTGGGGTACAAATCTAAGTCTAGTACAAACTGATACCATCAACAAATATATGTGTGTGTGTCTGAAACACATCGCCTAAAGATCCACAAATATCGTGTCGTATCTCCTAATACAAACCAATCACATCACCGATCTCATGGCACCATGCCCAAACTTATCGACTCATCTCCAAAATACTATATACTATCCTCAATCATCCGTGTGTACGCATATGTATATATAAACCCACGCATCCATATATATCCACATACATAAAACGTATACACCCATAACTATATCCCGCGCGTGTATGTGTACGTGTAACAACCTTACTCTAGGGTTCGCGACTAAGAAACCAACTAAAACACTTTCCTCAAATCTCGTTAACACTAACCCATGATCTCCTAAAGCTTTTCTTGCTAAGGTTCATCTCTCGAAATAACCCATATATGTATATCTATATCACCTCGCATCATATTCTTACGAAATTGCGGCGGTGCTATACGCCATCCACCTGACTATCCCCGTAGATATATATCTACTCACCTGATCTTCGCTCGTCGATGCCGATGTCGCCACACGCTTGCTTGTCGTCTCGAAGTCCACGTGAGGGTACCTACATGTCATAATATATCGTGTCGCATTAAAATCCGACTCATGACCAAAACGACACACGAACCTCACATAGGTCAAAACCTATGGTCCGCTCAAGAAAAAGAACCAAATAACCCTCGACATCGGCGTACAAACGCCGAGTGATCGAGAAAAACTCAAACGCACCATTTTTGGTTTCACAAAAAACTAAATATATATATATATGAAATAGGGTTTAAATCATCAAAACTTCAAATTCGCTTTAAAAGCTATATTTCCGAAAACCTAGTAAGCAAAATTAACCATTTTAATGCAAAATCTGGATGTTTTAACAATTCTAGTGGCCACAATATACTGTAATTACCCTAACTAGATCATACAAACCATCACTATAATTTAATCTCATCAATTTCCATTAACCCAAAAAACCTAGTTTGCAAAATTTATCCAATTTTAACAATTTCATTGTAAAAATGCACAAACAACAATTTAGCTTGGTTTTGTATGAACTAAAGCATTAAACTACAATTTATAATGTTAATAATGTCATGAAACCATAATTAGATTTTTATCTCAATTATTTAATCAATTTCCAAAAACCTAGTTCTGCAAAAATATATGATTTGGACAAATTAAATATAACAAATTTGCAATTTAACAGCCACACTAAGTTTTGCATATTTAAAGATATGAAACTATACATTGCATCCTTAAAGATGAAATAAAAACCCTAATTGAAATCACAAACCCTTACTTGATTTTCGAAACATTCAATTAAACCCATATTATTAACTAATTATGTTTGATTTAAAGTATTCAAATAGCAATTTAACTATAGGGTTTTGATTATACCTCACACATTCAAGAGATCCAACATGAAACTTGACCTCCAAATTGCTAACTTTGCACCAAGATCCATGCTAGATTAGCTAAAGAATAATGGGTAAGGCTTGGAATTGGAATTATCTTTGAATTTGTATGGATTTTGAAGCATTTTTGTGGATTTTTGATGCAAAAATTGAGTGGGATTTTGGGGGAGGGACTGCTGCAGGTTTGGGGAGAGGGCTCAGCCATTTTGGTGAGGGGGAGAGAGAGAAGGAGTGATTGTGTTGAGTGCGGAAAAAACATAAGTCAACATTACCCCCATACCTCCTTAAAATAATACTTTCCCTCATTCTTTTCTTTTCTTTTTACACTAGAAGTGTGAGGCATGAAATGGGGGGGGGGGCAGCATGGGTTCGGCCAAGATGGCTAGCGGGGTGTGTGTGTGTGCGTGTGGGTGTGGAACACCTTAGGATGTGTTTAGTGGCTATTTATATTTAAATAAAGGGTTTTTAATAAAAAGTTTACCAAATTGAGTTTTAAATATATTTCCAAATTTAATAAATATTTTTCTAGAATTTTCCTAGGCTTGCACACACATGTGCATGTAAACTAGGGTTTTAAAATGAGATAATACCATGATTAGCAACCATGGTGGGTTTAATCATGGGGATTAAGTCTTTTGGGTTTTAATTAAGTTTAATTAGTTAATTGAGGGTTGCTTTAATTTGAATTTCCTTTTTGGAGTGTTGACTTGGTGAGAATGAGAGAGAGAGAATGCATCATGGCAAAAGCCATGCTTGCATTTAATGAAGAGAGAGAGTGAAGGGGTTGACATTTGGGTTATGATTCCCTCTCATCCTTGTGTTCTTTTCTCTCAACCTCACTCTCACACTCACACACTTACCTCTCCACAGCAGCAGCAAGCATCCACAGCAGCACCAGCAATGAGCAGCAGCAACAGCAAGCATCACAGCAGCAGCACCAGTGAGCAGCAGTAGCAGCAGCAACAGCTACAACTCCAGCTGCAGCTCCTTCCCTCCACTTCTTCTTCTTCCTCCAGCTCCCTAGGGTCGAGTGTGGGGTATACTTCCTGAACTTACCCCCTAGTTTGCTTAATTAGTGTAACTTAGCTTCGATTAGTGGTTATTGGTGCGTTTTAGTGCGATATGTGGTGATTAGTGGGAACCATGACTAAGTGAAGTATGATTTGGTGTTAGTAAGTTGATGGAGTGTTGTTAGGGCCATGTTAACCGAGCTTAGCCCCCAATTGCACTAAAATACCACCAGATCCCTATTTGATGCAAATTCATCGTTTTTAAGCAAATTTTGACTTTCTGTAAACTGCTATCTACCCGGTGAGTTCAGAATAATTTTGAGAAGACTGCAGTATAGTTGTTAGGTGCTGATCCCCCAGGTAGAACCCGACCCCCATACTTCATGTGCAGGCCGCCGGAAAATTCGATCTGGCCGCAAATTGCGGCCAGATGGGGAGGGTTTTGGTTGGGGTTTGGTCCTATAGGTGTCTGCTGCGACCCTCAGACTCCTGGCATGTATAATTTTATTTGATTCTTGCTGTAGAAAAATCTGGAACTATATACCTATTTCTCGTATTTTAAACCTTCGCGACACCCGTGATACGTGTGTAGGTTTGGGGTTTCTGCGTATCGCGACGCGTCGGGGTAGTTTCAGGCGCTTAATCACACATTTTTACGTATCGCGCACACGCGCGCTTGGTTTGCGACACGGGTTTCTAGTTTGACCTTAATGTCACGTTTTTGTGGATTTGAGCTTATGTGTGATATATTGTGTGATTCAAGGTTCGCAGGCGAGTGAGACGGACGCTGCGAAGAAAGGGAAGCAAGTCGTCGGCTACACTTAGCGCGAGACTTCGGTGAGTAGATTTAACATCTACGGGGATATCGCCCGCATGGCGTTATGCGTCAGGGCTGATAGGACCTTATAGTTATTTATTGCATTTACCTACATTGACTGTCATGTATACTATTGTTGCATACTGCATTCCCTGCCATATGTATGTAAACTTAGAATTGATAGAACACCGCACTATTACTAACAGTTCATGTTGCACGAGCACTAATCTGCATGTTACACACACACCGTTAGTAATTGCTATGACACGCTCACTGTAGGATTGCCATGATTATATTTCTATAGTTCATTTCATATATGATTCGTTATGATTTTCATAGAAATTGGGAGCCGCAAGATGTCTTTTGAAAACTGAAACTATTTTAAAAAACGGTTCTCCCTTGTACCTACATTATGAGTTGATGTGCATAGCATATCGCATTTGATTTACTCATTGGTGTTGGATTTCCATGTGATTTCTGGTTTTAAGGACCGTGGAATTAATTAAAGAAAATATGCACTATTGAAAACCCGGTTCCTCGTGATATGATATTTTGGTGCGTCCACCACGCGTTTTCTCGGTGCTGAGACGTGTGCTTGAAACCCGATTCGAGGAGTTGGATGATCCGTTTGCGGGTTCGTGGTGGACCCGGTATGGTTCCCCGGGGCGAGAAATGTTTTTCGTGGAGTAGACGATGAGCCTGGTAGGGTGGCGAGTACCTACCAGTGATTGGTTGGACCTGGCGGTTATCCGGAGGATACTGACCAGAGTCGAGAGATGGATGCGGGATGATCCGTACTGCCGGGGCCGAGGGCCGATACCGCAGACGGAGCCGGTGGGCTGATCCGGACTGACGGAGCCCGATATATGAGGATTTACGTGTCGATGCTGGACACGAGTATTTTATGATATTTTGAGTGCCGATGTTGGGCACTCGTGATTCTCAGAGATTTACAGGATTTGAGGGCCGAGGAGAGTGCCGGCGCCTAAATTTATTTGGGATTTGGATGCAGTTTGGGGCACCGATTATTTTTCCATGTTGATATTTCAATGTAGATGTTGGTTATCCCATGCTCAGCATTGTTTATCATGCATTTCATCCTGTAGTCGTTTTACTAGACAGAGCATTTGCATGATTATTGCACCTACTGCTTGTCGCATATAGATCTTACTTGCTGGCATATGTTAGAGTAGTGCAGTACGTGCATGCTCGCGATTACCTTTATATGTTATCTTTATTCACGAGTTGGCAACTCACCCCCGTTGTGCCACAGTATTTGCAGGTTGCCCTTCAGAGTAGTCGCGGCAGGCTGCCTTTTGCATCTTTTGGCTACAGATACGACTATAGTTGGTGCGAGAGCTGTTTTGCTTTTAGGTGGGTTGTGGTATCTGATTACTTTTATTGTACCCCTTTTTGTATCTAGTATTCTCCATCTACCATTTATGTTCTGGACTTAGATACTGTGTGAGGACGATGATGTATATTTTGGATTCCGGTGTCGAGCTCGTGGGAGCCGACTGTTTTTATATGCAGTTTATATTTCTGTGATGTTTACTTATTGCTCATTCTTCGCTAAGGCGTTGTATATTACTCTTGTGATGATGGTTTCCGCCGTTGTACGTGATTGCTCCCGTTTGGGAATGTTTTGTTTCATTATATCTCATTTTCACTCATATTCTGTTTTATACCCGGACTCGGGGCTACTTTTACAAAGGAAATGCTGCCAAAATTATTTAAATGATTACGTAACTTTAAAAGAACTTATTGAATTATTTAAGGTTTTCTAAATTTTTTAACTAAATGTTTTCAACACTCGCTACTTATATATGGTTTTGATTTCTGGGTTTGGCTTACTTAGTCGCGTTACGCCTGTAGACGTAGCGGGGTTAAGTGCCGGTCACGAGTCGAAATATTCGGGTCGTGACAAAGTTGGTATCATAGCGTAGGTTTTACCTTTCGGGGTGTAGGATGACATTGGTATGATGGAGTAGGTAGCTGAAGCAGAGTGGCGTAGCGTGTGTATGTTCCGCGGCATACTCACGACATGGTACTCCGCCAAGGCGACCTTAGGACTTATTGATTTAAATTCCTTCTTGAGTATATATATTCTTGTGATTCGATTTCCGTATTCTTATCGAATCCTAATTTCCTTTCAGCCATTATGCCGCCAAAGACTACGACGCAGAGAGCGGCCGCGAGGGCCGAGATTCGAGTTGACTCGTCCGAGACGAGGACTGATCCTGGCAGTGCACCCGTTGTACCCGAGCAGACTGTTCCTCCCGTGAAAGATCAGATCGCCATGCTAGGGGCTGGTATGCAGGAGATGCGCCAGACGGTGGGATCCAGCATGCAGAAGATGCGCCAGATGATAGGATCGCTAGTTGAGACGCTTCGAGCGCAGCGACCAGAGGTAGCTCCACCCGTTCCAGAGACCGCGATGGTACCTACCGCACAGCCAGTTGCCCCTGCAGCCACGGAGGTGATTACAGTATCGCTATCAGAGTTCATGAGGCTGAAGCCTCCGGTCTTCACAGGCACCGATACAGCCGAGGACCCACAGTCTTTCATTGATAGGATGGCCCGGATATGCCGTTCCCTCAGATGCGCAGATGCGAGATGGGTTGAGTTCACGAGCTTTCGCCTGGAGGTCTTGCGCAGAAGTGGTGTGATTCAGTTGAGAAGGGCAGAGCGGCAGGTCTTCCTCTTATGACCTGGACGGAGTTTGTGACAGTATTTCTAGCCCGTTTCCTTCCCCAGAGTGTTAGGGATGCCCGAACACGTAGATTTGAGTCCTTGCGCCAGACGCCAGAGATGACAGTGGCAGAGTATGACGTGCTGTTTACAGAGCTAGCAGTTTATGACCCGTATTTAGTGGCTACCGAGGAGTTGCGAGTCAAAAGATTTGTTCGAGGCTTGCTTACACCACTGTTCCTTGCGATCAGCGCGCAGCATTACGAGACATATGCAGCAGCTGTAGACGCAGCCTTATTAGTCGAGGAGCGCCTTGCTGAAACTTCGGTAGTTCCAGAGCCGAAGAGAGTTCGTACTAGTATATCCGCACGGAGACAGTCATTCAGACGCCGCGACAGGTATCGTTCAGGTACGGGGAGTGGCAGAGATTCGGGGCGATGCCAGATGTTTAGTTCGTACCCCCGGGAGAGTCAGCAGTCGTCGCGGGGTTGCTTTAGATGCGACAGTCTACTTCACCTCATTAGAGATTGTCCTGAGATACACCGGAAGGAGGCGGCAACACCGCATGTTACTTTACCACCTTCACCACCCCAGAGGGCGTTGCCTGTTGTACCTACCATTGTTCCACGTCAGATTCATACTCAGAGAGGTCGTAGGCGTGGAGGAGTTGCTCAGAGAGGACGGGATGACCGAGGCAGGGGACAGTCAGTTGCAGGTGGTGGACAGATGCGGGTCTTTGCTTTGACGCATTAGGACGCACAGGCGTCCAATGCGGTGGTTTCAGGTATCCTTTCAGTATGTTCTGTTGATGCACACGTGTTGTTCGATCCCGGATCCACGCACTCATATGTATCCACACACTTCGTGCCGAGTTTGGGTAGAGAGTCCGGTTTGCTTGATCAGCCGCTTGTTGTGCCACTCCTGTGGGAGAGTCGTTTGTTGCTAGGCACGTGTTCCGATCCTGTACCGTCTGTATTGGCGAGAGGGAGTTGCCTGTCGACTTGATCCTTCTTGAGATGTTGGACTTCGACGTTCTTTTGGGCATGGATTGGTTAGCCACGTGCTATGCTTCTGTGGACTGCCGTGAGAAGACGGTTATATTCTGTTTTCCCGGCGAGTCGGTTTTTGTTGTGTTGGGGGACCGTGGTGCCGCCCCTCACAGTGTGATTTCTTCTTTTCGCGCTGGACAGCTTTTGAGGAAGGGATGTCAGGGATTTCTTGCCTATGTTTGCGATGCTAGCGCTACGGAGGTTCCATTGGATCAGGTTCAAGTTGTTAGCGAGTTTCCTGATGTGTTCCCTGGCGAGCTTCCTGGGCTACCGCCCGAGCGCGACATTTCTTTCTGTATTGATCTAGTTCCTGGCACGGGGCCTATTTCCATACCGCCTTATCGGATGGCCCCGGCGGAACTTCGAGAATTGAAGGGTCAGTTGCAAGATTTGCTGGATAAGGGACTTATTCGACCCAGTGTTTCTCTTTGGGATGCTCCGGTCCTGTTTGTCAAGAAGAAGGACGGCAGTTTGCGTCTGTGTATCGACTACCGCCAGCTGAACAGGGTGACAGTGCGGAACAGATATCCCTTACCACGTATCGACGATTTGTTCGACCAGCTTAAGGGGGCAGGATACTTTTCGAGGATCGATTTACGATCGGGCCAGCTGCGGGTTCGACAGGAGGACATTCCTAGGACAACTTTCCGTACGCGCTACGGCCATTATGAGTTTTTGGTGATGTCGTTCGGACTCACCAATGCGCCAGCAGCATTCATGGACTTGATGAACCGTATTTTCCGGCCATATTTGGATCTGTTCATCATAGTGTTCATTAACGATATCTTGGTGTATTCCCGGTGTAGTGAGGAGCATGAGCAGCACCTGCGGATTACACTGCAGACTTTGAGGGAGCATCAGCTTTACGCAAAATTCTCTAAGTGTGCTTTCTGGCTGGACAGCGTAGACTTCTTGGGGCATGTGATTTCACGAGACGGTATATGTGTAGACCCGAGGAAGATCGAGGCCGTTCAGCGTTGGCCCAGACCCACGTCGGTTACGGAGATTCGCAGCTTTTTCGGGTTGGCCGGTTACTACAGGCGATTTGTGCAGGACTTCTCCAGTATTGCTATACCTTTGACCGAGTTGACCCGGAAGGGAGTTCCTTTCGATTGGACGGAGGAGTGCGAGCACAATTTTCAGCAGCTACGGACTCGGCTGACTACGGCACCGGTATTATCGTTACCTTCCAGATCAGGTGGATTTGTGGTCTATTGTGATGCTTTTCGAGTGGGGCTAGGGTGCGTATTGATGCAGCATAACAGGGTGATCGCGTATGCTTCGCGACAATTGAAGAAACATGAACAGAACTACCCCACTCACGATTTGGAGATGGCTGCAGTGGTCTTTGCACTTAAGATCTGGCGACATTACCTATACGGCGAGTCGTGCCAGATATTCACTGATCACAAGAGTTTAAAGTATATATTTCAGCAGCGAGACCTGAACCTTAGACAGTGTCGATGGATGGAGTTAGTGAAGGATTACGAATGCGAGATCTTGTATCACCCGGGCAAGGCGAATGTGGTGGCAGATGCTTTGAGCAGGAGGCCCGGGGGTGGTCTATCGTGTTTGAGCGTGGTGCAGGGGCAGTCATCGGCAGATTGGCAGATATTATGCGACAGCCGGATACAGTTCGAGTTCACGCCGATTAGAGGACAGATCGCGCATGTTCGTGCACGCCCACAGTTACTTGACCGCATACATGAGGCACAGCGCAGTGATGACCGATGTTCGGAGATCATGGCACAGATTGGACAGGGCAGATTTTCCGAGTTCGTGATCGATGATCAGGGGGTACTACGATTTGGGGTTAGACTGTGCGTACCAGATGCTGAGGGACTGCGGCGCGAGATTCTTGAGGAGGCACATCAATCGGTATATAGTGTTCATCCCGGTTCCACCAAGATATATCATGATATGAGAGATGTTTACTGGTGGGACGGAATGAAGAGGGACATCGCAGATTTCGTATCGAGATGCCTGACTTGTCAGAAAGTCAAGGCCGAGCACCAGAGGCCCGCGGGAGAGCTATAGCCGTTACCCATTCCGGAGTGGAAATGGGAGCAGATTTCGATGGATTTCGTTGTGGGTCTACCCAGGACTAGGCGAGGGTATGACTCCATTTGGGTGATCGTAGATCATTTGACGAAAGCGGCTCACTTCCTGCCAGTGAAGTCGACTTTCGGATTTGCTCAGTACGCCCAGATTTACATCGACGAGATAGTATGACTGCACAGAGTCCCGACATGTATCTTGTCCGACAGAGGCACCCAGTTTACCAGTCGACTATGGCAAAGGCTTCAGGAGGCTTTGGGCACTCGCTTGAGTTTCAGCACAGCATTTCATCCGCAGACCGACGGACAGTCAGAGCGGACTATTCAGACTCTCGAGGACATGCTCAGAGCGTGTGTATTAGATTTCGGAGGTTGCTGGGATCATCACTTACCCTTAGTAGAGTTCTCCTATAATAACAGCTACCAGGAGACCATTCAGATGGCACCATTTGAGGCTCTTTATGGGAGGAGATGCAGATCGCCCGCCTGTTGGACAGAGCTCAGTGAGAGCAGTATCTTAGGGCCACAGATTGTTGAGAAGACGACCGCGAAGATCCAGTTGATTCGCGATAGGATGAGAGCGGCCCAGAATAGGCAGAGATCTTATGCGGACCGTTGGCGGCGCAGACTTGAGTTTTCTGTTGGTGATCATGTTTTCTTGAGGGTCTCCCCAATGAAAGGTGTGATGAGGTTTGGGAAGAAGGGGAAGCTCAGTCCCAGATATGTGGGCCCCTTCGAGATCCTCGAGCGTGTTGGTGCAGTTGCATACCGGTTAGCCCTTCCGCCCAGTTTTCCAGATGTGCTCCCGTATTTCACGTTTCGATGCTCCGTAGATATCTTCATGATCCTTCGCATGCGATTCAGCACCCGACGATCCAGCTTGAGCGCGACCTTTCCTATGCAGAGCAGTCGGTGATGATCTTGGATCGACAAGTGAAGAAATTGAGATCGAAAGACATTCCATCAGTCAAGGTACTTTGGCGTGGCCCGAGCAGCGAGGAGGTCACTTGGGAGACCGAAAGCGAGATGAGGAAGAAGTACCCCCGTCTTTTCGAAGGTACGTGTAGTTAAATTTTGAAATTCGGGGACGAATTTCTTTAATGGGGAGAGATTGTAACACCTTAGGATGTGTTTAGTGGCTATTTATATTTAAATAAAGGGTTTTTAATAAAAAGTTTACCAAATTGAGTTTCAAATATTTTTCCAATTTTAATAAATATTTTTCTAGAATTTTCCTAGGCTTGCACACACATGTGCATGTAAACTAGGGTTTTAAAATGAGGTAATACCATGATTAGCAACCATGGTGGGTTTAATCATGGGGATTAAGTTTTTTGGGTTTTAATTAAGTTTAACTAGTTAATTGAAGGTTGCTTTAATTTGAATTTCCTTTTTGGAGTGTTGACTTGGTGAGAATGAGAGAGAGAGAATGCATCATGGCAAAAGCCATGCTTGCATTTAATGAAGAGAGAGAGTGAAGGGGTTGACATTTGGGTTATGATTCCCTCTCATCCTTGTGTTCTTTTCTCTCAACCTCACTCTCACACTCACACACTTACCTCTCCACAGCAGCGGCAGAAGCATCCACAGCAGCAGCAGCAATGAGCAGCAGTAACAGCAAGCATCACAGCAGCAGCACCAGTGAGCAGCAGTAGCAGCAGTTAGCAGCAGCAACAGCCAAAACTCCAGCTGCAGCTCCTTCCCTCCACTTCTTCTTCTTCCTCCAGCTCCCTAGGGTCGAGTGTGGGGTATACTTCCTGAACTTACCCCCTAGTTTGCTTAATTAGTGTAACTTAGCTTCGATTAGTGGTTATTGGTGCGTTTTAGTGCGATATGTGGTGATTAGTGGGAACCATGACCAAGTGAAGTATGATTTGGTGTTAGTAAGTTGATGGAGTGTTGTTAGGGCCATGTTAACCGAGCTTAGCCCCCAATTGCACTAAAATACCACCAGATCCCTATTTGATGCAAATTCATCGTTTTTAAGCAAATTTTGACTTTCTGTAAACTGCTATCGACCCGGTGAGTTCAGAATAATTTTGAGAAGACTGCAGTATAGTTTTTAGGTGCTGATCCCCCAGGTAGAACCCGACCCCCATACTTCATGTGCAGGCCGCTGGAAAATTCGATCTGGCAGCAAATTGCGGCCAGATGGGGAGGGTTTTGGTTGCGGTTTGGTCCTATAGGTGTATGTTGCAACCCTTAGACTCCTGGCATGTATAATATTATTTGATTCTTGCTGTAGAAAAATCTGGAACTATATACCTATTTCTCGTATTTTAAACCTTAGCGACACGCGTGATACGTGTGTGGGTTTGGGGTTTCTGCGTATCGCGATGCGTCGGGGTAGTTTCAGGCGCTTAATCACACGTTTTTACGTATCGCGCACACGCGCGCTTGGTTTGCGACACGGGTTTCTAGTTTGACCTTAATGTCACGTTTTTGTGGATTTGAGCTTATGTGTGATATATTGTGTGATTCTAGGTTCGCAGGCGAGTGTGACGGACGCTGCGAAGAAAGGGAAGCAAGTCGTCGGCTATACTTAGCGCGAGACTTCGGTGAGTAGATTTAACATCTACGGGGATATCGCCCGCATGGCGTTATGCGTCAGGGCTGATAGGACCTTATAGTTATTTATTGCATTTACCTACATTGACTGTCATGTATACTATTGTTGCATACTGCATTCCCTGCCATATGTATGTAAACTTAGAATTGATAGAACACCGCACTATTACCAACGGTTCATGTTGCACGAGCACTAATCTGCATGTTACACACACACCGTTAGTAATTGTCATGACACGCTCACTGTAGGATTGCCATGATTATATTGCTATAGTTCATTTCATATATGATTCGTTATGATTTTCATAGAAATTGGGAGCCGCAAGATGTCTTTTGAAAACTGAAACTATTTTAAAAAGCGGTTCTCCCTTGTACCTACATTCTGACTTGATGTGCATAGCATATCGCATTTGATTTACTCATTGGTGTTGGATTTCCATGTGATTTCTGGTTTTAAGGACCGTGGAATTAATTAAAGAAAAGATGCACTATTGAAAACCCGGTTCCTCGTGATATGATATTTTGGTGCGTCTACCACGCGTTTTCTCGTTGCTGAGACGTGTGCTTGAAAACCGATTCGAGGAGTTGGATGATCCGTTTGCGGGTTCGTGGTGCACCCGGTATGGTTCCCCGGGGCGAGAAATGTTTTTCGTGGAGTAGACGATGAGCCTGGTAGGGTGGCGAGTACCTACCGGTGATTGGTTGGACCTGGCGGTTATCCGGAGGATACTGACCAGAGTCAAGAGATGGATGCGGGATTATCCGTACTGCCGGGGCCGAGGGCCGATACCACAGACGGAGCCCGTGGGCTGATCCGGACTGACGGAGCCCGATATATGAGGATTTGCATGTCGATGCTGGACAAGAGTATTTTATGATATTTTGAGTGCCGATGTTGGGCACTCGTGATTCTCAGAGATTTACAGGATTTGAGGGCCGAGGAGAGTGCCGGCGCCTGAGTTTATTTGGGATTTGGATGCAGTTTGGGGCACCGATTATTTTTCCATGTTGATATTTCCATGTAGATGTTGGTTATCCCATGCTCAGCATTGTTTATCATGCATTTCATCCTGTAGTCGTTTTACTAGACAGAGCATTTGCATGATTTTTGCACCTACTGCTTGTCGCATATAGCTCTTACTTGCTGGCATATGTTAGAGTAGCGCAGTACGTGCATGCTCGCGATTACCTTTATATGTTATCTCTATTCACGAGTTGGCAACTCACCCCCGTTGTGCCACAGTATTTGCAGGTTTCCCTTCAGAGTAGTCGCGGCAGGCTGTTTTTTGCATCTTTTGCTACAGATACCAGTACAGTTGGTGCGAGAGCTGTTTTGCTTTTAGGTGGGTTGTGGTATCTGATTACTTTTATTGTACCCTTTTTTGTATCTATTATTCTCCATCTACTATTTATATACTGGACTTAGATACTGTGTGAGGACGATGATGTATATTTTGGATTCTGGTGTCGAGCTCGTGGGAGCCGACTGTTTTTATATGCAGTTTATATTTCTGTGATGTTTACTTATTGCTCATTCTTCGCTATGGCGTCGTATATTACTCTTGTGATGATGGTTTCCGCCGTTAGGCGTGATTGCTCCCGTTTGGGAATGTTTTGTTTCATTATATCTCATTTTCACTCATATTCTGTTTTATACCCGGTCTCGGGGCTACTTTTACAACGGAAATGCTGCCAAAATTATTTAAATGATTACGTAACTTTAAAAGAACTTATTGAATTATTTAAGGTTTTCTAAATGTTTTAACTAAATGTTTTCAACACTCGCTGCTTATATATGGTTTTGATTTCTGGGTTCGGCTTACTTAGTCGCGTTACGCCTGTAGACGTAGCGGGGTTAAGTGCCGGTAACGAGTCGAAATATTCGGGTCGTGACAGGGTGGGTGTGTGGGGTGAGGGAAAATGATAATTACTATACCCCAAATTTCCATTTACATTAATTTCACTATTTAAGCCTTTTTCCTTGATATTTTCTAAAACCGTCAAGACAATTTCTTTTCATTTCAAAAATAATATTTTACATGTTAGTTAATGTATCATGATGCACAAAATTTGTATCAACCCATTCCAATTTGTAATTATCCCTAATTAAATGAATTAGTGACGGCTTAAAATAATATTAAAACAATTAATTTCGGAATTTTTTTTAGTAAACTAGAAATTTTACAGGTGGCTCAATAAACACCAAATACTAGCAATTTTATAGCTAGAATATGAATATTTGATTTTATGATGAAAGATATTATATCTTGATTTTTACGGAAAACACCCGTTATTTTACCGATTATCCGAAATTTCACCTAAACGATTTTCAAAACGTTACAGCTCGATTGGCTATAACTGGAAGTCCCTGGCAAGGGCTGCTGCTGAGATTTAATGATAAGAGTTATCTTTAGTTTCTCAAACCGTTATAGGCCAGACATCGACATGACTTATCACGTTACGGGGGCTTGACGTTTACCACCCATAGACATGATATGCGACATATCAGACAAAGAGACCGGACTGTACGGTAGTGTGACTGATAGGCTTCATGGAGAGTATGGACGAGCTTGGTTGTTGATCTTCATATCGCTCAATACCCGGGTAGCCGTTACGTCCAGCTAAAACCGCTGACGGCTTGTGAGTGACTGATGTGATCTTCACCTACGGCTGGCGTATTGACGAGTCTTTAGAGTCCCACATAGATGTTTCCTGGTTCAAGTGAAACGAAGTAGGACACATATGTGATATGTGTGTGGGCCCGATTAAATACGTGTATGTGATACCGTATTGTAATCTGGCAGTTATCTGTTATCGGTTCAGTTATATGTGATATAACCAGATTGTCGAATCAAGTGTTGATTTGATAAAGTTATATACAGATAATATTAGTCGGTCATATGTGATATAACCGGATTATCAAATTAAGTGTTGATTTAATAATATGATATACATTATATGTGATATAATTATATGTTAACTAATATCATTAGCTCCCTAATTATTCTTCATTATATATATTAATATATATGATATATATATATATATATATATATATATAATAATGAAGCATGGTATGATTTCTATTTTTGAGAAAAATAGAAAAGAGGTGGAAAATGAGAGCCTCGTTGCAAGCATGGGCTTTATTCATAGTTTATTCATCTTGACTCAATATTCAATCATGGTTTCAATTTTATACTGTAAAATTTCATGCTTGAATGGGTGGGAGTCAAGTGTTTCCATTCATTCTAAGCTCATTATTAACACTTAGCTATTTTAAGCTCATTCTTGAGTCGCTCCTATGGTTGCTCTCTAGCTCTCTTCTTCTTCTTCCTCAAATACATACAAAATCCAAACCCTCACAAGTGATGTGAATCATTGATTTTTGAATACATTAGTGAGAAAATCAAATCCCCTACATCACCATCCTACACTTGACTAGCGATCGAGTGTAGCGTGTTTACTACGCTAAAGAGTTTAGTGTAGAGGTAGCTTGAGGTGGAGGGACTTCACGTGGATCAATTTCGGCACGAAGGTCATCGAAGGAAGCTCGTCCAAAGCCTCAAGTGGAGCCTAATGGTGTCGCGAGACTACTACATGGAGCATGTGAAGTGAAGGACTCGAACTACAAAGGTTGTATGCTCTTTTCTTCTCTTGAGTTAATCGCATCACAAAGACAAACCCTTAATAATCTAATAAAGATCTTGTTAGTCTAGATTAGCACCTAATAAAAATTTGAATTGGGCATGCTTGATGCCTCTAGAACCACATGGTGGTGCTAACGTCGACTTTCATGGTATCAGAGCCAAGCTAGAACATTTGGGTAGCTTTTTGCGACGTTAGAAATCCGCCGTTTTTGTCGCGCAAAAACTGCCGATAAAAACAGTTTTAAAAATGATGTTTTGAGTTGTTTGCACGCCCCGCGGGCTCATGGTTTGAACAGAGAAGCCGCGGGGTGGAGCATGCGCACCCCGGGGACACCCAGGGAGGGACCGAATGGCTGGGCCCACTCCCCAAGACCACCACAAGGTGGTCTTGGCGGTGGGGACCCGAAACTGCCCCACCTTAGGCTGTTTCGGGTCTTCCTCACCCCCTGTCCACCTCATGGTGGCTTCGGGGGTGGGGTACCCCCTCTAGGCCTCCCATTCGATAGTTTATTTTGGGATCTTTGCCCCCGCGAAGATTCGGGCGGGTTTCGAGTTCGTTTCGACTCCCGGATTGCCTTAAAACGATAAGTTTTGGAACTTTAGCTCAATGGATTTTTTATGTCTTGGAAAAATTGGTTAAGTTTGCTAATTGCGTGCGGAATTCTAATGTCGCGGTTACTTTACAAGATTTGTGATGTGTATGATACAATTATTAGAATCCGGATTAATTAGTTTTGTGAAAACTAGTTAGTATATTGTAAAGCTAGCCGTTTAGTCTCAATTGATCGATTGCCACGAAGTTTTGATTCGGATCAAAACTCCGTCGCAATTGCGTATTGTAAGTGATCACTAAGCTGGGAATCTTGTTGAATTATCCGACAACCAATTGAAAAGAGTTTTCAATTTGAGACTAAAATGCAAGTTTTATAAGTTAGGCATGAAATACGGAATATGAGATATTTCGGGTTTATGACGTCTAAGGATATTACGGAATCTTATTATTGTAGTTTTTCAATTTCTTTTCTGCGGCCGTACGTGTAATATGTGGGGTATCCCGGTCCGGTTGCTATATGTCAACGAGTTTCGGGATATGCATATTTATTTATGTTGATGACATGAGATGTTATGTGTTGCTGTTGATTTGTTTTATTGGATCGTCGTGAAAGAATAGCCGGGGTTTTCTGTGAGATGAGAGTTTTTCAATTTTTATTCATGTAAAATTTGTATGTAATATTCTTTTATTGGAGCACATCCGGGTTGAGGATGATGTCACCACAGATGTATATTATTCACTTTTCCGCATTAGGATAGACCCAAGACGGGGAGCACAAGTAACCGGGTTCTAAAGTCTAGTGAGAGACCATCTCAAGGAGTTGAGACAGGGTCTCCTAACACTAGAATTGGCAGGGTTACTTGCCGCTCTCGTAGGCATCTATGGGATGTGGGTTGGCTATTCATCACGACCGTGGAATCCGTGTTTTACATTACTGGCTAAATTTAAAACACGGAAATCCTAGTATATCCAATATTTCATATGTTTTTCTTCTGCTGCTTGATTCTGTGATGTTGATCATTTAACTGCGTGAGACGAATGTAATATTATATATATGATATATAACAAACGTTGCTTATGTTTTGCACCCGCGCTAGTCCAGCCCCCGCTCTGCCGGTAGTTAAGTAACCTAACGGTGCATGACGGGGCCCCGTGGCGAATGCGGATGGCATAAGCGTACGTTCTATTTTCGTTTAATTTTTTTCTGTAATGTTTAGGAAACATTAATTGATGGTACTTCATTAATGAGATTAATGAAAAGAAAGAAACCTAAAGATGTTGCAGAATCAAATTTTCAAAAAGGGTAGCTCTACTTTTTGCTTTGCATAGTGGTATTCCTTGATGAATATCCAGCACCTCATTCGATGAGGAAAGAGCTGAGATCCCTTCACTGGGAGTGACCTCTTTAGCGAAACTAGAAAATGCTACAACCCACTCGGTTTTGTCTTTTGGTTGCTTCTCTAGTTCTTACTTTGCATAGTGGTATTCATGAATATCCAGCACCACATTCGATGAGGAAAGAGCCGAGATCCCTTCACCGGGAGTGACCTCTTTAGCGAAGCTAGAAAAGCCTGAAAGACACTCCTTTATAAAATCACTAGATTCTACAGCGATATCAAGTTAATTACGCTCATGGTTTTCTTAAAAATCTGCGTAGCCCTCCGTCATTTCAGATAAGTAGTA
Organism: Agapanthus africanus; assembly: GCA_030015575.1. NCBI lineage: Eukaryota > Viridiplantae > Streptophyta > Magnoliopsida > Asparagales > Amaryllidaceae > Agapanthus > Agapanthus africanus. The sequence continues at coordinate 202,474,020 of JASDDO010000016.1, read as the reverse complement.
TTTAATATTCGTGCTACGTTTGTTGGCTTTCATCAAGGCGTAGTGTGCGGTAGCTACTTACTGCTTATCTGCTGCATATGATGCGATTGGATTTAGGTAGTCGTATGATTTTGTTGGCTTACGTCAAGGGTCGTGTAGGTGTGTTTAATTCAATCATGAAATGTACGGGTTGACTTGACTAGCGGACTATGGTTTGTTTACTTTCGTCAAGGTCATAGGACGCTAGAGGCAAAATATTATCGGGAATTTCAAGTGTTGAAATTTGCAATAAGATTGCATACCTTCTATGAGATAGTTGGATCGCGATACCCACTTCGAGTAAGAGTTGCTCCTGGGAGAGTTTTACACATCACAATTAGCCGATCAAATAGGTGTCTAGAAAGGCGTTAACAGGGTTACGCCCCTGGGAAAATGAGGTTTATTTTAATTAGGTCCATGCGAAAGCACGGAGAACCTCCCTCAAAGTACCGACACTGGCCTGGACGAAAGATTGGCGAACTTGTAGGGTGTAATTAATCCCGGCTAGTCTTACCTTTTATGGTTTGAAGGAAGATTTGATAAAAACGGTGGGAGCCATCCTGATTAGATAAGATAATAACCAATCTAATCTTGCAAAGAGCGCACACAAAGTGATTATCCTTCTCTCTCTCCTGGTAGCAACCAATGAAATGCCTTAATCAAGATAATAATATGGACGTATTGACCGAACCTACTTATTATACTGGCTAGGTTTCGCTCTACCATATGATTGTCATAAGTCTGAGCAAGGAATAGGGAAATATCCGAATTCCCATGCCACCCAAACGAAGAATAAAGCATGTTGATGCATTGTCTTCGGGTGTGTTCGTAACCAAGAACTGTTTCTCAGTTACCTCTACGTCTTGGGTATTGGATACCGGATCAGGATCCTACACATATAATTTGTTATATGGGCTATAGAAAGGTAGAGAACTGGAAAAGGGTGATATGTCTCTAGTAGTAGAGATGGTGCAATTGTTGCAGCCAAAGCAGTAGGCAAATATGACCTTGTTTTACCAACTGGTAATATAATGATTCTGAGCGACTGTTATTTCGTACCGATAATATTGTGAATATTTTCCTAAATCAAGTGATGATTGGGTAAGGTATGTTGTATAACAATATACAAGTTCTGAATCAAACCACAGTTCCAAACGTACAGAACACACACAAGAGGAACAGTTCAGAAATGAACGAATCCTTCTTGTGGTATTGTAGACTAGGTCATGTCGATGAAACAAGACTAGCTGAAGTTCCATAAGGATGCATATTTGAGAATTTACATCTTATGAAACTTGCCAGTCATGTCTCAAAGACTAGGTGACCAAATCTCCGTTTACTGGAAACAAAGAAAGAGCTACTGAACTCTTGGACAGATAAATAGTTATGTATGTGGTCCTATGTCTACACATGCCAGGGATGGTTCCACGTACTTTATTACATTCACCGATGTTCTCTCAAGATACGGACATGTGTTCTTGTTGAAACACAAAACTGAATCTTTTGAGAATTTCAAGGAATTTAAGTATGAAGATGTGAACCAGATGTGTAAAGGTATTCAAATCCTTCGATATGATCGTAGAGTTGAATACTTGAGCACGGAATTCCAAGACTATTTAAAAGAGAATGAGATTCTCTCTCAGTTTACTCCTCCATATACACCACAGCACAACGGTATATCGTGGTGGAGGAATCGCGCCCTATGAGATATGGTGCTCTCTATGATGAGTACTGCTGAGTTTCCTATTTCCTTTCAGAGACATGCACTTGAGAAGATGCATACCTATTGAATAGAGTTCCGATAAAATCCGTTGCCTACCACTCCATATGAGATATGGAATGGGAAGAGACCATATCTTAAACGAGTTAAGATATGGGGTTGTCCGGCCTATGTTGAAAAGAAAAATCCGGACAAGCTCGAAGCAAGGTTAGTTCTGTGCAAGTTTGTAGGATATCCCAACCATTCACGATGGTATATCTTCTACCACACCGAGGAACAAAAGGTGTTTTGTTTCTCGAAATGCCACCATTTTAGAAAAGGTATTTCTTGTGGAAGAAATTAGTGGCGATGAGGTAGAACTGGAAGAAGTTCCAGCAAAACAAACTATAACTGACAATTTGCTGGAACCGGAGGATTCAATAGACCCTGACGAACCGAAGCCACTCTGCAGATCTAGTTGGGTTACTCATCCACCTGAGAGATACTATGGTTTTCTCGTAGACGGTGGGAGGGAGGATTGCATCATGTAGATGATGACCCAACTAGTTTCGAGCAGGCCATCACAAGTGGAGACTATGTGAAATGGCTGGATGCTATGCAATCTGAGATGGAATCCATATAAACCAGCAAAGTGTTGACTTTGCATGTTGCTCCTGAAGGGGTAAACCCATCGGGAGCAAGAGGATCTTTGAGAAAGATAAATTGGTGTAGATGGAAAAGTTAAGACTTTCAAACTACAGGACTAAACTAACAGACTAATCGAAAGGGTAAGGAAAACCACCTAAGTCTGAGTCGATATATATATATATATATATATATATATATATATATATATATATATATATAATAGTCGGTGATCCCACCTCAATAGTATCACGTACGATATAATATATTATATGACATCCTCGAGTCAAGAGTGCGGATCTATCATCATAATCATATCTCGTACGGTAAATCCATCGTACGGCATCCCAAATCTGGGTACGGGTCGAATATCATATTTATCTCATTATTTATCTGGTATCATCATAATCATATCCGAAATAAGGGTACTTATCTAAAGTCTAGTACAAACTGATACCATCAATAAATATATATGCGTGTGTATGAAAACACATCGCCTAAGGACCCGCTAAAACATCATGTTGTATCTTATAATACAAACCAAGTCACATCACCGATCTCGTAGCATCATGCCCAATCACATCGACTCATCTCCAAATACTATATACTATCCTCATCATCCATGTATATGTATACGTTTATATATATACATAGTCCCATACCTATGTGTGTGTGTGTATATATATACATATCCCCATATACGCATAAGAAAATAAAATGTATGCGAGTGTGTGTGTGTGTGTGTGTATGCAAATCATTAATCTAGGGTTTCGCGACTAAGAAGCTAAACTAAGTTACTTCTAATTACACTAAACTAACGCATGAACCCATAAACCTATCTTGATAATCATAGTCTCACAATACACACCTTTATATCTATAACATAATATATTCGTATTTTACACTACGAAACTGCGGGGGTACTATACGCCATCCACCCGACTTCTCCGGTAGACATATATCTACTCACCTGGACGCCTCGGCTAATCTGCTCCGATTTCATCTCTGTCCTTTCCACGCCACACCCGACGCCTCTGCACCCGATCTTAACAACGTACACAAGTAAAAGAGAGTAAATACTATTATTAGTCGCGGACACAACCAATACAAGTCAACCACGCGCACTAACTAAGTGCGCACAAACTTGGTGCACGAGACGCGCCGCGACAATGCCACAAACTACGACTAGGGTCACTATACTAGAAATCCCCAACCATAAAACCCAATCGCACTAATCGCGCGTTCATAACCCACTAAATATTATATGAAATCGGTTATTTATCATCGAAACCACAACTTAATTAAAATCGATAAATTTCCAAAAACCTAGTAAGCGGTCATTAACCGTTCTAATACAAATCTTGATATTTTAGCAAAAACTAGTGGCCACATTATTCATGTAATATCTTAATTAGGTCACACAAAACTTTACTAAAATTTTATCTCACCAAATTATATGAAATCTAGAAACCTAGTTTGCAAATTATGTAATTTGGAAAATTTTTAATGTATAAATTTAGCAATTGAGCGACTAGATTAGGTTTTCTAAATCTTAAGAGGTTCAACTACACATTGTAACCTTAAACAAGAGATAAAAACCCTAATTGAATTCAAACCATATTCTTGAATTTTCCAAACTTGCAATTAAACCTAATTAAACACCTAATTTAGTTGATCCAAAGCATTAAACCAACCATTAAATACTAGGGTTAGGATTTACCTCAACAAAACTTGAACCAAGATTGCAACTTAGCCTCTAAATTGCTTCTTTGCTCCAAGAATTCAAGCTAGTATAGTTCAAGGAGAATGTATAAGGTTTAAATAGGAGTTTGTGATGTTTTTTCTTGCTTTATGATGCAATTTTTAGCATGAAAAAAATGAAGAGATTTTAGAAGGGAGGGCTGCTCGCTGGCCGAGCAAAGGTTATGGAGGCTGCAGCAAGTGGGGAGATGAAGAGAGAGAGAGTGTGTGTGTGAAGTCAAAGAACAAACCTATACCTAAATAATATATACCATACCACATTAATTAATCCTCAATCTTTCTTTTCTTTTCTTTTCTTTCTATTGAAGTGGGGAAAATGAGTGGGATTTGGGGCAGCTAGGCTCGGCCAAGAGGGGCTGAATTGGTGAGTAGGTGTGTGTGTAGGGGTGAGGCATTTATAAATACCATACTCCATGTCAATTTAGCACCATACTACAATGTTCATTATATTATTTTCTATTTAACCATTTTCTTTAAATTTCAAGAACCATCTTGACAACTTCTTTTCATTTCAAAAACCATATGCTACATTTTGGTTTAATGTGTCATGATGCACTAAACTTGTATTAACCCATTTTAATTTGTAATTATCGCTAATTAAATGTATTAGTGAAGGCTTAAAATAATATTTGAAATAATTAATTACGGAAAATTTTTAGTAAACCAGAAATTTTATAAGCGACCCATTAAATACCAAATACTAGCAATTACATAGCTAGAATAGGTATATATTTAACTTTATGCGAAAAAATAATTATTTCCTGATTTTTTACGGAAAACACCAGTTATTTTACCGATTATCCGGAATTTCACCTAAACGATTTTCAAAACGTTACATTGGATGATTAGATCCTCAATATCAGAATTCTTTATAATTGGTGATATTTGAGGAAATCACCTAGATTTTGCCTTACAACAAATATTTGGTTTTGAATATCCGTGCACCAGTTTCAAATTGATATATATGTACGTTTATTTTATAAAGTGAGATATAGCTTTTTGAAATTATGTTTATGACATTTACCTTTATCAGTTGATGGTTAGGTAAGATGCATTCAATAACGGTGTAATTCTTCTTAACCATAATACAGTTTTCAACTTACGACGCACAGGGTTTGAGTTATTAAACTTAGAGGACTTATACAAAGTATTGTATGTTGTCCGATGTCCATTAGGACAAGGGAGTTAGTACTGATACTATATTCCGTTTACTTATAATTTCTCTGGTTTTAGACACGCATTTCGTTAAAATACAAGGTTCAAATTTTGATAAGTTATAGGTATAAGAATAAAGTAGAGAACTATGCGTTGGAAGTATCAGGATTCTTCGAGGTGATCGAAAATATAGATACGTATGCTAGGTATTCCGTTGTAAGTAATATATTTGAGAACTTGCTTCTCTCTCAGGTTACTCATCCGTGGATGCTCTCCTTGATGAGTAATGTTGCTTAGCTTTCTTCCATTTAGTTGATATGCACTGGAAACGGCTGCATATATTTTGAATCTGGTTCCAATTAAATTATGTTGGCTATAGTGCCCTCTAGTCATTTATTGTAATCGCAAGCACGTGATTGTGATGATTGAGGGAGGACCTATACAGGTAGAACAGTCTTACTAAAAATGATAGTATGCTATCTGGTTTGTCTTTATCATCGTGTACATACTTTATGTGGTATTACATATCACTATTACATATTGATAGAGCCCATAGGATTCTCACTTGACTACCAGCATTATGATGGCGATCATATACGTAGGAGTTAGGTGGTCTATAAGCACATCCTTAAATATCCCTAGTCGAGGGAGTATCGAGACTGGGCATCGATACACCGGAGTAGACTAGTGTGTACTTATCAAGACCCCGATGAGGGGCGGTGGCCGGTCTCACAAGACATTGGTGTCAGTTAGTCACCTAAGATAGTATGCAGGTGCTTATTGGGTTATGAGTACACTGGACGGACTCGCCGGGAACATGCTAGTTGGTATTATATCTATTGTCAGATAGCAGTTCCCAGGTGACATGTGTATATGTTAGTCTATCAACCTGAGATCGTCATTTATCTCGTGTGAGTTCCCACAGTGCTTTGATTACTACCCTACGACGGCTCAAAAGAGTCGTGCAAACAGGTTTTAGTTGGGTACAGTCCCAAGCCATATGGAGGCAGTGAGCGAATCGTCGGGGATTCGTCCCTCCCGGTATAGGGGGTTAATGTCGCGCAGTGCACGGGTGGCCATCACCAAAAATCCTTTGCCAAGATAGACGAGAATTACTGATTTGGATCCGTAGTTTCTCGTTGGGTGATAGGCTTCATACCGACAAGAAATACCGCGTTATTAGGGGTCTGACTTTATCTACCCACCTAGACACGATATGCGATACTCTTAGATGAACACACCGGACTGTACGGAGATTTTTACGGACAGGCTCAGTAGGGTTCGGATGAGTTTGCTCGTCGGCCTTCCTTTCGCTCAATACTTAGGTAGTCGTTACGTACAGATAGTGCCGCTGATGTGCTTGTGGTTAATGTCACGACCCAAAATATTAGCTCATGACCAGCATTTAAATCACGCGACGTCTACAGGCATAACGTAATTCAAGTAAGCTGAAACCCAGAAATCTAAACCTTTTTATGAAATAAAGATACAATAAATCCTGTTTTGTCTTTTGAAAAATTGGGCAGCACCACCTTTGTAAAAACTAACCCTGAAAACGGGTACAATACAGAATATAATAAAGCATCCCCAAACGGGAGAAAATCACGCCCAACGGCGGAAACAACCACCATAAGTATAAAAAAATAAGTATACGACGCCTAACGGTGAAGATCCACACAAGGCAAAGTAAAGCAAGACATCAACCCCAAAAGCGAACATAAAACCCATCACTCAAATCTCGCAACTACAAGTCTTCTAAGTCTGCAACATACACAATTACTAGTTTCTGATTTGATGGAGTGACTAGATACAATATGAATAATGAATACAAGAGGGGCACGATCCAACATGTACCATCTACCACAAGCAAGTCACCCGTAAACAGCTGTGTGCCAGCGATGCCGCAGCTGATCCATGCGATCAACCTGCAAGAACTGTGGAACAACGGGGGTGAGTTGCCAACTCGTGAATAGAAAAACATCACTAGGTAGAAATCGAAATAAACAACGATTCCTAGGTCAACTATATCATAATGGAAATACTATGATATCTGGGGTGACCGTATCTGCATATGTGCCAACACATAATAAATGCCTATAAGCAAGTGGATATCATCCAACAATATAATCAATGCATGTATGCAGGTAGATCTCGTCCAACAATATAATCAATGCATGTATGCAGGTGGATCTCGTCCACGTGTCAACCACTGACACAACAACTCCTGCATGTAAATATCATAAAAACATATGCAGGTAAATATGAGGATATAAAACAACGTGTGTCCCTCACGACACAACAAAATCATGGAAACATGAGCGTCTAACCTCGACACTCGAAACATCATGAAACCCGTGTCTAGCATCGACACGTAAATCCTCATGCCTCAGACGCCGTCCCCACGACTGGCCCTGATGTAATGTCTGTACATCACACCGATCGGCATCCCTACGATAACCTCCGAATCAAAATACTATCACCGGTAGGTACTTGCCTAACCTTCCAGGCTCATCGCCATCACCTGCGACTTCTTGCCGAAGGGAACCTTACCGGGCTCCACCATGTCCCCGCACACGGCCCACTCCAACTCCTCTCATCGGGTATATATCACAAATCTCAGAACCGAGAAATCTCATGGTGGACGCACTGAAATATCATATCGAGAGAAACCGGGTTTTCAAACAATAAATAGTTTCTTGAAACACCCCCACGGTTCTCAAATCCATAAATCACATGAAATCCATATCTCAATGCGTAAATCCATGAAAAACTGATATATGCAACATAAAACAACAATATGAGCATATTAAGGGAAAACCGCTCTTTTAAATGAATCCAGTTTTAAAATATATCATGTGGTTCCCAAATCCTCCGAAATCAAGTGCAGCATCATATGAGGTGTACATGTAACTATAGCAAGATATAAGTATCCACATGCAAGCAAGTATGTATGATGCATTTCATATGCGTAATAGCACAATAACCAATGTCTCAATATCACATGTCAATACAGTACCACTTAGGGGTATATGCACCTATAGCAAGATATGTGGGTATACATGTCAGTATGTATGCATGAAGTACATGTAGCTGTAACCAAGTATGTGGGTGTACATGACAGATGTATGCAACATATAAAAGGATGCAAGCATGTCCGTACATCTCATGCAACGTGGAACAGTGATATGAACATAGCAAATATATCATAGCATGACGTAGCAATTCTACTGGGTAGTGACATGGAAATTATCGATGATGAAGGTGTGTGAACCGGCAAATCTGTGTAAGTGTAACATATGCATCATCGATAATGGTGTAGGTATACTAGTACAGGTATATTTAATGCAATGAGAATAACATGAATGCAGCATAAAGTACCTCGTGAACTAAATGCTATAAGGTATACATGTCTACAATATGTATCCGAGTCGGTGAATCTATCAATCGGCATCCAGCCTCACAACATCACGTATGGTACAATCCATCGTACGGCATCCTCTAAACAAGGGTATGGATAAATCAACAGGTAAAACTCATCGCGTACGGTAATCCACGTACGGCGGCAATAAACAAATAGGGATTCTATCAACCTATACAACATCGGGGTACGGATCTAAGTCTCGTACGGCATATCACTCAAAATGCAACACATTATCCATATAAATATACATTGTAAGTGCACGGCGGCGCCCCGGCCGTCAATCTGACGGCCAAATGCGGAAGCGGTGATAAACTTTAAATTTTCTTGAACTGGCAAACCGCCGCGCACTAATACCCGGATCGAACCATTAATTAGTCCTAGCTAACTACAAGAAAGGGAAGAGAAATATACCGACTGATCCAAGTCCTCCGGTCTTCTCATCGTCGTCCCGATCTCCTGCGGAAGCTCCGGTCTCCACCTCGTCGCCGGAAGTGCACCACATCGCCTACTTCTTTTACGGGCTCCCACCTCAATGCCGAGGCAACTCGGGCACGAAGCTGGCTAGTCGACGTGCCCAAGGTTTGCTGTAGAATATCTAGTGAGCAAGTCTCATTTGGGGTTGTGGAATTGCCATTGGTGGAGGGATTGAACTTGGAGCTTTGGAGATGGATCTTGTGGGATTTTTGCAAAGCTAGAATAACAAAAATCCCACCACAAGAATTTTGGACAGCCCCCCTAATGCTTTGGTCGGCCATCACAATGGAGAGGAGAGAATGAGAGAGTCATCCTCATCTCATGCAAGAGAGAGAGAGGAATGGTTATCATGAAAAGCAATGATCACAAAATCAAACCCATACTCCAAAAACCCACCTACTACAACCATGATTGGTCACAAAGTCAAGCAATCATGATAGAAGAAGTCAAGGTCAAAAGAATGGTGCACCATCATGATACAAGGAAATATGCAAAGACCACCTCCACAAAATGCTTATTTGCAACAATGCAAATAAGCCCTCCTCCACCAATCTTCGGCCAATGAACGATACAAAAGAAATCGGCCGAAACGAAAAGCAAACTAGCAACTCCAGAAAACTGGTCCCGTAATAAATTACAGGAAAACCCCGATACTGTGCATACACACCCGGATTTGTATTCCGACCGAAATACAAATGCAATGAGACAAAATCTCCACTGTACTATACTAGGATCCGTCTTAAACCAAAGCTGGCTAGTGATATCCGTTCGATCCCGATCCGTGCAATACCGCACGTATCTGATCGAACCCTACCATATATCCATACGGCCAATAGTACAAACTGTCCTATCCTGATCCGTGCAATACCGCACGTATCTGATCGGACCTTGCCATATCTCCATACGGCCTCTACAACTTTTTGCCCGAAAGCTGAGTAACTGAATGTGGGGGACTCTAAAGACTCGTCAACACCTTGGTTGTGGATTTAACCACTAGCACTTCAGAGGTATAAGCCAATACGTAACGGGCTACCAGGTATTGACTAAAAGGGACGTCTGTGAGCGAACTCAGCCAGACAACCCTACTGAGCCTGTCAGTGACAATATCCGTACAGTCCGGTCCGTTCGTCTATGAGCATCGCATGGCGGGCCTAGGGGGTTGGTAAAAGTCAGACCCCCAAAAGCGGTACAAGTCGTGTCGGAGTGTAGCCCAGAACACCCTGAGATACTACTGGAATACCTACCAGTAAATCTCCTTGCCTCGGCCGAGGGCTTCGTGTAATGGCTCTCCTAGACACAGCACGACCTCACCCCCAATACCGGGAGAGACGAACCCCTGAAGATACGCTCACTGCCTCCATGTGGCTCGGGACTGTACCCAACTAAAACCTGTTTGCACGACTCCTTTGAGCCGTGGTAGGGTAGTAATCAAAGTACAGTGGGAACTCACACAAGACAAATGACGATCCCCAGGTCGATGAACTAACCTGCACACATGTCACCAGGGAACTGCCATCTGACGTCTGGTATATTACCAACTAGCATGTTCCCGGCGAGTCCTGTCCGGTGTACTCATAACCCAATGAGCACCTGTATACATCTTAGGTGAACGAACTGACACCAGTGGCTTGTAAGACCGGCCACCGCCCCTCGTTGGGGTCTCGAATGTACACACTAGTCTACTCTGGAGTATCGATGCCCTATCTCGAAACTCACACGACTAGGGACCATTTAAGGATGCGGTTATAGACTACCAGCTCCCACGTATATGATCGCCCTCATACTGCTGGTGGTCAAGCAAGAATCCTAGGGCCTCTATCAACGTGCAATAGTGACCTGTCAGGTCACCTAAAGCAGTACACGATGATAAAGATAAACCAGATAGCATACTATCATCTCGAGTAAGATTGTCCTATCGGGATAGGTCCTCCATCAATCATTGTAATCACGTGCCTATGATCGAATAATTGAATCTGAGGGCACTACCTCCAACAATCTCCCACTTGCACTTAAGGCTAATTATTGCGATGTCGCATACTCACAGCACGTGTGATACCGAACACCCAACTCCTCTACTAGTCAGTCTCACAAAGCTCGCTTGCGAAACTATTGCGTTCGAGGAATAGCCTTAGTGAGTGGATCCGCCTTGATGTCTCTTTCTATGTCTCTCTATATCTCAAGTTCGCGGAGAAACCCATCTCCCGAAATGAGCAATACCTGTCTTAGAATGTGTCTGGATGTCTGATGGGACCTAGCTCATAAATGAACTTCAAATCCAAACTTCTTAGACTGTATCGTCAACTGAACTTAATCAGTATCCTGCGCCATGCCACCCTCAGTATTGCCGTGGACCACCTGTCCAAAATACTGCCCCTCGTCAGAAGGAAAAACTATAACTCTGACAACCTCCTTGTCGTCCATGTCACCTCGGAAGCCTGGAATGATAACTGTCTCCCGAATGAGGCTGTCGTTATCATATCCCTAGAACATTCACTTATGCTCTAAAACTGCTTCCGACTGTTTCTCCAGGATTGGATCAATGTCAACTTATTGCATCTAGTGCAAGAACAACATCTGGTGTGGTACTTGATATCTCATGATTGACTTAATTGCCTAAGCAAGTGATCCGTCAATCATGCACATCCCTCTCTGCTTTAGTCTGTAAGACACCTTTAGAGAGGGTGACTCCATCACCTGCAGGTACACTACCGTGCCAGGAGTCATCCATTCTAAATACTCTTAGAATGCTGTCTAAGTACCCAGATTGGGAAACCACCCAAATCTAGATCTAAAACCATAGATCTAGTAACCAGTATGTCTGATATAATATCCAAGTCCTGTGTGGAGAAACCACTATGTGACGACCAACGTATAACCGATTGTAGTGTAGGAGTATCACTTCCTACTTTGTGTATGTCATCCAAATACCAGGACATCACACCCTACTACCTTCTCAACAGATCCATCCCCTATTCTGATGAAGTCAAACCTATGACTGTCACGTCAGAAATAGATGATCTATCTCCGCTATATCTGCTTTAGTCTATAAATAGACATAAGCTACCTTTCCACCATTGCTTCCGCTGCTCCCACTGACTACGACAACCCTGTGGCAGAGTCATATACATGTACACTTCTGAAGCGAGTTCAGAACGACGCTATACTCATCCTCCCGCCGGGTCTCGCAACCTGGAACAACAGCAATGGCAATTGTGGGTAAACAAGAACTTCCTTGTCACCGTCCTTGAGGCTACCGGAGTACCTCTCGGGTGCCTGAAGTTACCCACATTATCTGCGGAGTGGCCAATGGAATGTCAATCCAGATTGAATCTTTAGGTTCCTTATCAAATCTTCAGTAATCGTTTGTGGTTCCGGAATCACTTCCAGTTCTACCATACTCCCACTACTGTTTTCTGAAAAAATCCATTTTTAATAAAACTGTGGCGAGTCTAGAACAATATTGCTATTGTTCATCCAGATGGTAGAAAGTCAACCCTCGTCATAGCTTGGGTCAACCCACAAACAGCCATTACAGAAACGTGCCTTGAGTTGTCCAGTGTCTGGTTTTAATCATAAGCCGGACAACTCCCCGTACCTTAACAACGTTAAGATATGAACTGTTCTATATCCAATATAGAACCAGAGGCACTGATTTAATTGAACCAGATTCAAATCATGCAGCTGTCTCCAGTGCATGTCAACTAAATGGAAGAAGGCCGATCAGCGTATCTCAACTGAGGAATGCTTCTAATTATGAGTAACCTGAAAGAAAAGCAAGTTCTCTTAATCATTACTATCATCTGAATACCATACACAAGTATATACATCTTCTATCACTTTGAAGAATCCCGAAACTTGCAATATCTGGTTCTCTACTTTATTCAAATGTTGGAGATAGTGCCCTCAGAGTCAATTATTAGGTCACAGGTACGTGATTGCAATGATTGATGGAGGACCTATCCCGGTAGGACAGTCTTGCTCGAGATGATAGTATGCTATCTGGTTTACCTTTATCATCGTGTACTGCTTTAGGTGACCTGACAAGTCGCTATTACACGTTGATAGAGCCCCTAGGATTCTTGCTTGACCACCAGCAGTATGAGGGCGATCATATAAGTGGGAGCTGGGGTCTATAAGCATATCCTTAAATGGTCCCTAGTCGTGTGAGTTTCGAGACAGGGCATCGATACTCCATAGTAGACTAGTGTATACAGTCGAGACCCCGACGAGGGGCGGTGGCTGGTCTCACAAGCCACTGGTGTCAGTTGGATCACCTAAGATGTATACAGGTGCTCATTGGGTTATGAGTACACCGGACAGGACTCGCCGGGAATATGCCAGTTGGTCATATACCAGACGTCAGATGGCAGTTCCCAGGTGACATGTGTACAGGTTAGTTCATCGACCTGGGGATCGTCATTTGTCTTGTGTGAGTTCCCACTGTACTTTGATTACTACCCTACCACGGCTCAAAGGAGTCGTGCAAACAGGTTTTAGTTGGGTACAGTCCCGAGCCACATGGAGGCAGTGAGCGTATCTTCAGGGGTTCGTCTCTCCCGGTATTGGGGGTGAGGTCGTGCTGTGTCTAGGAGAGCCATTACACGAAGCCCTCAGCCGAGGCAAGGAGATTTACTGGTAGGTATTCCAGTAGTATCTCAGGGTGTTCTGGGCTACACTCCGACACGACTTGTACCGCTTTTGGGGGTCTGACTTTTACCAACCCCCTAGGCCCGCCATGCCATGCTCATAGACGAACGGACCGGACTGTACGGATATTGTCACTGACAGGCTTAGTAGGGTTGTCGGGCTGAGTTCGCTCACAGACGTCCCTTTTAGTCAATACCTGGTAGCCCGTTACGTATTGGCTTATACCTCTGAAGTGCTAGTGGTTAAATCCACAACCAAGGTGTTGACGAGTCTTTAGAGTCCCCCACATTCAGTTACTCAGCTTTCGGGCGAAAAGTTGTAGAGGCCGTATGGAGATATGGCAAGGTCCGATCAGATACGTGCGGTATTGCACGGATCAGGATAGGACAGTTTGTACTATTGGCCGTATGGATATATGGTAGGGTTCGATCAGATACGTGCGGTATTGCACGGATCGGGATCGAACGGATATCACTAGCCAGCTTTGGTTTAAGCTGGATCCTAGTATAGTACAGTGTAGACTTTGTCTCATTGCATTTGTATTTCGGTCGAAATACAGATGCGGGTGTGTATGCACAGTATCGGGGTTTTTCCTGTAATTTATTACGGGACCAGTTTTATGGAGTTGCCAGTTCGCTTTCCGTTTCGGCCGTTTTTCCTTTGTTCCGTTCATTGGCCGAAGGTTGGTGGAGGAGAGCTTATTTGCATTGTTGCAAATAAGCATTTGTGGAGGGGGTCTTTGCATATTATCATGTCATGATACTTGTCCCATCATTTGACTTCATAAACTCATGATTGCTTGACTTTGTAAATCATCATGGTTGTTGATGATGAGGTTGGTGGTTGGTGGTTGAGTGTGGGTTTTGATTTGGTGATCATTTCTTTTTGCATGATAGCCTTCTCTCTTTCTCCATTGTATTATTGGATGGCTCTCTCATTCTATCACTCCTCCCTCTCATTCTCACTCTCCTATCTCTTGATGGCCGGCCAAGCATGGAGGAGGGGTGGCCCATTTTTGTAGCAGGGATTTTTGCTCTCTAGTTGCTAGAAAAATCCCCAAGTTCCTCCACATAATTCTTGTATCATCCCTCCACCAAGATGGCACCTCCATGAACCCCAAATGAGACACAAGTTCTACTATACATTCTACAGCAAATCTTGGGCACGTCGAGTAGCCGGCTTCGTGCCCGAGTTGCCTCGGCATTGAGGTGGGAGCCCGTAAAAGAAGTAGGCGATGTGGTGCATTTCCGGCGACGAGGAGGAGACGGCACATTCCGCAGGAGATCGGGACGACGACGAGAAGACCGGAGGACTCGGATCTGTCGGTATACTTCTCTTCCCTATCTTGTTAGTAGCTTAGACTTGTTAATGGTTACGATCCGGATGTTTAGTGCGCGGTGGTGCCGGTTTGCTAAGTCCACAAAATTAAAGTTTATCACCGCTTCCGCATTCCGGCGTCGGATTGACGGCCGGGGCGCCGCCGTGCACTTACATGTAAGTCGATGTACTTCACCCCAGTACTTGTGGGGAGGCGGAATTTTCAAAAACTATCAAGTTTAAACAACGAACATCGACTAACCGCTTGAATCGAAGCTAAACTATAAATAACCGTATTCAATGAGTTTCTTTTCACAAGTGTTTAGGGATTATACCTAATGAAACCGGTCCTTCGTCTTTACGTCCTCCTTTGTTCTCCTCGACCTTCTCTAGGTAGTAGACGATCCACCCGAGAGCGAAACTCCAAGCTAAACCTCTAACTTGAGGTAACTAATCAACTTTGATTGCTAATCAAAGATGAAAGGATGATGTAGAGTAAAGGTTATGGATTGTTTAGTCTAACTAATCCTTTGATCTCAACACATGAGGATTAAGGATTAGGGTTTGAAGATGAGAGCTTGAGGAGAGAGAATATGAGATAAGATAATGAGAGAAGAGAGAGAGTGTATCATAATATTATGAAGCATTCTTATTTATCAATAATGAATAAAAGAAATGAATAAGCATGCTTCATAAAATATCTAGTGGTGATTCATTAGCATGAGTCATTAAGCAATAAATATGCATTAATGAAATGAATGAATCACCACCATGACTCACTTTCTTATCCAAAAGAAACCTCCTTAGTCACATCTTCTAGAAGCTTCTCGTACAATTACGAGAACGCCCCTCCAATCCGCAAAAAATACGGAAAAACTTTAGACTGTAAAAATCCAATAACCGGATACCAGTAACTGGCTTAAACCAAAGCCGACTGGTAAATACTGTCCGAAAGTCGTACGCGCGTAAACGCACGTATGCGTCCGAACCCTTTGTCGCAAAACCATGCAACCTCTATATCGTTTCGCCTGGAGTAGGAAACTCTCTGTGTGGGACTCTAGAGACTCGACTACTACGCTGGCAGTGGGTTTAACCACAGACCGCAAGCGGCACTAGCTGTACGTAACGGTCCCCAGGTAGTTGTCGATAAGAAGGCCGATGAGTAAACCCATCCGAACTCCTACTGAGTCTGATGTGACAATCTCCATACAGTCCGGTCCGTTCGTCCAAGACTATCGCATATCGGGCCTAGGGGGACGGCAAGCGTCAGTCCCCTAATAGCGGTATAAGTCGTGTCGGAGTAAAGCCCATTACACCCTGAGAAACTGCTGGAACCTACCAGCAAATCTCGCTTGCCCTGGCCAGGGACTTTGCGTAATGGCTCTCTGACACAGCACGATATCTACTCCCAATACCGGGAGGGACGAATCCTGTCTAACCGCCACTGCCTCCAAGTGCTCGGGACTGCACCCAACTGCTACCTGTTTGCACGACTCCTTTGAGTCGTGGTAGGGTAGCAATCTAAGAACAGTGGGACACACTCGAGGCGAAGTAGCAGTGTCAAGTCTGCGGACTACGCTGTACTCATGTCACCTGGGAACTGTTCACTGACGACTGGTATCAAACCAACCAACAGTTCCCTGTGAGTCCTGTCCGGTGTACCCGTAACCTAACGAGCACCTGTATACTATCTCTAGTACGACGTACTGACGGCTGTGGGACAGACCATCTCCCCAACTGGGATGAGAAGCGTACACACCAGTCTACTCCGGAGTATCGATGCTCTGTCTCGATAATCCAACGACCAGGGACCTGAATAAGGATGTGCTTGTAGACTACCCAGCCCCCACTAGTGTGACTGCCATCACAACGCTGGTAGACAAGCAAGATCCTAAGAGCTCTATCAATACGTATACTCACATATTAAGATAGAAAAACCAAGTAGCATACTACCATGTTTAGCAAGACTGTTATATACATGTGAATATCCCAAGCTTCCATTAAGTAATATACAAGCTAGTATGATACAGTAATGGCCTTCTAGGGCATAAACACTAACAATCTCCCACTTGCACTAGGGCCATGTACTGGCATATCGTAGACCAATGATCTCGAGTAGCCTCTCGAACTGAATCTGAGGAAGGGCCTTCGTGAATGGATCAACAATGTTCTCTTCTGAAGCAACTCTCCGAACCTCGATCTCCTGACGATCAATGATCTCCCTGATCAGGTGATACCGCCTTAAGATGTGTCTGGACTTCTGATGGGACCTTGGTTCCTTCGCTAAAGCTATAGCTCCGTTGTTGTCGCAATACAAAGGTATTGGATCAACTATGGTAGGAACCACCTGAAGTTCTGTTAGGAACTTCTTCATCCAGACTGCTTCTTTTGCGGCATCGCAAGCAGCTATATACTCCGCTTCCATCGTCGAGTCAGCAACGGTGTCCTGCTTGGAGCTCTTCCAGCACACCGCCCCTCCATTGAGGGTAAAGACATAACCCGACATGGACTTGGAATCGTCCTTATCACTCTGGAAGCCGGAATCAGCAAAGGCCTCCAACCTGAGGTCTTTTCCGCCGTAAACCAAGAACATCTCCTTAGTCCTCCTCAGGTACTTGAGAATGTTCTTTACTGCTATCCAGTGTTTCTCCCCTGGGTCTGACTGATACCGGCTTACCACGCTTAGTGCGTAAGCTACATCTGGTCTGGTACACAACATCGCATACATTATAGAGCCTACCGCAGAAGCGTAGGGTATAATAGACATGCGTTCCCTTTCCAAATCAGTCTTGGGAGACATCTCTTTGGAGAGGGTGATTCCGTGACAAGCCGGTAGATTACCGCGCTTTGAATCTTCCATACTGAATCTTTTCAGTACAGTGTCGATATACCTGGACTGCGAAAGTCCCAACATCCTCTTGGATCTATCACGATAGATCCGGATCCCCAGAATGTAAGAGGCATCACCCAGGTCTTTCATGGAGAACCTGTGTGACAAGAATCCTTTGACAGATTGTAGCATAGGAATGTCATTTCCTATCAATAGAATGTCATCCACGTACAAGACGAGGAATACGACACTTCTGGCCACAACTTTACTATATATGCACGGTTCATCTGGATTTTTGATAAAGTCATATTCTTTGACTGTCTCATCAAAACAGATGTTCCAACTCCGCGATGCCTGCTTTAGTCCGTAAATGGACTTAAGCAGCTTGCATACTTTCCCGCTGCTCCCACTCTGATTGAAACCCTCTGGCTGATCCATATAGACGCTCTCTTCTAAATTTCCATTCAGAAAAGCCGTCTTTACGTCCATCTGCCAGATTTCATAATCATGGAAGGCAGCAATAGCAAGAAGGACCCGAATGGATTTGAGTATAGCCACTGGAGAAAAAGTTTCGTCATAGTCCAAACCAGGTCTTTGATGAAAACCCTTTGCAACAAGTCTAGCCTTATAGGTTTCCACCTGTCCATCTACACCAATCTTTTTCTTGAAGATCCATTTGCATCCTATGGGTTTTACCCCATCTGGAGCAAAGTCCAAAGTCCATACTTTGTTGGTGTACATGGACTCCATCTCGGTCCGCATTGCATCTAGCCATCGTACCGAGTCGCCGCTCTGGATGGCCTGCTGGAAGTCAGTAGGTTCATCATCATCTATGATGCAATCCTCTCTATCCCCGTCTATGAGAAAACCGTAGTATCTCTCAGGCGGATGAGACGGCCTACTACTCCTGCGGAGGGGTGCGGGAATGCTCAGTTCTTCTTGAACCTCTGGTTCTACCAAACTTTCAGTAGCAGCTTGTGGTTCTGGAATTTCTTCCAGTTCTATTTCGCTCCCATTTGTATCCTTTTCTAAAACTTGTTGTTCTAGAAAATGGGCATTACGAGAAACAAAAACCTTTTGTTCCTCTGCGTAATAGAAGCAATATCCCTTGGAGTTCTTTGGATATCCTACAAGCTTACACAGTACTGATCGTGCCTCGAGCTTGTCCACATGCTGCTTTTTTACAAAAGCTGGACATCCCCAAATCCTTATATACTGAAGATAGGGTTTCTTCCCACTCCACATCTGATATGGTGTGGTAGGCACAGTTTTGGTTGGAACTCTGTTCAAAATATATGCCGCTGATTCTAGCGCATATCCCCAGAAAGATCGTGGTAACTCAGTATTACTCATCATGGATCGTACCATATCCAATAGGGTTCGATTCCTTCTCTCCGATACACCGTTGTGCTGTGGAGTGTATGGAGGAGTAAGCTGAGAGAGAATTCCTTTCTCTTTTAGGTAACCTAGGAACTCGGCACTTAAGTATTCTCCACCTCGATCAGATCTCAGTGTCTTAATACTTTTGCCTGTTTGGTTTTCCGCTTCACTCTTGAATTCCAGGAATTTCTCAAAGGCCTCTGATTTATGCTTCATTAAGAAAACATATCCATACCTAGAGAAATCATCTGTAAAAGTAATGAAGTAGGAATAACCACCTCTTGCATGTGTAGACATTGGACCACATACATCACTGTGTATGAGTCCTAAGAGCTCGCTCGCTCTTACTCCTTGTCCAGTAAATGGAGTCTTTGTCATCTTTCCTTTGAGACAGGATTGACAAGTGTCATAGGTTTGATATTCGAACGTGTCCAAATATCCTTCTCTATGCAACTTCGTCAACCTTCTCTCATTGATGTGACCCAGTCTACAATGCTATAAGAAAGCTTTATTTAAATCTGGAGACTTTCTTTTCAGTGTGTTCTGGACATTGAAAATTTGGAGTTGGTTTAACACATATATGCCGTTATTTAGAGTACCGGACCCAATCAAACCATGATTAAGGTGGATGTTGACAACATCTCTTACAAACGTGAAATCATAACCTTTATTTGATAACAAGGAAACTGATATGATATTACACGTTAAGCTGGGTACAAAATAACAGTTATGTAAAACCAAAATGTGTCCACTCGTCAATCCTAGGTGATAATCCCCGACGGACGCAGCTCCCACGCTAGCTCCGTTAGCAACCCTGAGGATCATATCACCTTCCTTCAGCACTCTACGGTTTCTCAGTGCCTGCAAAGAATTGCAAATATGAGATCCTGATCCGGTATCCAATACCCAGGAAGTAGAGTTGATCGACAGACAATTCTCAATTACAAACACACCTGAAGTCGAAGCCACAGCTTGCTTCGGTTCCTGGTTCTTGGCGTTCCACGCCTTGCAATCCTTCTTCCAGTGCCCTTTCCTGTGACAATGGAAGCACTCATCCAGGCCAACTACCGGTGCTGTAAACTTTTTCTTTCCCTTCTTTCCCACCTTACTAACACCTCCTCTAGGTCTGGGTGCGGCCTTCTTCTTCCTTCCTTTGGCCCTAGCCTTGGACCCGGAAGAAGATGAACCGCCAACAAACATAGCGGGTGTTTCCCTTGCCTTCTGCAAGGTGCCCTCTGCACTCCTTAACATGTTCAGGAGTTCCGCAAGTTCAACTTCTTTTCCTTGAAGATTGAAGTTGAGGATAAACTGGGCGTAGGTGGGAGGAAGGGACTGGAGAACAAGGTCTGTATAGAGCTCATTATCCAAAGTCGTCCCAAGGTCCGCGAGCTCTTCAATATAGCCGATCATCTGTAGGACATGTTCACCTACCGATGACCCGACAGCCAACCTCGCTCGAAACAATTTCTTAGAGGTCTCGTATCTTGCTATACGAGATTGCTCTCCATAAAGTTCCTTTGTATGGAGAAATATGCCATCTAGGGACATATCCTCGTGCCTCCTCTGATGTTCATTGTTCATCGAGGCAAGCACGATGCACTTGGCTCTCGCGCAATCTAAATCCCAGGTTTTGCGGATTTCCTTATCCGCATTGCTGGATTTGGGACCAAGGACAGCAGGTGCTGTAGCGGTGAGGACGTACCCCAGTTTGTCATAGGTCAAAGCCATCTTGACATTCCGCAGCCAATCTTTATAGTTTGGCCCCGTCAGTATATTTTTCTCTAAAAGTAACTTAAGTCCAGTCATTTTCAGGGTCGCTGCAATTAGGAGAGAGAGAAGAAAACTCTTTAGCATGATGCTCTTGCAAGTTTAGAGTGGTTTTTAGTTTATCTAAACTGGATGGCTCCCACTGTTTCTCGAATCCTTCCTCAAACCATAAAAGAAGAATTAGCCAAGACTATTCTCACCGTACAATACTTGCTTAACCGTTCAGCCAGGCCGGTGTCGATACTTCGAGGGAGGTTTTCCAACGCTTTCGCGAAGTTCCTTAATTAAATAACCTCTTTTCTCTGGGGGCGTAACCCCGCTGACACTTTTCTGGACACCTACTAGGTTTATAGCATTGATCGTTAAGCGACGAATATCCTGATAAGTAGCATATACTCACAGTAGGATCGGGATCCAAATATCATCGTCTGATAATGCTGTAGGAATGCTACCAACATTCATCAAACTCAAAATGGTATGCATCTCTTTGCAAATTTCAGTTTCTTTAGAAATTCCCGATATAAGTTTTTACCCCATGCTCTTATGACCTTGGCGTTGGTCAAAATGTCATAAGTCACATGTCAAGTTCTACCCATCATTATCTTGTTAATTTGAACCCATCCGTATATATCCCTGACGTTGGCCAAATGATAATACGACTGTCCCAAACCAACTCATCTATCTATGCAACAAATGAATATCCAGCAGCTACCAAACACTATGCCATGACGTTGGCCAAAACTGCATAGCTTGAATACTACTGAATACCCAAATGAAATGACGGAGGGCTACGACTGGTTTTGGCGAAACCGTGAACGTAGTGAACTTGATATAACCGAAGGAACCTGATAGCTTTTAAAAGGAGTGGTTAGGACTCCGCATTTAAAAATATCTGTTTTAAAAATAACCGAGTGGTTTCTTTTAAATTGTTCCAACGATTTAAACTTTGGTTTGTTTTACTTTGCATTATAGATAATGCGTCCCATCATTAACCTATCATTGCAGAAAACAACGAAAATACAACGTCCTCTTATGCCATCCGCATTCGCCACGGGGTCCCGTCATCACCCGTTAGGTTACTTAACTAACGACAGAGCGGGGGCTGGGCTAGCGCGGGTGTAAAACATAAGTGGCGTCTAAATAGCTATCATAAATATAGATATTTTACATTCGTCTGACGCAATAATATTCATTCCAGAACACAGATAAACAATATTGGATTTGCAAGCAATCTGTATTTCTTTTGAGCCTGCAAGAAAAGACAGATTACACAGTTGTGATGAATAGCCGTTACCCCACCCTCGACCCCTACGGGTACGGCAAACTACCCACCCGGCAGTCTGTGTACCCCACCTTGGGTCAGTCCTAGGAGCAAAAACAGTAAAATGAAATAATACAACGGTGGCTACGACCGCAACCTGGAAGTGCCCCGCAAAAATAATATTACAACAAATTACATTTACAACAAATGAATTAATCAATAACCCATTGCTAACCCCGGCTATACACCACAACAGTCCAATACAGTTTATATGCACAAACAGATATAACCATTTCAGAAATGTGCAACCCCCTGCCAACCGACATACTAGCAGTTAGGGGAGGTTTACGAACACATTAAACAATCACAGATATAATCCAATACGCAAATACTGTACAATTCGATCGAATAAACAACATCAATATTGCTCCAAAATCTGCTCTGTTAAACAGTAACCTGAGCAATAATTAAATATTCCAGAAAACCCTAAATGTCACAGGGGACCCACACAAGAAAGACGAGTCCATGACTCGGCCAAAGCGCCGCGGAAGGGCGGCGGATCCCACCGATCCGCCGCGCTTTCGCGGCCGAGTTGCCGATTCATGGGCTCGAATTTCTTGGGTGTTCTCCTGGACTCCTTTCTAGCTCTTTGAACACACCTGAAAATTTTTCTGACATCGTTTTAAATTCGACAGAAACTAGTATTTTTTAGGGTTTTCCGGTTTCGTTTTTCCGTTCGAAATTCGTACAAATTTGCGATTAAGTTATTTAGTGTTTAGCGAGGCTCTGATACCACTGTAAGTCGATGTACTTCACCCCAGTACTTGTGGGGAGGCGGAATTTTCAAAAACTATCAAGTTTAAACAACGAACATCGACTAACCGCTTGAATCGAAGCTAAACTATAAATAACCGTATTCAATGAGTTTCTTTTCACAAGTGATTAGGGATTATACCTAATGAAACCGGTCCTTCGTCTTTACGTCCTCCTTTGTTCTCCTCGACCTTCTCTAGGTAGTAGACGATCCACCCAAGAGCGAAACTCCAAGCTAAACCTCTAACTTGAGGTAACTAATCAACTTTGATTGCTAATCAAAGATGAAAGGATGATGTAGAGTAAAGGTTATGGATTGTTTAGTCTAACTAATCCTTTGATCTCAACACATGAGGATTAAGGATTAGGGTTTGAAGATGAGAGCTTGAGGAGAGAGAATATGAGATAAGATAATGAGAGAAGAGAGAGAGTGTATCATAATATTATGAAGCATTCTTATTTATCAATAATGAATAAAAGAAATGAATAAGCATGCTTCATAAAATATCTAGTGGTGATTCATTAGCATGAGTCATTAAGCAATAAATATGCATTAATGAAATGAATGAATCACCACCATGACTCACTTTCTTATCCAAAAGAAACCTCCTTAGTCACATCTTCTAGAAGCTTCTCGTACAATTACGAGAACGCCCCTCCAATCCGCAAAAAATACGGAAAAACTTTAGACTGTAAAAATCCAATAACCGGATACCAGTAACTGGCTTAAACCAAAGCCGACTGGTAAATACTGTCCGAAAGTCGTACGCGCGTAAACGCACGTATGCGTCCGAACCCTTTGTCTCAAAACCATGCAACCTCTATATCGTTTCGCCTGGAGTAGGAAACTCTCTGTGTGGGACTCTAGAGACTTGACTACTACGCTGGCAGTGGGTTTAACCACAGACCGCAAGCGGCACTAGCTGTACGTAACGGTCCCCAGGTAGTTGTCGATAAGAAGGCCGATGAGTAAACCCATCCGAACTCCTACTGAGTCTGATGTGACAATCTCCATACAGTCCGGTCCGTTCGTCCAAGACTATCGCATATCGGGCCTAGGGGGGCGGCAAGCGTCAGTCCCCTAATAGCGGTATAAGTCGTGTCGGAGTAAAGCCCATTACACCCTGAGAAACTGCTGGAACCTACCAGCAAATCTCGCTTGCCCTGGCCAGGGACTTTGCGTAATGGCTCTCTGACACAGCACGATATCTACTCCCAATACCGGGAGGGACGAATCCTGTCTAACCGCCACTGCCTCCAAGTGCTCGGGACTGCACCCAACTGCTACCTGTTTGCACGACTCCTTTGAGCCGTGGTAGGGTAGCAATCTAAGAACAGTGGGACACACTCGAGGCGAAGTAGCAGTGTCAAGTCTGCGGACTACGCTGTACTCATGTCACCTGGGAACTGTTCACTGACGACTGGTATCAAACCAACCAACAGTTCCCTGTGAGTCCTGTCCGGTGTACCCGTAACCTAACGAGCACCTGTATACTATCTCTAGTACGACGTACTGACGGCTGTGGGACAGACCATCTCCCCAACTGGGATGAGAAGCGTACACACCAGTCTACTCCGGAGTATCGATGCTCTGTCTCGATAATCCAACGACCAGGGACCTGAATAAGGATGTGCTTGTAGACTACCCAGCCCCCACTAGTGTGACTGCCATCACAACGCTGGTAGACAAGCAAGATCCTAAGAGCTCTATCAATACGTATACTCACATATTAAGATAGAAAAACCAAGTAGCATACTACCATGTTTAGCAAGACTGTTATATACATGTTAATATCCCAAGCTTCCATTAAGTAATATACAAGCTAGTATGATACAGTAATGGCCTTCTAGGGCATAAACACTAACATTACAGTGGTATCAGAGCCTCGCCATTAACTTAGTCTAGCTTTGTGTAATGTGTTTTTCAGTTCCGATCGATCAAAATTCCAAAAACCCAATTTTTGTACACATCAGTTTTCTGTTGGAAATTTTTGGTGTCGAAAATTTTTTCAGGTTGTATAATATTGATGTGCAGGAAATTGTAAGGTTACTGGAAAAGTTCGACACAGTGACTCAATACCTGGAGCGCGGAACCGCGGCCAAACCCCCCCTTGGGCCGCGGTTCCGCCGCACAATTGTATCCTCACTGTATCATATTTTTCTAGTGGGCTTCTGGGCTTATTTTGGGGGTTTTGGAATATTAAATTTGGGCCAAGTATTTCTGTGTGTGCTGCAGTATTGTTTTGGGGCCCACTTGTTAATTTTTGATCAATCGGAAAATTTTAAACACATTTTTCACAGTATTTACATTATATCTGCGACCGTGAATGTCACTCGATCGGTAAATCCGGTCTAACTGCTATAGCCCGGTTAGACGGATTTGCGAACGTGACTTTCACGTTGATGTTCTGTTTTTGCTGTGATGTTGCGGATTGGTCGTGGGGGATAGCCTGGATGCAATGCTAGTACAGTTGTGGTTGTATTATGTACATTTGATATTGCGGGGCGAGCGTCCGACATGTGGACTGCCGTCACTGCCTGATTGTATTATTATTTTGGGGCACGACCAGGTTGCGGTCGATGTACCCGTTGTATGTATATTTTACTTTCTGTACTAGGATTACCCCGCGGCGGGGTGCATGGATAGCCGGGTTCCAGAGGGCAACAAGCCCGCATCTCATGGCATTGAGACGGAGGGGGCTTCACTCTAGGATTGGCGGGCTATTCGCCGCACTCGTAGGGGGTGCAGGTTGACCCAGGAGGGGTGCCCAAGTTACCGGATTCCGTGAAGTGCTGGGTGGTCTATTCACGGCACTGAAGGGGGCTGCCTCGCTTCAGGTTTTGGCGGGTGACTTGCCGCGCCCGTAGGGGTCTAGGTTTTCATTGCGCAGGCTATCCACACGACCAGGGGAACGTCGGGTTTCAGTAGTGGCTCTGTGAAACCCGGGGATCCCAGATATCTGTATTGTTTCTGTGATGTTGTACATTTCTGTTAGGTCCACGTTGCCCACCCCGGTGCTTACGGGGAGGCCGAAAACATAATAAAAATTGGATTTTTATCGACTTAGGCAACATGGACCGAGCTTGGGAGGATCTTTGCTAAACTAAAACTAGCTAAAGAAAACTAACAACTAGCTAAGTTGTAGAAAGGTTATACCTTGGGCTCGAACTCCTTCTCTCCTTGCTCGTCGGAATGGTAGAAAGGCCTCACCTTGCTTGTCTCCTTCCGTCAAAGAACGATCCACCCGAAAGCCTCGACCTTTAGCTTCAACTCCAAGCTAGGAGTAACTAGAGTGCAAGAAATGCTAAGACTTGAACCCTAGAAGTGAGTAGAGAAGATCAAGTGAAGGTTTTTCTCAAGCTTTTTGTTTCTCAACACATGAGAGGGAGAGAGCTTGAGGGAGAGGATGAGCAAGAGAGAGAAAAGATATGATATCATCAAATAATAGTGAGCCATTCTCACTAATATGTGTGTAATATTTTAATTAACTAATTAGCTAGAAAATTGTCATGGTTTAATCAAGAGGTGACCATTATCATTTCATCATTAATGCAAATTGCAAGGATCAAAGAGCATCTTCCAAATGAAATGATCATGGTCAAATTGTCAACTTGGTCAACAAGTCAACAAAGTCAAAGAGTCATCAACAACAACCATGCACAATAATTAAGCTAATTATTAATTAACAATAATACACACAAAAACAATAGGGTTAATAAAAATGACAATAGTCATTAACCCTAAACAAGGTCCTCTCCCTCAATCTCAAGCAACTGTGCATACGCACCCGCATTTGTGATCCGAGGAACACGAACACAATGAGAAAAACCAATCTCAAAACATATACTAGGATCCGGCTTAAACCAAAGCCCGCTAGTATAAACTGTCCGGACAGCAACCGTGCACAAGTGCGCGGATGCGAACGAACCCTGTCGCAAAACCATGCGACCTCTACTCGTTTTGCCTAAAGGCGAATAGCTCTCTGTGTGGGACTCTAAAGACTCGACACTACGCTGGCAGTGGGTTTAACCACAGACCGCAAGCGGCACTAGCTGTACGTAACGGTCCCCAGGTAGATGTCGATAAGAAGACTGACGAGGTGAACCCCATCTGCACTCCTACTGAGCCAGTATGTGACAGTCTCCGTACAGTCCGGTCTGTTCGTCTGATACATCGCATGGCGGGCCTAAGGGGGGCGGTGAACGTCAGTCCCCTAATAGCGGTACAAGTCGTGTCGGAGTGAAGCCCAGAACACCCTGAGATAACACTGGAAGCCTACCAGTATATCTCGCTTGCCCTGGCCAGGGACTACTTGTGTAATGGCTCTCCTAGACACAGCGCGATGTCAACCCCCAATACCGGGAGAGACGAATCCTGTCTAACCGTCACTGCCTCCAAGTGCTTCGGGACTGCTCCCAACTACTATCTGTTTGCACGACTCAGTAGAGCCGTGGTAGGGTAGTAATCAAAGAACAGTGGGAACACACTCGAGGCGAAATGACAGTGTCAAGTCAGCGGACTAAGCTGTACTCATGTCACCTGGGAACTGATAACTGACGATAGGTATATTACCAACCAACAGTTCCCGACGAGTCCTGTCCAGTGTACTCGTAACCTAACGAGCACCCGCATACTATCCCAAGTACAACGTACTAACGGCTGTGGGACAGACCGTCTCCCACACTGGGATGAGAAGCGCATACGCTAGTCTACTCCGGAGTATCGATGCCCTGTCTCGATAGTCCAACGACCAGGGACCTGTATAAGGATGTGCTTATAGATTACCCAGCCCCCACGAGTGTGATCGCCATCACAACGCCAGTAATCAAGCAAAGATCCTAAGGGCTCTACTAATATGTATACCAGCAATATGCTAAAAGAAACACATGCACATATTAAAGCAGAGACAAACCAAGTAGCATACTACCATTTCGAGCAAGATTGTATATACAACTGTGAATATCCCAAGCTTCCATCAAGTAATATACATACTAGTATGATACAGTAATGGCCTCTAGGGCATATACACTAACAATCTCCCACTTGCACTAAGGCCATGTACTGGCGTATCGAAGACCTATCATCTCGATCAGCCGCTCGAACTGAGTCTGGGGTAAAGCCTTCGTGAATGGGTCCGCAGTGTTGTCCTTTGTGTCCACTCTCCGCACCTCGATCTCCTGTCGATCAATGATCTCCCTGATCAGGTGATACCGCCTTAAGATGTGCCTGGATTTCTGATGGGACCTTGGTTCCTTCGCTAAAGCTATAGCCCCATTGTTATCGCAATATAAAGGTATTGGGTCAACAATGGACGGAACCACCTGAAGTTCACTAATGAACTTCTTAATCCAGACCGCCTCTTTTGCGGCATCGCTTGCAGCAATGTATTCAGCTTCCATCGTCGAGTCTGCGACGGTATCCTGCTTGGAACTCCTCCAACATACCGCCCCTCCGTTGAGGGTAAACACAAAACCCGAGACGGACTTGCTGTCATCTTTGTCACTCTGGAAGCTTGAATCGGTAAAGGACTCGACCCTGAGGTCTCCATTACCGTAAACCAGGAACATCTCCTTAGTCCTTCTCAGGTACTTGAGAATGTTCTTCACTGCCGTCCAGTGGTCCTCCCCTGGGTCTGACTGATACCGGCTTACCGTGCTCAACGCGTAAGCTACATCTGGTCTTGTACATAGCATCGCATACATTATAGATCCTACCGCCGAAGCGTAGGGTATAGTGCTCATGCGAACCCTCTCCTCGTCAGTCTTAGGAGACATCTTCTTGGAGAGGGTAATTCCGTGCAATGCGGGTATATTACCGTGCTTGGAACCCTCCATACTAAATCTCTTTAGTACGGTCTCTATGTACCTGGACTGCGAAAGTCCCAACAGTTTCTTGGATCTATCTCTATAGATCTTGATCCCCAGAATGTACGAGGCATCACCCAGGTCCTTCATGGAGAACCTTTGTGACAAAAACAGCTTGACCGATTGTAGCATAGGAATGTCATTTCCTATCAAAAGAATGTCGTCCACGTACAAGACTAGGAATACGACAGTTCGTCCTACAATCTTCTTATATACACAGGGTTCATCTTCGTTCTTGATGAAATCAAATTCCTTGATTGCCTCATCAAAACAGATGTTCCAGCTCCGCGATGCCTGCTTTAATCCATAAATGGATTTAAGCAACTTGCACACCTTTCCGCTGCTCCCACTGTCTACGAAACCTTCTGGTTGATCCATGTAAACGCACTCTTCCAAACAACCGTTTAGGAAAGCCGTTTTAACATCCATCTGCCAGATTTCATAGTCATGGAAGGCAGCAATGGCAAGTAGGATCCGAATGGATTTGAGCATAGCCACCGGAGAAAAAGTCTCGTCATAGTCCAAACCAGGTCTTTGACGAAAACCTTTTGCAACGAGTCTAGCTTTATAGGTCTCCACCTGCCCATCTACACCAAGTTTCCTTTTGTAGATCCATTTGCATCCTACGGGTTTTACCCCGTCTGGAGCAATATCTAAGGTCCACACTTTATTGGCGTACATGGACTCCATTTCGGATTGCATTGCTTCCTGCCACTTATCAGAGTCCCTACTGATAATGGCCTGCCTGAAACTGGTAGGGTCATCTTCTTCCAAGATGCAATCCTCTCGATCCCCGTCAATGAGAAAACCGTAGTATCTCTCGGGCGGATGAGAAATCCTACCAGATCTGCGGAGTGGCTGAGGTTCGCTTGGGGTTATTGAATCTAGCGGTTCCACCAAATCTTTTGTTAAAGTTTGTGTTTCTGGATTTTCATCTAGTTCTACTGTGCTGCCACTAATGTTTTTAACAAGAAATTCTTTTTCTAAAAATGTGGCATTTCTTGAAACAATTATCTTCTGTTCCTCTGCATGGTAGAACAGATACCCACTTGAATCTTTTGGGTATCCCACAAACTTACACAAAACTGCCCGTGCCTCAAGTTTGTCTGGGTTCTGCTTTTTGACATAAGCTGGGCAACCCCAAATCTTAATACGTTTAAGATACAAACTCTTACCACTCCATATTTCATACGGAGTCTTAGGCACAGATTTGGATGGAACTTGATTCAATAGATGTGCTGCAGTTTGAAGTGCATATCCCCAGAATGAAAGAGGTAACTCAGCACTACTCATCATGGAGCGAACCATATCCAGTAGGGTACGATTCCTCCGCTCCGAAACACCGTTGTGCTGTGGTGTATAAGGAGGAGTAAGCTGAGAGAGAATACCATTCTCTTTTAAGTAATCTAGGAATTCCGTGCTTAAGTACTCCCCTCCCCTGTCAGACCGGAGGATCTTGATACTTTTGCCTGTCTGGTTCTCTACTTCGTTTCTAAATTCCTTGAATTTCTCAAAAGCTTCAGATTTGTGTTTCATCAGATACACATATCCGAACCTAGAGAGATCGTCAGTGAATGTGATGAAGTACGAGAACCCACCCCTTGCATGTATAGACATCGGACCGCATACATCACTGTGTACGAGTCCCAAGAGCTCTGCTGCTCTTTCTCCATGTCCGGTGAACGGAGATTTGGTCATCTTCCCTTTGAGACAAGACTGACAAGTTTCATAAGATGAAAACTCGAACGTATCCAAGAGTCCATCTTTATGCAACTTACTCAGTCTTTTCTCTCCGATATGACCAAGTCTACAATGCCACAAGTAGGATTCATTCGTATCTGAATTCTTCCTCTTGCGTGTGTTTTGTATATTGAGAACTGTATTCTGATTTAGAACGTAGATACCATTACACAGTGTACCCTCTGCAACCAGTACCTTATGAAGGTAAATGTTCATGATATTCTTTTCAAGAACAAAGTTATATCCATCTTTATCGAGTAAAGACACTGATATGATGTTGCAAACCATGGAGGGTACATAGTAGCAATCGTTCAAAATCATAGTCTTGCCATTTGGCAATACTAGGTGATATTCACCGACGGCTGCCGCATAAACTTGTGCTCCGTTCGCTACTCTGAGCGACATATCACCCGGTGCAACTTTCCTACTTTTTCTCAGTCCCTGTAATAAATTACAGATATGAGATCCTGATCCGGTATCAAGTACCCAGGAGGTAGGGCTGACCGTAAAACAGTTCTCAATTACAAGAACACCTGAAGTAGATGCAAAACCATGCTTCTTCTTCACCTGGGTATCTTGGAAATCCATACTTTCCTCTTTCCCATTCTCATACTCATGACTGTTGTCACAAGTTAGAGCTGAACCAACTTTCCCCAGTCCCGAATAAGAATTCGGATCGGTCAAGCAATACATTTTATTATCTTGATTAGGGCGTGAAATGGTTGCTGCCTGGAGAGAGAGAAAAGAAACACTCAGCGTATGCTCTTGCAAGATTAGATTGGTTTATTAATTTATCTAACCAGGATGTCTCCCACTGTTTCCTCAAATTCTTCTTAAAACCTTTTAAAAGAAGAACTAGCCGGGTATTAATTCACGTCACAATACTTGCTTAACCTTTCAGCCAGGCTAGTGTCGGTACTTCGAGGGAGGTTTTCCAACGCTTTCGCGAAGTTCCTTAATTAAAGAACCTCTTTTCCCTGGGGGCGTAACCCCGCTAACACCTTTCTAGACACCTACTAGGTTTATAGCATTGATCGTTAAGTGAAATAATCTCTCGAGAGTAAACCAACTCATCAGTGGGATCGGGATCCAACTGTCATTGTGTGATAACCTAGATGGAATCCACTCTAGTCACCACACTCCAGAAGGTATGCTAAATCTGCAAGTTTCAGTTCTTTTGAAACTCCCGATGTGGTTTTTGCCCCTAGGACCCAAGTGATCTTGACACAGTCAACAAATCAGAGAGTCCTAGTCAAGTTCATCCCGTCATTGTCTTGATTGTATTAAACCCACCTGCATAACCCTTGACACAGTCAACAAGGTTACACAAATGTCCTAACCAATCACTTTGTATCCAGCAAATAAGCAACACTTAGCTACCGTTCACTGCGCCTTGACACAGTCAACAAACGCAGCACGAATACTAAGTATAACTTATAAGAAACGACGGAGGGCTACGGCTGGGTTTTTGGCGAAAAACCCGTTAACGTAATGAACTTGATATCGTTGAAGGAACATGATACAGTTTTTGAAAATATAGTGGCGAAAACTTTTTGCTAAAGAGGTCACTCCCTGCGAAGGGATCTCGGCTCTTTCCTCGTCGTATGAGGTGCAGGATATTCCAAATTGAACATCTCGATGCAAAGCAAGAATAATCGACTATAGTGAAGTTATTGCCCTGACGCAAACTTTTGTCCAAGGGGTCACTCCCGGTGAAGGGATCTCGGCCCTTGCCTCGTCGACTGAGGTGCTGGGCATTCACATCCGAATACCTCTATGCAAAACAAAAATGAACGTCCTTGCAATAACAGTTTTTTGAAAAATTGTTCCAACAACGTCTTTTAGGTTTATTTTCTTGCATTAGTTCTTTTAATGCGTCCCATCATTTAATCCTACCATTGCAGAAAACAACCAAAATATGACGTACGCTTATGCCATTCGCATTCGCCACGGGGCCCCGTCATCACCCGTTAGGTTACTTAACTAACGACAGAGCGGGGGCTGGGCTAGCGCGGCTGTAAAACATAAGCAACGCCTAAATAGTTATTATATATAAATATATAGCAATGATAGACATTACAGATCACAGATGAATACATTGGATATACTAGGAATCCGCAATGCGTTCGAGCCTGCAACGCAAAGCGGATTACACGGTCGCGGTGAATAGCCAATACCCCACCCAAGACCCCTACGGGTGCGGCAAATTACCCGCCAAGCACCCGAAGCGAAGCAACCTCCCTCACCACCGTGAGTAGGCCACTCGGCACTTCGAGTACCCGGTAGTTTGTGCACCCCCTCCATGGGTCTATCCTAGGAGCAAAAACAGTAAAAAGAATTATACAATGACGGCTACAACCCCGACCCGGTTGTGCGGCCATACAAAGAATATTATTACATCAATTTACATGTTACAAATGAATGAAAGAAAAACAACGCTCATCTCACATCCACCCCGGCCATTCACCCGCGACAATCCAATCCATTCATATCCACAAACCAATAACAATCACAGATCATGTATAACCCCGACTAATCGTCTTATAGCGATTAGCCGACGTTCAATACATGCAAGCATTACAGATATAACCGGTGTAGTTAAAGTGTAGTGAAGTTCCGAAAAATACGGATTTATAGGCCCCCAAAAGTAAATTTTATTTCTGGAAAATCTGGGCATATAATATATATCTTAAAAATCCCAATACCAACACAGAAACTTACTGCACCAAAAACGATGCAGAGAGGGGACAAGACGGCCGCGCTTCCGCGGCAGGAGCCTCCTCTTGCCGCGGATCCGCGCTCCTCTCATCTCCTCTCTGGTTCGTCTTTGGTGGTTTTTCACACAAAACCCTGAGATAATTTTTGGTATATAACAAATGTCATTTTGACCAGAGGAAAAATTAACAGAAACTTGGGTTTTGCATGGTTTGGTTTTCGGATTTTCCGGTTTCGAAACTTCGTTACACTTCACTACCTAGCTAGTTTGAGTTTAGTTAGGCTCTGATACCACTGTTAGGTCCACGTTGCCCACCCCGGTGCTTACGGGGAGGCCGAAAACATAATAAAAATTGGATTTTTATCGACTTAGGCAACATGGACCGAGCTTGGGAGGATCTTTGCTAAACTAAAACTAGCTAAAGAAAACTAACAACTAGCTAAGTTGTAGAAAGGTTATACCTTGGGCTCGAACTCCTTCTCTCCTTGCTCGTCGGAATGGTAGAAAGGCCTCACCTTGCTTGTCTCCTTCCGTCAAAGAACGATCCACCCGAAAGCCTCGACCTTTAGCTTCAACTCCAAGCTAGGAGTAACTAGAGTGCAAGAAATGCTAAGACTTGAACCCTAGAAGTGAGTAGAGAAGATCAAGTGAAGGTTTTTCTCAAGCTTTTTGTTTCTCAACACATGAGAGGGAGAGAGCTTGAGGGAGAGGATGAGCAAGAGAGAGAAAAGATATGATATCATCAAATAATAGTGAGCCATTCTCACTAATATGTGTGTAATATTTTAATTAACTAATTAGCTAGAAAATTGTCATGGTTTAATCAAGAGGTGACCATTATCATTTCATCATTAATGCAAATTGCAAGGATCAAAGAGCATCTTCCAAATGAAATGATCATGGTCAAATTGTCAACTTGGTCAACAAGTCAACAAAGTCAAAGAGTCATCAACAACAACCATGCACAATAATTAAGCTAATTATTAATTAACAATAATACACACAAAAACAATAGGGTTAATAAAAATGACAATAGTCATTAACCCTAAACAAGGTCCTCTCCCTCAATCTCAAGCAACTGTGCATACGCACCCGCATTTGTGATCCGAGGAACACGAACACAATGAGAAAAACCAATCTCAAAACATATACTAGGATCCGGCTTAAACCAAAGCCCGCTAGTATAAACTGTCCGGACAGCAACCGTGCACAAGTGCGCGGATGCGAACGAACCCTGTCGCAAAACCATGCGACCTCTACTCGTTTTGCCTAAAGGCGAATAGCTCTCTGTGTGGGACTCTAAAGACTCGACACTACGCTGGCAGTGGGTTTAACCACAGACCGCAAGCGGCACTAGCTGTACGTAACGGTCCCCAGGTAGATGTCGATAAGAAGACTGACGAGGTGAACCCCATCTGCACTCCTACTGAGCCAGTATGTGACAGTCTCCGTACAGTCCGGTCTGTTCGTCTGATACATCGCATGGCGGGACTAAGGGGGGCGGTGAACGTCAGTCCCCTAATAGCGGTACAAGTCGTGTCGGAGTGAAGCCCAGAACACCCTGAGATAACACTGGAAGCCTACCAGTATATCTCGCTTGCCCTGGCCAGGGACTACTTGTGTAATGGCTCTCCTAGACACAGCGCGATGTCAACCCCCAATACCGGGAGAGACGAATCCTGTCTAACCGTCACTGCCTCCAAGTGCTTCGGGACTGCTCCCAACTACTATCTGTTTGCACGACTCAGTAGAGCCGTGGTAGGGTAGTAATCAAAGAACAGTGGGAACACACTCGAGGCGAAATGACAGTGTCAAGTCAGCGGACTAAGCTGTACTCATGTCACCTGGGAACTGATAACTGACGATAGGTATATTACCAACCAACAGTTCCCGACGAGTCCTGTCCAGTGTACTCGTAACCTAACGAGCACCCGCATACTATCCCAAGTACAACGTACTAACGGCTGTGGGACAGACCGTCTCCCACACTGGGATGAGAAGCGCATACGCTAGTCTACTCCGGAGTATCGATGCCCTGTCTCGATAGTCCAACGACCAGGGACCTGTATAAGGATGTGCTTATAGATTACCCAGCCCCCACGAGTGTGATCGCCATCACAACGCCAGTAATCAAGCAAAGATCCTAAGGGCTCTACTAATATGTATACCAGCAATATGCTAAAAGAAACACATGCACATATTAAAGCAGAGACAAACCAAGTAGCATACTACCATTTCGAGCAAGATTGTATATACAACTGTGAATATCCCAAGCTTCCATCAAGTAATATACATACTAGTATGATACAGTAATGGCCTCTAGGGCATATACACTAACAATTTCTGTGATGTTGCATTTCTTTTCACGCCTTGAGCGAAATATAATATATTGGTATATATATTAGTAGATGTTGTATATGTTTTACATCCGCGCTAGTCCAGTCCCTGCTCTGTCGTTAGTTAGCTAACCTAACGGGTAATAACGGGACCCAGTGGCGAATGCGGATGGCATATACGTACATCAGTATATTTTCGTTCTTTTTGGTGTGATCAATTGATGGGACTCATTGATTCGGATCAATGCAAGTTAAAAACAAACCTAATCTGATGTTGTTGGAACACTTTTTCAAAAAGCTGTTATTGCAAGGACGTTCACTTTTGTTTTGCATCGTGATATTCAGTTGGAATATCCCGCTCCTCAGTCGACGAGGCAAGGGCCGAGATCCTTTCACCGGGAGTGACCCCTTGGACAAAAGGTTTGCGTCAGAGCATTAACTTCACTATAGCCGATTACTTTTGCTTTGCATCGCGGTATTCATTTGGAATATCCTGCACCCCATTCTACGGGGAAAGAGCCGAGATCCCTTCACCGGGAGTGACCTCTTTAGCAACGGTTTTCGTCACTATATTTTTAAAAAAGCTATCCGTTCCTTCGACGATATCAAGTTCTTTACGTTAAAGGTTTTCGCCAGAAACCATTCGTAGCCCTCCGTCGTTTCATATGGGTGGTCAATAGTATTCAAGCTGTGTATGTTGGCCAAAGTCAAGGCACGGTGATTGGTAGCTATTGGGGTATTCATATGCAGCATAGATAGATGCGTTGGTTTGGGACAGTCGTACTGCCATTTTAGCCAAAGTCAAGGGTATGTACGGGTGGATTCAAATTAACCTGGAGAATGACGGGTAGAACTTGACATGTGACTTATGATATGTTGGCCAAAGTCAAGGTCATAAGAGCATGGGGCAGAAATCACATCGGGAGTTTCAAAAGAACTGAAACTTGCCAGATATGCGCATACCTTCTGGAGTGTGATACCGTGAGCGGATTCTGTCACGTTATCATGCGATGAGAGTTGGATCCCGATTCCCACTGATGAGTTGGTATACTCCTCGGGTAATCCCGACTAATTCTTCTTACAGGTTTGGAGGAGAATTTGACGGTACAGTGGGAGGTTTCCAGATTAGATAAATTGGTAACCACTGATCTAGGTTAGAGTGCACGCTGAGTGTTTCTTTTCTCTCTCTCTTTGGTAGCGACCATTGACCCGACCCTGAGACTATGACTCAGTGACCAAGTTGACCAAACCTTCTTAACACTGGCTTTTGGATTGTCAGAGTTGCAAACCTCATTGCCACTCCTACTTTTACCCTTTTCTCCAGGACACCCCGTATTTCTACGAACGTCCACTTCCATTGGACAAAACCATCGTATGGTTAGATACGAACTCGAAAGAATTTATTCGAGGATGGTTTCAGGTTCTGGAGAAAACGGATAGGATTATTCAGTTGTCTTTTCCTTTTACCCTCTCTCAGGTTACGAGTACTCCTTGGTTTAGGTGTAGTACACCTATTACGCAAATTGGATTGTCTTCTTCCAAATCTTAGGCTGGTGCCGACCGGTAGGGAATGAAGAAAACCAATTAGCATAACGATGGTGTGCAGAAGGTATTAAGTTAAGACAAAGTAAGGGATTAGTAAGAGGGCAAAGGAAATTGCAACAGATATTCACGACCAAACCAAGTATTCCTTCGCCAATCCTAAAATCACCTTTGCATTTCTCCAGGACACTCCGTATCACTACGAAGATCCACAGTTTATTGGATACTCCATCGTATGGTTATATACGAACTCGAAAGGAACTTGTTCCAATTCGGGGATGGATTCTGGTTCAGGAGAAATAGGAATAAGATTTATTCAGATGTCTTTTATCTTCACCTTCTCTCGCATTGCGAGTGTTCCTAGGATTGGGACAGTACACCCATTATGCTTATTGGATAGTCTTCTTCCAAACCATAGGCTGGTGCCGAACGGTAGGGAAGGAAGAAAACCATTTGGCCTAAAGGGGTGTGCAGAAGGTAAAGACTAAAGTCAAATGAAGGGATTTGGAGAGGTGGCAAAGAATTATACGGTTACAGTCGTGAATCTGGAAGAGGCATTACTAGGAATACCGGGATACCCCATCGAAACATTTCAATGTTTCAGTCTCACTGTGTACTGTTAAAGGAAAACTGATTTCCCGATTAGATACTTACTCCAGGGTATGTATTTACCAGGTACGATTCTCACATCTGTATGGTTTTACAGATGATGAGTGGGAGTAAGTTATTGGGAATTGGGTGATCATCCTCAATATATCGGGATTCGTTGTAATCGGTGATATTTGAGGAAATCACCTGGGCTGTTTGCCGGTCGGCAAATATTTGGTTTTGAATATCCGCTTTTATGCACCAATTTCAAATTGATATATCTATACGTCTATTTTCATAGAGTGAGATATACCTTTATGAAATTATGTCTATGACATTTACCTATATCAGTGGATGGTTAGGTAAGGAGCATTAAACAGCGGTGTAATTCTTCTTAACCATAAGTACAGTTTTCAACCTACGACACACAGTGAATGAGTTTTCAGACTCAAGGGACTTATACAGAGTATTGTATGTTGTCCAGGGTCCATCAGGACAGAGGGGTTGGTCCTCGTACTATATTCGGTTTACTTATGACTTCTCTAGTTTTTAGACAGGTGTTTCGTGGAAACACAGGGTCCGAATTTTGAGAAATTATAAGTATTTGAATAGAGTAGAGAACCAGGTGTACCAAGTATCGGGATTCTTCAAAGTGATCGAAGATGTAGATACTTGTGTGTGGTATTCAGTTGATAGTAATGATTAAGAGATCTTGCTTCTCTTTCAGGTTACTCATAATTGGAAGCATTCCTAAGTTGAGTAACGCTGATCGACCTTCTTCCATTTAGTTGACATGCACTGGAGACAGTTGCATGATTTGGATCTGGTTCAGTTAAATCAGTGCCTCTGGTCCTATATGGGATATAGAACAGTTCGTATCTTAACGATGTTAAGGTACGGGGAGTTGTTCGGCTTATGATTAAAACCAGACTCTGGATAAACTCAAGGCACGTTTCTGTAATGGCTGTTTGTGGGTTGACCTAGGCTATGACGAGGGTTGACTTTCTACCATCTGGATGAACAATAGCAATATTGTTCTAGACTCTCCACAATTTTATTAAAAATGGATTTTTTTTCAGAAAACAGTAGTGGGAGTATGGTAGAACTGGAGGTGATTCCAGAATCACAAACGATTACTGAAGATTTGATAAGGAACATAAAGATTCAATCTGATTTGACATTCCATTGGCCACTCCGCAGATGAGGTGGGTAACTTCAGGCACCCGAGAGGTACTCCGGTAGCCTCAAGGACGGTGACAGGGAAGTTCTTGTTTACCCACAATTACCATTGCTGTTGTTCCAGGTTACGAGACCCGGCAGGAGGATGAGTATAGCGTCGTTCTGAACTCGCTTCAGAAGTGTACGTGTATATGATTCTGCCAGAGGGGTGTCGTAGTCAGTGGGAGCAGCGGAAGCATTGGTGGACAGGTAGCTTATGTCTATTTATAGACTAAAGCAGATGTAGCGGAGATAGATCATCTATTTCTGACGTGACAGTCATGGGTTTTGACTTCATCAGAATAGGGGATGGATCTGTTGAGAAGGTAGTAGGGTGTGATATTTTGGTATTTGGATGACATACACAGAATAGGAAAAGAAACTCCTATACTACAGTCGGTTATACTTTGGTCGTCACACAGTAGTTTCTCCACAAAGGAAATGGATTTTATATCAGACATACTGGTTACTAGATCTATGGTTTTAGATCTAGATTTGGGTGGTTTCCCAATCAGGGTACTTGACAGCATTCTAAGACTATTTAGAATGGACGACTCCTGGCACGGTAGTGTACCTGCAGGTGATGGAGTCACCCTCTCTAAAGGTGTCTTACAGACTAAAGTAGAGAGGGATGTGCATGATTGACAGATCACTTTGCTTAGGCAATTGAGTCAATCATGAGATGTCAAGTACCACACCAGATGTTGTTCTTGCACCAGATGCAATAAGTTGACATTGATCCAATCCTGGAGAAACAGTCGGAAGCAGTTATAGAACATAAGTGGATGTTCTAGGGATATGATAACGACAGCCTCATTCGGGAGACAGTTATCATTCCAGGCTTCCAAGGTGACATGGACGACAAGGAGGTTGTCAGAGTTATAGTTTTCCCTCTGACGAGGGGCAGTATTTTGGACAGGTGGTCCAAGGCAATACTAAGGGAGGCATGGCGCAGAATACTGATTAAGTTCAGTTGACGATACAGTCTAAGAAGTTTGGGTTTGGAGTTCATTTATGAGCTATGTCCCATCAGACATCCAGACACATTCTAAGACAGGTATTGCTCATTTCGGGAGATGGGTTTCTCCGCGAACTTGAGATATAGAGAGACATAGAAAGGAACAACAAAGGGATCCACTCACTAAGGCTATTCCTCGAACGCAATAGTTTCGCAAACGAGCTTTGTGAGACTGACTAGTAGAGGAGTTGGGTGTTCGGTATCACACGGGCTGTGAGTATGCGACATCGCAATAATTAGCCTTGAGTGCAAGTGGGAGATTGTTGGAGATAGTGCCCTCAGAGTCAATTATTAGGTCACAGGTACGTGATTGCAATGATTGATGGAGGACCTATCCCGGTAGGACAGTCTTGCTCGAGATGATAGTATGCTATCTGGTTTATCTTTATCATCGTGTACTGCTTTAGGTGACCTGACAAGTCGCTATTACACGTTGATAGAGCCCCTAGGATTATTGCTTGACCACCAGCAGTATGAGGGAGATCATATAAGTGGGAGCTGGGGTCTATAAGCATATCCTTAAATGGTCCCTAGTCGTGTGAGTTTCGAGACAGGGCATCGATACTCCATAGTAGACTAGTGTATACAGTCGAGACCCCGACGAGGGGCGGTGGCCGGTCTCACAAGCCACTGGTGTCAGTTGGATCACCTAAGATGTATACAGGTGCTCATTGGGTTATGAGTACACCGGACAGGACTCGCCGGGAACATGCCAGTTGGTCATATACCAGACGTCAGATGGCAGTTCCCAGGTGACATGTGTACAGGTTAGTTCATCGACCTGGGGATCGTCATTTGTCTTGTGTGAGTTCCCACTGTACTTTGATTACTACCCTACCATGGCTCAAAGGAGTCGTGCAAACAGGTTTTAGTTGGGTACAGTCCCGAGCCACATGGAGGCAGTGAGCGTATCTTCAGGGGTTCGTCTCTCCCGGTATTGGGGGTGAGGTCGTGCTGTGTCTAAGAGAGCCATTACACGAAGCCCTCGGCCGAGGCAAGGAGATTTATTGGTAGGTATTCCAGTAGTATCTCAGGGTGTTCTGGGCTACACTCCGACACGACTTGTACCGCTTTTGGGGGTCTGACTTTTACCAACCCTCTAGGCCCACCATGCGATGCTCATAGACGAACGGACCGGACTGTACGGATATTGTCACTGACAGGCTCAGTAGGGTTGTCGGGCTGAGTTCGCTCACAGACGTCCCTTTTAGTCAATACCCGGTAGCCCGTTACGTATTGGCTTATACCTCTGACGTGCTAGTGGTTAAATCCACAACCAAGGTATTGACGAGTCTTTAGAGTCCCCCACATTCAGTTACTCAGCTTTCGGGCGAAAGGTTGTAGAGGCCGTATGGAGATATGGCAAGGTCCGATCAGATACGTGCGGTATTGCACGGATCAGGATCGGACAGTTTGTACTATAAGCCGTATGGTTATATGGCAGGGTTCGATCAGATACGTGCGGTATTGCACGGATCAGGATCGAACAGATATTACTAGCCGGCTTTGGTTTAAGCCGGATCCTAGTATAGTACAGTGTAGACTTTGTCTCATTGCATTTGTATTTCGGTCGAAATACAGATGCGGGTGTGTATGCACAGTATTTGGGTTTTTCCTGTAATTTATTACGGGACCAGTTTTATGGAGTTGCCAGTTCGCTTTCCGTTTCGGCCGTTTTTCCTTTGTTCCGTTCATTGGCCGAAGGTTGGTGGAGGAGGGCTTATTTGCATTGTTGCAAATAAGCATTTGTGGAGGGGGTCTTTGCATATTATCATGTCATGATACTTGTCCCATCATTTGACTTCATAAACTCATGATTGCTTGACTTTGTAAATCATCATGGTTGTTGATGATGAGGTTGGTGGTTGGTGGTTAAGTGTGGGTTTTGATTTGGTGATCATTTCTTTTTGCATGATAGCCTTCTCTCTCTCTCCATTGTATTATTGGATGGCTCTCTCATTCTATCACTCCTCCCTCTCATTCTCACTCTCCTCTCTCTTGATGGCCGGCCAAGCATGGAGGAGGGGTGGCCCATTTTTGTAGTAGGGATTTTTGCTCTCTAGTTGCTAGAAAAATCCCCAAGTTCCTCCACATAATTCTTGTATCATCCCTCCACCAAAATGGCACCTCCATGAACCCCAAATGAGACACAAGTTCTACTATACATTCTACAGCAAATCTTGGGCACGTCGAGTAGCCGGCTTCGTGCCCGAGTTGCCTCGGCATTGAGGTGGGAGCCCGTAAAAGAAGTAGGCGATGTGGTGCATTTCCGGCGACGAGGAGGAGACGGCACATTCCGCAGGAGATCGGGACGACGACGAGAAGACCAGAGGACTCGGATCTGTCGGCATACTTCTCTTCCCTATCTTGTTAGTAGCTTAGACTTGTTAATGGTTACGATCCGGATGTTTAGTGCGCGGTGGTGCCGGTTTGCTAAGTCCGCAAAATTAAAGTTTATCACCGCTTCCGAATTCCGGCGTCGGATTGACGGCCGGGGCGCCGCCGTGCACTTACATCAAATACCTACAACTTCTCAAAATTCAGACCCTGTGTTTCCACGAAACACTTGTCTAAAAACTAGAGAAGTCATAAGTAAACCGAATATAGTACGAGGACCAACCCCTCTGTCCTGATGGACCCTGGACAACATACAATACTCTGTATATGTCCCTTGAGTCTGATAACTCATTCACTGTGTGTCGTAGGTTGAAAACTGTACTTATGGTTAAGAAGAATTATACCGCTGTTTAATGCTCCTTACCTAACCATCAACTGATATAGGTAAATGTCATCGACATAATTTCAAAAAGTATATCTCACTCTATGAAAATAGACGTACAGATATATTGATTTGAAATTGGTGCATAACAGCGGATATTCAAAACCAAATATTTGCCGACCGGCAAACAGCCCAGGTGATTTCCTCAAATATCACCGATTACAACGAATCCCGATATAATGAGGATGATCACCTAATTCCCAATAACTTACTCCCACTCATCATCTGTAAAACTATACAGATGTGAGAATCATACCTGGTAAATACATACCCAGGAGCAAGTGTCTAATCGGGAAATCAGTTTTCCTTTAACAGTACACAGTGAAACTGAAACATTGAAATGTTTCGATGGGGTATCCCGGTATTCCTAGTAATGCCTCTTCCAGATTCACGACTGTAACCGTATAATTCTTCGCCACCTCTCCAAATCCCTTTATATGTCTTTAGTCATTACCTTCTGCACACCCCTTTAGGCCAAATGGTTTTCTTCCTTCCCTACCGTTCGGCACCAGCCTATGGTTTGGAAGAAGACTATCCAATAAGCATAATGGGTGTACTGTCCTAATCCTAGGAGCACTCGCAATGCGAGAGAAGGTGAAGATAAAAGACAACTGAATGAATCTTATTCCTATTTCTCCTGAACCAGAATCCATCCCCGAACTGGAACAAGTTCCTTTCGAGTTCGTATATAACCATACGATGGAGTATCTAATAAACTGTGGA
The DNA here is from genome assembly GCA_030015575.1 of Agapanthus africanus. Classification (NCBI taxonomy): domain Eukaryota; kingdom Viridiplantae; phylum Streptophyta; class Magnoliopsida; order Asparagales; family Amaryllidaceae; genus Agapanthus; species Agapanthus africanus. Next base: position 202,430,307 of record JASDDO010000016.1, on the reverse strand, counting down.
TCTTCGTAGTTGTTAGTGTTTATGCCCTAGAAGGCCATTACTGTATCATACTAGTTTGTAAATTACTTAATGGAAGCTTGGGATATTCACATGTATATAACAGTCTTGCTAAACATGGTAGTATGCTACTTGGTTTTTCTATCTTAATATGTGAGTGTACGTATTGATAGAGCTCTTAGGATCTTGCTTGAGTACCAGCGTTGTGATGGCAGTCACACTAGTGGGGGCTGGGTAGTCTACAAGCACATCCTTATTCAGGTCCCTAGTCGTTGGATTATCGAGACAGAGCATCGATACTCCGGAGTAGACTAGTGTGTACGCTTCTCATCCCAGTTGGGGAGATGGTCTGTCCCACAGCCGTCAGTACGTCGTACTGGAGATAGTATACAGGTGCTCGTTAGGTTACGGGTACACCGGACAGGACTCACAGGGAACTGTTGGTTGGTTTTATACCAGTCGTCAGTGAACAGTTCCCAGGTGACATGAGTACAGCGTAGTCCGCAGACTTGACACTGCTACTTCGCCTCGAGTGTGTCCCACTGTTCTTAGATTGCTACTCTACCACGGCTCAAAGGAGTCGTGCAAACAGGTAGCAGTTGGGTGCAGTCCCGAGCACTTGGAGGCAGTGGCGGTTAGACAGGATTCATCCCTCCCGGTATTGGGAGTTGATATCGCGCTGTGTCAGAGAGCCATTACGCAAAGTCCCTGGCCAGGGCAAGCGAGATTTGCTGGTAGGTTCCAGTAGTTTCTCAGGGTGTAATGGGCTACCCTCCGACACGACATATACCGCTATTAGGGGACTGACGCTTGCCGCCCCCTAGGCAGGATATGCGATAGTCTAGGACGAACGGACCGAACTGTATGGAGATTGTCACATCATACTCAGTAGGAGTTCGGATGGGTTTCCTCATCGGCCATTTTATCGACAACTACCTGGGGACCGTTAAGTACAGCTAGTGCCGCTTGCGGTCTGTGGTTAAACCCACTGCCAGCGTAGTAGTCGAGTCTCTAGAGTCCCACACAGAGAGTTTCCTATTCCAGGCGAAACGATATAGAGGTCGTATGGTTTTACGACAAGGGTTCGGACGCGTACGTGCGTTTACGCACGTACGACTTTCGGACAGTTTTTACCAGTCGGCTTTGGTTTAAGCCAGTTACTGGTATCCGGTTATTGGATTTTTACAGTCTAAAGTTTTTCCGTATTTTTGCGGATTGGAGGGGCGTTCTCGTAATTGTGCGAGAAGCTTCTAGAAGTGGTGACTAAGGAGGTTTAGGTGTCATATGCAATGAATGAGATTAGTGAGTCATGAGGGTGATTCATTCATGTCATTAAAGCACAATAAATGCTTAATGACTCATGATAATGAATCACCATTAGATATTTGTGAAGCATGCTTATTCATCATGTATTATTCTTTTCTTCATAAAAGAGAATGCTTCATATTTATTATGATACTCAATAATCTCATCTCATTATTATCTACACATTCTCTCTCCTCAAGCTCTCTCTCTTTAAAAGACTAATCCTCCCCTCTCATGAGTTGAGTACAAGGGTTAGTAAGACTAAACAATCCATAACCATCACTCTATCTCAATCTATCTTCATTGATTAGCAATCCAAGATGGTTAGTTGCCTCAAGTTTAGAGGCTAAGCTTGGAGTTTTGCTCTCGGGTGGATCGTCTACTACTTCGAGAAGGCCGAGGAGAACAAGGAGTTCGTAAAGACGAAGGAGTTGGTTCATTAGGAATAATCCCTAAACACAGTAGTTTAGAAACACTTTGTGTTTGGTTATTTATAGTTTAGCTTCGATTCAAGCGGTTAGTCGATGTTTGTTCACTAAACAAGTTCGTTTTTGAAAATTCCGCCTCCCCATAAGTATTGGGGTGTAGTACATCGACTTACAGTGGTATCAGAGCCTCGTTAAACAATAAATAACTTAATTGCAAATTTGTACGAATTTCGAACGGAAAAACGAAGCCGGAAAACCCTAAAAATATCAAGTTTCTGTCGATTTTAAAATGATGTCCAAAAATTTTTCAGGGAAGTTCAGAAAGCTTGAAAAGATACCAGAAGAACACCCAAGAAATTTGGGCTCCTGAATCGGCAACGCGGCCGCGGAACCGCGGCGGATCGGACCGATACGCCGCGCTTCCGCCGCCGAGTTGCCGAGTCAGGAACTCAAATTTCCTGTGTTGCTTCTCTGTAGAATTTGGGATTTTCTGGAATATTTAATATTTGCTCAGGTTTCAGTTTTACAGAGCAGTATTGGAGCAATATTAATGATGTTTAATCGATCGAAATTGTACAGTATTTGCATATTGGATTATATCTGTGATTGTATAATGTGTTCGTAAACCTCCCCTAACTGCTAGTATGTCGGTTGGCAGGGGTTGCACATTTCTGTAATGGTTATATCTGTTTGTGCATATAAACTGTATTGGACTGTTGTGGTGTATAGCCGGGGTTTTGAAATGGGTTATTATTAAATTCATTTGTTGTAAATGTAATTTGTTGTAATATTATTTTGCGGGGCACATCCAGGTTGCGGTTGTAGCCACCGTTGTATTATTTCATTTTACTGTTTTTGCTCCTAGGACAGATCCAAGGTGGGGTACACAAACTGCCGGGCGGGTAGTTTGCCATACCCGTAGGGATCTTGGGTGGGGTAACGGCTATTCATCACAACTGTGTAATCTGTCTTTTCTTGCAGGCTCAAAAGAAATACAGATTGCTTGCAAATCCAATAAATTTTATCTGTGTTCTGGAATGTATATCATTGCGTCAGACGAATGTAAAATGTCTATATATATTGTAGTTATTTAGACGTCACTTATGTTTTGCACCCGCGCTAGCCCAGCCCCCGCTCTGTCGTTAGTTAAGTAACCTAACGGGTAATGACGGGGCCCCGTGGCGAATGCGGATGGCATAAGAGGACGTCATATTTTCGTTGTTTTCTGCAATGATAGGTTAATGATGGGACCCATTATCTATAATGCAAAGAAAAATAAACCAAAGTTTAAATCGTTGGAACAATTTAAAAGAAACCACTCGGTTAATTTTAAAAACAGATATTTTTAAATGCGGAGCTTTAACCACTCCTTTTAAAAGCTATCAGGTTCCTTCGGTTATATCAAGTTCATTACGTTCACGGTTTCGCCAAAACCAGTCGTAGCCCTCCGTCATTTCTTATGGATGGTCAGTAGTATTCAAGCTATGCTTGTTGGCATACGTCAAGGCATAGTGTTTGGTAGCTGCTGGGGTATTCATTTGTTGCATAGATAGATGTGTTGGTTTGGGACAGTCGCATTACCTTGTTGGCATACGTCAAGGGTATATACGGGTGGGTTCAAATTAACAAGATAATGATGGGCAGAACTTGACATGTGACTTATGATTTGTTGGCATACGTCAAGGTCATACGAGCATGGGGCAAAAAAACTTATATCGGGAATTTCTAAAGAAACTGAAATTTGCAAAGAGATGCATACCATTTGGAGTTTGATGAATGTTGGTAGGATTCCTTCAACATTATCATACGATGATATTTGGATCCCGATCCTACTGTGAGTATATGCTACTTATCAGGATATTCGTCACTTAACGATCAATGCTATAAACCTAGTAGGTGTCCAGAAAGGTGTCAGCGGGGTTACGCCCCCAGAGAAAAGAGGTTATTTAATTAAGGAACTTCGCGAAAGCGTTGGAAAATCTCCCTCGAAGTATCGACACTGGCCTGGCTGAACGGTTAAGCAAGTATTGTACGGTGAGAATAGTCCTGGCTAATTCTTCTTTTATGGTTTGAGGAAGGATTCGAGAAACAGTGGGAGCCATCCAGTTTAGATAAACTAAAAACCACTCTAAACTTGCAAGAGCATGATGCTAAAGAGTTTTCTTCTCTCTCTCCTAATTGCAGCGACCCTGAAAATGACTGGACTTAAGTTACTTTTAGAGAAAAATATACTGACAGGGCCAAACTATAAAGATTGGCTGCGGAATGTCAAAATGGCTTTGACCTATGACAAACTGCGGTACGTCCTCACCGCTACGGCACCTGCTGTCCCTGGTCCCAAATCCAGCAATGCGGATAAGGAAATCCGCAAAACCTGGGATTTAGATTGCGCGAAAGCCAAGTGCATCGTGCTTGCCTCGATGAACAATGAACATCAGAGGAGGCACGAGGATATGGACCTTGATGGCATATTTCTCCATACAAAGGAACTTTATGGAGAGCAATCTCGTATAGCAAGATACGAGACCTCAAAGAACTTGTTTCGAGCGAGGTTGGCTGTCGGGTCATCGGTAGGAGAACATATCCTAAAGATGATCGGCTATATAGAAGAGCTCGCAGACCTTGGGACGACTTTGGATAATGAGCTCTATACAGACCTTATTCTCCAGTCCCTTCCTCACACCTACGCCCAGTTTATCCTGAACTTCAACCTTCAAAGAAAAGAAGTTGAACTTCCGGAACTCCTGAACATGTTAAGGAGTGCAGAGGGCACCTTGAAGAATTCAAGGGAAACACCCGCTATGTTTGTTGGCGGTACATCTTCTTCCGGGTCCAAGGCTAGGGCCAAAGGAAGGAAGAAGAAGGCCGCACCCAGACCTAGAGGAGGTGTTAGTAAGGTGGAAGGGAAGGGAAAGAAAAAGATTGCAGTACCGATAGTTGGCCAGGATGAGTGCTTCCATTGTCACAGGAAAGGGCACTGGAAGAAGGATTGCAAGGCGTGGAACGCCAAGAACCAGGAACCGAAGCAAGCTGTGGCTTCGACTTCAGGTGTGTTTGTAATTGAGAATTGTCTGTCGATCAACTCTACTTCCTGGGTATTGGATACCGGATCAGGATCTCATATTTGCAATTCATTGCAGGCACTGAGAAACCGTAGAGTGCTGAAGGAAGGTGATATGACCCTAAAGGTTGCTAACGGAGCTAGCGTGGGAGCTGCGTCCGTCGGGGATTATCACCTAGGATTGACGAGTGGACACATTTTGGTTTTACATAACTGTTATTTTGTACCAAGCTTAACGTGTAATATCATATCAGTTTCCTTGTTATCAAATAAAGGTTATGATTTCACGTTTGTAAGAGATGTTGTCAACATCCACCTTAATCATGGTTTGATTGGGTCAGGTACACTAAATAACGGCATATATGTTTTAAACCAACTCCAAATTTTCAATGTCCAGAACACACTAAAAAGAAAGTCTCCAGATTTGAATAAAGCTTTCTTATGGCATTGTAGACTGGGTCACATCAATGAGAGAAGGTTGACTAAGTTGCATAGAGAAGGATATTTGGACTCGTTCGAATATCAATCTTATGACACTTGTCAATCTTGTCTCAAAGGAAAGATGACAAAGACTCCATTCACTGGACAAGGAGTAAGAGCGAGCGAGCTCTTAGGACTCATACACAGTGATGTATGTGGTCCAATGTCTACACATGCGAGGGGTGGTTATTCCTACTTCATTACTTTTACAGATGATTTCTCTAGGTTTGGACATGTCTTCTTGATGAAGCATAAATCCGAAGCCTTTGAGAAATTCCTGGAATACAAGAGTGAAGCGGAAAACCAAATAGGCAAAAGTATTAAGACACTGAGATCTGATCGAGGTGGAGAATACTTAAGTGCCGAGTTCCTAGGTTACCTAAAAGAGAAAGGAATTCTCTCTCAGCTTACTCCTCCATACACTCCACAGCACAACGGTGTATCGGAGAGATGGAATCGAACCCTATTGGATATGGTACGATCCATGATGAGTAATGCTGAGTTACCGCGATCTTTCTGGGGATATGCGCTAGAATCAGCGACACATCTTTTGAACAGAGTTCCAACCAAAACTGTGCCTACCACACCATATCAGATGTGGAGTGGGAAGAAACCCTATCTTCAGTACCTGAAGACATGGGGATGTCCAGCTTTTGTAAAAAAGCAGCATCCGGACAAGCTCGAGGCACGCTCAGTAGAGTGTAAGTTTGTGGGATATCCAAAGAACTCTACAGGATATTGTTTCTATTACGCAGAGGAACAAAAGGTTTTTGTTTCTCGTTATGCCCGCTTCTTAGAAACTGAATTTTTAGAAAATCAGAAGAGTGGGAGCGTACTAGAACTGGAAGAAATTCTAGAACCACAAGCTGCTACTGAAAGTTTGGTAGAACCGGAGGTTCAAGAAGAACAGAACATTCCCGCACCCCTCCGCAGGAGTAGTAGGCCGTCTCATCCGCCTGAGAGATACTACGGTTTTCTCATAGATGGGGATAGAGAGGATTGCATCATAGATGATGATGAACCTACTGACTTCCAGCAGGCCATCCAGAGCGGCGACTCGGTATGATGGCTAGATGCAATGCGGACCGAAATGGAGTCTATGTACACCAACAAAGTATGGACTTTGGACTTTGCTCCAGATAGGGTAAAACCCATAGGATGCAAATGGATCTTCAAGAAAAAGATTGGTGTAGATGGACAGGTGGAAACCTATAAGGCTAGACTTGTTGCAAAGGGTTTTCGTCAAAGACCTGGTTTGGACTATGACGAAACTTTTTCTCCAGTGGCTATGCTCAAATCCATTCGGGTCCTTCTTGCTATTGCTGCCTTCCATGATTATGAAATCTGGCAGATGGACGTAAAGACGGCTTTTCTGAATGGAAATTTAGAAGAGAGCGTCTATATGGATCAGCCAGAGGGTTTCAATCAGAGTGGGAGCAGCGGGAAAGTATGCAAGCTGCTTAAGTCCATTTATGGACTAAAGCAGGCATCGCGGAGTTGGAACATCTGTTTTGATGAGACAGTCAAAGAATATGACTTTATCAAAAATCCAGATGAACGGTGCATATATAGTAAAGTTGTAGCCAGAAGTGTCGTATTCCTCGTCTTGTACGTGGATGACATTCTATTGATAGGAAATGATATTCCTATGCTACAATCTGTCAAAGGATTCTTGTCACACAGGTTCTCCATGAAAGACCTGGGTGATGCCTCTTAAATTCTGGGGATCCGGATCTATCGTGATAGATCCAAGAGGATGTTGGGACTTTCACAGTCCAGGTATATCGACACTGTACTGAAAAGATTCAGTATGGAAGATTCTAAGCGCGGTAATCTACCGGCTTGTCACGGAATCACCCTCTCCAAAAAGATGTCTCCCAAGACTGATTTGGAAAGGGAATGCATGTCTATTATACCCTACGCTTCTGCGGTAGGCTCTATAATGTATGCGATGTTGTGCACCAGACCAGATGTAGCTTACGCACTGAGCGTGGTAAGCCGGTATCAGTCAGACCCAGGGGAGATGCACTGGAAAGCAGTTAAGAACATTCTCAAGTACCTGAGAAGGACTAAGGAGATGTTCTTTGTTTACGGCGGAAAAGACCTCAGGTTGGAGGCCTTTGCTGATTCCGGCTTCCAGAGTGATAAGGACGATTCCAAGTCCATGTCGGGTTATGTCTTTACCCTCTATGGAGGGGCGGTGTGCTGGAAGAGCTCCAAGCAGGACACCGTTGCTGACTCGACGATGGAAGCGGAGTATATAGCTGCTTGCGATGCCGCAAAAGAAGCAGTCTGGATGAAGAAGTTCCTAACAGAACTTCAAGTGGTTCCTACCATAGTTGATCCAATACCTCTGTATTGCGACAACAACGGAGCTATAGCTTTAACGAAGGAACCAAGGTCCCATCAGAAGTCCAGACACATCTTGAGGCGGTATCACCTGATCAGGGAGATCATTGATCGTCAGGAGATCGAGGTTCGGAGAGTTGCTTGAGAAGAGAACATTGCTAATCCATTCACGAAGGCCCTACCTCAGACGCAGTTCGAGAGGCTACTCGGGATCATTGGTCTTCGATATGCCAGTACATGGCCCTAGTGCAAGTGGGAGATTGTTAGTGTTTATGCCCTAGAAGGCCATTACTGTATCATACTAGTTTGTATATTACTTAATGGAAGCTTGGGATATTCACATGTAAATAACAGTCTTGCTAAACATGGTAGTATGCTACTTGGTTTTTCTATCTTAATATGTGAGTGTACATATTGATAGAGCTCTTAGGATCTTGCTTGACTACCAGCGTTGTGATGGCAGTCACACTAGTGGGGGCTGGGTAGTCTACAAGCACATCCTTATTCAGGTCCCTAGTCGTTGGATTATCGAGACAGAGCATCGATACTCCGGAGTAGACTAGTGTGTAAGCTTCTCATCCCAGTTGGGGAGATGGTCTGTCCCACAGCCGTCAGTACGTCGTACTGGAGATAGTATACAGGTGCTCGTTAGGTTACGGGTACACCGGACAGGACTCACAGGGAACTGTTGGTTGGTTTTATACCAGTCGTCAGTGAACAGTTCCCAGGTCACATGATTATAGCGTAGTCCGCAGACTTGACACTGCTTATTCGCCTCGAGTGTGTCCCACTGTTCTTAGATTGCTACCCTACCACGGCTCAAAGGAGTCGTGCAAACAGGTAGCAGTTGGGTGCAGTCCCGAGCACTTGGAGGCAGTGGCGGTTAGACAGGATTCGTCCCTCCCGGTATTGGGAGTTGATATCGCGCTGTGTCAGAGAGCCATTACGCAAAGTCCCTGGCCAGGGCAAGCGAGATTTGCTGGTAGGTTCCAGTAGTTTCTCAGGGTGTAATGGGCTACCCTCCGACACGACTTATACCGCTATTAGGGGACTGACGCTTGCCGCCCCCTAGGCAGGATATGCGATAGTCTAGGACGAACGGACCGGACTGTATGGAGATTGTCACATCAGACTCAGTAGGAGTTCGGATGGGTTTCCTCATCGGCCTTTTTATCGACAACTACCTGGGGACCGTTACGTACAGCTAGTGCCGCTTGCGGTCTGTGGTTAAACCCACTGCCAGCGTAGTAGTCGAGTCTCTAGAGTCCCACACAGAGAGTTTCCTATTCCAGGCGAAATGATATAGAGGTCGTATGGTTTTACGACAAGGGTTCGGACACGTACGTGCGTTTACGCACGTACGACTTTCGGACAGTTTTTACCAGTCGGCTTTGGTTTAAGCCAGTTGCTGGTATCCGGTTATTGGATTTTTACAGTCTAAAGTTTTTCCGTATTTTTGCGGATTGGAGGGGCGTTCTTCTAATTGTGCGAGAAGCTTCTAGAAGTGGTGACTAAGGAGGTTTAGGTGTCATATGCAATGAATGAGATTAGTGAGTCATGAGGGTGATTCATTCATGTCATTAAAGCACAATAAATGCTTAATGACTCATGATAATGAATCACCATTAGATATTTGTGAAGCATGCTTATTCATCATGTATTATTCTTTTCTTCATAAAAGAGAATGCTTCATATTTATTATGATACTCAATAATCTCATCTCATTATTATCTACACATTCTCTCTCCTCAAGCTCTCTCTCTTCAAAAGACTAATCCTCCCCTCTCATGAGTTGAGTACAAGGGTTAGTAAGACTAAACAATCCATAACCATCACTCTATCTCAATCTATCTTCTTTGATTAGCAATCCAAGAAGGTTAGTTGCCTCAAGTTTAGAGGCTAAGCTTGGAGTTTTGCTCTCGGGTGGATCGTCTACTGCTTCGAGAAGGCCGAGGAGAACAAGGAGTTCGTAAAGACGAAGGAGTTGGTTCATTAGGTATAATCCCTATACACAGTAGTTTAGAAACACTTTGTGTTTGGTTATTTATAGTTTAGCTTCGATTCAAGCGGTTAGTCGATGTTTGTTCACTAAACAAGTTCGTTTTTGAAAATTCCGCCTCCCCACAAGTATTGGGGTGTAGTACATCGACTTACAGTAGTGATACGGAGTGTCCTGGAGAAATACAAAGGTGATTTTAGGATTGGCGAAGGAATACTTGGTTTGGTCGTGAACAGCAGTCGCAATTTACTTTGCCCTCTTACTAATCCCTTGCTTTGTCTTAACTCAATACCTTCTGTACACCATCGTTAGGCTAATTGGTTTTCTTCATTCCCCTCCGGTCGGCACCAGCCTAAGGTTTGGAAGAAGACTATCCAATTTGCGTAATAGGTGTACTACTCTTAAACCAAGGAGTACTCGCAACCTGAGAGAAGGTAAAAGGAAAAGACAACTGAATAGTCCTATCCGTTTTCTCCAGAACCAGAAACCATCCTCGAATAAATTCCTTCGAGTTCGTATCTAACCATACGATGGTTTTGTCCAATGGAAGTGGACGTTCGTAGTAATACGGGGTGTCCTAGAGAAAGGGCAAAAGTAGGAGTGGCAATGAGGTTTGCAACTCCGACAATCCATAAGCCAGTGTTAAGAAGGTTCGGTCAACATGGTCACTGAGTCATTGTCTTAGGGTCGGGTCAACGGTCGCTGCCAAAGAGAGAGAGAAAAGAAACACTCAGCGTGCACTCTAACCTAGATCAGAATGGTTACCAATTAATCTAATCTGGAAACCTGCCACTGTACCGTCAAATTCTCCTCCAAACCTGAAAAAAGAATTAGTCGGGATCACCCGAGGAGTATACCAACTCATCAGTGGGAATCGGGATCCAACTATCATCGCATGATAACGTGACGGAATCCGCTCACGCTATCACACTCCAGAAGGTATGCGCATATCTGGCAAGTTTCAGTTCTTTTGAAACTCCCGATGTGATTTCTGGCCCATGCTCTTATGACCTTGACTTTGGCCAACAAATCATAAGTCACATGTCAAGTTCTACCCATCATTCTCCAGGTTAATTTGAGTCCACCCGTACCTACCCTTGACTTTGGCCAACAAGGCAGTACGACTGTCCCAAACCAACGCATCTATCTATGCTGCATATGAATAACCAACAGCTACCAAACACTGTGCCTTGACTTTGGCCAACAAACACAGCTTGAATACTATTGACTACCCATATGAAACGACGGAGGGCTACGAATGGTTTCTGGCGAAAACCTTTAACGTAAAGAACTTGATATCGTTGAAGGAACGGATAGCTTTTTAAAAATATAGTGACGAAAACCTTTGCTAAAGAGGTCACTCCCGGTGAAGGGATCTCGGCTCTTTCCCCGTAGAATGAGGTGCAGGATATTCCAACTGAATACCACGGTGCAAAGTAAAAGTAATCGGCTATAGTGAAGTTAATGCCCTGACGCAAAATTCTGTCCAAGGGGTCACTCCCGGTGAAGGGATCTCGGCCCTTGCCTCGTCGACCGAGGAGCAGGATATTCCAACTGAATACCACGATGCAAAACAAAAGTGAACGTCCTTGCAATAACAGCTTTTTGAAAAGTGTTCCAACAACATCAGATTAGGTTTGTTTTTAACTTGCATTGATCCGAATCAACGCAGTCCCATCAATTGATCACACCACAAAGAACGAAAATATACTGATGTACGTATATGCCATCCGCATTCGCCACTGGGTCCCGTCATTACCCGTTAGGTTAGCTAACTAACGACAGAGCGGGGACTGGACTAGCGCGGATGTAAAACATATACAACATCTACTAATATATATACCAATATATTATATTCGCTCAAGGCGTGATAAAAAATGCAACATCACAGAAATGTACAGCATCACAAAACAATACAGATATCTGGGATCCCCGGGTTTCACAGAGCCACTACTGAAACCCGACGTTCCCTTGGTCGTGTGGATAGCCTGTGCAATGAAATCCTAGACCCCTACGGGCGCGGCAAGTCACCCGCCAAAACCTGAAGCGAGGCAGTACCGTGAATGGACCACCCAGCACTTCACGGAATCCGGTAACTTGGGCACCCCTCCTGGGTCAACCTGTACCCCCTACGAGTGCGGCGAATAGCCCGCCAGTCCTAGAGTGAAGCCCCCTCCGTCTCAATGCCCTGAGATGCGGGCTTGTTGCCTTCTAGAATCCGGCTATCCGTGCACCCCTCCGTGGGGTAATCCTAGTATAGAAAGTAAAATATACATACAACGGGTACATCGACCGCAACCTGGCCGTGCCCCAAAATAATAATACAAACAGGCAGTGACGGCAGTCCACATGTCGGACGCTCGCCCCGCAATATCAAATGTACATAATACAACCACAACTGTACTAGCATTGCATCCAGGCTATCCCCCACGACCGATCCGCAACATCACAGCAAAAACAGAACATCAACGTGAAAGTCACGTTCGCAAATCCGTCTAACCGGGCTATAGCAGTTAGACCGGATTTACCGATCAAGTGACATTCACGGTCGCAGATATAATGTAAATACTGTGAAATAATGTGTTTAAAATATCCGATCAATCAAATTTTAACAAGTGGGCCCCCAAGTACAACTGTAGCACATCAAGAAATTCTGGGCCCAATGTTATTATTCCAAAACCCCAATTTTAACCCCAGAAAGATACTGTAGAAATTTGGTGCAGGGAACCCAACAGTGTGCGGCGGAACCGCGGCCCAAAGGTGGGTTTGGCCGCGGTTCCACGCTCCTACTGTGGAGTTACTGCATCGAATTTTTACAGAACTCTTATATTTTCTGGTAGATCACGTTTCTGTAACCTGAAAAATTTTTGGACACCAAAAAATTTTAACAGAAAACTGATGCAAGCAAAAATGAGGATTTTGGAATTTTGGTCGATCGGAAAAGCAAAACACATTAAGGCAAGCTAGACTAAGTTAATGGCGAGGCTCTGATACCACTGTAAGTGCACGGCGGCACCCCGGCCGTCAATCTGACGGCCAAATGCGGAAGCGGTGATAAACTTTAAATTTTCTTGAACTGGCAAACCGCCGCGCACTAATACCCGGATCGAACCATTAATTAGTCCTAGCTAACTACAAGAAAGGGAAGAGAAATATACCGACTGATCCAAGTCCTCCGGTCTTCTCATCGTCGTCCCGATCTCCTGCGGAAGCTCCGGTCTCCACCTCGTCGCCGGAAGTGCACCACATCGCCTACTTCTTTTACGGGCTCCCACCTCAATGCCGAGGCAACTCGGGCACGAAGCTGGCTAGTCGATGTGCCCAAGGTTTGCTGTAGAATATCTAGTGAGCAAGTCTCATTTGAGGTTGTGGAATTGCCATTGGTGGAGGGATTGAACTTGGAGCTTTGGAGATGGATCTTGTGGGATTTTTGCAAAGCTAGAATAACAAAAATCCCACCACAAGAATTTTGGACAGCCCCCCTAATGCTTTGGCCGGCCATCACAATGGAGAGGAGAGAATGAGAGAGTCATCCTCATCTCATGCAAGAGAGAGAGAGGAATGGTTATCACAAAATGCAATGATCACAAAATCAAACCCATACTCCAAAAACCCACCTACTACAACCATGATTGCTCACAAAGTCAAGCAATCATGATAGAAGAAGTCAAGGTCAAAAGAATGGTGCACCATCATGATACAAGGAAATATGCAAAGACCACCTCCACAAAATGCTTATTTGCAACAATGCAAATAAGCCCTCCTCCACCAATCTTCGGCCAATGAACGATACAAAGGAAATCGGCCGAAACGAAAAGCAAACTGGCAACTCCAGAAAACTGGTCCCGTAATAAATTACAGGAAAACCCCGATACTGTGCATACACACCCGCATTTGTATTCCGACCGAAATACAAATGCAATGAGACAAAATCTCCACTGTACTATACTAGGATCCGTCTTAAACCAAAGCCGGCTAGTGATATCCGTTCGATCCCGATCCGTGCAATACCGCACGTATCTGATCGAACCCTGCCATATATCCATACGGCCAATAGTACAAACTGTCCGATCCTGATCCGTGCAATACCGCACGTATCTGATCGGACCTTGCCATATCTCCATACGGCCTCTACAACTTTTCGCCCGAAAGCTGAGTAACTGAATGTGGGGGACTCTAAAGACTCGTCAACACCTTGGTTGTGGATTTAACCACTAGCACGTCAGAGGTATAAGCCAATACGTAACGGGCTACCAGGTATTGACTAAAAGGGACGTCTGTGAGCGAACTCAGCCAGACAACCCTACTGAGCCTGTCAGTGACAATATCCGTACAGTCCGGTCCGTTCGTCTATGAGCATCGCATGGCGGGCCTAGGGGGTTGGTAAAAGTCAGACCCCCAAAAGCGGTACAAGTCGTGTCGGAGTGTAGCCCAGAACACCCTGAGATACTACTGGAATACCTACCAGAAAATCTCCTTGCCTCGGCTGTAACGTTTTGAAAATCGTTTCGGTGAAATTTCGAAAAATCGGTAAAATAAGGGGGTTTTCTGTAAAAAGTTAAAATACAAATATCTTATTATAAAAATTAAATATACATATTCTAGCTATGTAATTGCTATTATTTGGTGTTTATTGAGCTGCTGGTGAAATTTCAAATTTTCTGAAAAAAATATTATTTTATTATTATTTTAAGCCGTCACTAATACATTTAATTAGGGAAAATTACAAATTGGAATGAGTTGAAACAAATTTTGTGCATCATAAAACATTAAATAAAATTTTATCATGTGGTTTTTGCAACGAAATCATTTGCCAAAACGGTTTAGAAATTATTGAAGAAAAAAAGACTTTTTTAGCGTAAATGGATGCTTAGGGTATTGTATTTATCATTTTTCATCACCCCACACCCGTACCCACGCCCACACACCCCCACTTACTCCTCCCCTTGGCTGAATTCAGCAGCCCCCTCTCTTGTCCCCACTTGGTTTGCAAAAGAAAAGAAAAGAAAAGAGAACAAAGGAATGAAAGAAATTAGGCAAAAGGAGTTTGCGCTTTGACTTTTGGGTATTGCCTTGACTTTTTTCCCCACCTCCCTCTCTCTCCCCCCTCCCCATTCAGCCGACCCTCTCTCTCTCCTTCCCACAACAGCAGCCCTCTCTCTTTTACTCTCATTTCTCATCAAAATTTCATCACAAAATGCCCAAAAATCAACACAAAAATCCCACAAAATAAAAATCCAATCCCTACCCATTTTCCCTTATCTCTTTTAGCATGGTTCTTGATGCAAAGATTTCAATTTGGAGGCCATGTTCTATGTATGTTCCATTGTTCTTGAGGTATAATAAATCTTGGCTTTTTGTTAAATTGTTTGATTATTACTTCAATTAAGTTAATGAGTGGTTTAAATTAAGTTTTGAATTGCTAGTTAGAATTTTAAAGTTAGGGTTTGGAAATTCTAGAATTAGTTTTTAAAATCAAGTGAGGGTTTTTAACATTGTTTATGATTGTATAGTGTAGTTATCATGCTAAGTCATGCAAAGTGTAATCTAAGTGCCAAATTTGCTAATTTCTACATCTAAATTATCATAACTAAGCTAATTGCAAACTAGTTTTTTTGATCTATTATAATTAGTGAGTTTAAAATTTAGTTTGGGTTTGGGTGACTTAATTAAGTTATTTAGTGGGCATTTTAGCCACTAGAATTGTTAAAATAGTTAAAGTTGATTAAAACACCAAGTTTTGAGCTAAAATGGAAAATTGTGCTAGTTTTGCTAACTAGGTTTTGTAAGTATATATATTTAGATGAGAATAAATTATTGTAATGGTTTATATGACTTGGTTATGATATTGAGTGGATATTGCGGCTGCTAGATTTGTTTAAATGTTGATTTTTGTACTAAAACGGTAAATTTTTGCTTGCTAGATTTTCGGAAAAATGGTTTCTAAAGTGAGTTTGAGTTTTTTTCGAATTTTAACCTATTTTATATTATAATTAGTGCATGTGATTGTGCAAATGAGTGTGTTTGGGTTTTCTCGATGGTTTGGCGTTTGTACGCCGACATCGAGGGTTTTGGGTTGATTTATAAAGGCAACCATAGGTTTTGACCTATGTGGGATTCGTGAGTCGTTTTGGTCATGAGTCGGATTTTAATGCAATACGGTGCATTATGATATGTAGGTACCCCATGCGGACTTTGAGACGACAAGCAAGCGCGTGGCGACGTCGGCACCGGTGAGCGAGGACCAGGTGAGTAGATTTATATCTACGGGGAGAAGTCGGGTGGATGGCGTATAGCCCCCCCGCAGTTTGTGGTGATGTATACGAATACGTATACACACATATATTTTGATTATATATATTATGTTGATATGAGACTTGATGATAAAGGTGGATTCTAGGTGTTCATGGATTAGTTTAGTGTTAGTTGCGAAAGCCTAGAGTAGTTGTTACACCCACACACACATGCATACATCTATGTTATTACCTGTGCGTATATGGGGAGAGGTGGTTATGTGTTCACCTGGGTATGGGACTAGGTGTTCACTTACTGGATTTGCGGATGATACTTGGGTTTGAGATGAGTCGATGAGATTTGAGTTGAGGCCGTGAGATCGGTGATATGGCAGGATTCGTACTTGAGATACGTCCTGATATTATAGCGGATCTTTGGATGACAATGCCACGTGAATAGTGATATTAGTAGTGTACTAGACGTAGGTCAGTACCCCAGATGATGATCTTGATAAAGAGGATACCAGATGAACAGTGTGATGAGTATGATATTGACCCGTACCCAGATTTGGGGATGCGTACGACGGATTTACGTACGAGCTATATCTTGATGATTGATCCGCACTCTTGACTTGGGATGTCTGATTATAGATATGGTATCGGATATGATATTATTGAGGCGGGATCACCGACTAATATATATACAGGTATGTATATGGATCGACTAAGATGTTAGGCGGTTTCCTTACCTGTAGTCCAGCTGGTTAGCTTAGCCCTTTAGTTTAGTTTAGTTGTTAGATTAGATTTGATTCTTACCTATTTCAAAAACTAACGAATCGTGGGTATTTTAAAAGACAGCCCAAGGGATCCTACGGATATTTCAAAAGACGTATCTTTTCATAAAAACACCGTAGCCCCTATTTTCAAAACCCCATGATTCATGTTATTTCAAAAGGCACCATTTGTAGGACTTATATTAGATTAATGCAGATTAGTTATAGTTGCGTCTAGTTTTCAGCTTCCGCTCATTATTGCTGTTCGCTCTGCCTCACATACTTATTTTGCTGCATATTCCATTATTGATATCATGCTGTTAGGACACCAGCACCATTACCGATGATGCGTCTGTACCACGTACACCTACTTGCCGGCTCACACACATCTTCATCGGTAATTGCCATGTCACGTACACTTTAGAAGATATATTTGCTTGACTTAGCTTGTTAGCTAGTAGTTTTGACATGATATTAGTGTACTTCCCTTATATGCCATATTAGACATTGTAGTTATTACTTGTCGCTTCATGCATACTGTTATTCATTGTTATGCCGTATTCATGGATTCTCATGCTTATATTCATGGTTTTACATCCTATTGATGATTCGGATTTCCATGATATTTTCTGGATTTGGAGGAAAACCGCAAAACATATATAAACTGTTTTCTCTCTTTTAAAATAAAAAGTGCGGTTTTCCCATGATGTATGAGTCGTCCACCATGAGTTTTCTTATGGATTTCGAGACCCGATTCGAGGAGGCGGATGAACCGTTTCGGGTACATGGTGGACCCGGTAAGGTACCCCGGGGCAAGAAGCGCGTGATGATGACAATGTGAGCCTGGCAGGGGAGCACTACCTACCGGTGATTTTACCCGACGCGTCGGATATCCGAAGGATACCGTCGTGGTCTTGAGATGGATGGTAGGGGCCGGTCTGGACTGACGGCGCCCTAGATATTGTGATTGAGACATTGAGATTTCGAGATATTGAGGTACAGAGAATGTGATACAGAGATATCGGGATTACGTTTTGTGCCGATGCTAGGCACTGTTTTATGCTGATTTCATTATGATACCTCATTTTAAAAATACAAAGGAAATCTCACTAAATTATGGAAACAATTCTTCATTTATATGTATTCTGTTTTCATGCATTCATACCTCATTCATATGATATATTGCTACTTGAGGCACTGACACGGGCACATGAGATTACACTCGGGTTAGATATTTACCCTAGCCTTGTTATAGGCTGCATGTTATATACTTTTTTTGAGGATATATTATGATCGTATGACCTAGGATTGCGTCATACATGCGATTTCTGTGCGTAGATATTTTTCTATTCACGAGTTGGCAACTCACCCCCGTTGTGCCCCAGTTTCTTGCAGGTTTGCCGTACAGGTTTCATTACGGCTTGAGGGCATAGTTTCCTTCGGGTGATTTGCTAGTAGGTGGGTTTACTTGTATCGTACCCCCATTATATATCTTGTTTATTATTATTCTGTTGTATCTAGAAGTTCCATCAACCAAACATGTATTTATTTGAGATAGAGACCAGTGATGTTTATTCTTTCGACCTTAGAGTCGCGCGTTATATTTCTGTGGTTTTCTTGTGGTTTTGAGTTTCCTTTTGAGTTTTGATCCTCGCCGTTGGCGTTGTATATTTTATTGTTTGTGTGGTTGTGACCGTCGATTGACGAAGAGCTAGCTCCCGCTTGGGGATGCCTTTTTATTGATTTCGTATACTATTCATGTTGTATCCCGTTTGGGGGCCAGTATTTACAAAGGAGACTCTGCCGAAATTTTCAGTAAATTTTTGATGTTTTTAAAAACCGCATAATTCGGCTTATGCTATTGAAACTACTTGCTTTAAGTTGGTTTTTCCTGCACTCTACTATTTTCTTGGTTTGGATCTCTGGGTTTTCGGTTTACTTAGATTACGTACGCCTCGAGACGTTCGTAGTTTAAGTGCCGGTCATGTTCCGTACTTTCGGGTCGTGACAAAGTTGGTATCAGAGCGTTAGGTTTTAACCTTCGGAGCGTAGGATGACCCTTGGTTGATGGAATAAGTGACTAAAGTAGAGTGACGTACCGTTGGTATGTTCCGCGGCATATTTACGACACGCCACTCCACTTATGAAGCCTTAGGATGTACATTTCCTTGTTCAGTATTATATTCCTTCCTGATCTAGCCTCATCGGTACCGGTTTGGTTTTGCTGCTACGGTTACGGGCAAGGAGAGCTACAGCTAGAGTTGCGGTCAGCACAAGCTCGTCACAAACGAGGACTGACCAGGGAGAAATTCCGGCGACACACGATTGCAGAGATGCGTCTTTTTACTGTGTTTCCGCGCCACGAGCGTTTGGCGGATCGCCTTTATGAGGTTACTCGGAGGTGCTGATCGACACCAGAGGATCGAGCCAATGATAGAGGCCAACGAGATTTTGATGACCGTTGGTGTGTTGCTTACTCCTGATGATTGAGGCACGGTTCAGCATGCAGACGAGTGAGCCAGTTATTGCTGCGAACGACGAGATATCGCCCCAAATGTTGGAGCTATTGCAGTACGAGTTGTATTAAGAGATGATAGAAGGTCGCTAGTCACCAAGGATGAATGACTAGGACATGTGGTTCGTTCGCTAGCCCAATGCGAGGTCATTAGATAGATTGATTCCAGCTAGAGACGACTTCACGCGGAGACGTTGAGAGTCGACAGAGATGATCGAATATCAGCAACCTATTATTCCAAGTTTAAAGTATTCGGAAAGACATGCAGGCAATTCCATGGTCCCTCTAGAAGAATGAAACCCTAACTCGACATAATGACCGTGTGAAAGCCTTTGAACCTTCGGGTTTACGGCGTTCTACGGCGCCATTAGTGAGGCTTGGGTTTGCTCTTCTACGGCTGGACCACCGATGCTGTGGTATGTACTCGATACTATTAAACTGTGCCCAAGAGGTTGAGCTCTTGGGGGATTATGAGGTTTTGATGACTCGATTGGATGGCTCGACTTAATTCGGATGCTAGGTGGTGAGATGCATTTCTTGGGAGACTCCCGATACGAGGATAGCTGTTGGAGCTCAGTCTATGCAGCCACGACGAGACGAGTCCGAAGCGGTCGACATTAGAGAAAGGTGAAGTAAGAGGTTCGTACCAGATCTAAATGAAACGACGTTCCACTCCGCCGACATCAGAGATGCGATACGTATGCCGAGACATTGTACTTGGATATACCTTCCAGAAGGAGTCGCGTTGAGTATGCAGCCGTTCCAGAACGAGAACAGATATAGGAAAGGACGATGACTTCCGGACAGTTGGCAGAGATGAGACATGGAAGAGACCGTGAGCAGGATTCCTTCCAGGACACTGCTGCAATGATACTTGCACCCAGGATCAGATGTGTCATGTACATTCAGAGAGCCAGAGGCCGACGCCAGTGATATGCTGTCTTACGAGTGGTCGCGATGATTGACCGAGAGATGACCAGAGAAGTGCCAGAATGGGATCATCCCCGTTAGCACACCTGACAGGGCCGATGAGCCGATGGACCGAGAGATTGGTAATTCACAGTGAAGACCTTAACCCAGGAGTGGTCATTGTTATGCACACCAGCAGGCCAGAGTTCATGATCATCGACGAGACGTCCCACTAGGGACCGTGACAGTTGGCCGAGATTCTTAGAGGATGCGCTTGAGCGGTACTGTTCCGCCATTATTGATTTCGATGTTTTTTGGGTGATTTATTCACATGATTGATTTTGATGATTGAGTTTCATGATATTTGTCTTCATGGACCATGGTTGCACCTGCTGAGTATTTACGATTTTTGCACGGTTGTTGCACTTGATATCGTTTTCGTGCCTTGGTTCTCATGTTTATGATTATATGGATCTGATACAGTTGAGCTGATTTGTGCGTATATACGCACACGATTTGGTTTTTGCACTCGGTATAGTTCATATATGTTTGCAGTGCAGTGTTGCGTATGTTGTGCATTTAGATGCCCTGGACTTCGATTTCGATGGTGATGTTCGATATTTGTTTTGTGCACCTTGTGCACCTTGTGCACCTGATTGGATTTTGCGTATATTCGGCACTTGATATTGGATTTCATGATTTCGTGCACGATGGATGCACCTGATTTGGATTTTCGCGCATGTTGGACGCATGTTTTAAAGTGTGATTTTGGTGCACACCAGATGCACTAAATCGAGATTTTTCGTGCATGTTAGATGCACCTGATTTTGCTGTCAGGCACACATGTTGCCTACGACAGATGTTTCGTGCACACCCGATGCACTTAGATGTTGTTTCTGTGCGCATGTATGGCACATTCATGGATCTTGATTTCCGTGCGCACCAGACGCACGCAGCATTCATGTGCATATTTTGGGATTGATTTCGTATAGAGCAGTACGTTTTTATGATATTGCTATGTATTTTCGTACTGAGCAGGACTAGTCAGAGGACAGTACTTGAATATATTTTTGCATGCATTGATAGTTATTGAAGGGATTTCCAAAAAGCGAGCTATAGCCTCCGTATTTACCTACGTGTCTGATATGACACGAAATGTTTAAAACAAGGAGACCCTTCTAAATTGTTTCCAAAACGGCGGAACGTACATTTCAAACAAAGGTATATATGTATGTAGTTATTTTCTTATGATAGACGTCTGCCACTGTGCAGTGTTATACGCGTTGCACATCGACTTAAAGAGATTTGGCATGCATTTCCTTCAGATACTTACAGATATAGATTCGATGTTTACATGTATAGTTTCGAGTTATATCATATTGGTTTGATTTAGAGTTAGCATTGATGTCTTCTCCATGACTCCGATGATTGTGGGATGCTTGACGGGGTTTTGATTTGAGTTATATACTCATTTTTCAAGCGCATGCGCTGCGCTACGAATTGTTTTATGTAGTTACAATTTCGGAGCCCCGACGACTTGATGGTTTTTCTTAGATGTCTTAGTATTTGGGGGAGTTTGAATTTAAATTCGGGGACCGAATTTCTTTAAGGGGGGAAGATTGTAACGTTTTGAAAATCATTTCGGTGAAATTTCGAAAAATCGGTAAAATAAGGGGGTTTTCTGTAAAAAGTTAAAATACAAATATCTTATTATAAAAATTAAATATACATATTCTAGCTATGTAATTGCTATTATTTGGTGTTTATTGAGCCGCTGGTGAAATTTCAAATTTTCTGAAAAAAATATTATTTTATTATTATTTTAAGCCGTCACTAATACATTTAATTAGGGAAAATTACAAATTGGAATGAGTTGAAACAAATTTTGTGCATCATAAAACATTAAATAAAATTTTATCATGTGGTTTTTGGAACGAAATCATTTGCCAAAACGGTTTAGAAATTATTGAAGAAAAAAAGGCTTTTTTAGCGTAAATGGATGCTTGGGGTATTGTATTTATCATTTTTCATCACCCCACACCCGTACCCACACCCACACACCCCCACTTACTCCTCCCCTTGGCTGAATTCAGCAGCCCCCTCTCTTGTCCCCACTTGGTTTGCAAAAGAAAAGAAAAGAAAAGAGAACAAAGGAATGAAAGAAATTAGGCAAAAGGAGTTTGGGCTTTGCTTTTGGGTATTGCCTTGACTTTTTTCCCCACCTCCCTCTCTCTCCCCTCTCCCCATTCAGCCGACCCTCTCTCTCTCCTTCCCACAACAGCAGCCCTCTCTCTTTTACTCTCATTTCTCATCAAAATTTCATCACAAAATGCCCAAAAATCAACACAAAAATCCCACAAAATAAAAATCCAATCCCTACCCATTTTCCCTTATCTCTTTTAGCATGGATCTTGATGCAAAGATTTCAATTTGGAGGCCATGTTCTATGTATGTTCCATTGTTCTTGAGGTATAATAAATCTTGGCTTTTTGTTAAATTGTTTGATTATTACTTCAATTAAGTTAATGAGTGGTTTAAATTAAGTTTTGAATTGCTAGTTAGAATTTTAAAGTTAGGGTTTGGAAATTCTAGAATTAGTTTTTAAAATCAAGTGAGGGTTTTTAACATTGTTTATGATTGTATAGTGTAGTTATCATGCTAAGTCATGCAAAGTGTAATCTAAGTGCCAAATTTGCTAATTTCTACATCTAAATTATCATAACTAAGCTAATTGCAAACTAGTTTTTTTGATCTATTATAATTAGTGAGTTTAAAATTTAGTTTGGGTTTGGGTGACTTAATTAAGTTATTTAGTGGGCATTTTAGCCACTAGAATTGTTAAAATAGTTAAAGTTGATTAAAACACCAAGTTTTGAGCTAAAATGGAAAATTGTGCTAGTTTTGCTAACTAGGTTTTGTAAGTATATATATTTTGATGAGAATAAATTATTGTAATGGTTTATATGACTTGGTTATGATATTGAGTGGATATTGCGGCTGCTAGATTTGTTTAAATTTTGATTTTTGTACTAAAACGGTAAATTTTTGCTTGCTAGATTTTCGGAAAAATGGTTTTTAAAGTGAGTTTGAGTTTTTTTCGAATTTTAACCTATTTTATATTATAATTAGTGCATGTGATTATGCAAATGAGTGTGTTTGGGTTTTCTCGATGGTTTGGCGTTTGTACGCCGACATCGAGGGTTTTGGGGTTGATTTATAAAGGCAACCATAGGTTTTGACCTATGTGGGATTCGTGAGTCGTTTTGGTCATGAGTCGGATTTTAATGCAATACGGTGCATTATGATATGTAGGTACCCCATGCGGACTTTGAGACGACAAGCAAGCGCGTGGCGATGTCGGCACCGGTGAGCGAGGACCGGGTGAGTAGATTTATATCTACGGGGAGAAGTCGGGTGGATGGCGTACAGCCCCCCCGCAGTTCGTGGTGATGTATACGAATACGTATACACACATATATTTTGATTATATATATTATGTTGATATGAGACTTGATGATAAAGGTGGATTCTAGGTGTTCATGGATTAGTTTAGTGTTAGTTGCGAAAGCCTAGAGTAGTTGTTACACCCACACACACACGCACACACATGCATACATCTATGTTATTACCTGTGCGTATATGGGGAGAGGTGGTTATGTGTTCACCTGGGTATGGGACTAGGTGTTCACATACTGGATTTGCGGATGATACTTGGGTTTGAGATGAGTCGATGAGATTTGAGTTGAGGCCGTGAGATCGGTGATATGGCAGGATTCGTACTTGAGATACGTCCTGATATTATAGCGGATCTTTGGATGACAATGCCATGTGAATAGTGATATTAGTAGTGTACTAGACGTAGGTCAGTACCCCAGATGATGATCTTGATAAAGAGGATACCAGATGAACAGTGTGATGAGTATGATATTGACCCGTACCCAGATTTGGGGATGCCGTACGACGGATTTACGTACGAGCTATATCTTGATGATTGATCCGCACTCTTGACTTGGGATGTCTGATTATAGATATGGTATCGGATATGATATTATTGAGGCGGGATCACCGACTAATATATATACAGGTATGTATATGGATCGACTCAGATGTTAGGCGGTTTCCTTACCTGTAGTCCAGCTGGTTAGCTTAGCCCTTTAGTTTAGTTTAGTTGTTAGATTAGATTTTATTCTTACCTATTTCAAAAACTAACGAATCGTGGGTATTTTAAAAGACAGCCCAAGGGATCCTACGGATATTTCAAAAGACGTATCTTTTCATAAAAACACCGTAGCCCCTATTTTCAAAACCCCATGATTCATGTTATTTCAAAAGGCACCATTTGTAGGACTTATATTAGATTAATGCAAATTAGTTATAGTTGCGTCTAGTTTTCAGCTTCCGCTCATTATTGCTGTTCGCTCTGCCTCACATACTTATTTTGCTGCATATTCCATTATTGATATCATGCTGTTAGGACACCAGCACCATTACCAATGATGCGTATGTACCACGTACACCTACTTGCCGGCTCACACACATCTTCATCGGTAATTGCCATGTCACGTACACTTTAGATGATATATTTGCTTGACTTAGCTTGTTAGCTAGTAGTTTTGACATGATATTAGTGTACTTCCATTATATGCCATATTAGACATTGTAGTTATTACTTGTCGCTTCATGCATACTGTTATTCATTGTTATGCCGTATTCATGGATTCTCATGCTTATATTCATGGTTTTACATCCTATTGATGATTCGGATTTCCATGATATTTTCTGGATTTGGAGGAAAACCGCAAAACATATATAAACTGTTTTCTCTCTTTTAAAATAAAAAGTGCGGTTTTCCCATGATGTATGTGTCGTCCACCATGAGTTTGCTTATGGATTTCGAGACCCGATTCGAGGAGGCGGATGAACCGTTTCGGGTACATGGTGGACCCGGTAAGGTACCCCGGGGCAAGAAGCGCGTGATGATGACGATGTGAGCCTGGCAGGGGAGCACTACCTACCGGTGATTTTACCCGACGCGTCGGATATCCGGAGGATACCGTCGTGGTCTTGAGATGGATGGTAGGGGCCGGTCTGGACTGACGGCGCCCTAGATATTGTGATTGAGACATTGAGATTTCGAGATATTGAGGTACAGAGACTGTGATACAGAGATATCGGGATTACGTTTTGTGCCGATGCTAGGCACTGTTTTATGCTGATTTCATTATGATACCTCATTTTAAAAATACAAAGGAAATCTCACTAAATTATGGAAACAATTCTTCATTTACATGTATTCTGTTTTCATGCATTCATACCTCATTCATATGATATATTGCTACTTGAGGCACTGACACGGGCACATGAGATTACACTCGGGTTAGATATTTACCCTAGCCTTGTTATAGGATGCATGTTATATACTTTTTTTGAGGATATATTATGATCGTATGACCTAGGATTGCGTCATACATGCGATTTCTGTGCGTAGATATTTTTCTATTCACGAGTTGGCAACTCACCCCCGTTGTGCCCCAGTTTCTTGCAGGTTTGCCGTACGGGTTTCATTACGGCTTGCGGGCATAGTTTCCTTCGGGTGATTTGCTAGTAGGTGGGTTTACTTGTATCGTACCCCTATTATATATCTTGTATATTATTATTCTGTTGTATCTAGAAGTTACATCAACCAAACATGTATTTATTTGAGATAGAGACCAGTGATGTTTATTCTTTCGACCTTAGAGTCGCGCGTTATATTTCTGTGGTTTTCTTGTGGTTTTGAGTTTCCTTTTGAGTTTTGATCCTCGCCGTTGGCGTTGTATATTTTATTGCTTGTGTGGTTGTGACCGTCGATTGACGAAGAGCTAGCTCCCGCTTAGGGATGCCTTTTTATTGATTTCGTATACTATTCATGTTGTATCCCGTTTGGGGGCCAGTATTTACAAAGGAGACTCTGCCGAAATTTTCAGTAAATTTTTGATGTTTTTAAAAACCGCATAATTCGGCTTATGCTATTGAAACTACTTGCTTTAAGTTGGTTTTTCCTGCACTCTACTATTTTCTTGGTTTGGATCTCTGGGTTTTCGGTTTACTTAGATTACGTACGCCTCGAGACGTTCGTAGTTTAAGTGCCGGTCATGTTCCGTACTTTCGGGTCGTGACATCGGCCGAGGGCTTCGTGTAATGGCTCTCCTAGACACAGCACGACCTCACCCCCAATACCGGGAGAGACGAACCCCTGAAGATACGCTCACTGCCTTCATGTGGCTCGGGACTGTACCCAACTAAAACCTGTTTGCACGACTCCTTTGAGCCGTGGTAGGGTAGTAATCAAAGTACAGTGGGAACTCACACAAGACAAATGACGATCCCCAGGTCGATGAACTAACCTGCACACATGTCACCAAGGAACTGCCATCTGACGTCTGGTATATGACCAACTAGCATGTTCCCGGCGAGTCCTGTCCGGTGTACTCATAACCCAATGAGCACATGTATACATCTTAGGTGAACGAACTGACACCAGTGGCTTGTGAGACCGGCCACCGCCCCTCATCGGGGTCTAGAATGTACACACTAGTCTACTCTAGAGTATCGATGCCCTATCTCGAAACTCACACGACTAGGGACCATTTAAGGATGCGCTTATAGACTACCAGCTCCCACGTATATGATCGCCCTCATACTGCTGGTGGTCAAGCAAGAATCCTAGGGGCTCTATCAACGTGCAATAGTGACCTGTCAGGTCACCTAAAGCAGTACACGATGATAAAGATAAACCAGATAGCATACTATCATCTCGAGTAAGATTGTCCTATCGGGATAGGTCCTCCATCAATCATTGTAATCACGTGCCTGTGATCGAATAATTGAATCTGAGGGCACTACCTCCAACATACATATCTCTCAGGTCACATCCATGTCCATCTCGTATCAGGGGACCTACAAAGGTATCAACAATCTCATATCGACTCGAATCCATAAAATGACATATCACACTAAGTCATCATATCACATCGTATACTCGTTCATCACATTAATATCTCGCAATCACATTATATAAACATCACAATTGTTCTCTTTAAATTTGTAGCCATCATGATTCACTTATCATACCATATTCTCATATGTCAATATGTCCATTAGTATCAACTCCTATCATATTATCGTTTTTAAATCCTACAATCATGTTCGTCGCATATCATTTATCAGGATAACATAATCAAACGATATTCCATATCAATATTTGCGGGGGTGCTATACGACATCCACCCGACTTTCCCCGTAGATATAAATCTACTCACCTGCTAAACTCCTCGCTTAGACGTAGTCGATGCGCATCGTCATCTCGAAATCCACACGAAGGTACCTACAATCAATATGAAATCGCAATGCTATTAACATCAAATTCCGAAATCCAAATACGGCACGCGGTGCGCTTATAGGTTAGAACTTATAGCCTACTCATGCAAAACAACCAAACAACCCTCGTCGTTGACGTAAAAACGTCCAACGCCCAAATACAATATCCAGTCGCAAAACCAAGAAATCCAATTACCGGAAAAACATAGCCAAAACCATAACTATAGTCACTATCCAAGAACACCACCAAGCCTAAAACTCCCAATCGTACCAATAACGCTATATTAGTAAGCTGTAAAGTGGTTTAAAAATTATACCGATCGATTCGTGTCCTTCGGTCTTCAATCTCAGTCCTTAGCATGTTACGGCTGCCTCGACAAAGTTCGCCCTCCGGTCAAGCTCGTCAAAAAGGTCGCACGTCGAGAATACTTTATACGGGCTCCCACTTAAAAACCGAAGCAACTCGGACATGAAATTTGCTAGCCGACATGTCCAAGATTGAAGTAGAGAGAGTGTAGAATACTTTATCTAAAGGCACCCAAAGAATTGGGTGAAGGTAAAAGAAGTTGCCATGGAGAAGAGATGAGAATTTGTGAGCAAAGAATCCTTGCAAAAAAAAAAAAACCAAGCACACCAATGAAGTGCTCGGCCAAACTTGATGAAGCCCAAAAAAATGCTCACTGTGAAATGTGTTGAAGATGTATGTGTAAGGTATTAATTAACATAAAAAAATACCATCACATAAAAACAAGTGATGTTGGCCATTCACAGTGAATGGGGGGTGAGCATAAGCAAAGAAGTGGTGAGCTTAATGAAAATATCCATCACAAAAATCTTTAACCAAAACAAAAACAATTAAAGAACCATGACTCACTAATGTAGCCATGCCCATCTAGAAGCTAACCAAAGCCACCTCACCAAAATCTAAAACCCAAGCCCAAAATGCCCACTGCCCACAAATTTCGGCCATGATTAAAGTTGAAGGAAATATTGGCCAAAAACAATGCACAAACTTTAAGCTTTAATTAAGTGCAAAAATAACAACTTAAAATAATAATTTATTTAGGGAAAAAATCAAAGTGAACTAATACATTCAAATGACCACTAAAACCCGCAAACTAGTACCATTCTAGCTAAACTAGGTGTAGTCAAGTCTATACTGAAAAATGTTTACTTCCGGGTTTTTACGGAAAACACCGGATATTTTACCCTAAAACGGAAAAATTCGCATAACGATTTCCAAAACGTTACAATCTTCCTTCCTTAAAGAAATTCGGTCCCCGAATTTAAATTTAAACCTCCAAATGCTAAAACATTGCAATAAACATCTAAATCAACGGGGCTCCGAAATAACGGAAGAAACAGAAATACCCCAGCGCATCCTGTGCGCCGGAAAAATGAGCACGAAACTCAGAACTGATCTCCTTCAAGCGTCACGCAAATCATCAGACTTGCACGCATATCATCGGAGTCACAATGGAGATACAGATCTCGAAATCCACTACTGAAATCCAATATACACTAAGCAAATGTTATAATATGTATATAGTACACATCCTTTTTGAAAAATCTCCAAAACTGAAATAACATATGCAGAATCTTTTTCTGAATTGTCGTGTGAGGTGTAACTCACGGCATAAATGACGGACGCTCATTTGTAAAGTAATAATATACTAGCATATATGTTTTGCTCAAAAATATGTTCCGCCCTTTTTTTTTAAATATCCTAAAAGGTTTTCTTTTGTAAACGTTCGTGTCACTCGCAGACACGTAAGAAATAGAGAGACTATAGCTCCTTTTTGAAAACCTCTTGGTAAACTTTTTATACATGAAAAGTACACAGGTACTGTCCTCGGATCAGTCCTGCTAGGGTACTACAAAGTATAGGGCATCATCATGAAAACAAAATGCTCAAAAGCAATATCAGCCTCAAAAGGCGTTTCCAATAATCATGTGCGTCTGGTGCGCCCGAAAATCAAATCCAAATACAGGTGCCACAATATGCACAAAAGCAAGACTAAGTGCAACGAGTGTGTACGAAAGCATCTGTCCAAAGCAACTGGCGTGCACGACAATAACAACTAGTGCACGAAAATCTCAATCCAGTGCAACTAACATGCACGAATGAAAACCCCAATCGAGTGCATCAGGTGTGCATAAAAAATTCATATCACACGCCCAATGTGCGCGAAAGTCCAAATCAAGTGCATCTGTTATGCACGAACGAAATCGAAATCAAGTGCATCCCACATGCACGAAAACGAACATCAAGTACACACGCACACGAAAACACAAATCTGGTAAATGAAAACTCAAAGACATAAATCGGGTGCAGCAAATGCACGGAGTATAACTTAGTGCAACCAATGCATGAAATACGAATCCGGTGCATCCAGTCCACGAAATATCAAATCCTGTGCATCCACTGCACGAAATATCAATCCTGTGCATCCACTGCACGAAATATCAAACCCTGTGCATCCACTGCATGAAATATCAAATCATGTGCATCTAGTGCACGAAATATCAAATCATGTGCATCCACTGCACGAAATATCAAATCCTGTGCATCGAGTGCACGAAATATCAAATCCTGTGCATCCACTGCACGAAATATCAATCATGTGCATCCACTGCACGAAATATCAAATCATGTGCATCGAGTGCACGAAATATCAAATCTTGTGCATCCACTGCACGAAATATCAAATCCTGTGCATCTAGTGCATGAAATATCAAATCATGTGCATCCACTGCATGAAATATCAAATCCTGTGCATCTAGTGCACGAAATATCAAATCCTATGCATCCATCGCACGAAATATCAAATCCTGTGCATCCACCGCACGAAATATCAAATCATGTGCATCTAGTGCACGAAATATCATAACCACTATAGGAAATCCAGGAAATCATAAACATGTGCAGCTAAGGCACAAAATCGACATCAACACCACGGTGTATAAAATATATCAAGTGCAATAACTATGCACAAAAATGTAAATACCTAGTAGGTGCAGCCATGGTGCACGAAAACTATATCCTGAAACTCGATCATCAAAACTAAAATCCAAGCGATATAAGCGTGATATTCGGATCACAAACGCAAATCGCAACAAATGACATTCAGGTACACTTCCTCCAATGTCGAAAAAAGTCGGTGCGCCCAAACAAGCAAAGCAAGAAAATCTGCTTGCCTCCTGTTCACAGTCTGGCGTCTTCTGTCTCTAGGTCCTCATTCCTCTGTGAATCACAAATCTCGTACTCTATCGGCCCATCTGCCCGGTCAGGTGTGCTAACGGAAATGATTCCGCTCTGGCACTCCTCAGGTCACCTCTCGGCCCGTTAGTATAATCACTCATAAAGCAGCACGTCACTGGTGTCGGCCTATGGCCCTCTGAATACATGTGACACAACCGATCCTCGGTGCAAACTCATCGCAGCAGTGTCCTGGAAGGAACTGGCTCAAGGTCTCTTCCGATCTCGCCTATACCGAAATGTACGGAGGCTGGTACACTTACAAATCTTTCCCCGCTTTCTGGACATCTGCATTCTCAGCACAACATTTTCTCGGGAACTGACCGTATCCCAACGCCTCTGCATATATATCAGATCTCTAATCTCGACGGGGAGTAACAGCTCGTCAGCATCACGCATGAACCTCTTGTTCCACTCGTCTTTATTATCGTCCATTTTGACATCATGTCATGCTATCTGCATACTGCAATGGTTCTCGGCGACAATCAATTCGGAATCTCTCGCACGGACTCGAAATCATGAACTCGGTATCTTCATCACTCTGTAGAAGATATCTAGCCGAACGCGTCCTTGGGAACTCGTCCCAACCATCGGAGGAATACTCAAAACTCATCCGTTTCTCGATCGACTCACAACACATCTAGGTGAGGTCCTCTATCTGAAATTGGTCAGCTTACTGATCTCATATCGGAACATCCGACGAACAACGTCATCTCTGGATCGATCTACTCTAGATCTGAGTAAGACTCCCCACACTGGAAATCTTCAACTCAACAGGGCCTGCGTCAGCGCATCAAATCTGACGAATCACTTCCGTCTCTCAACTCTAGATAGACTAGCTATCACCTGTCGCATCTATGCCTGGAAACTCCAGTAATCTCATCTCGTAAGCTCTGGAAGCGACATCACATCATTCTCAGCAACAGCTGGGTCATCTGTCTGCACGGTAGATGACATCATAATCTCTGAGGTATGATGTACATCAACAGTCCTCTCACAACAGGCAGCCTCTAACAATGTCCCGATCATCCGGTACATAAACGCACACTCGCCTCAAACGAGAGGTCACAACACCACACTACATCGATACGTTCCCATGTCACCAGAAAACACGATGGTCAGTTCTCGTCCACGACAAGCTCGCCCTGACCGCATCACCAGCAGTAGCTCAAACTGCACTCAAACCATGGTGACAGGAACCTCAATCAAGTATCGACGAAAAAGATCAAGTGATGAAATGAATCAACAGATCCAGAAAGAATATATGATCATAAGGAGGAATGGAAACAGTGAGAGTATGATAATGTAAACGAATAGAATCAAGGATCTCAAATGGATGTATAATCAAGGAAACGAAGAGAATCACAAGTCTCAAGATATGTACATCGTAAGGTCACTTAAGTCGAGTATCGTATCGTACATATACCGCGGAACATACGTACGGTACGTCACTCTACTCAAGCTACCTACTCCATCAATCAGGGTCAGCCTATGTAACGAAAGTTTGGGTCTAACACCCCCTTGTTCAAGTCTATGTTCCGTAAGGTCAAGCCTAGGTTCCGAAATATATACGCCCTAGAATCCACATAGTCAAACCTAAACTCGAACCAAGGTTAAATCTAGCGCTCTGATACCAACTTTGTCACGACCCAAAATATTAGCTCGCGACCAGCACTTAAATCACGCGACGTCTACAGGCGTAACGTAATTCAAGTAAGCTGAAACCCAGAAATCTAAACCTTTTTAAGAAATAAAGATACAATAAATCCTGTTTTGTCTTTTGAAAAGATTGGGCAGCACCTCCTTTGTAAAAACTAACCCCGAAAACGGGTACAACACAGAATATAATAAAGCATCCCTAAACGGGAGCAAATCACACCCAACGGCAGAAAAACCACCACAAGTATAAAAAAACAAGTATACGACGCCCAACGGCGAAGATCCACACAAGGAAATGTAAAGCAAGACATCAACCCCAAAAGCGAACATAAAACCCATCGCTCAAGTCTCGCAACTACAAGTCTTCTAAGTCTGCAACATACACAATTACTTGTTTCTGATTTGATGGAGTGACTAGATACAATATGAATAATGAATACAAGAGGGGCACGATCCAACATGTACCACCTACCACTAGCAAGTCACCCGAAAACAGCTGTGTGCCAGCGATGCCGCAACTGATCCATGCGGTCAACCTGCAAGAACTGTGGCACAACGGGGGTGAGTTGCCAACTCGTGAATAGAAAAACATCACCAGGTAGAAATCGAAATAAACAACGCTTCCTAGGTCAACTATATCATAAAGGTAATACTATGATATCTGGGGTGACCGTATCTGCATATGTGCCAACACATAATAAATGCCTATCAGCAAGTGGATATCATCCAACAATATAATCAATGCATATATGCAGGTGGATCTCGTCCAACAATATAATCAATGCATGTATGCAGGTGGATCTCGTCCACGTGTCAACCACTGACACAACAACTCCTGCATGTAAATATCATATAAACATATGCAGGTAAATATGAGGATATAAAACAATGTGTGTCCCTCGCGACACAACAAAATCATGGAAACCTGAGTGTCTAACCTTGACACTCGAAACATCGTGAAACCCGTGTCTAGCATCGACACGTAAATCCTTATGCCTCAGGCGCCGTCCCCACGACTGGCCCTGATGTAATGTTTGTACATCATTCCGGTCGCCATTCCCACGATAACCGCCGAGTCCAAATACTATCACCGGTAGGTACTTGCCCAGCCTTCCAGGCTCATCACCTGCGACTTCTTTCCGAGGGGAACCGTACCGGGCTCCACCATGTACCCGCACATGACCCACTCCAACTCCTCGCATCGGGTATATATCACAAATCTCAGAATCGAGAAATCTCATGGGGGATGCACTGAAATATCATATCGAGAGAAACCGGGTTTTCAAACAATAAATAGTTTCTTGAAACACCCCCACGGTTCTCAATGTTGGATATATGTATGCCCTAGAGGCCATTATATGATAGTGGATGTATCTGTATATGTATATATATATATATTCAGTGTACATTCTTGCTCGACATGATAGTATGCTATCTGGTTCTACTTTATCTGACATGTTGTTTTGATCATGCTTTTATTCATTCATACATGCTGATAAAGCCCTGAGGATTTCGGCTTGACTACAGTGATTATGATAGAGATCATACTAGTGGGACATCTGTAGTTTATAAGCATATCCTGAAATGTCCCTAGTCGGAGGTGTATCGAGACGGGGCATCGATATACCAGGGTAGACTAGCGTATATGATACTAGACCCATGTGATGAGCGATGGATGTTCCCACATTCATCGATGTTTGACATCAAGATCATATATGGGTGCTCAGTGGTGACTGGGTACACTGGACGGACTCACCGAGAACTCCTATATGGAATTATATCTATCGTCGGACAGCAGTTCTCTGGTGACACTGGTACAGGTTAGTCTGTAGACCCGAGATCGTCATAGAGTCTTGTGTGCTCTCCCACTGTACTTTGATTACCACCCTACCACGGCTCTACTGAGTCGTGCAAACAGGTGGCCGTTGGGTACAGTCCCGAGACACAGAAGGCGATGAGCGATAGGAGGGGTTTCGTCTCTCCCGGTATTGGGAGTTGATGCTGTGTTGTGCTCGACTGGTTATATCAGTAAGTCCCTTGCCAGGGCTGCTGAGATTTACTGATAAATGTTATCAGTAGTTTCTCAATATGTTATAGACCATTCAATGGCATGACTTATTGAGTTATTGGGGTCGACGTTACCATCCTTAGACTCGATATGCAGCATATCTGACGAAGAGACCGGACTGTACGGTAGTGTTGCCGGTTGGCTCGACGGGAGTTGTAGCAGGTTCGCTTGTTTTCTTCTGATCGCTCAATACCCTGGTGGCCGTTACGTTTAGCTGACCGCTAGCAGCTTGGGGGTGCTTGATATGATCATCACCCACTGCCGGCGTATTGACGAGTCTTAGAGTCCCACAAAGGAGTTGCTTAGTCCAGGCGAAACGTTGTGGTGCGCGTATGCGATATGCGCATGGACCCGGTTAAAATGCGCGTATGAGATACCGTATATTAATTGGGCGGCTTGCTTTTGGTCGGGTTGTATATGATATGACCGGGTTGATAAATCAAGTGTTGATTTATCATTTAACCATTAGCTTCTCACTAGAAATCCTATCTTGTTTCTTTTGGATGTATGCATGCATGTATGCATTCATTCTTGTTCATGCACATATGGATGTGCATGCACGCATGCATACATACATCATTCTATCATGGTTGTTTATACATTGAGAATGGCGGCAATATAAGACTCACACCATGGGTTTTTATATGGATTATTATTGCATTTGTGTTAAAACAAAAGGACAAAGAAAAAGGGTTAATTCATAGAATGTTTCTACACTCTTCTTCATCTTACCATGCTCACCTACTTATTAACCCTTGGTTATTTTTCCTTTGGTGTTTTAAACTCAAATGCAATAATATCTTTATCATTAACCATGATTTGAAATGAGAAGTGGAAAATATATATACTTATATTTTTCATTTTTCTCATAAGAGTTTATCTTCTCTTCTTCTTAAAAAGCCATCATCTTCTTCAACCTTGATCTCTTGCTCTCTAGACTTTTCAAGTGAGAAAAATACTCAAAAAGATAGGATTTTGAAGTGAGAAAGAGAACCACAACACCATTCTACACAAGTCTAGCCCACTTGTTTAGAGTGTTAGCTTCATTTCATCCTCTTGATAAAGTGAAGTTGCAAGCTTGGACAAAGGAGCTTCGGGTGGATCGTCGTAGACGTTAGAAGACTTCAAGCTAATCATTTTCCAACTCTCAAGTGGCTAAGGAGTCTATAAAAGGGAGCTACAAAGGTTGTACTCTCAAAACCCTAGCCTTTGTTACATGTATTGTTATGAAACCCTAATTTTTCTAGGATAAATCATTTGTATGCTTACTTAGCACCCTTAAAATTTGATCTTTGTGACATGTGATGCTTCCAAATCTCTCATAGGATGCTAAGTAAACCTAACATTGGTATCAGAGCCGACCTAGAACATTAGGCGATACTTTAGCGAAGTATAAACTCCGATCGAACCAAAATACGGAATTACGGGACACTCTCTGGACATTTTTTAAAATCTGTTATTTTTCAGAATTAAAAATACTTAAAAAATACAGCAGGTAAATCTAAGACCAACAGTAAAATTCGAGGCCATGAACAATACATTTGACCGCGGAACCGCGGCCCAAGCTTGCTTAAGCCGCGGCTCCGCGGCCGTACAGATGGTTCATTCCCTAATTTTTGTACAGTGTTTTTCCCTACCTGCTTGTATATATTTTAAGTATGTTTAATCTGAATCTACTGTTGTATATTCTGGGGATGGTTTTGAGTTCAATGATTCGATCGGAATTTTTATTTCGTGTCTTTTCCGGGTAAATTTGAAAGTATTGAATTGTTCGAATGAATATCATTTGCTCACTTTTCAGGGGGTTTAAATCTTTCGGAGATACGTGCAAGTTTTGTGGGGGACCCTCTAGAAGACAACAAACCTTAACTCGATTATGTGACCGTCTTGAACTGCCCTTTGAACCTTAGGGTTTGGGGCAGTACGGCGTGCCACATGTGAGGCGTTGGCTTGACCCTTCTACGGCTGGACCGCTACTACTGTGTCACACTCCGGATTTTTTGAACTCCGCTGAAGTGTTGAGCTTAAGTGGATTTTGGGTATTTGATCATTCGGTCGAAAACTTTAATACTATCTATTTATCTGGAATGTGATACAATATGTGGAATTCATAAAGTTGAGGCATGAAATACGAAGTATGTGATATTTCGCATTTATGATGTCTAAAGAGAATGTGGATTCCAAATATTGTAGTTTTACACTTTCTTTTCTGTGACCGTAAGTGTAGTGTGTTCGATATCGCCGGTTTCGTTGCTATATATCAACGACAATTGGGGTACGCATACTTACTTACGTTGATGATATATGATATTATGTGTTGCTGAGATATGATGTGCAGGATTGTCGCGATTGAATAGCCGGGGGGTTTTATGTGAGATGAGAGTTTTATATTTTCATTCATGTAAATTCAAATGTAATGTAATATTCTTTTATTTGGGGCACTTCCGGATTGAGGTTGATGTCACCAGTATTGTATATTATTTACTTTTCCGCATTAGGATAAACCCAAGGAGGGGAGCACAAGTGACCGGGTTCTGAGGTTCAGTGGGAGGTCATCTCGAGGAGTCGAGACCGGGTCTCCTAAACTCCAGGATTGGTAGGGTCGTTTGCCGCTCTCGTAGGGGTCTAATGGTGTGGGCTTGGCTATTCATCGCGACTGTGGAATCCGTATTTTCTATTATTGGTTAAATACTAAATACGGACGTCCTAGTATATCCCACATTATATATATGTTTCTGCTGCCTGCGTTCTGAGATATCTGAGACGAATGATATATTATATATGAGATATATAGTAGACGTTGCTTATGTTTTACACCCGCGCTAGTCCCATCCCGGTATGCCGTTAGTTAAGTAACCTAACGGTGCATAACAGAACATTGCGGCGAATGCGGATGGCATAAGCGTACGTGTTATTTTCGTTTCTTTTCTGTGATTGGCTTAAGGACTTAAATAATGGGATTACATTAATATGATTAATGTAAAGAAAATAAACCTAAATAGATGTTGTAGAATCAGATTTGAAAACCACTCGGCTCTTTATGAAAAAGCTATATTTCAAAACTGCGGAGCACAAGCCACTCCTTTTGAAAACCATTTGATTCTACGACGATATCAAGTTCAAAGCGTTAAAGATTTTCTTAAAAAATCATCCGCAACCCTCCATCATTTTAGGAAGTAGAGTACTTAGTATTCGTGCTACGTTTGTTGACTATAGTTAAGGCGTAGTGTACGGTAGCTAAGTGATGTCTTCCTACACTGCATATGATGCAGATTAATTAGGACATTCATGCGACTTTGTTGACCATAGTTAAGGGTCATATGGGTGGGTCTAATTGATCAAGAAATGATGGGTAGAACTTGACTGGTACTTATGATTTGTTGACCATAGTTAAGGTCATAAGTACTAGGGGTAAAAATCACATCGGGAATTTCAAGTGTTGAGATTTGAAATGAGATTGCATACCTTCCATATGATGGTTGGATCCCGATCCCACTGTGGGCAATAGTTGCTCCTAGGAGAGT
Organism: Agapanthus africanus; assembly: GCA_030015575.1. Lineage (NCBI taxonomy): Eukaryota > Viridiplantae > Streptophyta > Magnoliopsida > Asparagales > Amaryllidaceae > Agapanthus > Agapanthus africanus. The sequence continues at coordinate 202,392,389 of JASDDO010000016.1, read as the reverse complement.
CTTACAGTTTACAATTAGCTTACTCATTAGATGTCTAGAAAGGTGTTAACGGGGATACGCCTCTGGGAAATGAGGTTTACTTTAATTAGGTCCGTGCGAAAGCACGGGGAACCTCCCTCAAGTACCGACACTGGCCTGGCTGAACGGTTAGCGAAGTTGTAGACTGTAATTAATCCTGGCTAGTTTTCTTTTTAAGGTTTGAAAGAAAAACTTGATTAAAGCAGCGGGAGACATCGATTAGACAAGATAATAACCAATCTGATCTATGCAAGAGCTTTCACTGAGTGTATTCTTTTCTCTCTCTTAATGGCAGATACTAATGACTGGACTCAAGCTTCTACTAGATAAAAACAAACTGAATGGGACCAATTATAAAGACTGGCTGAGGAATCTGAAAATAGCCTTGACTTATGATAAAGTGTCATATGTCCTTACGGCTTCAGCCCCGCCCACCCCAGGTCCAAAATCCTCAGTTGCGGACATTGAAGTCCGCAAGACATGGGACGCTGACTGTGCCACGGCCAAATGCCTCGCGCTTGCATCGATGGACAATACACATCAAAAGCAGCACGAGAATATGGACATTCAAACCATATTCCTCCATACAAAATAGTTGTATGGAGAGCAATCCTGCGTATTACGATACGAAGCATCAAAGAAATTGTTTCAGATGCGAATGGCCCCTGGCACACCGGTAGGAGACCATGTTCTGAAGATGATAGCTCTTATAGAAGACCTTGAGGACCTAGGATGGACAATGGACAATGAACAATATATGGATATTACTCTGCAGTCCCTCCCCTCCACCTTTGCTCAGTTCATAGTTAACTTCAACATGCACGGCATGCAGAAGGAGCTACCTTAACTACTTAATATGTTAAGGAGTGCAGAGAGCACTATGAAATCAGTAAAAACTCCCGTTATGACTATTGGACAATCTTCCTCTTCTCGCCCAAAGGCTAAGGCCAAGGGAAAGAAAAAGAAGAAGCCCACCAATCATAAGGGTGGAGTTAAAAAGGTGAAGGGAAAGGAAAAGTCCAAAGCTGGAGACTCGGGGAAAGGTGAATGTTTTCATTGCCACAAGACAGGACATTGGAAGCGCAACTGTACAGAGTACTTGAACCTCAAGAAGAAGCATGGGGATGCTTCCGCTTCAGGTGTATTTTTGACAGAAAACTGTTTTTCAATAAACTCTGCTTCCTGGGTATTAGATACCGGTTCAGGTTCTCACATTTGCAATTCTATGCAGGGGCTGAGAAATAGCAAAGTTTTGAAGACAGGTGACCATACTCTCCGCGTTGGAAATGGTTCCAATGTACATACAGTCGCAGTGGGAGAGTACCACTTAGGGTTGCCATCTAGGTGTATATTGGTTTTGAACCCATGTTATTTTGTACCAAGTATGCTATGTAATATAATATCTGTTTCTTTGTTAGACAATGAAGGATATAATTTTGTATTGCAGAACAATGTTATGAACATTCACCTAAATCAAATGTTGGTTGGGTATGGTACACTTAATAACGGGATATACGTCCTAAATCAACACACAGTTTTCAGTATACAACACACTAAGAAAAGAAAACTTTCAGAATTAAATGAAGCTTTTCTTTGGCACTGTAGACTTGGTCATATTAACGAAACAAGACTAAACAAGTTACACAAAGATGGATATTTAAACCCTTTTGAATATAAATCTTATGTGACTTGCCAGTCTTGTATCAAGGGTAAAATGACCAAAACTCCGTTTACCGGACACGGAGAAAGAGCTACCGAGCTCCTAGGACTCATACATAGTGATGTATGTGGTCCAATGTCTACACAGGCTAGAGGCGGTTTTTCATACTTCATTACGTTCACTGACGATTTCTCAAGATTCGGTCATGTATTTTTATTAAAGCACAAGTCCGAAGCTTTCGAGAAATTCATTGAATATAAACAAGAAGTAGAAAAACAAACCGGCTTGAGTATCAAAATGCTTCGATCAGATCGAGGTGGGGAATATCTTAGTACATAATTTTCAAACTTCCTAAGAGAGAATGGGATTCTCTCTCAGCTCACTCCTCCTTACACACCACAGCACAACGGTGTGTCTGAACGACGGAATAGGACCCTATTAGATATGGTCCGATCCATGATGAGTGATGCTGAGTTACCCGTCTCATTTTGGGGGCATGCATTGGAGACTGCAGCGTTTCTACTGAACAGGGTTCCAACCAAAACTGTGTCTACCACGCCATATGAGATATGGCATGGGAAGAGACCATCTCTTAAGAGAATTAAGATTTGGGGTTGCCCGGCCTATGTTAAAAAGCAGAATCCGGACAAACTCGAGACACGGTCAGTCATGTGTAATTTTGTGGGGTATCCAAAGAATTCTTATGGATATCTATTCTACCACAAAGAGGAACAAAAGGTATTTGTTTCTCAGTATGCCACATTCTTGGAAAAAGAGTTTTTCACAGATAAAGATGATGGCAAAGTGGTGGATCTAGAAGAGGTTCTAGAGACACAAACTACAAATGACGATTTGGTTGAACCGGATGTTGCAATAGAAACTGAGGAACCTCGGCCACTCCGAAGGTCTGGTAGGACTTCTCGCCCACCGGAGAGGTACTACGGTTTCCTCATTGATGGTAACGGAGAAGACTGCATCATGGATGATGATGATCCTACCAGTTTTCAGCAAGCTATCACGAGTGGAGACTCTGTAAAGTGGCTGGATGCCATGAGATCCGAAATGGAGTTTATGTACACCAACAAAGTATGGACTTTGGACATTGTACCCCCTGGGGTAAAACCTGTGGGATGCAAATGGATCTTTAAAAGAAAGATTGGTGTAGATGGGCAGGTAGAGACCTATAAGGCAAGACTTGTGGCGAAAGGTTTTCGTCAAAGACCAGGTTTGGACTATGAAGAAACTTTTTCGCCCGTAGCCATGCTTAAATCCATTCGGATCCTACTTACTATTGCTGCTCACTACGACTATGAAATCTGGCAGATGGACGTTAAAACAGCATTTCTAAATGGAGATTTAGAAGAATGCGTTTATATGGATCAGCCAGAGGGCTTCATTGACAGTGGGAGCAACGGGAAAGCATGTAGATTGCTTAAATCCATATATGGGTTAAAGCAGGCATCTCGGAGTTAGAACATCTGTTTCGATGATGTTATCAAAGAGTTTGATTTCATCAAAAATCCAGGTGAACCTTGTGTTTATAAGAAGGCTGTAGGAAGAGCTGTCACATTCCTCGTATTCTATGTGGATGACATTCTTCTGATAGGAAATGATATTCCTATGCTACAGTCGGTCAAATCTTTCTTATCACTAAGGTTCTCCATAAAGGACCTGGGTGATGCCACATACATCCTGGGCATAAGAATCTATAGGGATAGATCCAAAACGTTATTGGGATTATCCCAAACCAGGTACATCAACACCATCCTAAAAAGGTTTAGTATGGAAGACTCCAAGCGGGGTGCCTTACCCGCTTGCCATGGAGTCACTCTCTCCAAGGATTCTTGTCCAAAGACCGATGAAGAGAGAGCTCGCATGAGCATTATACCCTATGCTTCGGCAGTAGGATCTATAATGTATGCGATGTTATGTACACGCCCAGATGTAGCTTATGCACTTAGTGTTGTAAGCAGGTATCAATCCAACCCAGGGGAGAACCACTGGACAGCTGTGAAGAACATTCTTAAGTACTTGCAAAGGACTAAAGAATTGTTCTTGGTGTATGGTAATGCAGATCTCCAAATGGAGGCCTTTACCGATTCGAGCTTCCAGAGCGATAAGGACGACAGCAAATCTATCTTAGGGTTTGTATTTACCCTCAATGGAGGGGCGGTAAGTTGGAAGAGTTCCAAACAGGATACCGTTGCAGACTCTACGATGGAGGCTGAGTACATTGCTGCAAATGATGCCGCCAAGGAAGCCGTCTGGATGAAGAAGTTCGTCTCGGAGCTAGGAGTAGTTCCAACCATTATTGATCCAATATCATTGTATTGTGATAATAATGGGGCTATGGCGTTAGCCAAGGAGCCCAGGTCCCATCAGCGGTCCAGACACATCCTGAGGCGCTTTCATTTGATCCGGGAGATTGTAGATCGCCGCGAGATCGAGATTAAGAGAGTAGACACAAAGAATAACGCCGCGGATCCACTCACCAAGGCCTTCCCTCAGCCTCAGCATGAGCGACTTTTTGAGACGTTGGGTATGAGATACGCCAATAACTGGCCTTAGTGCAAGTGAAAGATTGTTGGATATATGTATGCCCTAGAGGCCATTATATGATAGTGGGTGTATCTGTACATGTATATATATATATATTCAGTGTACATTCTTGCTCGACATGATAGTATGCTATCTGGTTCTACTTTATCTGACATGTTGTTTTGATCATGCTTTTATTCATTCATACATAGCTCAACGCTTGAGCGGAGTTTAAAAATTCCAGAATACGTCACAGTACCAACGGTCCAGCCGTAGAAGGGTCAAGCCAACGCCTCACATGTGGCACGCCGTACTTCCCCAAACCCTAAGGTTTAGAGGCGGTTCAGACGGTCACATAATCGAGGTAAGGTTTGTGTTCTTCTAGAGGGTCCATCACGTTACTTGCACGTTTTTCCGAAAGATTTAAACTCAAGAAAAATTCAACAATTGAAAGTTTTCGTGTCGGGAAAAAGTTAGTTAATGATATCCGTTCGAACATTTTAATACTTTCTAAATTATCCGGAAAACAGAACGAAATTAAATTTTCCGATCGAATCAACGAATTCAAAATAATCCCCAGAACACTCAACACTTGAGTCAGATTAAAAATACCCAGAAGAATTTACAAGTACCTATGGATATTACGGCACAAAACACTAACCCTAATTCTACTATTCCGCCGCGGAACCGCCACACAAGCAAGGTTTTGCCGAGGTTCCGCGGCGCTTTGGTTGAAATGGGTTGTCGTGTTTTACAGTAACTCTTAGAATTCCCTGCAACATATAACAGAGAGACAATCAGTGTACACCCACGACTAGGGACCTTGAAGGATGTACTTATGGACTACCATGTCCCCACTAGTATGATCCGTATCATAGTCCAGGTAGTCAAGTACACATCCTAAGGGCTTTACCAACATGTAACAGAGAGACAATCAGTGTACACGTTAAGGCAAAGAGTAACCAGATAGCATACTATCATGTCGAGCAAGAAAGTCCTCCCTATATATGTCCAAGCATCCACTATAATATACATCTCATGTATAGTAATGGCCTCTAGGGCAGACATATAACTAACAATAGCACAATAACCAATGTCTCAATATCACATGTCAATACAGTACCACTTAGGGGTATATGCACCTATAGCAAGATATGTGGGTATACATGTTAGTATGTATGCATGAAGTACATGTAGCTGTAACCAAGTATGTGGGTGTACATATCAGTATGTATGCAACATATAACAGGATGCAAGCATGTCCGTACATCTCATGCAACGTGGAACAGTGATATGAATATAGCAAATATATCATGGCATGACGTAGCAATTCTACTGTGTACTGACATGGCAATTATCGATGATGAAGGTGTGTGAACCGGCAAATCTGTGTAAGTGTAACATACGCATCATCGATAATGGTGTAGGTGTACTAGCACAGGTATATTTAATGCAATGAGAATAACATGAATGCAGCATAAAGTACCTCGTGAACTAAATGCTATAAGGTATACGTGTCTACAATATGTATCCGAGTCGGTGAATCTATCAATCGGCATCCAGCCTCACAACATCACGTACGGTACAATCCATCGTACGGCATCCTCTAAACAAGGGTATGGATAAATCAACAGGTAAAACTCATCGCGTACGGTAATCCACGTACGGCGGCAATAAACAAATAGGGATTCTATCAACCTATACAACATCGGGGTACGGATCTAGATCTCGTACGGCATATCACTCAAAATGCAACACATTATCCATATAAATATACCTATCTCTCAGGTCACATCCATGTCCATCTCGTATCAGGGGACCTATAAAGGTATCAACAATCTCATATCGACTCGAATCCATAAAATGAGATATCACACTAAGTCTTCATATCACATCGTATACTCGTTCATCACATTAATATCTCGCATTCACATTATATAAACGTCACACTTGTTCTCTTTAAATTTGTAGCCATCATGATTCACTTATCATACCATATTCTCATATGTCAATATGTCCATTAGCATCAACTCCTATCATATTATCGTTTGCAAATCCTACGATCATATCCGTTGCATATCATTTATCAGGATAACATAATCAAACGATATTCCATATCAATGTTTGTGGGGGTGCTATACGCCATCCAACCGACTTCCCCCATACATATAAATCTACTCACCTACTAAACTCCTCGCTTAGCCATAGTCGATGTGCTTCGTCATCTCGAAATCCACGCGAAGGTACCTACAATCAATATGAAATCGCAATGCTATTAACATCAAATTCCGAAATCCAAATATGGCACGCGGTGCGCTCATAGGTTAGAACCTATACCCTACGCATGCAAAACAACCAAACAACCCTCGTCGTTGACGTAAAAACGTCCAACGCCTAAATACAATATCCAGTCGCAAAACCAAGAAATCCAATTACCGGGAGAACATAGCCAAAACCATAACTATAGTCGCTATCCAAGAACACCACCAAGCCTAAAACTCCCAATCGTACCAATAACCCTATATTAGTAAGCTGCAAAGTGGTTTAAGAAATTATACCGATCGATCCGTGTCCTTCGGTCTTCAATCTCAGTCCTTAGCATGTTACGGCTGCCTCGAAAAAGTTCGCCCTCCGGTCAAGCTCGTCAAAAAGGTCGCACGTCGAGAATACTTTATACGGGCTCCCGCTTAAAAACCGAAGCAGCTCGGACATGAAGTTTGCTAGCCGACATGTCCAAGATTGAAGTAGAGAGTGTATAGAATATTTTGTCTCAACACACCCAAAGAATTGGGCGAAGGGAAAAGAAGTTGCCATGGAGAAGAGATGATAATTTGTGAGCAAAGAATCCTTGCCAAAAAAAAAAATCAAGCACACCAATGAAGTGCTCGACCAAACTTGATGAAGCCCAAAAAAATGCTCACTGTGAAATGTGTTGAAGATGTATGTGTAAGGTATTAATTAACATAAAAAAATACCATCACTTAAAAACATGTGGGGCCGGCCATTCACAGTGAATGGGGGGTGAGCATAAGCAAAGAAGTGGTGAGCTTAATGAAAATATCCATCACAAAAATCTTTAACCAAAACAAAAACAATTAAAGAACCATGACTCACTAATGTAGCCATGCCCATCTAGAAGCTAACCAAAGCCACCTCACCAAAAACAAAAACCCAAGCCCAAAATGCCCACTGCCCATAAATTTCGGCCATGATAAAAGTTGAAGGAAATATTGGCCAAAAACAATGCACAAACTTTAATCTTTAATTAAGTGCAAAAATAAAAACTTAAAATAATAATTTAATTAGGGAAAAAATCAAAGTGAACCAAAACATTCAAATGACCACTAATACCCGCAAACTAGTACCATTCTAGCTAAACTAGGTGTAGTCAAGTCTATACTGAAAAATGTTCATTTCCGGGTTTTTACGGAAAACACCGGCTATTTTACCCTAAAACGGAAAAATTCGCATAACGATTTCCAAAACTTTACAGTTAAACCCACTGCCAGCGTATTAACGAGTTTTTAGAGTCCCACACAGAGGGTTTCCCTGGTTCTGGCGAAATGATGTAATTTCCATATTGGATACGTGCAGGGTTTCGATCGAATGAGTGTACTAGTTATCCGGACTTTCCATCGGACGGATGATAATACTAGCCGGCTCGGGTTTGGGCCGGATTATTAAATCAGGTATTGATTTAATAATTTACGTATATGTATTTCGATATGTATATTCTAGTATTATGTTCTTTATGTTATTCTATCTCTTCGGGTATTCGTATTTCGGTACGAATACAGGTATGTATATACGGTAGAATGTAATCCGTATTTATCCGGAAAGCATTCTAGAAAGTGGACACCTCATTTTGGATTTGACCATTTATTTTAAATGGATATTGAGGTGGATAATTGAGAGAGGGGAGTATGGTGAGAACCATGCTTGCATAGTGTGCACAAATGAATTATTAATTCATTTGTGCAAACTATTCAAGCTGGGCTTGATTTTAAAATGAAAAAATATCTTTTACAAAACCATGCTATGATATTTTCTCTCACATGAGATGGTTCATTATTTTTTGGAGATGGCTCATTCTCTCTTGAGCTTGCAACCTCACCATCATGCTTCATCCTCTCTAGTGTTTTCTTGAGCTCCTCCACCTTCAACCTCAACCTCCTCTCTACAATCTCATGAGTTGAGAATTAAGAGAGGAGGTAAGATGGATAAACACTTAGAACACTCACTACATCCTAGGCATTCTAGATTAGCAACCTAGAATCCCTAGTTGCTTCACTTGCTTTTGATGTGGAGCTAGAGCCATGAGCTACATCCTTCGGGCGGATCATCTTCGACGAAGGAAGACCGGAGGCCAAGTTCGATCGAGCACGCCTCAAAGAGCTAAAGAAGATGATGGAAGACCAAAGGACTTGGTTCGTTCGGTATAACATTTCTAACTTTGTAGTTTAGCTCTTTGTAGTTTGCTAGTATAGGTTTATGGTTCGATTCTAGCGGGTTTCGTTAGCGCCAAGTTTTTAAACGCCAGTTTTTGTTCCGCACCGGCCACGACTAAAGGCCATGGTGCTATCGTAACCCAACATGGTATCAGAGCCAGCCCATAAACCCATAACTAGCAGTTTAAACGATATTTAAAGTAACGAAACCGAAACAATCCGCACAAAATTCCAGTTTCTGTCGATTTTTTAAAGTCTTCTAAAAAAATTTTAAACAATTGCAAAAGACTACTCTTATTGTAACTAGAACACAATTTAAAAACGAGACCCAAATTCCACAACTTGGCCGGCGAGAACGGTTCTTTTCCCGGCAACACCGGTTTTTCTTGGGACTTGAGTTTTGAGTTTTTGGTGGTGTTCTGGATTCTTGAATATTGGCTTTTAGGTATTGTTTGTTTTTGCCCAGATTACATATTCTATCATCTCATGGTTTGGGGAAATACGGAGTATTTCGAAGTCGCTATTTTAACACCGTTTATAAGGTTTCAGTACATACATTACTATCTGTGACCGTGAATGCCATTAGAGCGGTATAATCCGTCTAACTGCTATATGTTCTTTTAGACAGGTTTGCGAACATCACATTCACGTTGATTTTCTGTGTTTGTGCTTATATTTTGGTTAGATTGTCGTGGTGGATAGCCAGTGGTGCAATGATAGTTGTACAGTTCAGATTCATTTGTATATTTTTTATTGCGGGGCGAGCATCCGACATGTGGAAAGCCGTCTCTGCCAGATTGTATATTCTTTTATTGGGGCACAACCGGGTTGAGGTCGATGTCGCCATTGTATATATATTTTTCTTTTCTGTACTAGGATTACCCCGCGGTGGAGTGCATGAATGGCCGGGTTCTAGAGGGCAATGAACCCGCATCTCATGGCGTTGAGACGGAGGGGGCCTTACTTTAGAATTGGTAGGCTATTCGCCGCACTCGTAGGGGGTATAGGATGACCCACGGAGGGGTGCTCAAGTTACCGGATCTCGGGAAGTGCTGGGTGGCCCATTCACTTTGTTGATTAGGGTAGCCTCACTTCTGGGATTGGAGAGTAACTTGTCGCTCTCGTAGGAGTCTAGGTTTTCATTGCACGGGCTATCCACACTACCGGGAACGTCGGGTCTCATTTGCGGCTCAAATGAAACCCGGGGCACCAAGATAATCCACCATTATGTGTTGCTTGTTGATGTTCTGTGATGTTGCTTATATCATGCCTGGGACGAATGTTATATATATATATATATATATATACTAGTAGATGTTGTATATGTTTTGCATCCGTGCCAGTCCAGTCCCCGCTCTGCCGTAAGTTAAGTAACCTAACGGTGCATGACGGGGCCCCGTGGCGAATGCGGATGGCATATACGTACATTGTTTTTTCGTTCTTTTTTCTGGTGTGATATGGATTAATTAATGGGACTACGTTAACTTTGATTAATGCAAGGAAAAACAAACCTAAATGGTGTTGTTGGAACCAATTTTTGAAAACTGTTATTACTGACTTTTCGTTTTTCTTTGCACGGTGGTATTCGGTTATGAATATCCAGCACCTCATTCGACGAGGCAAGAGCCGAGATCCCTTGATAGGGAGTGACCTCTTGGGCAAAAGTTTGTGTCAGTGTAATAACTTCACTATAGTCGATTCTTTTGCTTTGCATCGTGGTATTCCGTTAGGAATATCCTGCACCTCATTCGATGAGGAAAGAGCCGAGACCCCTTCAGGGAGTGACCTCTTTAGCAAAAGTTTACGCCACTATATATTTGTAAAACTGCTCGGGTTCCTTCAACGATATCAAGTTCATTACGTTAAAGGTTTTTCGCCAAAAACCAGTCGTAGCCCTCCGTCGTTTGTTACAAGTATCACATAGTATTCATGCTATGTATGTTGGCCTACGTCAAGGCATAGTGAATGGTAGCTGGGTAATGCTTGTTTGCTGCATGGATATGCGATTATTTAGGATAGTCGTACAGTTATTTTGGCCCACGTCAAGGACTTGTACGGGTGGGTCTAAGTTAATCCAGGATAATGACGGGTTGAACTTGACTAACAACTTATGATATGTTGGCCTACATCAAGGTCATAAGTGTTAGAGGCAAAACCACATCGGGACTTTCAAACATACAGGAAACTTGCCAAGCATGCGCATACCTTCTGGAGTGTGGTGACTTGAGTGGCTTCCATCAAGTTATCATGCGATGATAGTTAGACCCTGATTCCCACTGATGAGTAGGTGTTACTCCTCAGGTGATTTTTAGATGATCCCTACTAATTCTCCTTTTAGGGTTTGAAGGAGAATTCGAGGAAACAGTGGTAGCCATCCTGATTAGATAAAGTGATTAACCAATCTAATCTATGTTAGAGTGCACGCTGAGTGTTTCTTTTCTCTCTCTTTGGCAGCGACCATGGCGTGACCTTAAAAACTCATGAATCAAGTTAACCGAACCTTCTTAAAACACTTTGGCTATTGGATTGTCATTTAGTCGCATATATCATTGCCACTCCTATTTTCCCTTTGCATTTTTCCAGAACACTCTGTAGCACTACGAAGATCCATATTTCTTGGATATTCCATCGTATAGTTATATACGAACTCGAAGGAACTTGTTCCAGTTCGAGGATGGATTCCGGTTCTAGAGAAATTGAATAGGACTATTCGGTTGTCTTTTCCCTTTACCTTCTCTTAGGTTGCGAGGGCTTCTAGTATTAGGAGAGTACACCTATTGTGCTCATTGGATAGTCTTCTTCCAAACCATAGGCAGGTGCCGAAAGGTAGGGAAGGAAGAAAACCAATTAGCCTAAGTGTGGTGTATAGAAGGTAATAAGTAAAGACATATAAAGAGATTGGAGTGAGGGGAAGGAAGTATACAGTTACTATCATGAATCTAGATAGTGGAAGAGTCATTACTAGGAATACTCGGCCACCCCTTTGAAACATTTTCATGTTTCAGTTTTACTGTGCTGTGTTAATTGAAAACTATATTTCCAAATTAGATTCTAACTCCAGGGTATGTATTTACCAGATTTGATTCTCACATCTGTATGGCGTTACGGATGCTGAGTGGGAGTAAGAATTTAGGAATTGGGTGATTGGATCCTCTATATATCGGAATTCTTTGTAATTGGTGATATTTGAGGAAATCACCTGGGTTTTACCTGACGGAAAATATTTGGTTTTGAATATCCATTGTTATGCACCAATTTCAAACTGGTATATCTGTACGTTTATTTTATAATGTGAGATATAACTTTTTGAAATTATACCTATGACATTTACGCATATTAGTTGATGGTTAGGTAAGGAGCATTCAACAACAGTGTAATTCTTCTTAACCATAGCACAATTTTCAACCTACGACGCACAGAATTTGAGTTATTAAACTCAATGGACTTATACAGAGTATTGTATGTTGTCCGGTGTCCGTTAGGAAAAAGGGGTTGGTACTCAAACAATATTCTCTTTATTCATGACTTCTCTAGTTTTAGACAAGTATTTTGTTGAAATACAAGGTCCAGATTTTGAGAAGATATAGGTATAAGAATAAAGTAGAGAACCATATATTGCAAGTATTAGGATTCTTCAAGGTGATCGAAGATGTAGATACTTGTGTTTGGTATTCCGTTGTAAGTAATAGTTTTGAGAACTTGCTTCTCTCTCAGGTTACTCATACGTGGGTGCGCTCCTTGATGAGTAATGCTACTTGGCCTCATTCCATCTAGTTGATATGCACTGGAAACGGCTGCATGTTTTTTTTGAATCTGGTTCAAATTAAATTAGTGTTGGCTATAGTGCCCTCAAGTCAATTATTGAATCGCATGCACGCGATTGCGATGATTGAGGGAGGACCTATATGGATAGAACTGTTAGTTATATGTATGCCCTAGAGGCCATTACTGTACATTGGATGTATATTGTAGTGGATGTTGGGACATATATAGGGAGGACTTTCTTGCTCGACATGATAGTATGCTATCTGGTTACTCTTTACCTTAACGTGTACATTGATTGTCTCTCTGTTACATGTTGGTAAAGCCCTTAGGATGTGTACTTGACTACCTGGACTATGATGCGGATCATACTAGTGGGGACATGGTAGTCCATAAGTACATCCTTCAAAGTCCCTAGTCGTGGGTGTATCGAGATGGGGCATCGATATACCAGAGTAGACTAGTGTATACCTTCTCGACCCATACAGATGGGCGATGGATGATCCCATATCCATTGGTGTTTGACATCGGAGATGATATACGGGTGCTCAGTAGAGACTGGGTACACTGGACGGACTCGCCGAGAACTCCCAGATGGTATTATACCTCACGTCAGATGGCAGTTCTCTGGTGACACTGGTACAGAGTAGTCTGTTGACCCGAGATTGTCATAGAGTCTTGTGTGGTTCCCACTGTGCTTTGATTTCCATCTTACCACGTCCAAGAGGGCGTGCAAAACGGTGGTTTTTGGGTACAGTCCCGAGTCACATGGAGGCAATGAGCGATAGGAGGGGATTCGTCTCTCCCGGTATAGGGGGTTGATGTTGCGCTGTGTACGATTGGCTATAACAGGAAATCCCTGGCCAGGGTTGCTGAGATTTACTGGTAAGTGTTACCAGTAGTTTCTCGAAGTGTTATAGACCTCATATCGACACGACTTATCAAGCTATTAGGGTCTGACGTTTACCACCCCTAGGCGAGATATGCGACATACCAGACGATCAGACCAGACTGTACGGTAGTGTTACTGGTTGGATTCACAGGAGTGTGAGCGGGCTTGCTCGTCGATCTTCTGATCGCTCAATACCCGGGTGGCCGTTACGTTTAGCAGACCGCTTGCGGCTTGTGGGTGTTTGATATGATCATCACCTGCTGCCGGTGTATTGATGAGTCTTTAGAGTCCTACACAGAGGTTTCCTGGCTCAAGCGAAACGAAATAGGAGCGCATATGAGATATGTGCGGGACCGATAATAATACGAGTATGTGATACTGTATTCGATTCTCGCGATGTGACATTGATCGGTTATATGCGATATAGCCGGGTTATCGGATCAAGTGTTGATTCGATAAGATGTTACTAATGATACCAGTCGGTTATGTGCGTCATGACCGGATCGTTAAATCAAGTGTTGATTTAATGATTTAATGCATAATTATATATTTGATATATTACTTTGCATTAACTAGTATCGGTTCACTTTAAATGGATTTTCTCACTCGGGATGTGCGCATTATATATGTGATATGATTTTGTGCACTTGCTTGTATCATGTTTGATGATACATGCTTTTTGGTTAAGTGTAAAGTATTAAACCTTGGTTAATGAAATGGTTAGGGTTTATTATTTGTTATTCATTTATCTTATTTAGTTATCCATTTATTTTTGATAAATGAATAAAAGAAAGAGAAAAGAATGGTGGCTTCATTTGTTGTTTAGTTAAAGCTTCATGAAGCTTTTACTTAGTCCACCATTCTTATCTCATCCTTAACCCTAACCATACCACTCAACCATGATTAATTCTCTACACTAAACCATGGTTCTAAGATGATAAGAATGGATAATTCTTTTCATTTTAGGACTAACTTATCATAACAAGATTCTTCTTCTTCTTCCTTTCTTCAAGAGAAGAAAGCAAGGTCCATCAATGGTGATTGATGGAAATGAGTGAGAAATCCAAATCTAAAGTCTACCCACTTCCTATTTCTTCATCCTCTACCTCTTGCCAAGTAGTAGAGTGTGTTTACTTCACAAGTTTCTTGACTTGGTGAAGTCGGAGCTTGATTTAGCGATGCCTCGACGTAGATCATCTTCGGCATGGACATCGACGACCTAGCTTGCCCATTCTCCGACGAAGCCGACGCTAGAGCCCGGGACTTGTCATGGACAGCGAGGAGACTTCATTGCGGAGCTATGGAGGTGGACAAACGGATCTACAAAGGTTGTATTTCCGTATTCTTTATAGTTAAGTTGTTAACTAGTTATCTTTTCGCCTAGAAATCTAGCAAACGATCCGTAGTCGGGTCTCTCGGCACTAGAATTTTTGAAATTGGCATGTTCGATGCCTTGTGAGACCTCACTAGAGTGCCTAGGAACCCTTAACTCGATTATGTGACCGTCTTGAACTGCCCTTTGAACCTTCGGGTTTGGGGCAGTACGGCGTGCCACATGTGAGGCGTTGGCTTGACCCTTCTACGGCTGGACCATTGGTACTGAAGCACGAACTGAATGTTTTTTTAGACTTGTTTCATGTGTTGATCTGTATCGGGAAAACTTGGGTGTTCGATTGTTCGATCGGAAAGTTTGACATTTTCTATTTATCCGAATGGGATACAATAATTGGAATTCACAAAAGTTATGAGATAACTGAATGAATGTTATAAACGTAGCACTTTAGTCTCACTTGATCGGTTGCCACGGAATTTTGATGTGATCAAAAGTCCGTCGCAATCACGTAGCGTACGCGGATACTAGCCTGGTAAACTTAATAGACAGCCTCACTCCATAGCCCTGACCAAGTGACTTTAGGAGAACCCCGTCGCCGAAAGCATCTGTTCGGGTGCTCGCGGTGGCGGTGTTCCGCCTTGGTGCACTTCGGCGACGGTTTCGGGGGTGCGGCCGTCTACTGAAGTTTGCGACGAGTATTCGATCAGATTGTCGGGAATCTTGTTGAATTGCTCGACTTGGTATTGAAAAGAGTTTTCGATAATGAGACTAAAATGCGGAGTTTATAATTGTTAGGCATGCGATGTCTAAGTAATTCATTTGGTCAGGCATGTGATGTCTGAGGTGGTTGCGGATTCCAACTGTTGTAGTTTTACACTTTCTTTTCTGTGACCGTAAGTGTAATATGTGATATCGCCGATTTCGTTGCTATATGTCAACGACAATTGGGATGGACATATTTACTTACGTTGATGACATGTGATGTTATGTGTTGCTGGATATGTTATATTGGATTGTCGTGTTTGAATAGTCGGGGGTTTTATGTGAGATGAGTGTTTTTCATTTTCATTCATGTAAAAACTTGTATGTAATATTCTTTTATTGGGGCACTTCCAGGTAGCGGAAGTTGTCACCCGTTGTATATTATTTACTTTTCCGCACTAGGATAGACCCAAGGAGGGGAGCACAAGTAACCGGGTTCTGGAGTCCAGAGGGAGACCAACTCGAGGAGTCGAGTCCGGGTCTCCTAACTCTAGAATTGGTAGGGTTGCTTGCCGCTCTCGTAGGGGTCTAGGGGTGTGGGTTTGGCTATTCATCGCGACCGTGGAATCCGTGTTTTATACTGGCTCGTATTGAAAACACGGACGTCCTAGTATATCCAATATTTCATATGATTCTTCTGCTGCGATATCTGTGATGTGATCATGTGATGTTCTGTGATAGATACAGTATATAGTATATACGATATATTATATATCCGTTACTTATGTTTTACACCCGCGCTAGCCCTGCCCCGCTCTGCCGTTAGTTACCTAACCTAACGGTGCACGAGGGGACATCGAGGCGAATGCGGATGGCATAAGTGTACGTCATATCTATCTGTGATGTTTAGGTACTTTAATGATGGGACTTCATTAATATGATTAATGAAATAAAAGAAACCTAAGATGTTGTAGAATCGAATTTCAAAACTAAAACAGGTAGCTACAGTTCTTGCTTTGCACAGCGGTATATACGATATATCATGCATCTTATTCGATAAGGAAAGGACCGAGATCCCTTCACCGGGAGTGACTCCTTTAGCAATAACTGGCAGATGCTACACCCTCGGTTTGTCTTTTGATTGCTTTTAAGAGTTTTTGCTTTGCACAGCGATATATATGATATATCCCGCACCTCATTCGACGAGGAAAGGACCGACGATCCCTTCACCGGGAGTGACTCCTTTAGCAAAACTAGAAAAGCCTAAAAAACACTCCATTTCAAAATTCATTCGATCCTACAACGATATCAAGTTCATTACGCAATAGGTTTTCAGAAAAACCTGTCGTAGCCCTCCGTCATTTCAGATAAGTAGTAGTTAGTATTCGTGCTGCGTTTGTTGGCCTTTGTCAAGGCGCAGTGTGCGGTAGCTAACTGGTGCTTATCTGCTTATGCATATGATGCAGATTGGGTTAGGGTAGTCGTGCGACCTTGTTGGCCTTTGTCAAGGGCCGTGCGGGTGGGTTTAATTCAATCAGGAAATGACGGGTTGAACTTGACTAGCATCCTATGGTTTGTTGGCCTTTGTCAAGGTCATAGGAGGTTAGGGGCAAAATATTATCGGGAATTTCAAGTGTTGAAATTTGCAATGAGATTGCATACCTTCTATGAGATAGTTGGATCCCGATACCCACTGCGAGTAAGAGTTACTCCTGGGAGAGTTTTACACATTACAATTAGCCGATCAAGTAGGTGTCTAGAAAGGAGTCAACGGGGTTACGCCTCTGGGAAAACGAGCTTTACAGTAATTAGGTTCGTGCGAAAGCACGGGGGACCTCCCTCAAAGTACCGACACTGGCCTGGCTGAAAGATTGGCGAACTTGTAGTGTGTAATTAATCCCGGCTAGTCTTTCCTTTTAGGGTTTGAAGGAAGATTTGATAAAAAGCAGTGGGAGCCATCCTGATTAGATAAAATAAAAACCAATCTATTCTTGACAGAGCGCACGCTAAGTGTTTTCTTCTCTCTCTCTCCTAGTAGCGACCATGTCACACCTTAATCAAGATAATAAAACGGATTATTGACCGAACCCGCTTGTTATACTGAGCTGGGGAACGTTGGTCCCGCTCCAACTTATAATTGTTATAAGACAGAGCAGGTAATTGGGGAATACCAGATTTCCCATGCCGCCCAAACGAAGAGAGTGCATGCTGATGCATCATCTTCGGGTGTGTTCATTATACAGAACTGTTTCTCAGTATCCTCCGCATCCTTGGTATATGATACCGGATCAGGATCCCAGATATGTAAGATGTTACATAGGGCTACAAAATGGTAGAAAAACTGAGAACGGGTGATAAGTTTCATGAGGCAGAAAACGGGGCAAGTGTTGCAGCCAAGTCTGTTGGTCACTGTCATCCTGTATTGCAGTACATTGATTCTGAACAAATGCTATTAGATACCGAACCTGATATACAAAATCATATCAGTCTCTTTATTAATAAAGAAATGATAAAATTTTGTATTGTTGGATAATGTTTTGAACATTTCCTATATCAAAAGTTGATCGGTTCAGGCACGTTATCTAAATGCATTAATGTTCTAAATCAAACTACAGTTCTTAGTATACAGAACACACACAAGAGGAGAAGTTCAGAAATGAACGAATTCTTCTTGAGATATTGTAGACTAGGTCAGATCAATGTGACCCGACTAGCTAGAGTTACATAAAGATGCATATTTAAATTAGTTTGAATTTACATCTTGTGAAACTCGCCAGTCATGTCACAAAGATAAGATGACCATAGCTCTGTTTATTGGAAACAGAGAAAGAGTTAGTGAACTCTTGGGACTGATACATGATGATGTATGCAAGGTCTCCTGTCTACACATGCCAGGACTGGTTCTTTATACTTCATTACATCCTCTGATGATCTTTCGAGATTCAGACCTATGTTCCTGTTGAAACACAAGTCCGAATCTTTTGAGATATTCACAGAATATAAGTTAGAAGTAGAGAACCAAAATAAGGGTATAAGTATTATGTCCTTTGATGTGATCAAGGAGGAGAATACTTGAGCACGGAAATCCTGGACTATTCTAAAGGAGAATGAGATTCTCTATCAGCATTACTCCTCCGTATACACCATAGCACGATGGTATGTCGGGGCGGAGCAATTGCACCCTATTCGATATGGTGTGCTCTATGATGAGTACTACTGAGTTACCTATTTCCTTTTGGGAGTTATGCACTTATGAAGCTGCATACCTATTGAATTAGGGTTCGAATCAAATCAAAGCCTACCATTTCATATGTGATATGGAAAGGGAAGAGCCCATATCTTAAGTTAGTTAAGATTTGGGGTTGTCCGGCCTATGTCTAAAAGCAAAATCCGGACAAGCTCGAGGCAACGTCTGTTATGTAGAACTGGAAACGTTCCAGCTATACAAACTGGAGTTGATGATTTGGTAGAACCGAAAGGATTCAGTAGATTCCAACGAACCTCAGCCTCTCCGCCGATCTAGTAGGGTTCCTCACCCACCTGAGAGATACTTCGGTTTCTCTATGACAGTGGGAGCGAGGAATGCATCATGAGATGATGACCCAACTAGCTTCGAGCTGGCCATCAGGAGTGAGACTCTGTAAGAATGGCTGGATGCTTATCGATCTGAGATGGAATCCTTATACACCAACAAAGTATGGACTTTGGTTGCTATATCTGAAGGGTTAAATCCCCATCAGGAGCAAGTATATATTGAGAAGATTACTTGGTGTAGATGGAAAAGTTGAGACTTTCAAAGCTAGACTTGCTAAAGGTTTTCGTCATTAACCAGGCGTGGATAATGATGAAACCTTTTCCAGTACTTATGCTTAAGTCCATCCAGATCCTACTTGCCAAGGCTACATACCATGACTACGATATCTGGCGGTTGGGTATCATGACTGCTTTTCTAAATACTGATTTAGAAGAGTGCGTCTATAAGTACACAGCCAGAGGGCCTCGTAGACAGTGGGAGCAGCGGAAACGTGTGCAAGATGCTTTATAGGTTAAAGCAAGCATCGCGGAGTTGGAACATCTGTTTTGATAGATTGTCAAAGAGTTTGACATCATCAAAATGGTAGATGAACCTTGTATAAACAAAAAGGTAGTAGGGAGTATGGTGGTGATCCTCGTAGAGTACGTGGATGACATACTCTTGATAAGAAAGGAGTTTCTTATGCTACGCTCGATCAATCTCCGTTTATCACAACGATTCTCCGTGTAGGATCAAAATGATACCTCCTAAATCCTGAGTTTTGGATCTATGAGATAGATCTAATTGGATGTTAGGATACTCACTAGTAGTAGTGAGATGGTATCAATCGATCCTGGGGAAAATCACTGGAAGTGTTCCAGAGTGATAAAGACGACTGAATGTCAGTCGCAGGCATTGTCTTTACCCTCAGTAAAGGGACGGTATGTTGGAAGACTTCCAAGCTAGATACCGTGGCATACTAGACGATAAAGACATGATACATCGCTACTTAAGATGCTACCAAAGAG
Organism: Agapanthus africanus; assembly: GCA_030015575.1. Lineage (NCBI taxonomy): Eukaryota > Viridiplantae > Streptophyta > Magnoliopsida > Asparagales > Amaryllidaceae > Agapanthus > Agapanthus africanus. The sequence continues at coordinate 202,372,494 of JASDDO010000016.1, read as the reverse complement.
GCTGTTTGGGTGTATATTAGTTCATGAGATGAACTACGTTCCTACCATTGTGAGACAATGGAGTTGTAGCTTATGCCAAGGAACGCTGGTCCCATCAGTGATCCAGACTTATTCTAAGGCAGTATCACCTGATCATGGAGATGGTTGATCTCCAAGGTGATCGAGGCAAGGAGAGCAGACTCAGAGGATGACACGGCGGATCCATTCACGAAGGCCTATTCCCAGAGAGAGACTTTTATGGGATGGTTGAGTATGAGATACTTCGACCACTGCTACAGATGGCCCTAGTGCAAGTGGGAGATTGTTAGTTATATGTATGCCCTAGAGGCCATTACTGTACATTGGATGTATATTGTAGTGGATGCTGGGACATATATAGGGAGGACTTTCTTGCTCGACATGATAGTATGCTATCTGGTTACTCTTTACCTTAACGTGTACATTGATTGTCTCTCTGTTACATGTTGGTAAAGCCCTTAGGATGTGTACTTGACTACCTGGACTATGATGCGGATCATACTAGTGGGGACATGGTAGTCCATAAGTACATCCTTCAAAGTCCCTAGTCGTGGGTGTATCGAGATGGGGCATCGATATACCAGAGGAGACTAGTGTATACCTTCTCGACCCATACAGATGGGCGATGGATGATCCCATATCCATTGGTGTTTGACATCGAAGATGATATACGGGTGCTCAGTAGAGACTGGGTACACTGGACGGACTCGCCGAGAACTCCCAGATGGTATTATACCTCACGTCAGATGGCAGTTCTCTGGTGACACTGGTACAGAGTAGTCTGTTGACCCGAGATCGTCATAGAGTCTTGTGTGGTTCCCACTGTGCTTTGATTTCCATCTTACCACGTCCAAGAGAGCGTGCAAAATGGTGGTTTTTGGGTACAGTCCCGAGTCACCTGGAGGCAATGAGCGATAGGAGGGGATTCGTCTCTCCCGGTATAGGGGGTTGATGTTGCGCTGTGTTCGATTGGCTATAACAGGAAATCCCTGGCCAGGGTTGCTGAGATTTACTGGTAAGTGTTACCAGTAGTTTCTCGAAGTGTTATAGACCTCATATCGACACGACTTATCAAGCTATTGGGGTCTGACGTTTACCACCCCTAGGCGAGATATGCGACATATCAGACGATCAGACCGGACTGTACGGTAGTGTTACTGGTTGGATTCACAGGAGTGTGAGCGGGCTTGCTCGTCGATCTTCTGATCGCTCAATACCCGGGTGGCCGTTACGTTTAGCAGACCGCTTGCGGCATGTGGGTGTTTGATATGATCATCACCTGCTGCCGGCGTATTGACGAGTCTTTAGAGTCCTACACAGAGGTTTCCTGGCTCAAGCGAAACGAAATAGGAGCGCATATGAGATATGTACGGGACCGAGAATAATACGAGTATGTGATACTGTATTCGATTTTCGCGATGTGACATTGATCGGTTATATGCGATATAGCCGGGTTATCGGATCAAGTGTTGATTCGATAAGATGTTACTAATGATACCAGTCGGTTATGTGCGTCATGACCGGATCGTTAAATCAAGTGTTGATTTAATGATTTAATGCATAATTATATATTTGATATATTACTTTGCATTAACTAGTATCGGTTCACTTTAAATGGATTTTCTCACTCGGGATGTGCGCATTATATATGTGATATGATTTTGTGCACTTGCTTGTATCATGTTTGATGATACATGCTTTTTGGTTAAGTGTAAAGTATTAAACCTTGGTTAATGAAATGGTTAGGGTTTATTATTTGTTATTCATTTATCTTATTTAGTTATCCATTTATTTTTGATAAATGAATAAAAGAAAGAGAAAAGAATGGTGGCTTCATTTGTTGTTTAGTTAAAGCTTCATGAAGCTTTGACTTAGTCCACCATTCTTATCTCATCCTTAACCCTAACCATACCACTCAACCATGATTAATTCTCTACACTAAACCATGGTTCTAAGATGATAAGAATGGATAATTCTTTTCATTTTAGGATTAACTTATCATAACAAGATTCTTCTTCTTCTTCCTTTCTTCAAGTGAAGAAAGCAAGGTCCATCAATGGTGATTGATGGATGAGTGAGAAATCCAAATCTAAAGTCTACCCACTTCCTATTTCTTCATCCTCTACCTCTTGCCAAGTAGTAGAGTGTGTTTACTTCACAAGTTTCTTGACTTGGTGAAGTCGGAGCTTGATTTAGCGATGCCTCGACGTAGATCATCTTCGGCATGGACATCGACGACCTAGCTTGCCCATTCTCCGACGAAGCCGATGCTAGAGCCCGGGACTTGTCATGGACAGCGAGGAGACTTCATTGCGGAGCTATGGAGGTGGACAAACGGATCTACAAAGGTTGTATTTCCGTATTCTTTATAGTTAAGTTGTTAACTAGTTATCTTTTCGCCTAGAAATCTAGCAAACGATCCGTAGTCGGGTCTCTCGGCACTAGAATTTTTGAAATTGGCATGTTCGATGCCTTGTGAGACCTCACTAGAGTGCCTAGGAACCCTACAAGAACAGTCTTACTCAAAACGATAATATGCTATCTGGTTTATCTTTATCATCATGTACATGCTTTAGGTGGTATTACAGATCACTATTACATGTTGATAGAGCCCATAGGATTCTTGCTTGACTACCAGCATTATGATAGCGATCATATACATGGGAGCTAGGTGGTCTATAAGCACATCCTTAAATGTCCCTAGTCGTGGGAGTATCGAGACTGGGCATCGATACTCCAGAGTAGACTAGTGTATACTGATCGAGACCCCGATGAGGGGTGGTGGCCGGTCTCACAAGCCATTGGTGTTAGTTTGTTCACTTAATATAGTATGCAGGTGCTTATTGGGTTATGAGTACACTGGACGGACTCGCCGGGAACAGCTAGTTGGTATTATACCTATTGTCAGATAGAAGTTCCCAGGTGACATGTGTATAGATTAGTCTATTGACCTGAGAACGTCATTTGTCTCGTGTGAGTTCCCACTGTGCTTTGATTACTACCCTACCACGGCTCAAAGGAGTCGTGCAAACAGGTTTTGGTTGGATACAATCCCGAGCCACATGGAGGCAGTGAGCGAATCGTCGGGGATTCGTCTCTCCCGATATTGGGGGTTGATGTCGCGTAGTGAACGGGTGGCTGTTCAGTTGATAAAACTGCACATTTGTTATTACATTTTTCCTACCATTTTCATATTTAAAAAGGTCTTTATTATAATATATCATACATATGAGGGTTTATCTATAAAAATACTATTTTCCATGTGTTGATATATTATAATTAGCATTTGGTAGGAAAATGTATATAATATTATTGACCTAATCCTAGTAGAACTAAGTCTACTAAATATTATTTAAGTTGTTGTGCAGAATTTTCAGGTCTTAAATCAAGGAAATCAAGTTGTTAAAGCTAACCTGCCTAATTAAGAAATCAAAATTTAGAAATCAATTCTGGCAGAAGAAAAGAAAATATTTCCAGATTCTGAAGGTTCCAAGGATCGCCACATGTCACAAGGAGCAACCCATAAAAAATTGATCAACGGATGAGATCATCAGGCCGCGGATCCGCGGCCCGAGCCCCTTGATGCCGCGAATCCGCCGCGTAGAAGTGGAGTTAAGGGCTGGAACTTTTCTGGTGGGATTGTAACTACCATTCCCCAATTTAGGCATCTAACTTTCTGGCTTTGGGACTATAAATAAAGACCGAGAGACTCTTGGAAAATTCATCAAGTCGACGAGATCACGAAGTCCAAGACGGCTCACGCATCCAGACTGATCTTCAACTGTTCGTATACCTCCTTGGAAGAGATCGAGAAGCAAACTAGTCTTTGTAATCATTTTCTAAGGAATCAAAGTGTAATGAATATTGTTGATTAATAAAGGTAGCTTTCTTTTTCTTATTCTATTTCTTCGTAGTTTAATTATGCATTTTCTCTCCATCTCTTTTTCTCCCAACATGAGCGAGTAATTCTCCGCTTGTTAGGGTTCGTAGGATTAGGGTAGGCTAATGGATGATGAACATCTCTAAACCCTTTTTAAGTCCTATAAAGTTTATGAACTTTATCAAAAGAATCATTAACATCCTAATCGGGCGTGCTAACAATTCTTTGTTAGTTCCGACCGCGATTAGAGATTAGATTAATGATTGGTTTGGTAAAGGCTAGATATGAACGGGGTTCCGTGTCGAGATAAAGGTTAAGAGTGGGATTCCTTTTCCCTCCAGAAACCCTAATCTACACGCATCACCGTCGTTCTAGTTTTAAATCTATTAAAGGATAAAAAGGGTAACTTTTAATTAATCGTCCATAACTATTAAATCCTAACGAACCCTACAAGCCCTCTTCTTATATTAACTACATCATAAGTAATCTAGATCTATATTTTGGATTAGTGCTTAACGTAGATCTAGAAACCATTCCTCAACATTCTTATCCCTCCTCTCTTTTTCAACGCATCTAAAGTAAGCGTAAAAGGTTCCGCATTTCCCAGAGGATGACCCGTACTCATCTCGGTCTAGCTACGCGCGACACCGTTCTGATTGCGGTTATTCTACAAACAATTTTATGTTAGTTATATGTATGCCCTAGAGGCCATTACTGTACAATGGATGTATATTGTAGTGGATGCTGGGACATATATAGGTAGGACTTTCTTGCTCGACATGATAGTACGCTATCTGGTTGCTCTTTATCTTAACATGTATACTTTCTGTCTCTCTGATTACATGTTGATAAAGCCCTTAGGATATGTACTCGACTTCCAGGACTATGATGCAGATCATACTAGTGGGGCCTGGGTAGTCAATGAGTACATCCTTCATTGTTCCTAGTCGTGGGAATATCGAGACGGGGCATCGATATTCCAGAGTAGACTAGCGTATATCTTCTCGACCCATGTGATGGGCGATGGATGATCCCATATCCATTGGTGTTTGACATCAGAGATGGTATGCGGGTGCTCAGTGTAGACTGGGTACACTGAACGGACTCGCCGAGAACTCCCAGATGGTATTATACCTCACGTCAGATGGCAGTTCTCTGGTGACACTGGTACAGCTTAGTCTGTTGACCCGAGATCGTCATAGAGTCTTGTGTGTCTCCCACTGTGCTTTGATTTCCACCCTACCACGGCTCTACTGAGTTGTGTAAACAGGTGGTTTTTGGGTACAGTCCCGATTCACATGGAGGCAATGAGCGATAGGAGGGGATTCGTCTCTTCCGGTATTGGGGGTTGATGTTGTGCTATGCTCGACTGGCCATAACAGGAAATCCCTGGCCAGGGTTGCAGTGATATACTGGTAAGAGTTATCAGTAGTTTCACGATAGTTATGGACCTTACGTCGGCATGACTTATCAAGCTATTGGGGTCTGACGTTTACCACCCCTAGGCGAGATATGCGGCATATCAGACGAACAGACCGGACTGTACGGTAAGTGTTACTGGTTGGATTCACAGGAGTGTGAGAGGGCTTGCTCGTCGATCTTCTGATCGCTCAATACCCGGGTGGCCGTTACGTTTAGCAGACCGGTTGCGGCTTGTGGATGTTTGATATGATCATCATCCGCTGCCGGCGTATTGACGAGTCTTTAGAGTCCTACACAGAGGTTTCCTGGCTCAAGCGAAACGAAATAGGAGAGCATATGAGATATGTGCGGGACCGAGAATAATGCGTGTATGTGATACCGTATTATATTCTCGCGATGAATGTATCGATTAGTTATATGCGATATAACCTAGTTATCGAATCAAGGATTGATTCGATAAGCCGATACATTGGATACTAGCCGGTTATATGCGACATGACCGGATCATTGAATCAAGTGTTGATTTAATAATTTAATGTATAATTATATATTTGATATATTACTTTGCATTAACCAGTATTGGTTCACTTTAAATGGATTTACTCACTTGATTTGCACAAGTTGTATATGAGATATACTTTTGTGCACAAGATTGTATCATGTTTGATGATACATGCAAGTTTGGGTTTGTGTAAAGAATTGACCATGGTTATATGAATGGTTAGGGTTTCTTTTATTTACTTATTCTTTTATCTATTTATTGATTTATTTATTTATTATTAGCAAAAGAAAAGAATATGAAATGGTGGCTTGATTTGTTTGTAGTTGAAGATTCTTGAAACTTTGACTAAGCAACCATTTTGTCTTCATCTCCAAAACCCAACCATTCAACTAACTTGAGTTAACTCTCTACACATAAACATGGTTGCAATATGATACTTATCATATCATTTTTTCTATTTTAGTAAAAACTTATCATATCTTTTCTTCTTCTTCTTCATCTTGAGCAAGAAAGAAAAAGCCTGACCATCAATGGTGATTGATGAAAAAGTGTGAGAAATCCAAATCTAAAGTCTACCCACTTCTTATTTCTTCATCCTCTACCTCTTGCCAAGTTGTATAGGGTGTTCCCTTCACAAGTTTTCAAGGCTTGGTGAAGTTGGAGCTTGTTCTTGTGATGCCTCGACGTAGATCATCTTCGGCATCGAACCGACGATCAAGCCCGCCCATTTCTTCGATGAAGCCGATGCTAGAGTTCGGGATCCGACTTGGACAGCGGAGGGACATCGTCGCGGAGCTTAGGAAGTGGTGGAACGGATCTACAAAGGTTGTAGTCACTTTCCCTTACCATTTAATTCGATTACATGCTTGCATCGCCTATATATCTAGTTAACGATCCGTATTAGGGTTTGTAGGCACGTGTAAAATTTAAATTGGCCGTGTTTGATCACTTGCAAGACTTCATTAGTGTGCCTAGGAACCCTACAGTGGTATCAGAGCCTAGCTAGAGCCTTAGGCGAAACCTAGACGACGTTTGAAATCCGAACGAACCCGAAACCCTAATACAATATGCTCTCTGTACATTTTTTAATTTCGAGGATTTTTCCACATTAAAAATATGCAGAAAAATCAGCAGGATAATCTTAGAGTTACAGTGAATTTCGATGGACTAATTCCATCAAAGAACCGCGGATCCGCGGCACGAGGGATCCGCGGCACGAGCATGGCTCGTGCGGCGGTTCCGCGGCAGTTTTGTCGTTTTGTGTATTTAATTTTTCACAGTAATTCTCAGTTTTCTGTGCTGGTTTTCCTGGGAATTTTTAATATTTACTCAAGAGTTGAATTTTCTGGGGTTGTTTTGGGGATTCGGTGTTTCGATCGGAGTATCAGATTTTGTCTATGTGGCTTTCCGGATAAATTTTAGAATATGTTAAAAAGTTCGACCGGATATAAATACCCAATTTTTCCCCTGTCGGGAAATTTCCAAGTGTTGGATTTTTCCGTAATTTAACGACGTTCTAAGTAGTGCAAGTAACGCGATGGACCCTCTAGAAGACAACAAACCTTAACTCGATTATGTGACCGTCTTGAACTGCCCTTTGAACCTTCGGGTTTGGGGCAGTACGGTGTGCCACGTGTGAGGCGTTGGCTTGACCCTTCTGAAGCTGGACCGTTGGTACTGAGGCACGAACTGAATGTTGTTAGACTTATTTCTTGTGTTGAGCTGTTTCGGGAAAACTTGGGTGTTCGAATGTTCAATCGGAAAGTTTAACATTTTCTGTTTATCCGGAATGTGATACAACAATTGGAATTCACAAAAAGTTATGTGATAACTGAATGAATGTTATAAACATAGCAGTTTAGTCTCACTTGATCGGTTGCCACGGAATTTTGATGTGATCAAAAGTCCGTAGCAATCATGTAGCGTACGCGGATACTCGCCGGGTAAACTTAATAGACAGCCTCACTCCATTGCCCCGACCAAGTGACTGTAGGAGAACCCCGTCGCCGAAAGCATCCGTTCGGGTGCTCGCGGTAGCGGTGTTCCGCCTTGGTGCACTTTGTCGACGGCATCGGGGGTGCGGCCGTCTACTGAAGTTTGCGACGAGCATTCGATCAGAATGTCGGGAATCCTGTTGAATTGCCCGACTTGACATTGAAAAGAGTTTTCGATAATGAGACTAAAATGCGGGGTTTATAATTGTTAGGCATGCGATGTCTAAAGAGGTTGCGGATTCCAATTGTTGTAGTTTTACACTTTCTTTTCTGTGACCGTAAGTGTAATATGTGATATCGCCGGTTTTGTTGCTATATGTCAACGACAATTGGGATGCGCATATTTACTTACGTTGATGACATGTGATGTTATGTGTTGCTGGATATGTTATATTGGATCGTCGTGTTTGAATAGCCGGGGGTTTTTTATGTGAGATGAGTGTTTTTCATTTTCATTCATGTAAAAAACCTTGTATGTAATATTCTTTTATTGGGGCACTTTCAGGTTGCGGAAGTTGTCACCGTTGATGTATATTATTTATTTTTCCGCATTAGGATAGACCCAAGGAGGGGAGCACAGGTAACCGGGTTCTAGGGTCCAGTGGGAGACCAACTCGAGGAGTCGAGTCCGGGTCTCCTAACCCTAGAATTGGTAGGGTTGCTTGCCTCTCTCGTAGGGGTCTAGGGGTGTGGGACAGGCTATTCATCACGACCGTGGAATCCGTGTTTTATACTGGCTCGTATTGAAAACACGAACGTCCTAGTACATCCAATATTTCATATGTTTCTTCTGTTGTGATTTATCTGTGATGTGATCATGTGATGTTCTGTGACAGATATTATATATAGTATATATGATATATTATATAGACGTTGCTTATGTTTTACACCCGCGCTAGCCCTGCCTCGCTCTGGCGTTAGTTACCTAACCTAACGGTGCAGACGGGACATCGAGGCGAATGCGGATGGCATAAGCGTACGTTATATTTATCTGTGATGTTTAGGTAGACTTAAATGATGGGATATTCATTAATGAGATTAATGAAAGAAAATAAACCTAATTGATGTTGTGGAATCGAATTTCAAAATAAAACAGGTAGCTACAGTTCTTGCTTTGCATCGCGGTGTTCCTTGTAGAACTTCCTGCACCTTATTCGATAAGGAAAGGACCGAGATCCCTTCACCGGGAGTGACTCCTTTAGCAATAACTGGCAGATGCTACAACCCTCGGTTTGTCTTTTGATCGCTTCTATAGTTTTTGCTTTGCACAGTGATATATATGATATATCCCGCACCTCATTCGACGAGGAAAGGGCCGACGATCCCTTCACCGGGAGTGACCCCTTTAGCAAAACTGGAAAAGCCTCAAAAACATTCTATTTAAAAACCATTTGATTCCGCAACGAGATCAATTTCAAAGCGTTAAAGGTTTTGTAACACCCGAGCTCAATAATACTATTTCTTTTACTAGTTGAGTGTTATACATTGCTCATTTCAATTATCCTGATTGTTTGGTACTTATTGCTAAATTTTAACCGGTTAGGTCATTTTGGCACATAACAAATTTTAACACCTAAAATGAAATTAAAAATATCCATGTTGGCCTACTCGTCGCCACTAGTCGCGTGGTAGCGTCCGCTTGTCGAGATTTCATCCCGTTCGGCGAAACGGGCAAGTTTGGACAGCTACGTGCGCGTGCAAGTGTCCGACTTGGGGTCATGCATTTTAATCGTAAAACACCTCATTTCAAAATTTGGAACTCGCTTAAAATCCTATAATTTGAATTTCAAATATTTGGGCGCAACCCGGGCGCGATTTGGAAATGTTTCATTTAGCGCCAAAATTCCAAATTTAATTTAATAATCTAAAACTAATTACCCATATATTTTTTTGTTTCTATCTAACTATCTAATCCTTTAAATCTTTCCTAAAACATTTCCAACAGCCAATCACGAGCGACTTTATCCCTCGTGGGCCCGCATCTCTATCTTTCTCTATCTCTCCTCTCTCTCTCCGTCTCTCTATCTCTCTCTAATCTCACTCTCTCTCTCTCTCCTCCTATAATCTCTCTCCCTCTCTCCTCTCATGACCTCTCTCTCTCTATCTTTATTTTTCCCCACGTCCCTCGTCTCGCGAGAACCCACCACGAGAACCCCCCTCGCGTAACCCTAACCACCGCAGAGCTTGCCACCGTCGTCTCCCTTCTTGCCGTCGCAACCCCCTTGCCCTCGCCGTCGCAGCCTACCGTCGACTTCCCCTCACCTTATTTTCCTTGGAGAACCCGACCACCCTTAGCCCGACTTCACCTGCACCTTCCACCACCGGCGACCCCACTTCCTCGTCGGCCTCCACTCATCCTCTTCATCACCTGAGCACCAGCCCCGACCTTCCTCCTCCTTCCCTCGCCGGCGTTGCAACAGACCCACGACGCCCGAACCCTAGCACTTCTCCAGTCGCCGGAAAAGCCGCCGTCGACTCTCATCGTCGTCGCCAGCGCACCGCCGACCACCTCCTCTCCCCCCTACAACCCAGACCAGGCCAATACCACCCCATCATCGCTGCATCACCCGATCCAGCCAAGTCAGCAGCTGCCGCGTTCTCTGTTCGCCGCCGGCGCCCCATCGCCGTCGAACCCGTCACGGTTGCCACCTTTGCCATCCCTGTAAGCATCCCTTTACTTTCTCCATTCGTGTTAACCCCTCGCTGGTCGTTCGTGTCCATGTGTCGTATTTTTTGCTAATTCATCGCTGTTTTGAGTTTTCGCCGGAATCCGGCCGTGCCGACGACTGGACCCGACTCTCCAGCGAAGTACTCTGGTCCGTGTGGTCCCGCTGTTCGTCGTTTGGACTCGATCCGTGGCCCGTGCGATCCGTCGCGTGTTTTCCGCCGACGCTACGTTCGTGTTTTCCGGTTTGCGAAACCGTCGAGGCAAGTATCCGAATACTTGCTCTAACATGCTAATATACAAGATCAAGTCTTGCTATGCCTTTAATTATCATATTATTTAATATAACAACACAGTGATGGTAATATCGATTATAGTATAACTTGGAATTGACGGTTGCAATTATCATTAACATTGAATCATTATAGTAGCTTCATGTAATTAATTGGTCTGCTATTAATCCATGCTTTAACTAACTAAACCAATTAGATCGTCCTTGCTTTAGTTGTTAGATCATCCATGTGACAATTATTTATGCTTTAGTTTTAATTCCTATAGCTTCATTACTTTATGATATTGCTTACCTTGTGATTATTGCACCCCAAGGGCGCTCGAACCTGTTAATAAGACAATACAAAGCACCATTGTGATTAAATGAACTATTATTGTTATTTACTGTGTTTCCTGCTGTTGTTCCTTATTCGCTTCTATACCTGTTATGAGCACACATTCGATTGCATTACATATTGACCTGACCTTGCTACACATGACATATATTTACATACCGATGCACCGGACATGGTACCCTATACATACCGACTCAACCTGTTGTACCATGACCTGACTTGTTACATGATCTCATTGCCTAATGCCGACAAACCTGACTTGGGGTCCTCATGGACCACTCCTGTTGTCTATCCAGACAAACCTGACCTGTTACCTGATCCCGTGTCGGCATTAGTCCTTGATTATTGAATACCTGACCTGACATACATAACTTGGGGGTATGGGGAAATCAAAGGTGAAACCGACTTGTAACTCAACAGTTCGATACCTGTTCTGATCAGTCTTACGGGCTTGGCCAGCCCCGGAGTGATGATGCTGACATCACTCGCCCATCCTGCTACCTATTACTG